>CM066977.1:8810317-10010317 GCA_033971965.1 Cucurbita ficifolia
CAAGCCGTATTTTGTGATGCTTCTTCATACGTCTCTAGCTCTTTAACTTCATCTTCTATAATAGTTGTATTGACATACTTTGGATTTGGTTTTTGGATTCATTCTAACCATCTGAGTTGTTGAGGTGCTAATTCCTTTTCGCTAGGTTCGCTTGGTTGAGTCACTTCTTGCTCACCAACATCAGTGTCACTTGGATCTTCAGATACATCATCATTTAAGCAAATGTGTACAGTTTTCTCCCCCATCTTATGTAGAAGGATTTCTTCAATGTTGTCGACGCCTAGTAATACTTCCTTCTCTGAGGGCCACCCCGCTTCCATTGCACTACTTTGATCGTCAGTCATGCAGTTTAAGCATCCTGAATCAATGATCCAGTCATCCTCGTAATCAATATGTTCTCTCATCATAGCCATGAGCGCTAGCTTGTCTTCTTCTATGACACATATTGCCTCTACATCCCATTCATCCTCCATCTTCTTGTTGGAGGTTGCCACATTGCTTTCGTCAGACTTTTTCTTGGACAAAAAATTCCTGGACATGTGACCCTCATTCTCGCAATTGTAGCAAATACCTTCAAATCTCTTCTCTTGAGAGCTCTTGTTTTTGTTCTTCTGAGCTCTCTCTGGTTGTACAGTTTCTTGGTGGCTTCTGTTGATAAATAAACTTAAATGTACGAGAGAGAAAAAAAAAGTAATTATGAATTTTTTTTTGGCTTTAAATTCGGTCAAAAAGCCCTTACGTAATTTACGAGAGAAATGGCTTATGGGAGAGAGAAAATGAGGGAGCAGTTATGGTTAAACTTAGCCTCAAGAAAATCTATAAAAAGGGCTTTACCTATCATAGAGGGGCAGAGAGAAAAGAACAAGAGAGAGAAAAGAACAAGAGAAAGAAAAGAACCAGCACAGAAAACGTTTGAGTTGGTGTGTAATACAAAAAAAAACCTTTTGAGAACTTCTTTGTCTCCTTGTCTCTCCCCTTTCAACACCCCCTTTAAATTTTCGTGAGAGTTATCTAAACGAGTTAGATTCAGAGCGAGTGTTTTTTTTCTCTCAAGTTGGTATCGGAGCGGCTTTCAATTTCTACAAATTGGTATCAGAGCAATTTATTTTCTACAAATTGGTATCAGAGCCGATGACGAACATGATGGGACAAATGCCGCTACCACGATTGACAAAGATGAACTACGAGAATTGGAGCATCCAAATGAAAGCTCTTCTCGGTTCGCAAGACGCATGGGAGGTGGTCGAAGACAATTTCGAAGAACTGATTGATACCACGGGTTATACGGTGGCGCAAAACAAGGCGCTAAAGGAATTACGGTCAAAGGATAAGGCAGCATTATACATGTTGTTCCTTGCTGTTGACGAGTCGGGCTTTGAGAAGATTGCAAGAGCAACTACTTCAAAAGAAGCGTGGGACACTCTAGAAAAGGTGTTCAAAAGAACCGACCAAGTCAAGAAGGTGCGTCTCCAGACTCTGCGTGGCGAGTTAGAGGGCATGGATTTGAAGGAGTCAGAAAATGTATCTGACTACATTACTCGTGTACAGACCGTGGTGAATCAGTTCAATCGAAATGGAGAAATGTTACCCGAGACGCGGGTTGTGGAGAAAATCTTGAGGTCGTTAACAGACAACTTCGAGAATGTCGTATGTGCCATAGAAGAGTCGAAGGACCTAGCGAAGTTCACAGTCGATGAGCTTGCCAGTTCTCTCGAGGCACACGAGCAACGTAAGAAAAAAAAGGAGGAGCCACTCGATAAAGCGCTTCAGACGAAGGCATCGATAAAGGATGGAAAAATACTCTACTCATAGAATTTTTGAGGTAGAGATAGTGGAAGCCGCGGGAGTGGTCTAGCTGCTCAAGGCAATAGTCACGAAGAAAACTATAAGGAGAAGAGACTTTGAGCCAAGCAAATTGGCGTGGAAGAGGACGCAATCAAGGGCGCGGTCAAGGATACAATTCCAACATCCAGTGCTTTAAATGTCAGAAATATGGTCATTATGCGAATGATTGTAACGCTGAAAAATGTTACAATTGTGGCAGAATGGGTCATTATGCGAGAGATTGTCGAGCCGAAGAAAAGGTGGAAGAAACCATCAACCTGGCCTTGGATGATACAACAAGATGAGGCATCCTCTTGATGGCCCAAAACGAAGAGCCGAACACAAAAGGAGAAGGCGACGCGAAAGATGACGGCGATAGTCTTGAGGTGGTAGAAACTATCAGAAATGATCTGATTCGCAGTGAATTTGGCGAAATCGTGGTATCAGAGACGAGAAAATCGAAGAAGGATGAACAATCGAAGAACAGAGAGCTCGAACTCGAAGAGAGAGAGCTCAAATGGCCGAAAAAGCAATTTGAGGTAGAAAGAAGAAAGAGGATGAAAATTGAAGAAGAAAAGAAAGAGCTGGAAACAAAAATTCAACGGTTAGAGAAGGAAGTGACTGAGCTGAGTAAGAGTTCCTTCTATCTAAAACAGAAGAAGGAAAAGAATGAGAAGACAATCTCCGATCTTAAGAAGAAAGTTGAAGAAGGTGCGGAGAAAGAGAAAGGCTTATTCATGGAGATTGAGGGTTTAGTGGACGAGCTAGTAAGGGAGAAAAAAGATATAGAGATACTGACTCAACAGAGAAACTCACTCGATGTGAACCTGAATCAAGTCCAATAGGAGGCAGTGAATTTACGACACACGATTGAGACACTCACTCGTGATAAAACCAAACTGGAGGAGACAAGAATGCTAGCTGTAAATGTCGCTGTGGACTTACAAAGGGATTGAATAAACTGAACGAAGCCATGAAGTCTGAGTCAAGCGTAGCTGAGAACTGGAAAAATGAAGAGGTGGTGTCACAGATGGGATGTTCTCGAGAAGATCCAAAGGAAGTCTCATCAGAGAAGGACAATCCCATTTTTTCGCTCGAGAAAAAAAAGAGACAATTGAAGAAACCACGACTGAGATCGAGAAAACGAAAACGGCGCAGGAGGAATCATTGAGTAGGAGCATTTAAGTTTATGGGGGAGTTTTGTTGAGAAATAAATTTAAATGTAGGAGAGAGAAAAAAAAAGTAATTATGAATTTTTCTTTGGCTTTCAATTCGGTCAAAAAGCCATTGAGTAATTTAGGAGAGAAATGGCTTATGGGAGAGAGAAAATGATGGAGTAGTTATGATTAAACTTAGCCTTAGTAAAATCTATAAAAAAAACTTTACCTATGGTTGTAAAAGGGGTAGAGAGAAAAGAACCAGCACAGAAAACTTGTCTGAGTTAGTGTGTAATACAAAAAAAAAAACATTTTGAGAAATTTTTTGTCTCCTTGTCTCTCCTTTTCGACATCCCCTTTAAAGTTTCGTGAGAGTTATCTAAACGAGTTAGATTCAGAGCGAGCGTTTTTTTCTCTCAAGTTGGTATCGGAGCGGCTTTCAATTTCTACAAATTGGTGTCAAAGCAATTTATTTTCTACATCTTCTTCCTTTGTCACCATTTTTGTATTCACGTTTGGTAGACGACTTATTGTTGCTCGGACTTTCACTTGTGTAGAGTGCTTCTTCTTCACCCTCTAACGTGATTCCTCCCATTTGTTTAGACATGGTTTCTCAACTGGCTAACAAATTGTCAAACTCTACAAGTGATGGTTGAGCGGGCCATCCTTGTACAAGAATAACGAAGAATCTATATTCTGGTCACAATCTGTGGATAATGATTCTCTTCATTCAAGATTCTCCAATGGTGGACTTCGAGTCTAGTTCAATAATCTCCCAGCAGATCGACTTGACCTTGTGGAAGTACTGAGCAATCGTCATGTTACGTTGTGAAATTGACAACAACTCGTTCTCCAAAAGTTGTAGCCTCGTATCGTTCTTCTTTGAGAACAGCATCACGAACGTGTCTCATGCTTCTTTCGGTGTCTTGTCATCCCAAATGTGCTCTAACATCTCTTTTCCGATTGTGGTCTTCAAGGAAAACATTGTTTTGCCTGTTTTGATTCTCCATTTGCGCAAGGCTCCATTAGAATCCTCCTCTGGCGGCGTAGTTTCACTCCTGCCAATGATTCCCCAAAGGTCATGTCCTTGTAAATAGGACATCATGCATGTTGCCCACCTGTTGTAGTTGTTGTTGTTGAGTTTCTTGATTCATCCAATGATTTGAAAATCACTTATCGTGTTAGCAATACCTCAATAACCCAAACAAGTCTTTTCGACACAAAACTTGTAGAGTCACGAACTACTCACGACAAAAAGAAATTCACTCACTAATAATCTCAAGAAATCGTTTCTAATGTGGAAGATCAGACATAGCTGCAACCACAGAACATATTAAGAACTCCAAGAGATTAGACAACCTACACTAACCTCGCTCTGATACCAGATTGTTGAACACAACTCTCTGTGGGAAACACTCACTCTTATTAAGACCAATCGAGAAGAGAATACAAGACACTTTGTAGAATACTACTTCTTTGTATTTCTTGGGATGAAAACCTAGGTAGGGTGGAGGAGTACTAGATGATAGGCAATCTATTCCTAAAATTTCTCAAATATTTTCCTAAAATATTTAGATATCTTTATTCCTAAAATACCTAAATCATTTTCCTAAAATATCGAGTTACCTTTATTCCTAAAAATACCTAAATCATTTTCTTAAAGTAAATATACAATCTCATACAATTATTGAGCTTGACCCTATTGGGCTAGTTATGATATTTTAACAGTGGTGATTATTGAAAAAAATTTGAGATCAATTACCTCAAAATTTGACTATGTTATATGTTCGATTGAAGATTCTAATAACTTAGACACTTTAACTATCGATGAATTGCAAAACATCTTGCTGGTACATGAGCAAAGACTGAATGGACGTGTAGGTGATGAACAAGCACTAAAAGTGACATACAATAATAGAATCGGTGGAAGAGGAAGTGATCGAACTCGTGAAGCTTTTCGAGGAAGAAGTAAAGGAAGAGGAAGAGGTAGACATTCATTCAACAAAACTACAGTTGAGTGTTATAAGTGTCATTAGTTAGGACACTTTAGATATGAGTGTCATCAATGGGAGAAGGAAGCAAATTATGCTGAGCTTGAGGAGGAAGAAGAAATGATGTTGATGTCATATGTGGAGCTCAATCAATCAAGGAGAGAAGATGCTTGGTTCTTTGATTCGGGGTGTAACAATCATATGTGCGCAAACAAGGAATGGTTTTCAGATCTTGATGAGGAATTTCGACAATCTGTAAAGCTTGAAAATAATTTCAAGATGGCGGTGTTGGGAAAAGGTAACATTAGGTTGTAAGTTGTTGGAGTCACTCAGGTAATCACTAATGTTTTCTATATACCTCAGTTGAAAAATAACCTATTAAGTCTTGGACAATTGTAAGAAAGACATGTATTTATTTGGATACAACATGGAGAATGCAAAATCTATCATCACAAGAATGGGCTTATTATGCAAACAACAATGTCTGCAAATAGGATGTTCATCGTACTTGCAAGAATCATGTCACAGATATGGCACCGCAGATATGGGTATCTAGGTTTCAAGGGTTTGAGAACATTGAAACATAAGAAAATGATGAGAGAGTTACCCCAATTGAAAGCATGGTCTAAAATATGCACTGATTGCATGGTGGGAACGCAACATAGGGATGCATTTCCAAAGATAAGTTTATGGAGAGCAACACAAGGCTGCAATTGGTACATGGAGACATCTGTGGACCCATAAACCTCTTTCCAACAGTAAGAAGAGATATTTCATAAGTTTTATTGATGATTACAGCCGCAAGGTGTGGATATATTTTCTTACTGAAAAATTTGAAGCCGTTACTATCTTCAAGAATTACAAAAATCTTGTTGAGAATGAGATTGGAGATTTAATTCGTTGTCTACGCACAAATAGAGGCGGAGAGTTCATCTTTCACGAGTTCAATATTTTTTGCAAAACTAATGGTATCAATAGACAACTTACTGCAGCCTACACTCCCCAACAAAATGGTGTAGCTGAACGCATGAACAGAACAATCATGAACATAGTTAGAAGTATATTATCAGAGAAGCAAGTTTCAAAGAATTTCTTGCCAGAAGCAATAAACTGGACAATGCACGTGCTCAACAGAAGTCCTATAGTGGTAATGAAAGATATGACTCCTAAGGAGACTTGGAGTGGCGTAAAACCTAATGTTGATTATTTTCGAGTTTTTGGATGCATTGACCATGTTCATGTATTAGACGATAAGAGAAAGAAGTTAGATGATAATAGTTTTTAGTGTGTGCTGCTAGGGATATGTGAAGAGTTATATTAGACCATTTTTTAGGGTTGAAATGGTTAACTTAGACCATTTCTTTATGGATGTTAGGACCACTAAATCATTCAGTGGGTTGTTAATTTTTATTTTTGGAGTTTACTATTTTATCTTTGCTAAATTCATTAGTTTGTAAGGCCGGTAAAAGTCAACCAAGTTCTTTTGTTTTTCAATGCAATTGATTTTAGAGTTTCATTTTGGGTTAGTTTGTGTGTGTTCACAACAACAGGAGTACCTTTGATGTATCTTAGAACTGAAGAGCTGCCTCCCAATGTGAGTTTCTTGGTTCATGCATAAATTGACTAAGCATACAAATTGAATACACTATGTTAAGCACGGTAACATTTAAATATATTAATCTGTCAATTAATCATCTGTATTTGCTTGAAACATTCAACTTCTCCCCTTCTGTTAAAGAAAACTTCAAACTTTGTTCCATAGGAATTTTTTTTGGGCGTTCTCCTGTTAGACATGTGTCTTGAAGAATGTCTAAAGTATACTTCCTTTGAGACATAAAAATTTATTTTCTAGATCGAGAAAATTTAATGCTCAGGAAATATTTCAAATTTCATAAATCTTTGATAAGGAATTTCTCGAGTAAACAAGTCTTGAGATGTAGAATTTCTTTGAGATAATTGTCTGTCAATAGAATATCATCAACATAGATAAGAACTGTAGTGAAATAAGTACCTTTACTCTTAGTAAATAAAGAGTAATCAGCTTTTGACTGAGTGTGGCCTGCATTTTGTATAGTGGTAGAGAATATGGAGAACCAATTACAAGAAGCTTGTTTTAACCCATAAAGAGACTTATGTGGCCGACATACTATATTCTCCCCCTGTCAGCGAAGACCTAGTGGTAAAGACATGTAGACTTTCTCGTCTAGATTACCATGGAGAAATGCATTTGAACATCCAACTGATGAGTGAACCATTTTCAAGCAACACCAATAGTGAGTAAGCAACAAAGTGTAGTAAGTTTTGTTGTAGGAGAAAATGTCTATTTGTAATCAATACCTTCAACCTGAGTGTATCCTTTTGTTGTCAGCTAAGCTTTATAACGTTCAACAGAAGCATCAGAGTTGTATTTAATCTTGTATGCCCAACAACAGCCAATGGCTTTTATGGCCAGGTGGTAGAGGAACAAGAGACCAAATATGATTACGTTCCAAAGCTGCAATTTCAGCATTCATAGCATGCTGCCATAATGGGTCGCCAACTGTCTCATCATAGGTTTTAGGTTCTGTCTGGGCTGTAATAAGAGCTAGAAAAGCACGTTGAGTAGGAGAAAAACGAGAGAATAAAAGATAATGATGAAGAGAAGACATGGTGCCAGTGCTGGGACTTGAGCTAGAGGTTAAATGATTGGCTGCAGAAGACATCTCATAATCATTATGCCAAGCTGGAGACTGTTTGGTATGAGTAGAATGTCGGAGTGGAATTGATGTACCAGGTGAGATATGATTAGAATTTGTGGGTGAACCTGGAGAATGAATAGAAGGTGAAGAAATTTCAAGTGGGATAGGATTAGAATTAGTAGGTGAATCTGGAGAAGGAACATAAGGGGAAGGAGATGACGAAATAGGAGGAAAATGGATGTTTGAGTAAGATGAATCAAGGAGTGGTAAAATGAGAGTTGAAGGAGCTAATGTCAAAGTTTGTGAAATTGATGAAAAAGGAAAATCATCTTCACAAAATTTAACATCACGACTTGCATGTCATACAACTTGTAACCTTTGTGACCACTAGGATATCCTATGAAAATACAAGGAATTGCTCGAGATTCAAATTTTTGTTTATGATGTACTACAGTTGCATAACATTTACAGCAAAAAACTTTAAGATGATGAAATGTAGGTGGTTGTTTGTAAAGTGCTTCAAAGGGTGTCTTGTTGAATAACAACGTTTGTAAACTTTAAGATGGAAAAGACAACTTAGTTTATTTTGCTAATGAGCAAATACTATAGTTATGAGAAATAGTAACATTAGTAAGATACAATTGATCAGCTAGGAATTTAAAACGAGAAAATGAAGAATGACTTATTTGCAGATGATCGAAGAAAAATTTGGAATGAAATTAGGTGACTGTTCTTCTGTATTCAGCTGAGAAGCATCAACCATATTTGTAGATAATCGATATCCACAATTGTTATGTTGATTCACTTGTACTACCTTTCCATAATTATTTTTCTGTCGACATCGTTCTTCTGTATGTTCTATTTTATCACAAAATTTACAGTGAAACTTAAGGGTTCGACACTCACCAATTGTATGACTAGTTCTATTGCATTGTTCACATAATTCTCAGTAGATTTAGAAGTTACTAAAATTGCATCTCTTCTTGTTTGTACAAGTAATGAATAGGCTTGTCTCACATTAGGTCATGGAATCATCATCAGATCTCACTGTTTTACAAGACTCATTGAGCCCCATGAGTAATTGTATCAACTTGTCTTCTTCTGCTGATTCAAATCCAGCTCGGCCCAATAATTCGTGGATCCACCATAAAATGATATTACCATTTGTCCTTCGACAGAAATGCTTGACTTGATATGAAAGAATAAAAAATAAAACTCTTTTTTTTATTGATTGATAGATATTGATAGATTGATTATCAATCAATTTGACAATAACGAAAAAAATGACTATTAATCCATGCTCCTCTCACTAAAGTACATGTCTCCGAGCATATCAATCTATTACTCGCGTCTTTGTCTAGTATCCATTATCACATGTATTTGGCGTTGATTACAAGTAAATGGTGTGTGGTGCGCTTCCAGTTCATCCCAAGAGCTTGGTAAAATATGTTCAATGTCATGGTTCCCTGTGACATCATCACTATCGTCCTTTGTATAAAAAATTGCTAGAGCATTTTTGTGTGAGAATTGATCGTGAAAATCAACCCACACTTGATGAACTGTCTTGGCGTGAATAATATCTTCAACGATATCTGCTTCAATTGAATGAGTTAACCAAGATAATATACATTGACTCTAGAGTTAACCAAGATAATATACATTGACTCTAGAGTTAACCAAGATAATATCATACTGTCAGAGCATGCATACCTGTCAACCCACACTTGATGAACTGTCTTGGCATGAATAATACCTTCAACGATATCTGCTTCAATTGAATAAGTTAACCAAGATAATATACATTGACTCTAGTTAACCAAGATAATATCATACTGTCAGAGCATGCATACCTGTCAACCCACACTTGATGAACTGTCTTGGCGTGAATAATACCTTCAACGATATCTGCTTCAATTGAATAAGTTAATCAAGATAATATACATTGACTCTAGAGTTAACCAAGATAATATCATACTGTCAGAGCATGCATACCTGATTTACTCCAGGATTGGTAATTTTATCCCATTTAATTGGAACAAGTAGATATCGTGGCTGATCAGAGTAATGAATGTAATAAAGATGAAGTTTTGAAACTAGATTTGACTAATTCCTCCAATAAAAAGAAAATTTTGATATTTAAAAACACCAAAATCAATGTTTTGATACTATGTTAAGAATGAGAAACAGTAGTATTAAAAGTGCAATCTTCGTTAATATTTAACAACGTAAAATAACAAGAAAATATGCTAACAAATATATTCCAGATATATAATAAAATATATTCCACAAATAACTTTATACCTTAGATTAAATTTCATAATATAATTTAATATAAACAAAGCGCATGAAATCGAAACAAACTCTAACGAATAATTTCATTAACAACTATTTTTTGAAGTTTTAGAACGCAAAGGAACACTAACAAAGTAACCTTACTAGCAACTTAAACAAATACACAAGTCGAACTAGAAAAAAAAAAACTCAAATACGTTATTATGATAAGATACCTAATAAACTGTACAAGTTCGAACTTGTGCTTGACGGTTCATATTAGGCACGGTTCATCCTAAAGAACTGGACATCCCTTCGCCACGACGCCTGGAGCTGTCGGGCACTTGGCCAAACTACAATGGTCATCATTAGCCAAACCCCACCAATCTGGTCCAATAATATCCTTAGATTGCAAAGTGAAATACACAACAATGCCCATAAATGCAACCCCAGCATCCAAAGCAGCTGACAAGATATAGTTATGCCTCGCCCACCACCCCTTGTACTTCTTGTACACATAGAAGTTGAAGAAGATCCCAACCACTCCCCATGTTATGTAGTTCACTGATCTAGCCGGTGGCATGCCTCCTGTTGCTCCTATTATGATAGGCATGTTTATGAGTGTGATCCATTTCTTATTAGGGAACTGCCTAGAAAGAAGCCACACTGGCACTGGGGCTAGCAACCCTACAAGGAAGAACCAGTTCATTGCTCCGTAGACCCCGTACTTTGTGAACATTCGTAGCGGTCCGACGACTCCCCATATGATCGATGCGTTGTAGAACACGTCGTCTCCTGGACATGTCCATGGACTTCCTTCTGGTAACATACTTACGTCGCAGATATTTTCCACATTTGTTAGTAGCCACCATGCTGTGCTGAAGTAAACGCTTGATGATACCACCGTTCCTGCGAGCTGGACCGGGGTCGGGGTTGGGGTCGGGGTCAGTTGTTTTTGATTGTGATCGAGTCAATGAAAGTAATATGAGTATATACCTGAACTGTGAACATGGCTCTTGGTGGGATCTTCATGTAGTGTCCTAATTTGAAATCACCAACAAAGCTTAGTGCCTGTGACATGCTGATGTAACCATATGTCTTGAAAGCTACATTTGCTAGGGGCTTCCCTGGGTAGATATACCCTATGATTAGCTCGGTTATGACATTCAATCCTGGTTGCTGCAATACCAAATCATTACAAAAGTTAGCTCAAATTCCTACCAATTTCGTTTCGTTACGTGAGATCCCACCTCAGTTGGGGAGGAGAACGAAACACCCTTTTTATAAGGGTGCGGAAACCTCTCCCGAACAGACGCATTTTAAAACCCTTGAGGGGAAGCTCGAAAGGGAAAGTCCAAAGATGACAATACGTGATGATTTTGGCTGTTATAAAATCTCTAACAGACGCATTTTAAAAACCTTGAGAGGAAACCAAAAAAGGAAAACTCAAATAATAAGATAAGATGAGAAAGCTCAAATAAGATAATATTTACCAGAGTAGATTTGGGCTGTTACAAAACTTCGGGAAGCACGAAAGGGAAAGCCCAAAGAAAACAATATCTACTCATGGTGGATTTACACGAAAGGGAAAGCCGAGAGAAAACAATATCTACTCATGGTGGATTTACACGAAAGGGAAAGCCGAGAGAAAACAATATCTACTCATGGTGGATTTACAAAACCTCTCCCTTATATAGGGGCTTTAAAAATTTTGAGTGGAAGCCCAAAAGGGATTGTTACAAAACCTCTCCCTTATATAGGGGCTTTAAAAATTTTGAGTGGAAGCCCAAAAGGGATTGTTACAAAACCTCTCCCTAACTTTAAAAATTTTGAGGGGAAACTCGAAAGGGAAAGCACAAAGAGACAATATCTGCTAGCGGTGGATTTACAATACCTCTCCCCAACAGAGGTTTTAAAATTTTTTAGAAGAAGCCAGAAAGTAAAAGTCTAAAAAGGACAATATCGACTAGCAATGAACTTGAACCGTTGCACATACCATATTTGTAGTGGCTTGAATGATCCCAATAGGCAAGGTGAAGAACAGTGCAATCCCACAAGCAAGCATAATCCCCCACCATGGCAATTGGAGCTGTTTATCAAAACCTTCACAAGCAAGCAAGGCAAGAGCAACCATTATTATTAAGATACTATAAAACCACCATTGAGGCACTTCTTTATAGTTCCTCTTCATTATCCTCGTATGCACGTCACCGAGCTCGGTCGCCGACGTTGTCTTCTTCCATAGTTGCCATATGGATCTACAAAAACAAGCAAGTCGAGTGAGACAAGAATCCATGTTATATGACATGGAATCATGGTCGAAGCACGGTTACTTACTTTCCATGGAAGAGAGCAACATGTGAAATAGTAGCAGTCAAAGTGGCAAAGCTCAAGCCATAAGCAAAGGCAAAGAAGACACTCAAGTAAAGCTTGCTATAGTTATCATACCCAACTTGGTCAAGATCAAAAGTTTTGCTATTAAGAACTCTAGAAATGTTGTAGTTGTTGCCTAACGAGTCAAAAGTGTGAGAAGAAATGAACGGAAAACGCTTAGCGTCGAAGGAATTAGACCAATAGGAAATAGGGAGCATAACATAAACAATCAAGAAGAAGCCAATTAAGATATTGAGAATGGCAAAGCCAGGAGTGGCTAAGGGACTGCCCAAGAAGCCTGCGACGGTCGACCAATCGAAGCCGAAGGAGCCGATGCCGAGGCCGTAGAAACCGGAACCGATCTGTTGGGCAGTGATGGAGTTTTTCCAAATGAGACAGACAATAGAGATGCAAGTTATGGAGGGGAAGAGATAGCTGGGGATGATGTAGTAAGCAAAGCTTGAGATGAAAATGAGGAGGAAGAATTGTAGCCTTGTGTGTCCTCCTCTTGGCCTCTTCTCTTTTTCATGCAATGCCCTGTAAAATTTGACATGGTTTTTGACAAGCTTTAGCACAAAATTGGGTACAAATTTGGTGGAATATGGAATATGAAGTGTACCTGAAGAGAGAAACTTGAACCAAATTTGCAGGCCACCACATGTATGGAGAATCAACTAGGAATTTTCTGAATATTCCAGCCCATCCATACCCAAGCATCTGTTACATTCAAATTTTGATCAACACATGGTTAATACTTTGTAAAGTCAAAATATTATTAGGGGTGTTCGTGGATTGGCTCGAGTTGGGTTGTGTTACGACATTTTGTACACCGAACCTAATTGAGGGTTGAGATGGTTTGGAGTTGGAGTGTTCAGTTGAGATGGTTTGGAGTTGGAGTGTTCAGTTGAGTTGGTTTGGAGTTGGAGTGTTCAGTTGAGTTGGTTTGGAGTTGGAGTGTTCAGTTGAGTTGGTTTGGAGTTGGAGTGTTCAGTTGAGTTGGTTTGGAGTTTGTGTTCAGTGAGTTGGTTTGGAGTTGGAGTGTTCAGTTGAGTTGGTTTGGAGTTGGAGTGTTCAGTTGAGTTGGTTTGGAGTTGGAGTGTTCAGTTGAGTTGGTTTGGAGTTGGAGTGTTCAGTTGAGTTGGTTTGGAGTTGGAGTGTTCAGTTGAGTTGGTTTGGAGTTGGAGTGTTCAGTTGAGTTGGTTTGGAGTTGGAGTGTTCAGTTGAGTTGGTTTGGAGTTGGAGTGTTGGTTGAGTTGGTTTGGGAGTTGGAGTGTTCAGTTGAGTTGGTTTGGAGTTGGAGTGTTCAGTTGAGTTGGTTTGGAGTTGGAGTGTTCAGTTTTGAGTTGGTTTGGAGTTGGAGTGTTCAGTTGAGTTGGTTTGGAGTTGGAGTTTGGAGTTGGAGTTGGAGTGTTCAGTTGAGTTGGTTTGGAGTTGGAGTGTTCAGTTGAGTTGGTTTGGAGTTGGAGTGTTCAGTTGAGTTGGTTTGGAGTTGGAGTGTTCAGTTGAGTTGGTTTGGAGTTGGAGTGTTCAGTTGAGTTGGTTTGGAGTTGGAGTGTTCAGTTGAGTTGGTTTGGAGTTGGAGTGTTCAGTTGAGTTGGTTTGGAGTGTTCAGTTGAGTTGGTTTGGAGTGTTGAGTGTTCTCTTGAGTTGGTTTGGAGTGTTCTCTTGAGTTGGTTTGGAGTGTTCTCTCATCATTTACTCAAATTTGGGTTAGCTCGGTTAACCGATCTAATTTTAACTCAAAAATCAAATATAATTATAATGGAGAGTAAAATAAATGGTAATATGATATAATAATAAATAAAAGTAAGGGAAAAAATTAATAAATATAAAATAAAAGAACCTTGAAATGTGAAAACATTTATTTGAGATTATATTTTAAAACCTTGAAATTAATAAGGGTAGTTAAGGCTCGTGACCATTCCTACCCTTTTCATATGAACCAAATGACCCCACCCCTATTAGATTAGATCCAATTTATTGTATTTCCTTCTTTATCCAATTTCTCTCTCCTCTTCTCTCTCTAATTCATTCCCGTCCCTTTTTTGTGTGAGGACTCCGGGCTCATGTGTATTATCTGTTAGGGCTTCGGGTTCATGTGTAATGAGGGCTCAAATGACCCTACTGTATGATCTGTTAGGGCTCCGAGCTCATGTGTAATGAGGGCTCAAATGACCCTACTGTATGATCTGTTAGGGCTCCGAGCTCATGTGTAATGAGGGCTCAAATGACCCTACTGTATGATCTGTTAGGGCTCCGAGCTCATGTGTAATGAGGGCTCAAATGACCCTACTGTATGATCTGTTAGGGCTTCGAGCTCATGTGTAATGAGGGCTCAAATGACCCTACCGTATGATCTGTTAGGGCTCCGGGCTCATGTGTAATTAGGGCTCAAATGACCCTACCGTATGATCTGTTAGGGCTCCGAGCTCATGTGTAATGAGGGCTCAAATGACCCTACTGTATGATCTGTTAGGGCTCCGAGCTCATGTGTAATGAGGGCTCAAATGACCCTACTGTATGATCTGTTAGGGCTACGGGCTCATGTGTAATGAGGGCTCAAATGACCCTACCGTATGATCTGTTAGGGCTCCGGGCTCATGTGTAATTAGGGCTCAAATGACCCTACCGTATGATCTATTAGGGCTCCAGACTCATGTGTAATGAAGGCTCAAATGACTCTACAGCATGATCTGTTAGGGCTCCAGACTCATGTGTAATGAGGGCTCAAATGACCCTACTGGATGATCTATTAGGGCTCCGGGCTCATGTGTAATGAGGGCTCAAATGACCCTACCGTATGATCTATTAGGGCTCCGGGCTCATGTGTAATGAGGGCTCAAATGACCCTACCGTATGATCTATTAGGGCTCCGGGCTCATGTGTAATGAGGGCTCAAATGACCCTACCGTATGATCTGTTAGAGCTCCAGACTCATGTGTAATAAGGCTCAAATGACCCCACCCATTTTTGTTAGGTAGAGAGGAGAACAAATCTTTTTTTTAGAAGGGCTCGTGTGTAAGATCTCACATTGGCTAGGTAGGAGAACGAATTAATTTTATAAGGGATGTAGAAACCTCTTGCTAGCCGATCGGACTATTACATCACCCGACCCTAAAGAATCCATATTTAAGTGGAGAATGAGTGAGGGAGAGGAGAGAAAATAGACAATATTGGCTAGCGGACGATAAACGATACCCAACCGACCGAAACGAAAAATTGGAAGTAAAGGAGGATAGAAAAGGGAATTAGTAACTGACCTGAGTAGTCATAGAAAGCATCAAAGCAGCGGCAGGATGGAGTTGCCTGCGGTAAAAAGCCTTAACGATGGTAACAATGTTAACAGCATAAACACCGCCGGCGCCACAACTAGCAAAGATGGTAATAAGAACATGTTCTTTCAACGTGAACGGCCCAGGATTCAAAGTAAACGACCAATTCAACATCGGAACTTTAAAAACCTTGGTCGGAAAAGTCGCCGCCATCAGCTTTCCAAGAGGCAGCGCCACAATCTGAGCCGAAACAGAGGAAATATACAGCTGATTTTGCCGATACCCAAAAAACTGATTCACAAACGACAGAAGACAACACGACATCAGCCCCAACACCCATGTTCTAAACGTTAACGCCGCCTCCGACGGGTCATCGGTGATCGGAACCGTCAGCCGGACCTCCTCAATCGGACAGTCGTTCTCCTCCTCTGCACCGCCACCAATGGAGAAACTTGAAAAATTCTTCTTCCCATTTCCGGTCATAACGCTTAAATTTTGAAACCCAAATGCTATCTCTTCCCCTCCTCCACCTTGTCTCAATGGAAATCTCCCTCACTGCCAAATTGTTCGATTCAGAGGCTTCTTTTTTATACAAGTTTTGAACCGTTCTTCTCTGTATGTACCAAACAAAACCAGAGTTTTTCGGAGAAATTCATGTAATGGCTGACAAAGATTCTTCTATTTTTAGAATACCCATTTGTTGTTACTACTAATCATACCCAAAATGCCTATTTTACAGTTCATTCTTTTAACAATTCTTTTGATTCTTCTTCTTCATTAATGTTCTTATTCTGTTTTGGAAATCAAGAGCTGTGTGTCAGAATTGATTGCTAAGAAATTTGAATCTTTTCCCCAATTCTACGGTTTAAATTATTGTTTAAATTTGTCTACTAATTGATTAGTTAAATTACTATAAAGACCGACTATTAAACACAATGAACTAATAACATTAAATTTGTATTTAAAATATTATGATCGGTCAGTGTTAAGCTAAGCCGTTGTCGGGAGTGAGGTGCCGATGATTTTTTATCGATCGCGCATAGTGATTTTTGTTACCATGAGAATATTTGCTAAAACCACTCCTAGTATAAAATTTTCTATTTATAATTATATTACCAACTATATGGAAAGAGTAATAAAGGGATATTTGTCTCTAATAAATTGTAAATATGATACCTATGTAAGTCGTAATATAAGGCAAAATATCTAGATAATTGCTTATAATAAGAGATCAAATATAATAGATACGGTACACTATAATTCATGATTGAATACCTTTAACAGTGTTTCTGACAATTGCGATCTTTGACGATCAGTAGTAGCTACCGTGGAGAAGTGAAGGTAGGGTGAGGGTATTTTTGTCATTTTTATATATTATAAAAATTTGGAGAGTTATTTTCAAAAATACTTTTTTTTAGAATTTAAATTATAAGTCTTACCCTCAAAATAACTCCTTTCTTCTTAAAAAAATTATTTTTTAGTGGTTGCCATATAAAGCAAATTTTAGAAAAATAATTCTTTCTTTTTTTTTTCATATGAAGAGGTTGATAATTTCTATCTAGAAATGTATTAGCTACTAATTTAGGGGTAAGTACCATAAAATATATATATATATATATATATATAAAATGACGTGTGAGATTTAATCGAATTATAAAAAATTAATTGACAAAACATAAAAACTACTATACTAAATTTAATATAAAAAATCTTAAAAATTAAGTTGAAAGATTACAAATTAAAATCAAAACTAATTTATAATTTAATTACAAGATATATAATGGACACGAAATTAATATTATAAAATACTTAAATATATATATTTTTGGACACAATATATATTTTCGACTAAGAAGTCAAAATTAAAAATATTATTATCATGTTTAAAGTTTGATAAGATTTAAAAAATATTATATTTGCAATTATTTTTAAAAAAAATATTATATTCATAATTATTTACCTAAAATTACATATTTAAAAATATATTTAAATATTGTTGAGTTGATAAATTTAGTTGACGTGTCAATATTTATTATTTTGTTTTATATAAATGAAAGGAAATGAGACAGAAAAATGACACCTCATATCAAACAATACAAAATAAATAAAAATTGTTACCTTATTTAAATTTGTCAACTCAATAATATCACGTCTTATAGAAATGTTCATTTATCTTTGTGGTCAGTTTCGTGCCGTTTAGACTGAGAATGAGAGTAAGTGAGGAACATTCTTTTACTATTAGATAAATGGATCTGGAGACGATCCTCGTCCTCATCCCTGCCCAATTTGTCCACGTCACTTAATATAAATATATTTAATAGATAAAACTTTAATAAGGTATCATATTCCTCCATTAATTATATAAATGAATTTAATATAAATTCTATAATTCATTTCTATATAACTTTTAAAATTAATAAATTAAATATTACATATCTTTATTTTTACCAATTTATTTATGCGCTTTCTATTTTTATTTTAATTTTTTAGAAGGCAACCATAATATTAAATGCCATAAAACATATTTATGGATACTTTTTGACTTTTTAAATAAATATAAATTTTCTGGGTTTTTTTGGGTCGTTTTTGCTTAATTTGCATTAACATTATTATACCCAACTAATTACTACTTGCCCTAATTTGTTATAGCAGCTACTGTATTATATCATATCTAATTCCATGTAATTATTTTGTTTTTATAATTGTAAAAATTTTTAATTCTATCGTGTTTGATTTATTAAATTTAATAGGCATGACACGCATACATTAATAGGTATTATGTTGTTCTAATCTAGCGAATAAGTCGTCGGTGAGAAATTTGAAATTCATATACAACGTTGGCATATGTTCGAGTCTCGAGTCACGTTTGTAAGAAATGTTTTAAAAAATATGAACGAGAAAATACGTTTAAAAATAATTTGAAAGAAACTAATGTTATAAACTAAAAGCTATTAGGTAGCAACAACGCCTTTCATAGCATATAATTGGGATAGCGTGTCCTGGTCAAGCATGACCGGGACATTCGACATGCGGTCATAGACCATGGACAGCACGTCCTGGTCAAGCATGACCGGAACATTCAACATGCGGCTATAGACAACACGTGTAAAGATAAAAAAATAGAAAAGAAAAAAAACGAAGGGAAATTTTGTCCCACATCCCTTAAGTTGAGAAGTGGGGGTTGGCCTCCACCGTAAAAGAGAGAACTTATCTACAAATAGGTGAACTAATCAAAACAATGGTCAAAGGTCAATAAAACTAAAACTGAATAACGTGGCAGCTCAAAGGCCACCACGTCATTGTCTTCAACCTCCAGCTCCTTTCCCTTTTGTGATAACGCAATTTTCATCCTCTGAATCTCGAGCTCTCTTGCACGATACATGGATTTTTTCCACTCAATTTTTTCACTAAATTTATAGTCCTACACACCATGGATCATTTAAGACTAGTTTCAGCTCATTTAGTTCATAATCAAGCAAGATATAATAAGTCAAAGTAGGTTGCTCGATAATGATACTTACTTTGTTTCATAATTCCAATTCTCTCTTGGTTGGAATGAGACAGAGCTCTTCCACCCTCGAGTTCTTCACCAAAATCGTTTCTTATCTTGCCCCTAAACTAAATTTTGGCTGAAACTTAAATTAAGAAATTGAGGGCTTTTCTTTAGTTATTTTTCTTCGAGCTCTTCATAAAAAACTTATTATTTCAGCTTTAAATGCTAAATTTTAAACCTTAAAATAACTCGGGATCTTCATGGTTGTCTCTTTCTATTATTATTATTTTGTATAAAAATATTATAGTAAAAAAAGTGGTTTAATTAAATCATAAAAAATAAAAGAATATTCAATATGGATATGGAGATAGGATAGGAATATAATGTGTACACTTCCATTATCTATGAGTAATTCAAAGAAAAAAACACATTCCAAGAATTTGGTGAAACAAAGTTTATATATATTATTTTAAATTTTAAAACTCAAAATAAATATTCAGCATTTAACTGAATATCTCTTTCTCCTACTTAGATAGACCTTGCCTCTCACCGTTGTGTCACTGTCTCGAGGTGTAACGACCCACGACCCAGATCTACCGTTAGGAGATATTGTCCGCTTTGGACTCTCTTTCGGACTTCCCCTCAAGACTTTAAAACGTATCTGCCAAAGGAAGGTTTCCACACCTTTATAAAAGGTGTTTTGTTCTCCTTCCTAACCAATGTGGGACATCACAAGTGGTTTCAAATTTGGAACTAAATGCATGCTTGTTCGTTCTAAATTTAGAATGAAATCATGAAGCTTAAGACATGGCGACGAAGTTCCCTGGAGAAAAAGTGAGAAATAGAAATGAAGAAGGAGAAGAAGAAAGGTCAGAAATCCCGTAAAATATATTAAGTGGATAGATATTTTTTAAAAAAATTATAAAATTAAACTCTTTCGTATTGAAAATATATTTGTTTAAATCTTTTATTGTTATAAATAATTACTATTATTTGTTAAATCTCAGCCGCTTCCGTTTTGAGCAACCTAACATTGATTGACAGAGGATTTTGGTGTTTAATTTTAGATTCTTGAACCAACGCCGCTGTTGAAATTTCAATTTTAAGCTTAGAACAGAGACCCAATTGTAGAACTTTTCACTCAAACTGATTTCCCCTCTCATTATTCTCACACTCTTCTTCATCTTCAATTCAAGAAATGTTGCTCTCACTCTGATCCTCCATCTCCGATTCTACCTCCCTTCACAGCCCCACATTTGGGTGAACTCTGAATCTCAATATTACTTGGAGCGAGATTCATATTTCAATTTCTTTTTTGTGTTCATTAACTTGATTTTGTGTTCATCGAAAATGGGTATTGCCAATCGGGAGGCGTTGAAGCAGTTTCAGCTGCTAATGGATGATGGTGATCTCACTTACTTGCGATTTCATCTTGTTCTGTTCTGTGGTGTTTATTTGCTTGCTAACATTTTTCTTTCTTTGATTTCGTTGTGATGCTCAACAGTCGATGGATCACTGATGAACACATTTGAGGTTTGTTCTTCGATTTTGATCTTTACTGCTGGATCTGTTTTTCGATTGGATGATGGGAATTTCTCTGTGTCTTGGATCTGTTTCTGTGATGCCACTATTTTGAATCTGTTTTCTCTGGTTGTGGAGATTGAGATTTCGTAACATTTTATTATCGTTGTTGGATGGAAATGGGGCTGCCTTGTAGTTGAAGTTTGATTGTTTTTCATTTTTCTTTTATTGAATCAAGATCATGAATCGTTTGATATGGGATGTTCACTTATTTGCTCTGTCCATAAACTTCCCATCTCAGATCAAGTCTTGTGAGTCGGTTTGAAAATCAAATTGTTGTTAGTTTAAATGCCTGGACGAATGAAGTTTTGTTGATTCCTGAGTGGGTTTACAAGCTAATTTCTCTGCATTTAGTAATCCCGCATCGGTTAGGGAGGAGAACGAAATACCCTTTATAAGAGTGTGGAAACCTCTCCCTAGCAGACGCGTTTTAAAAACCTTTGAGGAGAAGACCGAAAGGGAAAGGCCAAAGAGGACAATATCTGGTAGTGGTGGGCTTGGACCGTTACAAATGGTATCAGAGGCAGACACCGGTTGATGTGTCAGTGAGGAGGTTGAGCCCCGAAGGGGGTGGACATGAGGCGATGTGCCAGTAAGGATACTGGGCTCCGAAGGGGGTGGATTGTGAGATCCCACATCGGTTGGGGAGGAGAACGAAGCACTCTTTATAAAGGTGTGGAAACCTCTCCCTAGGAAACGCGTTTTAAAAACCTTGAGGGGAATTTCGAAAGGAAAAACTCAAAGAGAATAATATCTGCTAGCGGTGGACTTAGGCTGTTACAACTTGAAATGAATAACTTACTGTTATGATCTCCAGAATATGCATCAAGGTCATCCAGCTGAAACTTTGGAACGCTTTCTAAAGGCGAGGGACTGGAATGTATCTAAAGCCCATAAAATGGTTAGATCAGTGGGTTAGCCTATTAGTTTCAAAATTTGGTTAAATTCCCTTAACATTTTGTGTCTGTGTCTCACTTACTATTGGTTTGTTTTGCTTCGGAATCTTCAGTTAATGGATTGTCTAAACTGGAGGATACAAAATGAGATTGACAACATATTGGCAGTGAGTTTCTTCTTCTTCTGCTGCTGCTTCTTTCTTTTTCCTTCTATTATAACTAAATGAACATTGAAAAATATAAATGTAGAGACAACCATTACAACATATGCCTCTATAGCTTCGTATGGCAATGGTAAACTATGTATAAAGAGCTAAAAAGTCTATGTTTCTGGAAATTATCATTACAAATAGAAACAAAAACAAGCCAGGAAGGTGGAGGAGAGGTGTCTAACATCTTGTTTGCCCCTATTCAATGCCACAGAAGCAAGAAAATGGACTACAGATTTAAGTTTAAAATGGAAAAGCTAGCACTTGTGGTAGTAGTCTGCCTGTTTCATTCCTACCATTCCTACATTTACTTTGTGAGATCCCACATCGATTGAAGAGAGGAACGAGTGCCAGCAAGGATGCTGGGCCTCGAAGGGGGTGAATTGTGAGATCCTACATCAGTCGGAGAGGGGAACAAAATATTCTTTATAAGGGTGTGGAAACCTCTTCATAGCGAACACGTTTTAAAAACCTTGAGGGAAAGCCCGAAAGGGAAAACCCAAAGAGGACAATATATGCTAGCGGTGGGCTTGGGCCATTACAAATGGTATAAGATTCAGACACTGGGCGGTGTGCCAGTGAGGACGCGGAGCCTCGAAGGGGGTGGACACCAGGCGGTGTGCTAACGAGGACGCTAGGCTCCAAAGGGGGTGGACACCGGGCGGTGTGCTAACGAGGACGCTGGGCTTCGAAGGGGGTGGACATCGGGCGGTGTGCCAGCGAGGACGCTAGGCCCCAAAGGGGGTGGATTGTGAGATCCCACATCGATTGGAGAGAGGAACGAGTGCCAGCGAGGATGCTGGTGCCGAAGGGGGGTAGATTGTGAGATCCCACGTCGGTTGGAGAGGGGAACGAAGCATTCTTTATAAGTGTGTGGAAACCTCTCCCTAACAGACATGTTTTAAAAATCTTGAGGGAAAGCTCAGGAGGGAATGCCTAAAGAGGACAATATCTGCTAGCAATGAGGTTAGGACAATATCTGTTAGCGGTAAACTTGGGCCGTTACATTGTATTTACAATGCAAGAATCTAAATTTGAGTTGATCTTTTGATAATTCTGATGCTCTAGGCTCGTATTGCAGCTTAATCTCTCTATAAACCATGGACTAGTTATACTATCTAACTTGAGTCTTTTTTAATTAACTATGTCACCATTATAATGCATTGAAGTCTTAAGATTACTCTTGGCTTTACGTACTTACTGCAACGTTTAATTTATATTTCGTATTATTACAGAAACCGATAGTTCCCCCCGAGTTATACAGATCAGTGCGAGACTCTCAGCTGGTGGGACTGTGTGGATACTCAAAAGAGGTTCATAAATAGAATCTTTAATGCATTTCCAGTTATCCAACTCCTAACATCAATTATATTTGGCTTCCAAAAATTAGATCAAGCTGCTATCTTGTTTCTTCCTCATTGATATACATATTGTTTCCAGGGTCTTCCTGTGATAGCTGTTGGTGTTGGTCAAAGCACATTTGACAAGGCATCTGTAAGGATTTTCTTTTCTTTGTGTACCTTCTCTATCTGCCTTTTTCTTAAAGCTTTGATAATACAAATCCTAGTCTTGAACTTCTTAGACATGATCAAATAATATGCACAGATGAAATGCATCATATTGCAGGTTTGAAGCTCTTTGTAACTGTGTTCATCTATGACAAAATTCATTACATTGTGCGATGTGCGTATAATCAAAACATTTGTTATTATGTGCGGAAGATATTTACATGGGTTCTTTTGTTCTAGGTTCATTATTACGTGCAGTCACATATCCAAATGAATGAATATAGGGATCGCGTTGTGTTGGTAAGTATTTAAGACCGTTTAATCATTCTTGTGACTTACAAATGTTAGTTAATATCACCTGTTTGGTGTTCCTTTATGAAATCCTACATCAGTTGGAGAGGAGAACGAAGCATTCTTTATAAGAGTGTGGAAACCTCTCCCTAACAGACGCATTTTAAAAATTTTGAGAGAAAGCTCAAAGAAGACAATATTTGCTAGTAGTGGGCTTGGACCGTTACAAATGGTATCAAAATCAGACACCAGACGATGTGCCAACGAGAAGGCTGAGACCCGAAGGGAGTATGATTGGGAGGGTCCCACGTCGATTGGAAAAGGAAACGAGTGTCAGCGAGGACGCTGGGTCCAGAATGAGGGTGAATTGTGAGATCCCACATTGGTTGGGGAAGAGAACGAAACATTCTTTATAAGGGTGTGGAAACCTCTCCCTAGCATACGTGTTTTAAAAACCTTGAGGGGAAGCCCGAAAGGAAAAGTCCAAAGAGGACAATATCTGCTAGCGGTGAACTTGAACTCTTACACCTTTAAGGAATTCCGATAAGGTTTCACGATAAGATTGGGGAACCGTACAGAGAATCTAACATAATCTGATTATTGTAGCCTGCTGCGACAAAGAAGCATGGACGACATATAGGCACCTGTCTCAAGGTTTTGGATATGACTGGGTTAAAGCTTTCAGCATTAAATCAAATAAAGGTAGTTCTTAGGTCCTTATGCGTCACACAACAACATTTTCTTACCTTCAGCACTGTTTTTGGAATCAAATGCTCACAAGTTTGACATATAGGCACCTGTTTCTTTTTATTCTTGGTTACTGCAGCTTCTGACTGTCATATCGACCATTGACGACTTAAACTATCCCGAGAAGACCGATGCTTACTACATTGTAAACGTTCCATATGTATTTTCTGCTTGCTGGAAGGTGTGTGCCTATATTAGTTCATATTGGAGAAGTATTCTCAATATACTTGCAAAATATCAAGCCTATCTCTGAAGGGAATATGAATATGATTTATTGTCCTTGCTGACAGGTCGTAAAACCTCTTTTGCAAGAGAGAACAAGGAGGAAAATCAAAGTGCAACAGAACTGTGGGCGAGATGAACTACTAAAGGCAAGCTTGCTTTCTCTGTTCTTAGTTTTCGCCCCTATAATATGGATCATCATTGTCTTTCTTACGTAAACTATAAGTCAAGTTGCTTCGTTCCTCAAGAACCGCTCACCCCATGAAAGGACTTATGCTACCCCACCCCAAGTAGTTGTGGGGGCGCCCATCAACATAGCGGGAAGCCTAGCAGAATGGCTATCTCATACTTAGCTAGACCCATTCCATTGAGACTTGATGATTTTTGCATCAATACCTTTCAAGTTGCTTCGTTCCTCGAGAACATCTCTCTCCTTCACAAGGAAGGACTTATGCTACCCCACCACAAGCAGCTATGGGGGCGCCCATCAACATGGCGGGGAAGCTTAGTGGAAAGGCTATCCCATACTTGGCTAGACCCATTCCATTGAGGCTTGATGATCTTTGCATCAATACCTTTCAAGTTACTTCGCTCCTCGAAAACAACTCACTCCTTCACAAGAAAAGACTTATGTTACCCCACCCCAAGCAAGTGTGGGGGCATCAACGTGGTGGGGAAGCCTAGTAGAACGGCTATCCTATACTTGGCTAGACCCATTTCATTGAGGCTTGATGATCTTTGCATCAACACCTTTCAAGTTGCTTCGTTCCTCGAGAACATCTCACTCCTTCACAGAAAAGGACTTATGCTACCCCACCCTAAGTAGCTGTAGGGGCGCCCATCAACATGGCAGGGAAGTCTGGCAGAACGGCTATCACATACTGATGATCTTTGCATCAATACCTTTCCCTTGTGTTACAGTCAGCATTAGTCAATACCACCGAAAAAATTCTCATTTGCAGCCACAGTCTCAACCAACCTGTTGAGATTCATCTTGCAATTTCATCCTTACATCAATGTTTTTTCTTTTAATGTTTGCAACTCATCTGCAGGTAATGGATTCACTACCACATTTTTGTCGTAAAGAAAGGTCGGGATCATCTCGACACGCCGAGAACGGAAATACAGAAAACTGTTTCTCCTTAGACAGTGCATTTCATCAGCAGCTCTACAATTACATTCAGCAGCAAGGTGCAGTTAGGGAGCCGATTGTACCAATCAAACAAGGGTCATTTCATGTGGATTTCCCTGAACCAGATCCAAGAGATCTAGAAATTGCCAAAACCATTGAAACAGAGTTCCATAAGCTCGAAAATCACAATGAACTCAGCTATTCTATGAATGGCCTTCATCAAGTCAATGGAGAATTATGAATATGGCAACTACATATGTAATGTAAAGTTTATTTACACTATCTGCAGCCATCTCTAACCTATGCTTAAGCGGGTCTTGTTCGAGATGGCCATATAATGAAATGATATTCGATGTTCTTATTTTGATTTCTCGAACTAAAAGATTCATGAATTGAACATCCAAGTGCATATGGTCCAAGAGGATAAGATTTTTTACAACAAACCAAGCAAACGATAGCTGATAGACAATCTCGATACGATATGCTTCGATCGATGATCTAACAAACCATCCCATATACAAAAACACCCATCATTTCTGCTTACCTGAACACAAATTTGCAGGCAACAAATGTACACACAATGATTATATGTTACTCACCTGAATACTTCAAGAAAATGTCACACAGACTTCTCGCCAGGCAGGTAGGACGGCGATCCACCGTCGACCTGGTTCTTTTTCCTAACAAATAAGCCGCTAAGGTTTGGTAAGAGTACCTTCTTTGAGAACGTTTTGTCTTTCGACACCATTTTCATTGATGTGCTCTGCTTTTGAATCATGTTGTGGCTTGGAGGTGATTCCAAAGGCACCGACGTTTGAGCCAAAATTCTTGATGCAGCTTCGATTGCTTTCTTCTGCTCTCGCTCGCGCCACCGTCTTAGCTCTCCTTCCACGGCCTTCTTAGCTGCTTCTGCCATCTTTGCTTTCTTTGAAGCTTCCTCAGTTGCTGTCTTCATATCCTCAATCTCCTTCTGGGATGCTTCTAACCTTTTAAGAATTTCATTTTCACTAGCCTTCACTGCTTCAACCTGAGCTAATGCAGCAGCTACTTTCATTTCGGTTAAGGTGTCGGACTCCTCGACTTTCCGGCTTAATGACTCGAACTCTTCCCTGGAGATAGTGATGTTAGCCCCCGACTCGGAAGTCGAAGCTCGTGCAGCATTCGTTCTCTCTGAGAGTACCTTAATCTGCTCAAGGGCTCTAGCTTCAGCTGATTTTGCTTCTTCAGCTTCTTCCAGTGCAACTCTCAGCTGCTTCCCAGCAGCTTCCAATGCTATTTTGGTGGATTCCGCTTCCTTCCTCAACTCTTCGGCTTTATTTTTCATCTCTACCGCTTCCCGTCTCGCATTTTCGGTTTCCGACGATAGCTGGTTGAGAGTTGAAAGCATATCTTCACAAGCACCTCTTGCTTTAGATTCTTCCGCGAGGTAAGCTTCGAGTTCCGATTTTCTCATCCGGAGCTCGACGTGCAAATTCCCAGCAGTAGATTCGGCCTCCGCTTCTCTCTCCTTGAGTTCGGAATGCTCTTTCTTCACATTCTCGAGTTCCAACTTCAAAGCTTCAACTAAGCTATGGAGAGATCTTTCCTCTTCAGCTACTTTTTGTAGGGACTCTTTTGCATCATCAAGCTCCGATGTGACGTTCTTCACCGAATCTAAATCCGACGCCTTTTTATCGTCCATTTGTTTCTGCAGTTCCCCAATTTCATTCATCGTCTCGCTCAACTGCAATTCAAGATTCCTCGTGACATCAGGGTCGATTTCCTTCTGTAACGAAAACAATTTTTTCGCCGACTCTTCAAGAGCTGCTTTATAAGACTGTCTCTGGATGTCTTTCTCAACGAATATCTGTTCTTGCTCTTTATGTGCTTGCAGGGATGCTAGCTTGAGCTTTTCAATGGATTCCTGTGAAGCCATAATTTCCTTAGAAAGTTCATTTGCTTTCAGCTTGTGTGTTTCGACCGATTCCTCGGCCTCCGTCACCTGTTTCAAAGCAGCTACTTTTGCTTCCAACGACGCATCAGAATCTTGATGGATTTTTCTCAACTCTTGCTTTGCAGCATCTAATTCTCCGATCACTACCATATACCAATCTCGGGTAGTTTCCAAGTCTTGTTTCCAACCACAATCATTTCCCGAATGATTGTTTCCATTCACCTCCTCAAACTGCTTTGCTCGAGCCTTGGCAACTTCCGAATCCTTCACGGCAGATTCTTTCGATTCCCTCAGCAATTGTAGCTTCTTGGTCAAGTCCTCAATAGCTCTTTTAGCATTTTCAAGCTCGACGAGCGCTTCAGATTTGGTCGTTTCAGCATTGTTTAGCTGATTCTTTAGTTTGTTCAGTTCTTTTTCGGCCAAGTGGAGTTGAGTCTCTTTTGCAAACACTCTCTGTAACCAACAAGAACCCGAAAAAATCATCAACACTGTCGGAAGATAATAAAATCTCAAACAAAAAGCTGTAGACGAACGACTTAAAATGCACGAAAATAACCACCTCTGCAGAATGAGGCTGTTTCGCCTTCCTCATAATCACTCGTTCCCCCGAGAAAGAACCTTCACCAAACAAATTGACAGCATCCTTAACAGACTGGAACGGTGCACTAGTGTCGATCTCTCCTACTTCTACTTTCGCATTAGGCGAGTTCGTCGCAATTTGACGATCCTTCACACCCATTATACCTTTCAGTTTCGAAGTATTACGTAAATCACACCTGTTAGAAACAATCAACATCATGTTCAAACGAACTACACACGAACATCTCACAGCTACAGAGACATCCAATCCACTCGAATCCTGAATTATATCATCTCTAAGAACATAGAAAGATGGCTGCACATGTTCATAAGGCCATCATTCATTTCGACGAAACACGAAAAACTTACCAAACTCCCACCAAACACAACAATCAATAAAAGATCAGAAGATCATGAAACTAAAATCCAGATTATGGTCAGTGATCCATAACAATATCATGAAACTAATATCAAGATCAAGATGAACTATCCAAAGAAGTACCAATCAATCAGAGTTAAGTACGAACCCATGCCAGTCCAAAACCACCATGGATACTCAACAATTTCAGAGATATTTGATGAACAATCATGCAAACAAAACAAAACCCATAAGAACAGGTAAGAAATCAAAAGAAGAACTAGAAACAAACCTCAAAATTACTCAGCCAAAAGCCAAGAGGATATCATCAAACCCTAGAAACGATCAAAAAGCCACGCGAAAGCGCCAACAGAAGAATCACTCCACCATGTCCACGAAGAAGCTCCATCAAACACACAAACCCACAACCCAAAATCCAAACCCCACAAAGGATCTTAAAAAAGAACCCTAAAAAACAGAGAACAAGGGATTTCTTCAGTATTTCTTCAAGTGCCCAACAGTCGTATCGCAAAAGGGTATCCCTAAAACGATACAATCCGTGAGACCCAGTATAGAATCGAGAAGGGGGAGTGTTTTTCGATGGAGCTCCAAATCAAAAATGGCTGATTCAGACAAATTTTATATCAGAGAAGAGTCAGAAGAAGAGGGATGATCCTCTACAATGTCCTCCATGCTGGCGCGTGATCTTCGGTGTGATTTTTCCAAAAAATTTCATCTTTTTCACCTAATAATGGACAATCATGACCCACATCATGGATCCATTTGACCCTTTGAAGGATTTGGAAAGCAAGGCCTCATAGACAATGGGGTGGAGTCCCTTTCAGAGGATCATGGCTCCACTTCACTTTATACTTCAAAAAAACAAGAAATATGTGAATTCTGGTTTTATTTCAATCATTTTGTATTGAAATCTTTTCCCCCTTTTGAAGATTATAATTGAAATGTATAGGGAAAAAGGTGGGAGCCTGGGGAGGGTGAAAGGGTTTGTTTTGTGAGACCAACACGGACATGGGACAAAGCTCTTGTTTCTTTATTACATGGAGCTATCATATTCTCTTCTCCTTGCTTGGTCTTCATATGGGTTGGCATTATTTATGATGTTTACTTTATATAATAACCTAAGAAAAATAAAAAGTAGGAAAGAGAAAAATGTTTGTATTCCAATTTTGCCCTCTATCGCTCGTTTCTATCTTTTTCTCTATAACTTTTATCGTTGTTGTGTAACTTATAGTCTCGAATTATTTTCTACGAGGAACTTTGAATCTCATATGTTTTGTATTATTTGCTTCTCGAGCTCAATGAATGTTGAGTTGGGATCGAGCATTTAAGGTTAGAGAAGGTAAAGATCGTTAAGGTTTTCGATATTTTTTAGTTTTTTTTTCTTTTCTTTATAATTTGACTCTAAAAATTATAAAAATCAACCGTAAAAAAATCAGTTGAAACTTGGTAATGAAAAATTCACGTGTCTTTGAATTATTGTTTTATTGGCATATTTGGACGAAATGAAATTTTGTTATGGTCGGATTGAATTTTGTCTCTGATCAGTTGATTTGATGTTCAAAATAAAAATTTGTAATTTTTTTTTTTTTTTTTGTTACGCTTCAAATTGAGGTTAACAACAATTATTTTTAATAGTTGCAATATACAATGATTCTTCGTACTCAAAATAAATGCACTAATAGTTCATCTTCTCTTATCTATCCACCTAATTAATGAACAATTAAACCGGCAATTTAAGTAATAATTAATGAACAATCCGACTACTCTTCTAGTTTGTTTTATACCCAAAAAAAAATCGGTCTATTTTAACTTTCCTTTTTTAAAATTTATTTATTTTACACAATTCTCATCTTAAACTTTTCATATCTATAGGATCATTATCCATTTCTTAATTACAACAAGCTTTGAAATTAAATGTTGTTAATTTCAATATAATTTAATTGATTAATATATATATATATATAATATTATAAATATATTATATTCTTGAACAAAGTTCGATCGAGCCTCCATTTAAAGAATCATATCCATGTCGACTCTTTTTCTTTGAAGCACGTCGTCTATTTGATATCCTAGTCAATTCTGCTTCTTTAGTATTTAAGTAATTGTTTGATATTTTTATTTTTATGTACACCAACTCTTCTATTCCCTGATTTTCTTAGTGACGTCACTCCATGCATGCTTTAATCACATATACAAAAATTCATAAAGTCAATACTTACCTATTCAATTCAAAACAAGAATTAAAATAATATAGTTTTTGAAACATATAACAAATTGCATTAAAAATGTTCTTAAACATGTTAAATGAACACGACTCCCCACAATGGTATGATATTAGCTCTCATAAGCTTGCTTTGGGCTTCCCCAACAGGCCTCATTACCAATGGAGAGTGTATTCTTTGATTATAAACCCATGACAATTTCCTAAGCTAGACACTTATGTACTTAATAACTTCGGCTTAAACAACTCTCAAAAGGTTATCCTATCTCCCTCCTGCCTCGTGAACATCTCTCACTCTTTGTCTTCATACATCATTTCAGAATTATGGAATTAGTCAATTTGGTCATTTTGCCAATTCAAAATATATATAATTTTTTGTAATCTGGATTTAGTCCCTCTTCAAATGAATTGTATCTTTTATCTTATAATTTTAGTATTATAAATATAAATTATATAATCTTGATGGAAATAAATACTTATTAATTAAATTTTGAAACATTGATTGAATATACTTTATCGTAAAAGAAATTTTAAAACTCTTATATTCAATAATATAGGATAAAAAAATCTTGGAACTCAAATCTTTTCGAATTCACAAATTTTTTTAAAAAAAAAAAGTGTTTATAAATCTAAATTATTTTATTTATATTAAACAAAACGGTAAGGTATACATAAAAATCAAAATAATTTAAATGGATGGAAATAAATATTTATTAATTAATCCATATTAATTTTCAACAAAGATTAATTTCGTAAATCATTAAAAAAAGAATCTTATCTTCTATATATGATAAAAAGAAATCTTGTCAATTATTTTCTATATTCTTGATCCCAAATCTTTTCAAATCACAAATTTAAATTATATATATCTTAGTTTATAAGAACAAAAGAACCCATTTTTTCGATTTTGTTGGTTTCTCGAAAAAAATCCTTCCACGAGAGACTGGAAAAGAGAGTCAAATAAAAACATATGATGATAAGAGTCTGGTTAACGATCATAATGGTGACTTTGTTGGTTTCATCAGAGGCTGAATTCGAGATTAAGTTAATGATTGACAATGAAGATTGCTTTTCTCACAAGGTTGGATTCATTAACGATACCGATTCATCTCTCTGGCATTGATCTTTTAGTAACAACTTACTTCGACTCATGAGTTAGGGTTCGAGCCATGGTTATTGATTCACGTTTTGAGGTTTTTGACTATTTTATTGATCATTGTACAGGTGAATGGATCTTCAAAGGAGAGGATTGAAGGAAGAGAAGGGCAATATAGGTTATGCTTCACAAACAAATCTGCTAACCAAGAGAACATAGATTTTGACAGGCACATCAGTCCTGATACTCAATTCTATGAACAACAAGGGAAAAAAGGTATTCATTTTTAACCCTAAAGACATTCTTTTACTTATTTGATTATGTGATATCCCACATTGGTTGGGGAGAAGAACGAAACACTTTGTACGGGTGTGGAAACCTTTCCCTAGCAGACATTTTAAAGCCTTGAGGGGAAGCCCGAAAGGAAAAGTCTAAAGAGGACAATATCTGCTAGCGGTGGGCCTGGGCCGTTAAATGGTATCAGAGCCAGACACCAGGCGAGGCGGTGTGCCAGTAAGGACGCTAGGCCCTAAAGGGGTGGATTGTGATATCCCACATTGGTTGGGGAGGAGAACGAAACATCTTTTATACGGGTGTGGAAAACTTTCCCTAGCAGACGCGTTTTAAAACTTTGAGGGGAAACTCAAAAGGAAAAGTCCAACGAGGACAATATTTGCTAGTAGTGGGCATGGCCCGTTACAGATTCATTGATCTTCTGTTTCAAATGAAATTTTCAGAAGATTTGAGCCATTTGCTTGAGCAAATACAGAGGCTGAGAGACAAACTGGAGATTGTTGAGTTTGAGCAACAATGGTTTGAGGCACAGACAGAGCAACAGGCCAAAGGTATTATATAACCACAAGGCTTTATAAACCCTATTGTTTGCTTGAGAGTGTTTTCAATAAAGTGAAGAAATTCTTGCAGTGATTGAAGCAATGAGCATAAGGGCAATTCAGAAGGCCATATTCGAATCAGCAGTACTCGTCGGTGCGAGCAGTCTACAAGTTTTCCTCTTACAACGCCTATTCGAGAAGAAGGTCGGGAACCTATAATCAAACTCCTATGGCAGAACAAGTGATGCAAAGGCTGAAGAGTTTTCCATTGTTTTTTCTGTTTTTTTCTTTCCAAAACTATAGAGCACATCATGTTTGGTTTAGGACTAAAAACTATTCATCCTTTACTTGTGAGTGGTTCGATAATTACTTTCGAAACGTCTCATACACCATTTTAAGTCCTCACTTCTAACTTTTGTCAATATTTTCAACATAAAAATTATACTACATGCTTTAGGAAGCATGAAAATGTTGTCTACGGTCGATTCTCGAGATCCATGGGCTGAGGCATGGAGTTTCTCTAAGGGGTTTTTTCGAGTAGGCGAGAATATTCTACACAGGAAAATGAAAATAACAGAGAGAGAGAGAGAGAGAGAGAGGGAGAGAGAAAAGCCATTTCAAAAACAATAATAGAGATTGAATAAAAGATATAAGGGGCAAAAAGGGGCAAAAAGGAGGTAGAGACAAATGAGATGGAATAGCTCAGCTTCTAGTGACAATTCATCACATCAGTATCACAAACAAAGAAGGTAAAATTGTTCTACCTTTTTCCTCCATGACCCAGATTATGAAGCAAATAGTATAGCAGGCTGATGATCACAGCTTTGAAAATCTCATCTTCTTCGAAGACCAGTGGACAATCTTAGGCCGTTTCGGTGGTTATCTACAGACAGGTAGTACCATCAAGATTCTGTAGGTGGGCTCTGAATGCAGCAGAACCATTTCTGGAACAGCAAAAAACGTAATCCCATCAGGGAAAGGTGTAACAGCTCATAAAGAATGATCAAACAAGCATCTATTTCATTTCCCCTCACTGGTTGTTGATTAAACCAAAAGAAGCAAAAAACAGGGCTTGATCATCATTCCAAAGTCCAAAAAGCATCTACTTCATCTCAATGAAGAATGATCAAACAAGCACAGAAGTCCATTATAAGATAACTCTTAGAAGAAAGTTAATATTTTGATAGAAACCAAATAACTGAAATAATATCGAAATATAAAAGGTAGTGATTGGCAGGGACCAGCCCTCAAGAACATTCGTACTCATCCGAAACCCACAAACGATCTACCTTCATCTCTTTCGATCCCATTCCCTCGAGTTACAACCAACCCCTTTCATCCTAATGGTATTCGGAACATATTTAGGCGCACAAACGAGCAGTAAATATCACAATGAAGAGGAGGTATATATACATATAGCAGGCATTATAGAAAAGGCTAGGAAAAAACATTGTGTTCGTAGGATCTTACAGCCTGAGGTTTGCCAGAGCCTGCTGCTGCAGGCCTTAGTGCCTTTCCAGGTGATTCGGTTTGGCCACCGGATTTCTTCTCACATCTTGCCTTATTAAAGATCACAGTGAAGCCCTCTGCAGAAGCAGGGTTATTAACATCCCATTCACCAAACTTCGGTAGTGGCCGACCCTTCTCCTGTTCAAATTCATACATTTATTTGATTCTAAACATTAAAATGCATACATTATGCTTATATCTTGTCCCTATCATTAACAATTAACAATATTAATGAAATGTCCAACGAAAATTTATGTAATATAATATCTACTACATCAGTTTCTATTAATAATGCAATGGAAAGGATTAGAGAAAAGCGTAATCCAAATTTTAAGACCAAATTGAAAAGTTTAACAGCTCAAAGGACTAGACAGAGCTAAAGTACATCGATTAAATTTATCATTTAACCCAACAAAAATGTTCAGATTTGTCGATCAAAAGCAGTCATACAATGAATAATGAAAATAAGGATTCAAATTTTGAACGTTTAGTCTCTTAAAACATATAGATCATGGATTTCGAAGTAAAAAGTTGAAAGACTTACAGCTTTTCTTACATTAATGAGCTAAAAATAGGATAATCCATAATTAATAGCAGAAATCATAAATTAGACGAAGGAATTGCGAGATAAAAAGATGAGAAAGTGATGGATAAAACTAAAAAAGTTTCTTTACAGCTGATTTAAAATTTAAATATTCTTCATCTATCAGAATTCAATCGATTACAAATTCCATGAATCATGATAACGAAAATTCAATTCAAACATACGAAAATGTTGAGTCCCAGTGGCTAACACACTAGATGATAAGATCAGACTGGATTGGAAACATTTCAAAAAATTCAAACAAGACATATGTAGATTCACAACACATTACAAAAATTATAAACAAACTATTTGAATTTAACAAAGAAATACAAAAAAAAAAAAAAAAATCATATAATAATAATAATGGGGAAGAAAATCCAGGCATGACAAGCATATGAAGCAAATCTCCAAGAAAAAATGGGGAAAAATTGAGGCAGTGAATCTCAAAGGAAGAAATAAAGGGGATCACGAAATGGGGAAATCGACAATCAAGCAAAAGAACAAAACCGAATTCGGGGAAGTAAATGGAATCAAGGAAAAGAGGGATGGCGAGAAATCGAGAAGGGAAAATTGAGGAATGACATACCGCCATGATTGCAGAAATTGGAAAAAAAGGAGAAGATTATCGGCCAAAACGAAGAACGGAAGAAGGGAAGAAAGAGGATGGCGACACCAGGAGAAGGAGAGGAGCGAGCGAGAGAGACAAGAAGAAGAGATTTTGTTTATGCCAAATCGGCCTCCAACTGCTGCCTTTTATTTCCATTCTAAAAAATTATTATTATTATTATTATTATCGGCTAAATTAATTAAAAAGCTAAAAATAACAAATTTTCAATAATAATCTTAAAACTCTTTACAAAAAATTAATATATTTTTTCTATTAATATTTTATTTTTAAAAAAATACTTTAAAAATATATTTTTAAGTTTTTAGAAAGTAAATAGAAAAGACCTCAATTTTAAAAAGTGGTAATAACTCAAAATTAAAAATAAAATAAGTTATAAAGTAGGTCTTTTGGTTTATTAAGTTATAATAATTGCTATCTTTCCGTCCGCCGTTCGGACGGTTCTAGATCGACTTCTCAGTTGATTCGACTTAGGATAGTTGCATTTATGTATTTTGTAGTCCTTAGATTACCTTAGAGATTTGTTTTATTCTTTTCTTTGTTTCATTTAAATTTCAAGTTATTTATTTATCGTTGTTTTGTTTTAAGATTTTTGTTACGAACATTTAAAGTTCATGGCATCTTTTTTTTAGACACATCATGTATGCCGTGGCAATTTTATTTTTAGTAGAAAAATTGGATCCTTTCAAAAGTAATATTAAAACTCTTAACCCTTATAAAAAAAATATATTTAAATTTTTTTTTAAGTTAATACATTGATGAAACGGTCTATTATACTTCATAAGTCATCTCTATGCTTTTTAATTTATTTTTTTTTCGAAATGCTCGCCCGCAACCAACTCCCATATCCCTTTTAAAACTCATTACTCTCACACTTTCAATACCAACACAAATGTTCTTTCATTCTACGACTTAAGAGAGGGAACGAAAATTGTTGGAGATTTAAGAGCACAGGAGTATCGTGGAGTTGTTGTACAAACAAGGAGTGGACAAATCGTATCGAAATCATGCGAAAACGCATTGAAATCATTGGAAGGTCAAGGGTTCGTTCTACAATTTCGGGTGAGAACCGTCGGGTCTCAATTTCGGGTTTCACTCTCGAGTAGTCCACGTCATCACCTAGGACCCAATCCCAACGGTCCAATCGAAACATAAGGAGCAAATAATACCTTCTTTTTCTGTCCACTTTTTTTCTTAAACCAATAAGAAAATGAATTACGAATATACCAATATACAAAGTTGTAGAAATATTAAAAACAAAATCCCTTTACCTCCCACCAATCATTTAAAAGAAAGAAATTAAGAACAGTGGCAATAACAACGGCCCTTGAAATAAGGACAAAAAACTCACATATAATCCCTAGGAACAAGCTCAAGCTGGCTATGCTTGTTTCTGCTGTTTTCCACCATATCTGACCACCTGTAAAACAAAACCAAAAATGATTTGAGGACGAAGTTTAAGCCATGCTTTTCAAACTTGCTTTTTAGAAATTGAAGAATATGACAAATCCATTGACGTTTAATTACAGAAACATAACAAGGCCGACTACTCCTCAAACGTACTTTAGTTTGTTGGCTGCAAGAGGAGCGAGTGATCTGCACATCAAAGTCTTCAAACAAATCCACAGTAATCTGTCTGCTCGGTCGCAAGCTTTTTATTTATCTTCTAGAGAACCCGATCCTCGCAAGTTTTCCAATGCCGGGGCTGCCCATCAATTTTGTATTTCACTAACATGTACATGGCAATTTCAGATAACATTTGTCTCCAAATGCAAATCGAAACGTGGCTCAACCAAAGCCGAATCCTTCACTGGCTTCGTGAATGGCAAGCAGCAAGCGTTCCTGAAGCTGCTCCTTCGATGAGTACTCGGGAAGATCTAGTTGATTAAAGCTGAAAGAAAGGATGTGAGAACTTGTTCGTTAAGGCCGGAAGACGAGAATATTTCTCAGAAGGTTGAGTGCCCAAAAAACAATAGAATAGGAACACTAATGCATAAATAAGAATTCGGATAGAACGGCATTTAGATTCCCACCATGTATGGGCTGATGGCAGCCTATCAGGAGCTCCATATGCCTTGTGAATGTGAAACCTTTGAGGCCCAGAGATACCTTGCAAAGCTTTAAAACCCTCCAATGGAACCTGAAAAATCACAAATAAATGATGACTTGAAGAAAAAATCATTGTGTGTTTGTGCGTGTGATAAGATCTCTTTACTTGCGAAGCAAGATGTTACAAACATACACCAACCATTTCAAACATCCACAGAAAGGGCAATATTTCAAGCATCAGATAGGGACCAACCATGAGGGAAACATTAAAAATGTTGATGAAATCTTAGAGAAAAAATATTAGCCATTACCTTTGATGTTCCAGTCACAAACTGCAGCAATCTTGCCATGTCTTCCTTACTAAAGGATTTAACTACCTCCCAAAACCACTGCACAACACTTGATGCAGCTGTGTAGACAGTATACTCTGTGTTTGCCTTCAAATCATCCACTGAAAGACAATATAAAAAAGATTAAAACCTCATATAGTAACCCGAAAACACCAGACAGCACAAAATTATTTTGTATAAGAGAACTCACAATCAATTTCTGGAAGCCCACTGATGAGTAACTCAAGCTCTTTGTCGTTAAAAATAGAAATAAGTTCTCGAGGCACCAGCTCGTTAAAACCATCTAGAAATGAGTTAATCTGAGGGCGGATAGCATTGGTTAAAATATGATCTGCGACAAGGTCAACATATTCATGCTTTGTTTCTTCAGTAACCCTTATATTTCTTCCTCCTGGCTTAAGCTCGTAATCAGTGACCTAAAAGAAACGAATATTAAAAAGACTTAAGTAGTACCAGAATTCATTCCAAAAGGAAAAGCATTTACAACGCACAAAAACAGGATTGACAGGTGTCCAAATTTTTGGATTATGACCTCATTTTTCTCATAAAGAATGTGCTTCTCCTCGTCTGCATCCATGCTAAATGTAAGATCAGGAATGTCACTCACATCGTTCTGACAGAGAGATTCAAGAGTTAGGAAGTAAAATGTTAAGAAAAAAAAAAAAAACCCAAGTTTTGTTGAGCCTTGTTGGGAGGGAGTCCTACATTGGCTAATTTAGAGGATGATCATGTGTTTATAAGTAAGGAATACATCTTCATTGGTATGAGGCCTTTTGGGGAAGCCTAAAGCAAAGTCAAGAGAGATTATGCTCAAAGTGGACAATATCATACCATGGTTGAGGGTTGTGGTTTCAAACATGGTATCAGAGTCATGCCCTTAATTTAGCCATGTCAATAGAATCCTCAAGTGTCAAACAAAGAAATTGCAAGCCTCGAAGGTGTAGTAAAAAAGTGACTCATGTGTCGAGCAAAGGGTGTACTTTGTTCGAGGGCTCCAGAAAAAGGAGTCGAGTCTCGATTAAGGGGAGACTTTTCGAGGGCTACATAGACCTCGGGGAGGCTCTATGGTGTACTTTGTTTGAGGGGAAGATTGTTGGGAGGGAGTCCCACATTGGCTAATTTAGAGGATGGTCATGGGTTTATAAGTAAGGAATACATCTCCATTGGTACGAGGCCTTTTGGGGAAACCTAAAACAAAGCTATAAGAGCCTATGCACAAAGTGGACAATATCACATAAAATCAAGTTTAACTGTAATTAACACAGAAAATCAACCCACCTCCAGCATCCACTTCAAGTTTTTATAATAATCAGGATCGACTGCTTCTATATCATGGTAAGTCACCTTAACCCCAAGAATGTGCATGTAGAAAGATCTTGTGAAATAAACATCCAAAAGTTGCCCATCAAACAGGGCCTTTGCAACCTGCATAAAATTGAAAATATAATAAGTCAAATTGAAACAGCAAAATAATCCCTAGCAAATATCAGAATCCCAGTTTTAGTCAATTACCACACGGCCAACGAATTTAAAGTAGGAAAGATGTTCTGTTTGGTAGACAGAATTTGGATTTGGCTGGAAAGTTACATTATTTCCAACTGTAGTGAATAGCAAGGCTCCCTTGTCGAAAATAACCCTTGAAAGTAACTGATACCATTCTCTTGTCAGGCCACCAGCATCAACACCCTCTTCACCTTGAAACTGCACAGTCAACCGTCCTCTCAAATCTTGAGTTGGACGCTTACGCAACTGATTATATGAATCCTCCAAAATATAGGCCCGACGAACACTGATCTGCAATGGACCAGAAATATGTTGCTTATTCTGTTGCCTAATTCTTGAACGGAAATAGGCTCTCTTATTATCAAAATCAATCAGCCTAGGAGCCTTCAACAATATTGAAAGTGACTTCTCTAATAAGCCTGGGTTTTGTCTAATAAAAGCATTCAAAAGACGGCGATGCCTCTCAGAAAATCTTGTAAATGTAACAGCACCATCAGACTTTTTCTGAGAATCAGCACCCTTCATGCTTAATGTGTCTGAACTGCCAGCAGACTCTTTGACCTCTCTTGCAGTAATATTGGCATGATCTTGTTGCAAAATGGACAGATTTGCTTGAAGCTTTTCAGACAAAACAAAGAAAGCCTCAATAAATGGCAGGAGTCTCTGACCTCCAGGAGGTAGAGGAGAGGAAGAGATAGTGCCCTGGAGTAGCCCCCCAACATTAATTGGCGTAGTGAAAGAGGAGCTCTGAGACAGTTGTGTCTCAATCACACTTATACAATCACTTAATGTTTGCCACAATGGCTCTAGTTCCACATTCAACCTCCACATGATGGCTTGCTCCTCTAATTCAATGTCACACTCTGAACTTTTTGTCTCCCTCGCACAAGGGGAAGTAAGTGAACTAAGAACTTGCAAAACACGTACAATTGCTGCCCCAGCCATTGAACTAGCACTTAAACCTAACATGTTCGTATTCTTCAAGGTAACAAGCTCGCTGATAGCAGAGCTGCTCAACCCATTAGCAAGTTCTGAGAGTTCTGACATGAAGAATTTTCGATGGGGTGCCACAACTGAGGACAACTTTTTCAGTATCTCACCAGCTAGCGCATATACTTTATCAGAAAGCCTAAACACCAGTTGCCACACAAAATTAGTTTCTTCAAGTGAGAGAAAAAAAAAACATTTGCAGGACAAAAAAAAATCTTTAACAGGTTAGGTTAAATGTGAGTTTGTCATGACACAGTGAATAAGTGCTTTTAACTAATTAAAACCCCTTTTTAAAATGTGTATGAACTTTCGTTGCATAAATAAAGTACTCTCCAAAATACTAAAAAACATTTGAAATGCTTTTAAAATCTTCTTCCGAGTATGCTTGCAGAATAAGCGTCTTACTTAAAGACACTTTCTCAAACGTCATTCCCCCAAAGTCAATATAAAAGCTAAAAGGAACCCAATAACTAATTGGTTATCATCACACGCCAATAGAATAAGGTAGACAACTCAAAAGACATTATAAATTGGAAGATGAATACCCCTCGCGGCCAAGAAGTGCGCATAAATTGCACAAAGCAGACTGCGGCAGTAGCAAGAAGATATTATGTATGTCATTACTCCTTTTTCCACCTGAAGTTGACCCAGCAGCATCACTACTTTCTAGCTTTGATTCTCCCTCAGGCAAAGCAGGATACTTTGAAACAACAACACTAGCTTCATTAACAGGCAAAATAGGGGGATTTCCTGTTCCGTGTTCAGATCGGGACTGATGCTCTAGTTTTGATGATGCAATATGAACAACTACTTGAAGGAGGCACATAACCTGCAACATATGAATTTTTTAATTAGAAAATGGGGAGAGGGAAAAGCATAAATGTTAAAGCATAATAATATCCAAAATCTGCAAAGAAGCATGCAGCATTTGCGCCCAAAGGGAAAAATTGAGCTCAAGTCATTTCAACCAATGCTCTTCTCTTTTCAATCCATCATACCTGTTCAAGACGCACAACACTACGCAAGAAAAGTGGTCGATTCAAAAGCTTCAGGAATAGAACCATAGGAACAATTCCGGCTCGACAGTTTTTTAAATTACTTGATAGAAGCCCTGCCACAACTTTCTCCTTCCCCTTCTTAGTTTCCATGTGTGTAGAACTCAAATCCTCAGGGAAAGCCTCCAGGTCGAAGTAGAATAACATATTGGCAACAGAAGAATGATTTGTAGCCAAATAAGTTAAAATCTCAAGAATACGACGCAACACCAAAGGAGGAAGACCTGTTACGATACATAAAAAGTATAAATATAGTAATGAAAAAATGAGACAAAAATTAAGGGAAGAAAGTACTACCATCCGACAACTGTGATTGACCATAAACAACATTTGACTGACAACCATAAAGCCTCTGAGAATTGATTGTTGCAACTCCACCCACAAAACCTTCAGCCTCGGAATTGATCATATCTAGTAAAAGGTAAACTAGAATTGTCCTTGTAACACTATGTGCACAAAGGTTAAACAAAAGTCTCTGCAATAGACCTTTTCCAAGCGGCTGGACAACATAAGAAAAAAATAAAATGCCACATTAGGTGGAGAATACCTGCAGCAGAACACCTAAATTTTAATTTTCCAGACAGGGTACAATGTTTAAACATGGCTACCTCATTAAAAGGTAAAAATCTCCTTTCATCAATTGAAAGAACTTTTCCAATAGAACACGAAACAAAACCAATTATTGTTTTATGAAAAATATGGAAATCAAATTATTTTATTATATAAAAAGAACTGAATGGTAAGAACAAATATCTAATTAATTAATCATATAACAGGAGATCAAAACTACATTCATAATTCCATAACAATTCAACCTCAACTTGTATTTAACCCTCAGCTCATCAAAAGAAAGCATTAAATACTTAAATCCTAGGATCAGACTCAAGTATACACAAAAATAATAAATCTATTTGCAGATATCAGTATGGGCTGTGTTAAGAATACACTCTAAACTGCATAAACTGTCCAGTAACTATAAAATGTAAATTTAGTTCAAAAATCATCCAATGGGTAAAAATCACTCAAATCATTATAACATATGATATTACATTACCTGGGCTAATCTTAGAAGTCGTATTAAAGATTTTAACGACTTTCCATCCAGAAGTGGTTCGCCTTCAATTTCTTTCATCGTCAGGCTATCTGCAATGGCAGAAGCTGCTCTACCACCAATTGTAACTCCAACACCCCTGTCCATCACTGTCTGCCTATTGAAACCCAGGCCATTCCTTCGATTGCCCAGTCTATGGATGTTACCGAAAACAGTGCCAGCCTGATAGTGACTCATTGCTCGATCTCTAAGCATCTGAGCTTCAGCTAGCAATGAAGAAGGGAGTGCTGACAAAACTGCCTCCGAGGAGGTTAACAGAACCTGGAAAACAAGAAGGAAAAATGGTTAAACTCAGAAACAAAAACATATTGAGAAATGGACACTGAGATAAAGTCCAAGATTCGAACTTCTTCCCGCAAATCAGCAGGAAATGTAGCAATGATAGAAGCATTATCCACGTCAACTTGCTGTCCCTCTGCCTGCTGAGCAGCACTCTGTGCTCTCTGCTGGGCCAAGACTTCTGCTTGGATACCAGGAGGAAGTGCCGCTAAGAATTCAGGATCAATATCATCCGCTGAGGGTAGAGCATATGTAGGAGGTTGAATGGGCTGAGCTTGCTGTGATGCAAGAACTTCTGCTCGCAAGTCCTCAGGTAATGCCTCTAAAAAAGTAGGATCTAAAGCATTAACACCAGAGGCTTCATTAGTCATTCTACTTTGATCTGCCTGGTTAACATCCGGAGCAACCTGCACATTTTGCTCTGAAGTTGACCCACCTCTACCGTTCTCAGATGTTGGAATATGTTGCTCAGTAAGAATTTCCTCAGCATCATTATCATTCATGTCAACATTAACACTTGCACCAGCAGAAGAGACCTGGCAATCACCAGGATTGGGCGTCTCTAATCCAAAGTTCGATACTACATGATTCCCATCAACGGCATCCATTTCAGAAGATCCAGGACGGTATATGGCCTGAGATGGCATTTCATGAAGATCTGTAGGCACTTCAAAAGTTCCATCACAATCCAGGTTGTCGAACTGAGGTAATGTCTCAATCTGCTGATCAGAAGCACCATTTTGTTCTCCCATATCCATCCTATCATGTTCACTCAATGTAATATCCGGTGCATGAGGTTGAATAGACATAGGTTCATGCTCCTGCACATTTTCCACAGCTTCTTCAATTATAGATTCTGAATTGACGTGATGGGAAATAGCACTCTCAACAGTTACATTTGTTTCATGATGTGAGGCTTCAACAGAGTTATCTGGATTCTGGTCGTCGTTTTGTTGACTTCTAGCATTACCAGATTCTGCTACTACTAGATTATTAATGGACGCAAGGGTATCCAGTTGTTTGTCCTGAACTCCTAAATTTTGAGGAAGTCTTTCTGCAGGCATAATGCCATGCATATAAGATACAAACAATTCCTCGACAGCCTGAGCAACTGCAATAGCCTGAGTACTTCCTTGAGGTTGACCATCATCAGTCCAACGACCATCACCCAGACCTCTTCTTCCTGCAAAAGGCAATGAATCTATACCGATAGGATAGTCAGCCAAGGGAGGTGGAGCCGCACCACCAAATAAACTATTTTCCACATGGTTGTATGGAAAAACGGGAGAATCGAACACATAAAAGTTGGATGCATCATAACTCCCAGATGATAAAGTATCCAAGTCACGAGATAAATTCCCAGTAGATGACCGCATCGACACCATATCTCCTGACTGGGATGGCCTAAGTAGTAGAGGATGCTGGAAACCATTTACTTCACTAACAGATCGCTCAAAGGAGGACCTACCAGTCTGATGGCGGCGCTCAAAGTATAGAGGCCTCTGGAAACGAAAAAGGTCATCAACATTACCACCTTCAAAAGGTTCAGTAGCAACATCAACAAGCCCACTAGCACCTCCAGGCTGCCCAAGTACCTGTAGATGATCCAATCCATCAAGTGCCTCCCTCCACCTGACCTCAATGACTCTATTCTCATGAAAATCATCATCCTCTTCATCTACCATTTCATCATTGTAGTCATCTGCCAGTCTGGTATCATCATGGTCTTCTTCCACATCAGTATCTGGCAGGGACATCATTCCACCACCATCTTCAGCTATATCCTCATCCACATCTTCCCCATCGTCGTCGTCGTCGTCATCATCTTCTGCATCATCATCTTCATCACCCATCTCCTCATCTGCCCTGTTCTCTACATGAAAGCTCATCTCAATTTGGTCAGAATTGTGCAAGACGCCAGCTTCTCCCATCTCCTCACGCATAAACTCCATTCCAAGGTCCATATGCAGGTTTGCAGCCATTGTCCCTTCCACTTCTAATCTCATTTCCCGCTCAAGGGACCAATTTGATTGAGTGTGTACATTGCCATCATTTTGAGCAGTAGCAAATTCTTGCTGATTATTTTCAGCTGCCTCTCTGACCAACTGTTGACTGCCAGCATTTTGGTTTTGCCCAATAGTGTCATCAGTTGAGACTGTATTTATCTGGTCACCAAGCCTCTCATTTAACCCTGAAGATTTTTTTTTCACCATTCCATCAGACTTCATTATTTGCTCACTGGCATTGGCAGCTCTCGTCAGGCTTTCCAGAGCCTTCAATATAAGGTTCACAATTTTAGGAGCATCAGGGTGGTCCAGATCAACCACTTGTAAAATATTAGTCAGACATTGAACCATTCCTCCATCAATCATGCTTTTAGCAATGTCAGGTGAGCAGCCTGAACCTGGCAAGTTACTGGAAGAAGAATTTTTGGACAATATAGAATATGCCAAATTAGAAAAGGCAAAAATTCTTTTATCCGGCAAGACAGAGTTCTTATACGAGCTGCTTTCAGGGCTGGAAAAAAAAGATAATGCTTTCACAAGCTCATTAATTACTCGTCTACGACCTTCACTAGAACGACCACAAAGAACCACCAGATAATAAGAAGCTTTTTCAGATAGCTTGTCTCTCCACTCATCAGGTCCTGCAGATTTATCGACTGAAAGAGGAAGTAATCGTTGCAAAATATGGTAAATAATCCCACCTTGTCCAGCACTATCCAAATGATTACAGCCTCGAAGTTGACACATTTCAGAATCACGTCTAAGAATGACCCCTACAGCATGCACATACATCAGAAGGATGTCACTCAATAATTTGAGAACAAAAGTCACTTTAGCCAGTCCAGTAGATTTTTCAGATTCATCCTCTAAATTTTTTTTATCCACAGCTTTTGATTTACCCTTTACCTTGGTATCAGGTTCATCTACCTCCATAGAACAGAAATTACTAACAGAATCCGCCCGGTTTTGTGCCAACGGGTACTTGACAACAATTTCAATAAGTTGGTTGATTACTTGAGTGAGATTTGCAGGAATCTTCTTGTGATTTTTGGAGTATTTCCCTGATCCATCATAAATCTTATTTTCAGATATCTTGACACTTTCATTTGAAGACAATCCAACTTCCGTTCCAGATACTTTTGATCTCTCCTTCTCCTTTTCTTTCTCCTTTTCTTTCTCCCTTTCCTTTGATAACACAACAAAAGTACGGCCACCTGATGTCTCCAACTGACAAACTGCAGCTGAGGCTTTCATGAAAACCATGGGATCTCTGGAAATAACAGCTGCCATTGAAGCCAAGAAATTGCAGGCAGATGTACGCCCAGCATGCCGCCTTCCACCCAAAGTTTGCCGTATTTCCATTTCCATTGCTGTTTGAAGAGTCTGAGGGTCTTCAAGAAGATGTCGAACAATAGCAGAAGCCAGAGTGTCATAACCAGGAAAGAAACAAGTTCTTGGAAGATTAAAGAGTTCAACCAGACCTCCATTTTCAAGAAACTGCAAAGCAAGAGCATGAATTTTTGTCAACCGTGCACATAGCTGTAGGACTGCTTGCATGATTACTCCAGGAACACGTTGTTTTATCAAGTCACATGCAAATAACATCATCTGATTACACTCATCAGCAGTTAAATAACCTGTAGGCTTCCCCAGTACATTCTCAAATGTTGACCCAGATTCTTTTTTATCAGCATTTAGAGTAGTTTTATCAGTTTTATCATCTCCAATGGACATAGGTGCTAACATGGGTAGTTGCCCACCGCCAGACAAATCAGGTGGAGAACCCACTGGAGAACCAACAGTATTTTCAGAAATAATTTTGGGTCGACACTGTAACATGCTGTCCAAGATTAGCAATAAAGCACTTACACATTTTGGTAATGAAACCGCAGGAGCAGCAGCATTTCTAGACTTGAAATTTGTCAGAATATCTATAACAACAGACACAATGCCCTCTTGTGCAGCAATTTTACGAGCATTCCAATCCTCAAAAAGAAGCAATGCAATAATATGCGATAACATACTTAAAGCTCCATTATCCTTTGTCAAATCCAAGGGGCAAAGCTTTAACTGATGAATAAGATAAGACATCACTCTGGGACGATCTTCACCCTTGTTCCGGTTGCAGAGAGTCGCAAGCAAATCTGTTAATGTGAATGCCATTTTGTCACTACTCTGGAATAATCTCAACGATGCAGCCAGAATATCATCAACGGGAGGTGCCTTTGCATGCCCCTCATCAGTCAATACATCCATAGACTTGTCACCATTATCTACTTTAGATGATTCTGATGAATTCCCCATTGATAGTGCAAGGGCACGAGCAAGTTCATCGTCTTCCTGCACAGGATCCTCAGCATGACTAAATAGCCACTCCATTGCCATCTCCACGCTATTTATTCCCACCCTTCTCAATGCCTCCTCTGCTCTTTCCCTTGTAAAACCCATCTCAACCATTGTAGCAATAGTAGCTTCATTGGGTGGTGGGGGAATGAACCGTGGGTTAGTGGTCCCAGCAATTCCATTGCGATTTCGTTTAACATCACTAACACCAGAATATATGTGAGTAACAAGAGAAACAATGGAAGCAATGAATGACGGATTACAGTTTGGAAAATTGGGATGATTCCAGATAGGTAGTAACACATCAAGAACTTGGGCCTGCAGCATTCGAACAAAAACTTCAGGGTCCCTTGGCACAGGAAACAATCCAATGGACAGACCAACAGCCACAGGTTGAATGAGCTGTTGCACTTGGGATGCCGAATTTGGAGACAAAAGTAGCGTAGAACTAACAAAATACTCAAGCACACGACAGTAACCCTGTATCGTATCAAATAGCCATGGACTATGAGACAAGTTGCTTTCTTCATTTGTCGTCTCATGATCAACTGCTGAATTTTGAACAGAATATGGTAGTGACCATAGCAATTGACTTGTAGCCTGAAATGTTGTAATTAGCTCCTTGAAGGTACCATGTACATAGAAGTTATTAATCATAGCTGAATAACAAGTACGCTTTCTGCCATCAAATGTAAGTGCTGCCATATCATCTACAACCTTTCCAAGATATTGACACTTCACTGGCAAGGAAATATCAAGTCCTGATGAACTAGAATGCCCAGAGAAACTAAGAGCATCAAGAAATATTTTGGATAGAGCAGTTCCAAGAGCTTTTGAGGCAGAATTCAATGACCCAGAGTCAACTCTACGACGGTTGGATGATGTAAATCCCTTGACAAGAGCTGTGAAGAAAGCATGCAATGTTGAAGCAAGCTTGTTCAAAATTTCAGAGACAAGAACCTCAGGACTTTTCTTTTTCAACTCTGGAGTAGATGATGCCTCTGGAATTCCAGCAGAAGCTTCAGAATCAATATTAAAAGGCTCTAGATGTCGTCCACTTCTTCCACCTTGTAAGCGCAACCCATGTCGACTACGACGATGGAGACTTTCACTAGAGTGAACAACAGAGAGAAACTCACGCTCCCCACCCCACAAATGAGAACCATTTCTAAGGGAAACTGGATTCATGTATCTCACCACTGGCATGTTTGCATCATCATCACTCTCTCTTCCAGCAGTATTTGAAGGAGTTGCATCTGAACTTTCTGATTCTTGATCCGCACTTTTCTTGTCATCTGTTTTTGAATGATTATCCAAAGAAATTTGCCAAATTATTTCCCTGTAAGTGCATCCAATATCTTTCAATATATCAGCATCGGAAATTCCCAGTTCAGAAACCAAAGTTGTAGTCCCCTTCAACAAAAAGTTGCACAAACACAGTATACTTTCTAGACATGAAAGATGTTTCAAACCCCTAGTTTGCTTCAAAGATTCAACAAGAGCAAGATGTAACCCTTTAATGGATACCAAGAACTCATTTGTTGATTTCAGATGCTCTCTCAAAAATGTACATACTACACGAGCAAGAGAAGCAGAATGCTGAGGTGAGAAGCTTTTGAAGGCTATAGAGATGCTCTGACCAACTGACACAGATGGGGGCATCAAGGGCAAAGAAATTAACTGCAATACAGCTTCAATACCCTTCTTCTCAACAAATATGCGACATGCATCAGCATTTTGAAGAACTGTTTCAAGAAGACGGGCAGCGTTGCTCACACAATCAGGAAGAAACGACTCTGGATTTGTAATAGATTGATCAAGAAATAGCTCATCACCACTTTGCTCCAAGTTTCCCGTCTTGGCAGTTCCCTTATCATCTGAAAGGACAGATTTCCTTTCTTCAACATTAGTCTCCATGGGAACTGCAGTAGAAGAGCATGACGGATCAATTGATATACAAGCATCAACCGGAGATCCTATTTTTACAATGGCAGTTAAGATTTCTAACAGCATATCCACTCCAGGTCCACGGAGAGAAGACGCATGACGCATAAGTTCATCAAGCCCACTAGATAATGATCCTGAAGCATCACTAGCAAGGGAACGCAAATAAGTCCTCGAAGTAAATATTTTCACAAAGCACCTTAAAGCATTGCGGTCTTTGACAGCCTGAAGGCCATTGTTGTTTAGACATAAAGCATCCAGACACTGAGGAATGCATGTTATTGCTTCTGCAGAGCAGACAACACCATCCATTACAGCATCAAGAAAGGCAGCAGGAAGACCAGCAGCATCTAAGACAGAAAAACAAGTAGGGTCTTTGTGAATTAAATCACTCATGACAGTAGCTGCCAGTGAAAAAACCCCTCCACCAAAATCTTTGGCCCTTCTAAATATTATGCACAAACAATGAGGCAACAAGTTCTCTTCAGAACCATAAAAGCGGGCAGTATTTCCTGGGGCATAAGTTCCAAGGGATATAGCACGCAGTAAAGCTTTCATCAGCAATCGTCGATGGTATGATAGCAAAGCTTCAGAGTAGGAAGGCTGCAAGTCATCCAAATCTGAGGAAGCAGCAATGCCAACTTGCCAATTCCTCCAATCATATTCAAGATGATCCCCCTGTTGCTTTGAACCATTCTCAACATGCGATACCTCAACCTTCAGGCGAGAAATAGTATCATCCAATCCACCCAAGTCTCTAAATAATGCAGCAGCTGGATTGCTATAGTCCATAAACACTTCTAAAATATGCACAGCAGTGCTGACTAAATGCAAATGTTGTGGATTTGTATCTTTAAGGAGAGGTAGAAGAGTAGGAATAAAGCCAGCTTCACGCATGGCTGAGCAACCTGATGATGACGAGACCAAAACAGTAACGACTGATAATAAGGCCTCAGCAAAAAGAATTGAACACTTTGTAGTATCAGTAATCACAGAATCAACAGCTTTCTGCATGAGGCTGGACAAGATGCCACGGTGCCCACCAGAAGTCACTGCAGACAACACAGTTGGTTGGCGTGACCGGTCTTGACAAAGTGCAACCAATGATAATAGACAAAGGATTCGTATTTTCACAGGAACTTCATCCTCATAGCTTAATAAGCCCACTAACTCATTTACAAACTCGGGCTCAGAATTAAAGAAAGTAACTAGATCATCAGCATCGCCACTTGCTTGAACAAGAACAATGAAAGCATACAAGCGAATGCAGGTATACTGCTGCCGAGCAGATAGAGTATGAAATGCTCTTGCAAACCGCATCCTTGTCAGAAGAGAAAATCTCAAACTAGTTGGCACATTGAATTTTGCAATTAACTTACTTAGAAGTTCTAAATCAGTTTCTAGGCAGAAGCTGACATTAGGTAAATGAATGATTTGCAGACCTTTGGCCAACTGTTCTATTTCACTTCCAGATTCATTTATCGCATAGAACTCAAAATGAAGTGTGCAACCCAACTCATGAGTAACCTGGCTGCAACCATTCTGCAAAGCACATGCAATGAGTCCAAGACCTTCTTCGTTTCCTCCCCATCCTTGTGCAAGAGAAAATAACTTTGAGTTCAAAGAAGCATCCCTAATGGTGTACTTCCCAATAGATTTCTTCAAAAAAGCAGCCAAAGTCTGCAAGCAGGCCTCAACTATATCGGCATCAGTTGAAGCTAGAAGACATGATAGATGCTGCTGCAATAATACATGAAACAAAAACATTAATTTGTGAAATGCTAGTGGATGATAGTGCAATGGTGAAGCTAAATGGAGAGTATTTATCACTTGCACTACAGATGAACATGGCGTGCCATGCCTGAAGGATGAAATTACAAACGTAGATCCAAAATCAATAGCAATTATCATCGATGGTCAGTATGTACTAGGAAGAGTGATATGGGAAAATACTACTGCACATAAAAACAAACCTCATAAGAGCTATAAAAGTGTTTATTAGTGCAATTCTCTAAAATTATTCTTATGACACGCAGAATCTGAAGAACAGCTTCTCTTGGAAATGGAGAATCGGAGCCCAAAAAATTATCCTCAATCTGCAAATCCTTCCTGAACTTTATGTGCTTCTCAAAAAATGAATCAAAATGATTGAAGAGGTCAGCCCAATGATGGAAATCTCCCTGCATGTTAAAAAATAAATGAAACACGTCTGAATATTCTGTTTGGTAACTATAGAGCAAAATGATGATCCAGTTTCAGGGCCACCTTATCAAATTCCCAAACGAAACCCTTTAGAGGTTCTTCAATATCCTCAAGCGGAACGGATGTAATGTTATTGATGAACGATCTAATTTTTGGAGGCTAACAGAGAAAAAAAGAAATAATAAGAAAAAAATAAAAAGAAGGAAAATGTGTGCGTAACAATTCTTATACAAAGTTAACAAACAAAAAATTGATCCAAAAACAATCAAACAGTATATAATTAAAAAAATGTTCAAAATAAATCAGAAGAAGTAAGCTTTACATAAACGAACATTAGAATCTAAATGCATAGTAGACACCCAAAGAACTAAAACTCGTCTTAGTAAGCAACTAATAACAGCACAAAATCAGTACTAGGCCAAGGGTTACATATCAGTTGGAAGAATTTGACATACAATGCCATTAATAAGAATGAGCTTATATCCATAACAGACTATAGACACCTAAAGCTTTAATATACAAAAACTCAAAGGGTTCTTCAGGTAAGTACTGACTACGAAACTTATAAGAATTGGATTAATAAATTTTCACAATAAATCCCATGCTAAAAATTTTTAACAAGAAATTTCATGATTTGTTCAGCCAATTGTTAAAAAAATGGCAGTACTATATGGATTGGAAAGCAAGACCAATCGATACTTCATTCTGAAACTTTGAAGGCATAGATATTAATTGTCAATAGAGGAATAACTCCAATAATCATTGTCAAACAGTTCTTAGACAGTATCCATCTAATCTCCTATAGACATGCTAATAAAATTTCAGCAGTTGTTTCATATCAAAACACCATAGCCATTCATAACGTCTCTTTTGTTTTTCCTTTCCCTTCTCTTCTTGAGCCTCAGAAAGAAACCAACAACAAAAAAAAAAAAAAAAAAAAAAGAGATATGAATCCATTAAGAAACATGTTACCGTATATACTCACAATCAGCATGACAACACAAAAACTAACATGAGATAGACATTCAAAATTAAGCTGAATGCAACATCCTTATACCATTGAAGATATCCGTTATTACCAGAGTTATTTTTTCTTCCTTATGGTATGGAAACCTCCATCGTGATTTTTTCATCGTTTTGTAAATATTTTTCCTTTATTTTCCTGAAGTGTTGATCTTGAGAAGTCCTTTAAAGTAGCACGCATACATACAGGCATTATAAAAGTGGCGGGATATCCATTAGGAATCATGACCAAAAGTAAACTCGTAAGCAGGGTGACACAAACAATTACATGAGAGGCATATGCCGTATCCTTAAATCATCCTAAATTAGGACACTGCATGAAGAAAAACTGAAAAACATATCAAGAAAATATAAATTCGCGTGGGGTAAGAGCAATTCAAACGATCATAATAATGACCAAAAAGACACTACTCAGCAAACTCAATCCTAATCACGTTTCTTCTTGGCATTCCTACCATGGAAAAGTCCTATTACCAACTTAAAGAAGCATAAAACCAATAAACAGAAAAAGAATTAGAATCTACCAAGAAACAATTAAAACAAATACAATAAGGAAAGAAGCTTGGTGTTCATGGAAAGAATAAAAAGTATATAACAAAGCCATATGCGCAAGGAAACGATAGTGCCGGATACCACTTCTAGCGCCCTCCTTCTCTTCATCTTCATCTTGGTACTGAGAGCATTACAGAAATTGAAAAACGCTCAAGATGACCGACCACTTCCCAGTAACCGAGAACTGATCGAACAACAAGAAATGGAATTAGGCTTAGTGAATATAATAAAATACTGAAGTAAAACGAGGAGCTTGAATCTAATTCCGCAATGATCAGATTGTAAAAACAATCATTTTCCAAGAGAGAGGAAGAAATTTACGTAATTTCAACCGGCAAAGTGAAGAATTTCAAGCTTGTACGATCAGGATCAAGAAGAACGGAGATCAGAGGAAGAAAGGGTGATAGAGAAGAAGACGAACAGAGTTTAGTGTTGATATATACATGGGTAAACAAGTAAGCGGTAGAGAATAATTTTGCATCAATAAGAAAAATTAAACTCAATTAATCGCATTTATTCAAAGTAATTACTTCATCGAAACCTATTTCTTTATATCAAATATTTAATTAAAATAATAATGCTTAGAAAATAAATAAATTTTAAAAAATAATTACGAAGTTAAATTAATTAAATAAATATGGATGGTAAATATATTTTTTTTAATAAAGATAAAAGAGCCCACCTTTAAAATTTAATGGGTATTTTTTTTAAACGTATACAATAAACATATTATTAAGCTTTTTTTATTAATGAAAGTCCTTCCGATTATTAAAAATTTAAATATTTTTTTGAAACAAAATAATAACGTTTGCATCCAAAAAAAAACTAACAGCAATAGTATTTTTTTAGACTTTTTTAAAGATTTTTTTAAAGTTAAAAAGAATTATTAAAATATAGGTAAAATTATATTTTTATTAAATACGACTACTTTATGCATGTGTCATGGTCTCGAGTTGCGACGCCGTCGTCAGCCATACAGGAATGCTTGCCTTAACCTGAAAAATGTAGTAGCACATGACTTGAGTATTTTAAGAAATACTTAGTAAGGGACCCTTATCGGGGTTATGCAACAATCACATGCAAATGAGATGATGGGACCCATCTTTCAATCTGTCTTCCTACGGTGCTGTCCTAACGGATAATTGGACGTGTACCATATACTCTACACACAGCCCATACGTGCGGGTATAGGCTCACCAGTCAGTTCGCACACCGCTAGGCCACTTTACTAGTCGGGCGAGCATACATTGGGACGCTCCTTAGGCCGGACACCCGTTAGAACTAGTAACCGTCACGGCAGCGCTATGCAAAACATAACGATCGTTGTCCTGCCATTGGATGTACGCGTCCGTACCCTCGTGATGGAATAGGGGTATCCCCCAAATGCATGAGCACACATAATGCATGAGGTCCCAATATATTTTCTATTTTCGACATTATTAAATATAACCCCGCTTTCATTTTACATTCATATCATATCATATCTTTTCTCATATCATTTCACATATCGTTCATCATTCATATCGGGGTTACATTTCATTTCATTTATCGTGATATCATGTCATTCATATCATACTGTATACATACAATTTAGAAAACATAACATAACGCTCCATGCTTTTAACCTGTCATTTCATAATGTGCAATTCATACAACAATTACCTCAATGGTCACACAAAACAATCTAAACATAACATATCACATCACAATATATCGTAAACACTTCGTGGTCATATCGTTCCCTTACTTATCATAGCCTTAACGTTCTTATACCTATCACAGTCATATCGTTACGTGAACGTACCTTAGTCATATCATCACATGAATGTATCCTAACGCTGTCGTTTTATCCATCTATCATAAACTTATCCCTTTCTACCCATAACCTAACCGTATTCTTTCATCAATCTCTCCTATCCATAGCACTCCAGTATGTAACCTAACCTTAACGTTTCATGAATATATGTTACTCCTATCGTTACATTTCATTTTGTGCATCTTTCTCGTATCCTATCTCAAACATATCATTGAACATATCGTACCGTAATTATTATCATACAATTCACATATTATAACATATACATAACATATAAGAAGCATATCGATCCACAGACAATTCACACATATCAATATATATGACACGTGCAGAACTACGGGGCACGTGTCAACATCAAATATAACCATGCCGATAGTAAGGTCACTTACTTGGTTAGCTTAAGTCGTTGTCACGAATATATCCTTAATGAAAGTTCGATTCCGTTATTTGAAATCCAAGTCAACCTATGTGAGTACATGACATCAGTTTCAAGTTTGAACTCTATAAAATTATTTCTCTAATTTACATGGGTCATGGTTTAAAGTCTTGAAATGTTATATATATATATAATGTTATATATATATATATAAATAATGTTACTTTCAACCATACAAAATTTAATGAGTTCCTTGCCCTCATATTTTCTGTTGTTGACCAAATCTTTCCACAATCTTCCCTAATTATTTTCATTCTATATTTTCAATTCTGTAAAAAGATATTACTCTTACTCTATATTTATTTTCATTCTTAAACAGATATTATTGGTCAATTTTAATACAATCCCACCGCTTAATAGATCTGCCCACTAAAATTTTATTAATGCTAACCTCATTTCCGGTAACTCTAACAAAAATCTAATTAATTGGATATGGGGAGATAAGATTATTACAGGATCTATCGGATAAAGGGAAGAGATATGATCCTAAATTAATTTCTTATAACTATAACTATGAAAAAAAAGAGATTTGAGATACGATTTTACCGTAATAATAGACCAAAATCTCTCCAGTCAATCTGCATCATATCTGCTACGTTTGAAAAGTCATTTTATTTTTCTGTTTATTTTTGGATTAACTGTGACATTGTGCCGGCTGAGGAGGGAGAATAGGGTTGGGATGAGAGGTTAGTAGGGAGAGGTGGGTAAATTTTGTTTTATGTTTATTTTTTATTGTTAAGTAATCCTTTTTTAGTTATTTATTTATGAATTATTATTATTTTTTGGCTATTACAAATAGTTAAAGTGGAGTTAGACTATTGGCTGTGAAACCAAACTTTGTTAGAGTCGACTTAAGTTTCAGCTAACTCGAGAAAGTAGAGAGTTGTCAAATTAAGCTTATCAAGGTTAGTGGACCGACCGTTGGAATGTTACTTAAAGGCTTGGTTGGATAAATTGTTTAATGCATGAATACTACATGCTTATTGTTTAAAATTACATACTATTAAATTGAATGATTATGTATATTTTAAAATATAAGACCTCGTGCATATTGTATGGTCATGTACCAATGGGTTACACTTCAATAATTATATATTGTACAAATACATTTTCATGATATTATTTATGTTCCTTTCTTTTATGTTAGTATTGGCAGCGTAAGCATGTGTTAGTCCGCAGTGGTGTCACTTACGGTGTATTTTTAAATGTTTATTATTTTTTTAACATTTTTCAGGTAAAGATAAAAGACCACCGGTCGAATGATAACTTCCTTATGCATTGAATAATGTTTTGTGTTAGATTAGACACACATGATAGTTTATCTAGTTCGTGATTATCGTATTTAGGCTCAATTTGATTTCGATTTTCATTAATTTCAACTAGCATGTTTTATGTTTTCGTTAGCTTTCGTGAATTTTGATGATACGTTCGAAATGTTTTTTTGTAAGGCTTTGAAGTGTGATTGTTTTTCGCTTAAGTTGATTTGGAAACGTCCACGACATGCATGTAGTAACCCTTGGATCGTAAAGTAAAAGGGAAATTAAAAAATAATAAATAAATAAAAATTTGAATTATTTAAAAAAACATAGCAGAAATCGATTCAAATTTTTTATCACATTCTCTTTCATAATTTATTTTATTTTGAATAAACTCAATTAATTAATTAATTTTAGTTTACAAAATAATTGATATTAATTATTTAATTATAATAAATAATAAAAATTTAGTTTACAATAATTAATTATCTAAAATTAAATAATGTAATAAAATAGTTGAAGGTAATTTATTTATATGAAATTGTGATATTTTCAATACAATGCCAAATACAACTATTCGATATATATATATAAATATAATATAATATAATATAATATAATAGTGTTCAATGTAGAAATTACAATATTTATCTAAGGTTAAATTTAAATATTTAGGGTAAAAATTGATATACAGGTAAAAATGGAAATTTGATCCAAAAACAGGGGGAAAAAGAAAGAGAAAGTTCGACACGTCGTTTTTCAATTGTAGCCAGTAGGCTGAAACGACAATTCGGCATTGGCCCTATTTCCTCGTTTCTTTACCCTTAAACCTCGAGATGAAAATCCCCCGTAAGACTTCAGCGATGAATCTGTCTCGTCCTCTTTGGGCTCCCACGCGGCTGCTTTGCTTCATCAGAACTGCAACGTACTCCTCCGCCGCTGTTACTGCTCCGGAAACTGCCTCAAACTCCAGTTTTCCCCTCAAGAATGTGACCAAGTCGAACTTCGAAGCTGTGCTATCGGAACTTCGGAGCTATGTCCGAGCTGCGGACTTCGTTGCCATCGACCTCGAAATGACCGGCATCACTAGCGCGCCTTGGCGCGAATCGTTCGAGTTTGATCGCTTTGATGTTCGCTACCTCAAGGTCAAGGACTCTGCTGAGAAGTTCGCCGTTGTTCAATTCGGCGTTTGCCCGTTCCGTTGGGACTCTGCCAAGAACTCATTCGTCGCTCATCCGTAATTTCTTTTCTTCTTCGTTTGATTTGGATTTCATTTGGTTACTGCCATATTTCGTGTGCAGCAGGCAGTATAGCCAGCTTACAGTGATGGAGAGATGGTTCCTTGGTGGAATTTGACATTGTCTCGTTGTTTGAGTTGCAGGCATAACTTTTTTGTTTTCCCGCGCCATGAAATCCAAGTCGATGGCCCTTCTTCCGAGTTCCTCTGTCAGACAACCTCCATCGAATTCTTGGCTAAATACCAGTTTGATTTCAACGCTTGTATACATGAAGGTAGTTTTGTTTTCATGTTTCTCCTTGACTTTATGGACATAAAATTTCTCTTCAGGATACTGAGACTGCGTCGAATTCATTTTATACGGTTACTCAGTCAGATTGACAAGCATAATTGTAAACTTTTAGTCATTTCATTGATTGACTCTTTTGGTCCTCTCGGATTTTGAGAATTTGAATTGTAATTAATCTCAGGAATATCTTATTTGTCCAGAGCACATGAAGATGCGGCGCGCAAACGCCTGAATTTTGCACATGGGGATGAAACGTCAGATGCATCTTCTAATGTGACTAATATTCGGGATCAGAAGAGGATCGGCATTGCTGATGTTTTATTCAAGGAAAGAATGAAAAACAGATTACATGACTGGCGGGACAGATTGCTATCTGAAAGAAACATGGAGTGTCAAGGCCAGGAAGGCTCAAATGATTACCAACGACAATTTGAAACCATTTTCTTCAAGATGCGCCCTGCTCTTACTTTGAGCGATTTCACCTCTCATCAGACAAAATTGATTCAGCTGGTGAGATAGAATCTTTTCCCCTCATTGATGGAGGTTTATACATTCAGATGGTGATAGAGTTGTTCTTTCATATATGTTTCACGTCATGATAAATTTGCATTTGCATATTTCACATAAATTTTAAACTTAAATGCACAAGTTTGTGTGCTTGCTTAATATGGAGCACGAAACATAATGGGAATTAGAGTACAGGGAAATGTCATTTTATTGTTCTAAGAAGATGACATTTTCTGAAGTTGCTAGAGGCTTTGCACTTGTTTCTTTTGTTTGTTCTGTGAAGAAACTATCTGTGGCATAAAATAATTTTCTGATGCAATATTTGGCTACTGTCTCATCAAGTCTGTCTATGCTTGGCTGCGTGTTAGTTAATTTAACTGTCTGAATATTAATCATGCAATGTCGTTCGTTTGGGATAACTTGATCTTATTTCATTTTAAGTGTTGATTATGTGGAGGTGAACATGCAGGTCATTAAGAAGCATTTTGAGGATCTTTGTTTCATTGTCGTGGATGATGGCGATAACCTACAACAATTAGTCGTGTATGTGGATTCTACGGACGATAAAGAGCTGCTCATGGTTAGACACTTTCCTTTTGTGCTCACGAAACCTTGACTAGAAACTAGCAACCGAAAAAGTTGAAATGAAGATAAATATCTTGACTTGGTTACTTTTATTTCGAACTTTTCAATTTACGTTTAAATCTGTGCCTATTAGATGTTTTAGTTCATAAAACTAAGCGCTGAAAGTGGTAATCTTTCTGAAATTCGTTATGAAAATCTATATGTTGTTGTGTATTGGGTCCAGCAGTAATGGAAAACAGTACATGAGGCCTTAGTTTTGCTTATCACACTTCATGCTTTTGGGAGAGAGATATGGAAGTAAAAAGCATTTAAAAAGTTACAGCCCCGAATGGCTTATAATGAATTGTCATATTAATGCAGCAAGAGGTCAACAGCAATTGGCAGGAAGCAGCTGAAATGAAGATCCAATCAGCAATTGGGTTTCGTCATGTTATCGATCTCCTTTCATCGGAAAAGAAGTTGATTATCGGTCATAACTGCTTCCTTGGTAAGGCATTCAACCTTAGTTTCATAGGCAATAATTAACTAACAACTCTATTTTCAGCTGAGACGACTGTTTTCTGTACCAGATATTGCCCACATACGCAAAAAGTTTATAGGTTCTCTTCCTTCAACTGCTGAAGAATTTGTCTCTTCTATTGGAAAACACTTTCCATTCATCATGGACACCAAAATTCTATTAAACGGAAATAGCATTCTTCAGCAACGGATGAAGAAGTCCAGCACATCTCTATCCTCTGCATTTGGCTTATTATGCCCGCATATTGCCTTCAGCTCTCAGAGCAATCCTGCCTTCAACTCTGGCGTGCAAGTGGAGGTTCAAGTAGATGATCTAAGGTAGGTTTTCCTCGGCATATTGGGACGACTAGTATTTTTCTATATCATACGCTGAATATAAGTTTCTATTCGTCATCCAAATTTTCTATATAGAAAACTCATGGGTGAAATTGTTGAATTTCTGATCATTTTTGTATAAATATAAGTGCACGTGTGTGTCGATTTAGCATTGATGTTTTGATCACTGGTGTTGTATTCTTGATCCTGGCATTATTTAGGATTTGAAGGTACTTAAGTGATTAAAATTAATTAAAATCTAACTGCATCTATGTTTTTATTTCAATCTCTATGCAGTTCCTCCAACTGGAATTCTGGAGATAAGCATGAAGCTGGGTACGATGCTTTTATGACAGGATGTGTATTTGCACAAGCATGCAATCTTATGGGAATTGATTTTGTACTTCGTTCATCTTCTGAAACTTTGGCTGACAATGAGAAATTGCAGAAGCACATAAACCATCTGTATTTGAGTTGGGCGAGTGGAGATATTATCAATCTGAGCACCGGTAATCGAACGACCGAGCCTTTGAGGTCTAATAGATCTAAAAAGCATCAAGCAAAAATATCGTTCGAGAACATTGTTCTAATATGGGGATTTCCTGCCAACCTTAATGCAAGGAAAATCAAAGAGTGCATCTCTAAAGTGTTTGGCCTGGTCAATATCGTTAGTGTCTATCATATAGATGAAAGTGCTGTGTTTGTGCAGTTTGCTAAGCCAGAAATGGTTGCCGAATTTCTCGACCTAAAGGAAAACTTGGAGAGGCACAATGATCCAATATCAGTTTTGCATCCTCTCACTGAGCTTTTTGGAGATAGAAGTACTCATGCTGCAGGCTATGAAGCATACAAGGCAATTTGCAGCTCGCCCATGTTCAAAGTCTTGTTTGCTGATCAGGCAGAGGCAGTTGGGATTAATCGGAAGACGACGTCGATAAAACCCGAGTCAGTAAAGAGCCAGATGCATGAAGCTGCCAACAGTAGTTTAACTGCTGATATGTTGAAGGAAACTACTGAAGTACAGGGGATGGAAGTGGGAGCAAATGATCTTAGAAGCACTAACTACCATATTTTACGATCTTCTTCAATGTAAGCTCACTCCGAACACCGAAAATGTACTCTATATTTTTGTTCTTGGCAAATTGGTATTGTTCATTCTATATTTATGGAGAATGCTGCAACAGCTATTAGTTAAGGAAATGAAAGCCTAAGTTATGGCAGTGGAGAATTGGCTTCTTTATATGTGGGGTTGTATGTAGTTAAGCAGAAACCATGGACAGAGTTCAAATAGATTGTATTGAACTCCCCTTCAGTTTCTAGGCACTTGAAAAGTACATGATGGCATTAACAGTGTGATGGTTATAAAAGAATCTTAACAATCAGGCGCAAGAAAAACACAAAAGTTACTTTCAGTCTATTTGGATAGTGGTTGTTGTCTTTGAAGATTCCCACTCTCCTCCTCCTTCCTCTACTATAATGTCATCCACGGTCAGTGAAAAGCCACAAGAAAAGGTAAGACTAGGCTTCAGTTTTGGCACGAACACCGGCTCCGTCTCATTGTTGAGAATCTGTAAGACCTTCCTCATCGAAGGCCTCACTGAGCTATCTGGGTTTGCACAGCTCAATCCAACAAGTAGCAGCTTCCTCATTTCTTCTTCCTTGAACTCGCCATTCAGCCTTTTATCGGCTGCTTCGATGATCTTTCCCTGAGAATGCAATCCCCAAACCCAATCTACCAGATTGACCATCTTTTGAGTACCTGCTTCTCTTTCGATCGGCCTCCTCCCACAGGCCACTTCAAGGATAACCACACCGTAGCTGAAGACATCGGTTTTCTCAGTCGCTTTCCCGTATTGTAGATACTCAGGTGCAAGGTATCCCATTGTTCCTGCAGTTAGAGTCGAAACCGGGCTCTTGTCGTGATCCATGAGCTTTGCTAATCCAAAATCGCCCAATCTGGCATTGAAGTTTGCATCCAGCAGTACATTACCAGTCTTTATATCTCTGTGAATCACCTGCTGCTCACATTCCTGATGTAGATATGTCAGCACAGAGGCCAATCCAACAGCAATGTTGTATCTGTGAGACCAGTTTAACAAGCTAGCTTCTACAGATTCCTGGTAAAGCAGCTTATCAAGGCTCCCGTTCGGCATAAAGTCGTAAACGAGAAGCAGTTCACCTTTCTCGACACACCAACCTTGGAGCTGAACCAAATTTTTGTGTCTCAACCGAGCTATGATCGTCAACTCGGCCAGAAACTCGGTCTTCCCTTCGTGGGAATGCTTCGATCTTTTAACGGCCGAAATGCTTCCTGATGAGGTGCATAAAGCCTTATAGACAGTCCCAAAAGCCCCATTGCCAATGATCCTACTGGAGTGAAATCCTTTTGTGGCTGTCTTTAGTTCTCTGTAACTAAACTCTCTAGGACCTGTCAAAAGCTCTGCCTTGAAGCTCTTCTGAGTCCTAATCTTCCTCCATTTCCTAAGTGAAAAGAAACCAGACACAGCAATCACAGCACAAAAGAAGGCCGGTCCGGCGATCCCGAGACCAAGCCCGAGCCGACTGTGGTGACCATTCCTAGAATCAGATATAGAAATATTAGGAGAAACAATCACAGAGTTATCAGAAACATTATGTGGCTTAAATCTGGGTCTAGCAGGAACAAACCCAGAAGTATGAAAGCTCCAACTCTCAATCAAATAAAGATCAGTACTCCCTTCAGTCGAACCCGAAAACCCGACATACATAACCTCCTTAAGATAGCTCGAAAGATCGACGCTAACGTCGAGAAGCGCATCGGAAGGCTTCAAACTAGAATTACTCAAGAAAACCCTCAACCTACACTCCTCATTCTTGTACTCAATCCAAGCCGTAATGGACTCCCCACTCTTGAGATTGAGCTCTTGAGAAGCAGGGTCGGCCGTCTTGATTGAAACCAAGCTTTCAATATCGAAGCCAACATGGTGATCATTAGGATCATTGAAGACAGAATCAAGCCGAGTGTCGAATTCAACCGCGACAAACTCGTTAACCAATCGCGAGGAATTGACGAGGCCCAAATACCCACCGGGACTACCGAGGGTCCGATTATCAGGGGAGAGGAAAAAGGAAAGACCGTCGCCGGAGAAAGTGGGGTTAGTATTAGTGATGGAGAAAGAGAATCTTGTGGAGAAAGAGGCAGTAATGTTGGTATCGGCGTCGTATAATCCGATGGGTTGATTGTAAATTACAGCGCCGGCGCTGGAGGAAGGGACTCCGAGCTCTTTGGTGAGGCCGATAACGCCGTCGCGGAAGTGGGAATCGCCGAGGAGAGTGAGGTTTCTGATGTTGAAAGAATTGAAATCGAACCCGATACTCTGTGTTCTTGGCGGAGTGAAGAGAAGGAGGAAAAGGGCGACGGCGAGGAGATTTCTTGGGGTCATTGGGGCGGAAAATGGCTGAGTTAAGGATCTGGAGATGGGTTTTCAAGAACTGAGAGGATTGGATTGATGATGATGATGATGATGATGGTCGATGTTCTTGAGTCAAAGAAAATGGAGTTTAAACGGTAAGAAATGGGGCTGTGTGGGGTATGGGGTTTGAAAATAATGGAAACAAACAGAGTATCCCAACGGTAATGATAAATGAGTATGGAAAACGACGACGTTTACGTCAAAGTAGTGATACGATAATGTTTTTAATTTTTAAATTGCCTTTTTGTCAGTAATAAATATTCTGATTCGACGAGTATATTAAAAGTTAAGAAGAAATAAAATAAAATAAATGGAAAGAAAAGAGAAGCAAGGAAATCGAAAAATGTAGCCGGGGTATTTTAGTATTTTCACTTGGATTAATTAAATTAAAAATGAGAAAAATCGCCCAAAAATTATGATGAATGAGTATAGAAAACGACGACGTTTATGTTAAAGTAATACGATAATGTTTTTAATTTCTAAATTACCTTTTTGTCCGTAAAAAAATATTCTGATTCGCCAGGGACCCAAATGCAAAATCCCACTTTTACAATTATATGACCCCCAGGGACCAAAATGCAAAATCCCACTTTTACAATTATATAACCGTTCTGAAGCAAAAATCATGGAATATCACCCACCGCCCTTTTTCCCACTTTCCAATGCCTTTATTTCCATCACTGAATCCAACTATTTCTTTTATATATAATTATATTAATTATTAATAAATAATTTCCACCCTTTTATGACATTCTTCATATACAAAAATTAATGTAAATTATTAAAAAATGCAAAAAAAGTATTGTTTTTTAGTGATTTTTCATCTGCCCTTATTCTATTTTTCTGAAAAAAATAGTAAAATTTTCAAAAATAATAATTTTATATATGTGATTTTAAGCTGAGTTTAAACTAAATTAAATAAAAATAATTATAAATGATAGTTTAAATCTTGAATTGGTCTTATGATTTTTTTATTTTTTTTTATGACCTGTTGATTAACTTGGATCGACTTCTGGTTTGTAGGTCTTAGATCAACATCTAGCTTAAAGATCGATTTAGAAGGGTGTCTAGAGGTTTAGATCGACTTCCGAGAGCCTGCTATGAATTCTTTGACCTTTGAATCTTTTCCTCTCTGATTTCATAAGAAGTCGGATGAGATTGAGCTGATCTAATAGTGAGCTCATCGCCACATGACACAATCTAATTTGACTATGTCATCAAATACACACGATTAAAATTAGAGACACAATTAGTAAGTTGAAAAATTCAGGGACTCAAATACACCCTAGTAGGATTTTATTTTATTTCAAATGTATGTTTAAAGTTTGTTAATTAATAATTTTCCTGCATAATTTTTTTAAAATCTATTTAAATTAAATTAATTCAAAAAAATTATATAATTTTAATGCCTATATAGAGCTATTTATTCTCCCTTTTTTAATTGTTTAGTATAAAGTGTAAATTCAACGTTAATTTTACCATTACAAATTAAAAAACGTGGAGACGTGTTAAAAATATTTTTATTTTTTTATTTTTGCACTTATAATATATTATATTTTGTACATATAAATAATATTATATTTTAAATTTAGATGATTTAATAATAACATTGGATTAGTTTATGCCACCCAGATGACGTTTGTGTTTTAGGTTTATCCAATTTAGTCCAGCAACTACGGCATCGATGGCTCTCTGTGTCCCTTGAGTACCATTTGTCGCCGGCGTTCGCTCAGTCACCGTCGGTGAACTGACGTATCGTCCTTCCGCCACCGTCGCCGTGATCCCTATCAAAAATTTCTCTGGAAGAACTGATCGTCTGATTTATTTGCTGAATCAAGCATCTGGAACAATAACAAAGATCCAAAGCAACTTCTCGGTTTTGTTTCCGATATATCAGGTAATCTCACTTACGAGGCGCTTTAAAATGATTTATTCAATTGAATTTTATGTTCTTGTGATGGGAAATTGTTGGCTGGTTTGAACTGAGTTTAGTTACAGTCACCGATTGTTGTTTATTTTTTATGGATTTCTTGTTACTGTCATTGATTGTTGTTCGCTATTGTTCTTGTGATTTGGAAATTATTTTTGGTTATTAATTGTTGGAGCCCCAAATCGAGTGGGTTGCTGAGGTAATTGACCTAATAGAGTGAGTTGCTGAGGAAATTGGCTGCAAATTCAGTTCTTGTGTTAACTCCCCCACGATTCTATCTTCTCATTGTCTTTAACTTAATCTTAAGAAATTCCAATGGCGGAAAATATCTCTTCACATGATCAAAGATCAGACATAATAAGTTCCGTGGAGATCCCTTTGCCGGTTGATAAGTTAGCGTTGGAATTGGTAGGCCATGCCTCCTCCTCTGGCTCCTCGATCAAGTTAGTTCTTCATTACAGTTTCTTCATTTGTAGGTGAATTTTCTGTTTTAACTCAAACATTCTGTTTTAAATCTAGGCCTAAAACGTTCGTGGTTCTTGTAGCTACTGGAAGCTTCAATCCTCCCACTTATATGCATTTACGCATGTTTGGTGAGTTTCTAATAATTTCCTTCATATAGTTGCTTGAGAATTTGGAAAAAGTCAATGAATTCTGATGCAATGAATTTCATTGCTGGAGTATCAGAAATATCTCAATGAAACAATGAATTTTATGATAGACATAACAATATGACATTTGAAGTTCATATTTGTTCAAACTTAGATTTTCATTTTGTGCATAGAAATGGCAAAGGATGCACTGGAATCAGAGGGCCTTTGTGTTATTGGAGGCTATATGTCTCCAGTTAACGATGCATACAAGAAAAAGGTATGCAAGTTTATTGACATTTTGAAACCTTCTGTAGCTAAAATGATACATGAAATTCATGATGCAATTACAAGAATGAGGGATAAGGAATGAACCTAAGCTCAATATCAATTGAGATTAGAAAGGAGTTAATCGATTGGCATAAATAAAGAAAGGGAGGAAGTTTGGAAATGTTTGTAGTTTATGCTTTCTTATAATAATCATTATTTCCTTCGGTTTCTTTTCGATGAAAATATCATACAAGAGGCTCCTAACGTTATCTGACACGTACTTCAAACAAAATCTCGAATACCACTCTAGACGAAGACACTTCCCCTAAATGAAAAACAAAAAATAGTATATCCAATTTGTTTTTTTTGATCATAGTGTTCTAAGAAAGTATGCTTGATATGATAAGGAATCACTACAAGGGGAGTAAGATTTGGATTACCTTGTTGATCGAATATCTCAAGACAAGAATATTGTTTGAGATTCGAATCACTCCACAAGCAAGATCGATCATGTCTAGCTTGAATGATTCTTGTTGATCAAATATCTCAACGCAAGAACACTTGTTTGAGATTCGAATCACTCCACAAGCAAGATTGATCACATCGAGCTTGAATGATTCTACATGCAACCTAAACTACATAGAATTGCAAAGAAATTTAGCCATTGGCTAAAGAAAGCACAAATGCTCCTTTTAATATATTTTCCAAGTCTGCTTACAATTACAACATATATGGCTTTATATAGCCTAAAAAAGAAACTACTAAAGGCATTCCAAGAGTTGTAACATTCATACTTTATAGCCATAATTAACAATTATGTAATTGTAACCTAAAGTAAATAAAAAGTCTTAAAATATATTAATGAAATACAATAACTCTAAATTGTAACCTACCCAAAATTTATAACAATGAAACTTCTTATTCAATGTGGCATGAATTGAAATATCTTTTTGATAATTCCAACAACATTTTCTTCACATCTTCATTGAAGTATATTGTATGATTGATGTCTCTTGGTTCAGATCAATGCCCTTTAGGGCACTTTGCTTCATAATCAAGTACCCTTTGAGGTGCATGCCTGCGCAAAAACGTGCTCTGCGTGTTTTTCATTAGTGTGCTTCGTGGAAAATACGTTCATCTTTTCTATCAGTCTTGGTATGAGATAGACAGTAGAAAAGGATGTTAGAGAGCTGAAAGAAAAGGACTTCCTTTCATCTCTGGAACTTGCAAAAGTTTTAGATGGCTGAGTGGTTTTGATCACATATGAAGTGATAGTTATGTATGATAATTGGCTGATACTTGCTATTTCTTAAGTTTTGTTGCATGGCCTAACAGAGCAGAGCTTCTGATAATTATTTAGGGCCTCATTTCTTCGGAACATCGAATAAAGCTCTGTGATCTAGCATGCCAAAGTTCAGAATACATCATGGTCGATCCATGGGAGGTATTTCTCTTCTTTTCCCTCTTGTTGTGCCATCACTCGATTACTTCATCGTTCTTATGTCGGATAGTTTGGAATTTTACCTCTGATTTAGGCCAGTCAAAATAGCTACCAACGCACGTTAACTGTTCTGTCTCGAATCAAGACTTCGCTGTGTGCCAATGGATTGTTACCCAAAGGTATGGTTTCTCTTGGGACAATGACACTACTGGTCAACTCCAGTTGGTTTAAAGGTTTCATCAAAGATTCAATCTCCTACCTCCACTTATCCGAACGTTGAAAGAATGCATTCTACATATCGAACCTACCCCGAGTATAATTGCATTATATGTTTCAAAAGGTTACTAGAATAATGATCTTGTGTTTCTCTGTAAGAATCCATGAAGGTGATGCTTGCTTGTGGTTCTGATTTGCTTGAATCTTTTGCAACACCTGGAGTCTGGATACCTGATCAAGTATGCATATTATTCATAATTCAGGCAATCACTCTAATTTGATTCAACCTTGTGACACTGCTTTTCATGTCCCTTCATAGGTTAAAACCATATGCCGAGATTACGGTCTCATTTGCATTAGTCGAGAAGAACAAGATATCGAGAAAATCATATCGGATGATGAAATTCTGTACGAGAACAGGGTAAGCAATGCAATGCAATGCTGTCACAAGACAATATGACCCTTTTTGTGAGTTCTTTTGCAAGTTCTAATATTGAAAAAAAAATCCTTTTCTACAGAGCAATATCAAAATTGTAGATCAAATTATACCCAACAAAATAAGCTCCACCAGATTAAGGTAAGCCAAAACAGACGAAGGGTAAATTTGGAAACGTTAAATTTTTTCGGTATTAGTTCGTATAATCACATGTATCCATTTACAGGGATTGCATTTCAAAAGGACTGTCAATCAAATATCTTACTGCAGATGAAGTTATTGAGTATATAAGAGAGCAACATTTGTACTTGAATCCTTGATGATGCAATATAAATATCTGTTATGCTCGGTCGGATGAATGCAGGATCAATACCTGGACTTTCATGAGCGTTGGTGGGTCTTGGAGTGTCTGTCAATGACTCCGGTGCGTACCCGGGTAATAAACCTCTAGGGTTATTTTATTTTGGTTCTTGGATTTTTTCGGTTTACTTCATATTAATTTTTAAATTTTCACGACATCTGTTTGAAATAACTTTCTAAATGTTTATAAACGCTTTTATTTTAAACTAGTTATAAGTTAGATTTTGAGTGAGTTCAAACATATAGGAGTGGGTAAACTATATTCTCTTACATTTATGAACGAGCTTTGAAAATACAAATTGTAATAAGCAAAGATTACTATACCTTTAATTTTATCCCTATTTTCAAGGTAGAAAAATAACAACTTTGACTCTTATTTCATTAATTAAAATTTTAATTTTAGGTCTAATAAATGAATTAATATTTAAAATTATCTAACTTAAATTTTATATTTTAATCCTAACAAATAAAAAAGAATTTTATTTTTAAAAATGTTCAAATACACAAATTGAGTCTGGTGAAATTTTGAATTTTTTAAAATTAAAAAATTTATTAGATTCATAATTAAAAATCAAAATTAAAAAAATTATTAGATATATAATTGAAAATTTAAGGTGGTGTATATCCAATTTTGAAATTTAGTCTGTATTTAAAAATTATATATTGATAATACCATTATTATTATAAATACATTTTGAATAAAGTATAATCATATATTTCATTATAATTTCAGTATTAATTTAAATAATATATAAAATAAAAAATGAAAAATAAAAAAGAAGCTAAATTTGGGAGGTTGGCCAATACCATAATTATGTGTTATAAAGTGCATCAAATCTTAGTTAATAAATTCTTCACTCTCTTTCCATTTATGTCATCTCAAAGAAAAAGAGAGAATTTTCAAAATATTTCACACATTCATCCTTTTTTTTTTTAATGCTCAATTAATATATATTTTTATATATATTACAATTTTCTTTTTCAAAATTAATAGGTCGTTTCTCAAACGAGCTACTTCTAGTCTTTGGACACATTGTTTTCGTTAATGCTTTACGAATCTCGTTGAGGAAGATGCTACTTCATTTGTATCACACGTCGCATCTGCTTAGTAAATAATAATTTCTTTAATAAGAAAATAAAAGGAAAAAAAATATATTGACATAAACAGGCTTTAACTGCTCAAGTAATTCAAATTTGAAACTCAGACAGTCCCTCCACATAATAAGATTTGGACCACCCGAAAATACTCATATATGTGGTATTCAATATACAAGTTTTTTTTCTTTCTAAAATTGATAGGTCGTTTGGTCGAACGAGGCAATTAGTTTGACTTGTACTTCTAGTCTTTGGACACATTGTTTTCGGTAATGCCTTACGAGTCTCATTGAGGAAGATGCTACTTCATTTGTATCCCACAACTTCATTTGTATCTCACATGGTATCTGCTTAGTAAATAAATTTTCAATTTCTTTAATAAGAAAAAAAATATATTGATGTTTAAGTAATTCAAACTTTGAAACTTAGACCGTCACTCCAAGTAATCATATTTGGACTACCCGAATATACTCATATATGTGGCATTCAATTTACAATTTTTTTTTTTCAAAATTAATAGGTCGTTTGCTGAACGAGACAATTAGTTTGACTCGTACTTCTAGTCTTTGGACACATTGTTTTTGTTAATGTCTTACGAGTCTCGTTGATGAAGATGCTACTCCTTTATATTGAGGAAGATGCTACTCCATTTGTATCCCACGTTGCATCTACTTAGTAAATAAATTTTCAATTGACATAAGCACGCTTTTAATTGCTCAAGTAATTCAAATTTAAAACTCAGACCGTCACTCCACATAATAAGATCCGGACCACCCGAAAACACTCATATATGTGGCATTGAATATACAGAAAAAAAAATTCAAAATTAATAGGTTGTTTTGTCAAACGAGCAATTAGTTTGACTTGTACTTCTAGTCTTTGGACACATTGTTTTTGTTAAGGCCTTACGAGTCTCGTTGAGGAAGATGATACTTCATTTGTAGCCCACGTAGCTTCTACTTATTCCACGTAGCATCTACTTCATTTGTATCCCACGTTGCATCCGTTTAGTAAATGAATTTTCAATTTCTTTAATAAAAAAAATACTGACACGAGCAGCTTTTAACTGCTCAAATAATTCAAATTTGAAACTCTGACGGTCACTCCACGTAATAAGGATTGGACCACCGAAAACTACTCATCATATATGTGGCCTAATATTTATGTCTAAATTTAGGACGTTGATCAAAATAATTATTTTTTATGCCAAAATTAGGTTTAAATTTTCATTTTAATTTGAATTTTGAAGAAAACTTTTGATTTTGTTTACAAATATCCTTTTTTTTTTTGTCTATTAATAAAAAAATTATAAAAAAAAGAGAAAAAAATATGATTGGTTGGAAGGAAATCGAGGGTCCATTGTGCATGCAAAGCAAAAAGAAAAAAAAAAAAAAAAAGAAATAATAATAATTTATTATAATAAATGAAAAATAATATAAAATTAGAAGAAAGAAAGAGAGAGGCCAATTGAATTGGCGGTCGTGATTACCAATGTGATTCTCGTCTGTGGAAAAGAAAGAAAGGGATTTGACCGGACACCGGAATGCAACCGGCTAAAAAACCATAAGGCAAATGGGACCTCTGTTTTCTATATAAATCTCTCCGCTGCATGCTTCCCATCAAAGAGACACTGCTTTTGTTCACTTCTAGAGAGAGAAACTAGAAGGGCAACTATGGAATGTGGAGGAAGTGCAGCCGCCGCCGCAGCAGGAGGAGGAGGAGGCGCCGCCGGAGGAGGAGATGGGTTCCATAGCTACCGAAGGCAACACTCTAAGCCAACCTCTGGTATTTTCCTTTTGCCCCTCCTCCTCCTCTTCTTCTTCTTCTTCTTCTTGCATGCCATTTTGTTGCATGCCCCTGTTGGTTTTAACCTTCCCTCGAATCATATCAAAATGAATTACCGAAATAAAATAAATAACATAGGAGAGTTTCTTTGTACTAAAATACTCCAATCACTATCTGTGACATCTCATATCGGTTAGAGAGGAGAACAAAACACATTTTTTATAAGAGTGTGAAAATCTCTCACCAACCGAAGCGTTTTAAAACCCTTGAGAAGAAGACCAGAAAAAAAGACCCAAAGAAAACAACCTCTACTACCCGTAAATTTATTTTTTTTTGGGTTTTCTTTATCAAAGGATAATAATCCATTAAATGTTTGTTTTTTTTTAAAATTTATTTTTGAGTGTGTTTAGATGGGTATGTTTGCATGTATATTTTAAAAGGTTAAGTCTTTGGATTAGAGAGAGAAGGAAATTGGGATTCTCTTCTCTCTCATAAATCATACCCATAGTTTTAGATCCAAGTTTCTTTTTAATTTTTAATTTTTTTTATTTTAATTTTAGAGAGAAGAGGAGGAGAGAAATAGAGAGTTACTTTGTGTTTTTTTTGGTGTGAGTGGGGTCCACTCACACCGTCTATCGTAAAAAAAAAAAATTATTAGGTGAGACTGTCACAGTCTAATTTAGAAGTACTTAATAATTAATTAATTTGGTTGACATAGAAATATAAATTTTGTTGGATGATAATTTTATTTTTGAAAATTTTAAAACAACTTAAATATTAATTTTTTATTTTCAAAAATAACTATCTAACTTTTAATTTTTTATTTTAATTGTGTTGGTGACGTGGCTTATTCAACGGTAAGGAGAGAAAAAAGTATTTTTTTTTTCAGCCCTTTTCATTCTCCAGAACTGAACTAACTACCTGTATCTGTTGCCTTTCCTCACTCGCCTTATGCGACGCGTGCGCGCGTGACTAACTCTGTCGCCGTTATCTTACCGCCTACCAACTGGCCACCCTTTCTATTCGCTGGCTGTTTTTCTATTCTAATTCTTTTTCTTTATTTATTAACAAAATTAATAAACATAGTTTTTACTTCCATATTTAGAAATATTTTAAAACTTTCCAAAATTTTAATATTATCCTTAAATTTTTTAAAAGCCCATTTTAAATTAAAAAATAATTTAAAATACAATAAAGTTTGAAAATGTTTTAATATACCCTCTAATTCCAATTTTTTTTATTAATGTCCTAAAACTTTTAATTTTTTTTAAAAAAAAACATATTTGAATTTTTTTTAAATTAAGAAATACTTTTATTATACATGCGTGACAAAGTTGATAGTATCATATTTTAAAAATTCTCGGACACTTTCAATAACAACCGTAAAAATTCTCGGACACTTTTAAAAAATAATTTAGATATATGATTTTTGTCAATATATCAACCATAAAAACTTTTTTTAACCTTTTTGTTTTAAGAAGCGGAGGGATGTTAATTCTAGTATTTTTTAAAAATGTAGGGTATTAATGAATTTTTTTAAAAAAATTATTTTTTAACACTATTTAAATAGTATTTTTTAAAAAAATTATTAATAGTTTAATAGTTTATAAGGGTATTATTAAAACTTTTAAAATTTAAAAATTATTTTTAGATAAAATACAGGTTTATAAATTTAACTATTTTTATGTATTTATTTAATGGTTTAATTTTTTGGTTTTTTAAATTTTAATTTTAGTCCTATTTTAAAAATTATAATATGAATAAAAATGGATATATATATATATATATATATATATTCTTTTGATGAATCTGAAGTTTAACCATTTGGTTTCAGCGTTGAACATGGTACTGACCACAAACCAGCCAACCTCCGCCAACAACTCTCCCCACGCCACCAACCACCACCTCTCAAACGGTGCAACCGCCAGCTCCGCCGCCGCCAACAATGATCAGAGCCAACAATGCATGGTGCGAGAGCAAGACCAATACATGCCGATTGCTAACGTGATACGCATCATGCGTCGAATCTTACCCTCCCATGCAAAGATATCCGACGACGCCAAGGAGACTATCCAAGAATGTGTGTCGGAGTACATAAGCTTCATCACTGGCGAGGCAAACGAGCGATGCCAACGGGAGCAACGCAAGACAGTGACAGCAGAGGATGTCCTTTGGGCTATGGGGAAGCTCGGCTTTGACGACTACATCGAGCCACTAACTATGTTCCTCAACCGATACCGTGAGTCGGAGAGCGATCGAGTTCGTACTGAGCCGATCTTGAGGCGCAATGTGGATTATGTGCCACAAGTGGGGATGATGCCACCCTACGGGCAGGCGTTTCAGCTAGGACACACATCGACAGGGATGTTCGATGCAATGGGCGGATATTATGGGGGAGGCAGGAGTGGCGGGGCGAACTCCGGAAACGGTAATCAACTTTGATATGAGTTTGTAGTAAGATAGCAATTTGAAATGGAAGCTATATGATGAATAAATATAAGAAGTAACAAGTGATGGTGACCCATTTGTTGTAGGTTTGATGATAGTGGTGTTGTTTAATTTTTTAAACACTTAAAAAAATTATTTTAAAACTTTAATATACTTAGAATAATATATATATATATACTCGTGGGCTTGAGCGATGTGGCCCAATGGACCGATCTAAACTTAAATTAAGCCCAAACTATGCAAGGCCCTTTTGATGAGATTTAAAATTTCAATATCAGAAAATAATATAATAATGATATATTTTTTTAATATTTTTATGTGCTTTTTAATAATAATAATTTTTATTTAATTTTAGAATTATTTAAATTCAAAACTTTATTGGATCATTATTTTATATTTTGTTTTGAAGTTAATTTTTAAATAGCTTATGTATAGAAAAATAAAATAATTTAAATGAAAGAAAACTTAAAAAATCATTTCATTTAAAAATCATGTTTTTAAATGAAAAATGTTATTTATTTATCTTCTCTTCTTTTCTTTAAACCGACAAATTTTCACTTTTTCTCTAAAAAAAACATTAATTAATCAAATTTTCTGTATTTATTTTGTAAATAGTTTCAATGTAAAAAACAAGGATCAGTATAAAAAAATCACTTCCCGGCTGTAATCGACGGCAAATCATGACTCTGGGGCAGTCATTCTCGCAGAGCACGTGGACGGCGACCACCTCCATCCCCAGCGGCGTCGGCTCAACCCTCAGCCACGGCGGCGACGCTGACACGTCCACCACCACGATTTCCCCACTACTTCCACCGCACACGACGCAGGCTCTGCCACCGCCGGCCGCCATCTGAACAGCCCCTTTCAACCTATTAGACTGCATTACTTCTTCCCACAAATCCCCTTCCGGATTATACCTTCTCAGACATCCACCGACTTCATCCACTACATACATCTCTTCCTCATCCATGGCCGCCACCGGCCCTCTCCACCCTCCGACCATCCCCTCCGGCATCTCCTCCCATTCATCCCTCTCCAAATCATAAACCAACCCTTCTTTCCGCGTATCCCCTTCTGTTAGGGATCAGGGATCTCTACAATGATATTGGTTTGCTTTGAGCTTCCCAAAATGCCTCATAAATGAAAATGTATTCCTTACTTATAATTTTATGATCATTCTCGCCAACGTGGGACTCGCTCCCAACAATCCTCCCCTCCAACAAAGTACACAGAGTCCTACCCTTAATCGAGGCATACAACTTTTTTTGTTCGACATTTGAAGATTCTATTGACATGGCTAAGTTAAGGGCATGACTCTGATACCATGTTAGAAATCACGATCTCCCTCCACAATGGTATGATATGATCTCCCTCCACAATGGTATGAGTCCACTTTGAGTGTAAACTCTTATGGCTTTGCTTTGGGCTTCCCAAGAAGCCTCGTACCAATGAATAACCCATGATCATTCCCTAAATTAGGGAACGTGGACTCCTCCCAACAATCCTAAACACCTTTAAAAGTATAATTTTTATAAATAATTAATAAAAGAACTCGACAATCCAATTGGATTGAATTAGATTGTGAACTCTATTCGAGCTGTTCGGGTCTCAAACAACCCATAGGAACCCTTGCCCTCCTCCCTTAGACCTAAGAAGACAGAAAGAAACAATGGAGCATATCTAGGAGCAGGAAGAAAACCAGAAGCACTGAATATCATTTCTAACTTGTTCTTCTTGAATCATTTGATCCTCATCAGGGTGTTCAGGAACAACAGATATGGAAACAGTAATCTAATCTACAACTCAGAAACCCAAAGGAATGAAGCTTAATAATAATAATAATAATAATAATTCAGAAGAATTCACATAACTTGCCTATCAGCAGCATCAGCAACAATGGGTAATCTAGGGACCTGCCCCAACAAGCAAGAAGATGAGCCATAAATCAAACAAATCAAAAGAAACAGAAACACGGTGCTGTCCAAGCTCATCACCAAATCCAACCCCAATCCCCCTCTCGGATTGAAGCTCCTCTCCAGAAGATCGGGGAAAATCAGAAGCACATCAAGAACAATGGCTTGCATAATATTGAACCGAACATAGCGACTGAAATTAGGGTTTCTAACCACGACGAAGTATAGAGTCAAAAACACCAGAAATCCGTTGAATGGAAAGCTCTTGAAAACTCGAATCGCGGGAACCAAGGGCTGAATCAGAACCTGAAAGGGAGCGTACTGAGTGATAACGTACTTGCCGTACTGGACGCCGTCGAAGAACGGGTAGAAGTAGCAGATGGCGGAGATGAGGCGGTCGGGGCCGTCGGCGGAGTTATTGTTGTCGCGGTCGCCGGAGGATCGAACGGTGAGGATGCGTCGTCGTCGCCGTCGTCGTAGAGTGGTGAAATTGATTTGGTTAGTGAGGGTTGTTGTTGCCGTAGTTCTAGGGTTTGAGAGAGAAGGAAATGGCGAGGAGAAGGAAGAAGAATGGAGGGTTTGGGGGGAGAGATTTAAGATAAGCGTCGCCATGGATGAGAGCTTGAAGCCTAAAGAAATGGAATTGAATCGTGTGGATTTTGGAGGCTCCCCATCATCGTTTTTATACCATTTCCTTTCTTCAAACACAAATAAATATCTCAAATTTCAACCCTCCTCAAAATATCAATCAAAATAAACTCATTTTCGCTAAATTATCCTTTTTACTCCTTATAGTCCTATTAGATACACTTTCTTCTTTTTATAAAAACAAACAATATTTTAATATTTTTGAGCTCGGGTACACGAATTAGGTTGAATCGAAATGGATTGTAACCCTATTCGAACCCGACCAAAAAAAATGTCAACCTACAAATCGAATAAAATTGTGAGTTTTGCAAAAATTCAACCCAACCCAAACAAGGAAAGAACGTGTAATAGTCCAAGCCTACCACTAGTAGATATTGTCTGTTTTGACCTGTTATATATCATCGTTGGCCTCATGATTTTAAAACTCATCTACTAGGGAGAGATTTTCACACCCTTATAAACAATACTTCGTTCCCTCTCCAACCGATATGGGACCTCACAATCCACTCTCGTGGGGGCTAGCGTCCTTGTTGGCACACCGCCCGGTGTCTGGCTCTAATACCATTTGTAACAGCCCCAAGCCCACCACTATCGGATATTGTCCGCTTCTGCCTGTTACGTATCGTCATCAGCCTCATGATTTTAAAATGTGTCTGCTAGAGAGAAGTTCCCACACCTTTATAAAGAATTATAAAGAATGTTTCGTTCCCTCTCCAACTAATGTGGGATCTCATAAAACATTGGGTAGTCCGACCTGGTCAGATTATCAGGTCATATGAACACTCTTAGTGCTCATCGTCCTAAAAGGAACAAAGCTATCCTAATTCTCTAATCAAAATTTGTCGATCATTCCGAAAAATGTGAACGATTTAACTGCTTAAGCTAATGGGTGACAACAATTGGCATGGATATGCTAGAATCCAGCCTAAAACTAGCTCTTCCAAACCCTGTATGTATCGGTCATTGAAAACAATTCAAGAAAAACAGCATTTTACCTTGTCAAACCGTTCGTTCGTGTTCCTCCCAATCAAATGAAACAAAGTTCTGTTGTGAAGCTTCCAGAATCTAAGTAGGAAAAGAGAAAAAAGAACATCTAATCCAACTTTGATGATGATCAGAAGAGACAGCAACCAGTTTGTGCAATCCCTGTGGACTGCAGAAACAGGATATGTCGGTGTTTCAGCGTCCTTCATTCCTAAGCAACTTCAAATAGATGAACATCCAAAGAGAAACAAAAATATAAGTTCAAAAGGACAGTACACAGACTTCAAACACAGAATATTATGGAATTTGAAACAGCCCCACGACCGAACGTGTCCCATCGAAGTAACAGAATCATAACCATTCCTGGCCCTGCCTCTCTCGAGGATTATTGAAAGTAGTAATCCCACGTCGGCTAATTAAGATGAAGATCATGGATTTATAAGTAAGTAACGCTATCTCTATTGGCCTTTTGGAGAAACCAAAAGCAAATCTACAAGAGTTTATGTTCAAAGTGCATCATATCCTCGCTAGCACTCTGGCCGGTGTCTGGCTCTGAAACTATTTGTAATAGCCTCAAGCCAACCGCCAGCAGATATTGTTTTCTTTGAGCTTAAAATACGTCTACTAGGGAGAGGTTTCCACACCTTTATAAGGAATGTTTCGTTCCCCTCTCCAACCGACGTGGGATCTCACAGAAACTCACCAATTCTGAGAAATCTCCATCTTCCTCGATAAGTCCTCAAGCAAAACCTCCTAAGTTGTAGTTCAGATATCAATAAAATTACCAAAGCTCTCCAGAAGGGCCAAGACCAATGCGTATTTCCTCTATCAAATCTCCAAAGGCCAAGGCCAATTACTGGATTTCTCATACTAAACTAACAAGACACCATCGATAATAAGACATCTTATGAACAATGAATAAATGAGTGTATTGAAGTACAAGCATTGAGAGAACAACTAAAAATTACTAATACAGCTGATCATCATGTTGTCTGCTTCAATGGGATCATAAAACCTTCAAAATTATTGCTCATTCTAACCCAAAACCTACTTGAATTATGAAACGAAACATAGAAAAACTAAGAGAGAATTTGGATTTTATCAGACCTAAAACCTCGTAAAGTTTGAAAAGAACATTCAATTAAGTAAAGAACACTCTAACCGAACTTCAATCCCTCTCTTGAAAAAAGACAAAACGAAGCACAAATTGTAGATCTGTAATGAAACAGAGGCAAACAGCAGCAATCAAGAACAGTAATCGAATTCACAGAAGAACTTCAACCATTTCTCCCCTCACCTCATGACAGTAGCAGCAACAACCTTCTAATTTTCGCCTCGCCGCCCATCCAACTCAGAGGGGGAGCGCGCCACTATAATACTCCTTTTTATTCGTTTTATTTTTATGCTAAATTAATAAAATTAATAAATAAATAAAAAAATCGCTAATATTTTGTTTTAAATACGAATTTAAACTTTTAAAAATTCGAAAATATTTATTTAATTTTTAAAAGTTTTGACAGTAAGAATTTGATTTAAATTAAGAAGGTTAATATTTTTTAAATATGGATATATTATATATTTTAAAAGGTTTTGAATGCTTTTTTAGATTCCAAAAATAAAATATATTCATATATAAATTTGAATAAAAATAAGAACCCCACATACATTCTGTCAAAAAAGAATACAATAAACTCAAATAATGGTTAAAAAACAGGTCCCACAAATTCAGTAATTGGGCCTAATTTCAAAAGGCCCAAGCCGCCCATATAGACAGCCCACTCAAAATAACCTCCGCCCCGATTCTGTACTTCCCTGACGCCGACGCGTCCTTTCCAGGCAGCTCGGCCGTTTCCGGTGCTAGGCTCGCCGGTGTCGACATTGGCGGGCTGCTACTCGACGGAAATATCGACGGCGTCTCCACAGGAGTCCCTCCAGTGATTGGGTTTGCCGGGATTTCTGGTTCAACTGGAGCTCCGACCGGCGCAGTCACCGGAGAAGCATCGGAAGGCAGAGGAGATGGCGGCGACGAAACCGGAGAAACTCCACTCACTACCGGACTAGCCGTCGGCGAAGAAACAGGCGCAGCAGCCGGAGCCTTCGGAGGAGATACCGGCGGTGGGGTCGCCAAGGACGGAGAAATAGCCGGGGTTTTCGTCGGTGGAGAAGAAGTCGGAGAAGTCAACGGAGATGCTGAGTGACTCGGCGGCGAAACCACCGGTGAATGCGCCGGAGACGGAGAATGTGCCGTCTTAGTGGGTTTTGGGGCGGCGGCCGGCGAATCGTAACCGAGAACGACGGCGGTGAAGGCCGAAAACAAAATCAGAACAGTAAACAGAGCAAATTTCTCCATGGTCGGAATTTGAAGCAAAAAAATGGGATCGGAATGAAGGTGAACGGTGAACGGTGAAATATATAAAGGGAAGGTTTGAGGGAAAGAAACTGAACGTTATTAGTTGTTTACAAAAAAATTACAGAAGACGACGGAAACGAAAAAAGTGACCGTTGGGGACAGGGGACCGGCTATCACGGGTAAACTAGTCGTTACGCGGCAGAAGATTACTGGCTTTTCGTACAATTGAGACTGACGTGTCTGTTATCTCGTGAAGTTCAATAATTATTTCGCTCAATTATATAAATTATCTTTTTAAAAAGCATGAATCTTAAAACTTAAAATATACTTTCTTTTAATTTTTTTAAAAATATTTCTAAACTTCAAAAAAAAAAAAAATAATAATAATAATAATAATAATAATAATATTTAAGTTTTTGTGATGTTTGAGTAAGAGAGTAGTACATGAATGAACAAAAAAACAATATTCGAATGAAAGCGATCTTAAAGATAAGATATATAAGAAAGGCTTAAAGAAGTGAAAGTTATTATCTATACCAATAAGGTGCACATTTCTTTTCGATAGCTAAACGTGCTTTGTTTAGAGAAGTTTTAGTTGGGTGGCTTCCTGTGAACATGTTGAAAAAACTCGTGTTAGCTTTTAGGATAGCTTTCACTCTTAGAGGAAAGGAAATAGTCTTTACTGATAGAATAAAGGAGTAAGTAACGTGACTATATCACAGGGAATGTCGAGGCCATTAGGGGCCTAATTCAGATTCTAAATCTTGACCCGAAACCTGCATTTTGATCAATAATATGTGAGATAAAATAGTATCACGTGTTCGGAATGGTCGGTGTTTTGTGGTTTCCATGTGATTTGTTAAAAAGATAAACAAAAGTTCTACTAATATGTTGGTAAGATGTATTTTAATAAGGGAATGTTTGGTGTTTTGTGCTATGCATGTGATTGTGGTCCCCCACCCAAAAAAAAGTAAGTATGATAAATAATTTTTTTATTAATTTGTTAATGTAATTTGATATTCAATAGATAAATTTAATATAATTTAGTTATATGTCACAAATTATCAATTTTCACTGCCCCACAATTTATTTAATTTTAAAAAACATTAAATAAATAGATTTCCACTTATTTTTTGGCCATATTAAAAAAACCACATACATAAGTATTAAGCTAAGTTGTAGTTCATTTCATTTATATAAATAAATAAGAAGATTTTTAGTTATAAAGATTACATTTTATCCCTCCATTTTTTATTTTGTTTCTTTTTAATCTATACAATTCATGTTTTACACTTTTACCCTTTTCAAATATTGTATTCAGTCATCGATGTTAATGTCACTAATTAATTTAAAAGGACTAAATTATTTTCCATCGCTATTAATATTATTTAAAATATTCCTTTATAATAATTAATTAATTAAAAATTAACGTCATAAAAAATTGGGAGTAGGGGTAAAATGTTGAAATTTAGAGAAAAAAAAAACTAAACTCAAAATAGAAGGATAGAAATGCAATATTTTTTAGTTTAGATATTTTTTCTTAATTAAAAAACTATTAAGCATTTTTTAAAAGCATTACTTTATATGAATTGGATTTTAAAAAAATGGAAAATTGGATATGAAATTGATGAGAAATCATATAATAAAATAAATATTAATGTTTGTTTATAAAAGAAATACAATTTGAATGGATGATAATTGAGTACCTTTTCAAAAAGCAGTTGTACAATAATTGCAATTATGGAAATAATAGTCAACCATCATATAAAGTGAAAAGAATAAAATACTAATTTTCAATTTTTATATACAATAATTATCAAATTTAGTAGGTTTTTTTCTCTACCGTTACAACGTGGTTTATTCAAATTTTACATTGTAACGACCCATGCCTAAGATTCAGAATTTGGATGAGGCACCGGTCTGATCCAGCATTTTCCTACATCCCCTACAACATGATCATGTTAACTACCATTCATTTCTTAAGGGTGAAAATTATACACACAGACCAATACGAGTCATTCCAACATGTTTTGTCTTCATTCACATGCATCCTAGGAAAATTCTTAAAAGTTCACCCAACATAAAATTGTTTTAAGTAAAACACATGGGATTCCTATGATGCACCTTATAGGTAAAGGTAGTGATTTTCCATTCTTTCTTAGTCTTCCTATTCTTAAAATCGCTCTCATACAGATGTAGTCTCAGTTTATTCATGTACCCCTCATTTACTTATGTATCAAAGACATAGTCGTTCATAATTGATAACTCAGAAATCAAAATGAATCAAAATCGAAAAGAACATTCAATACATCAAGTTGGAGCGTAATTTTAGACATAATGTTTTAAGGGCGTCATTGGTATAACAAAATGAACTTAAGAGTCTCAAGATAGAAAGCTTATGAAATTATTTAGAACATTTTGAGAGTAAAATAAGTAAACAAACTAACTAAAAATATTAGGAAGCAAATTAACAATTCAACATAATAATAATTATAAATTTAAAAATCATAAAATGCATATTTATATAATCAAAATACATTAATTCATATTATTTATCTACGTCAATATACTTTTATAAAATTAAGGCTTCACCTCCCTCAGCTTCCCATCTTCATTTTATGGAGGATAAAATGGAGATTTCGCAGATGCTGTTGCCGTCGTGGTAATGGTAATGAATGTAGTGTACAGAGCCGGGCCCAATCAAAAGCAATGGGCTGGGCTGGGCTCGTCCATCTACCTGGGCCGGCCCGTAGTTGTAAACCCAGGCCCATCCCAACGCGGCCCATTCGACCCATAAACATTCGGAGGCATCGTCATCCCCATCCCACCCCCGAACTCCCCGCCGCCGTCAAAGAAAGCACTATTCGGAGCCCCGGCGGCGGTGGCGGCGGCAGCGGAGGCGGAGGAGGAGGAGTCACGCGAGGCTAGCGCGGTCCTTTCGCCTTCAATTTCTCGAAAGCGCTGGAGATAAAGCTTGAGAGGATCGACATAGTCTTCGAACCCTAAGGTAGCCATGGCCCAAAGTAAATCATCGCCGTTGATGGTCTTTCGCTTCTCGTTGTGGCACTTGTCAGAGGCCTCACCAGTGACGAAGCTGATGAACTCGGAGACGCACTCTTGAACGATCTCTTTGGCGTCCTTTGAGATCTTGGCGTTCCCAGGGAGAGCTTTCTTCATGATCCGGCCGACGTTGGCGATCGGGAGAAGTCTGTCGTGCTCTCGCGGAGACGGCGATTTCTGGTAGCCACCACCGGAGTCGTTGTCGGAGTCCGCCATGGAAGGAAGGAAAGAAGGAAGGAAGGAAGGGGAATTAGGGTTTCTGAAATGGAAACAAATTGGGTGTGAGAGAGATTCTTCTTGAAGGGGATGGGGAAGGGATAGTTATCAAGTTGCTGCCAATGGAGAACAAAAAGTATCCAATTTACGCTGCAATATCTATATTCAAAACTGTAATTTTTACATATTTTAACGATTTTATTTTTTCATTAAAATTTTAATTTTTTTAAATTTCTAAAATTAAATGCTATCCATCGTACCAAACTTTAAATATTAATTTTTAAAAAATATTTATTTCTAGTTAAATGGTAATATTATGTGAATATCATAATATCATAAAAATACTAATTTACTTCATAGCTTATTGGGTAGTGCCTAAAGATTGATGGCACTACCAAAGTATATGTCTTTTAAGATTTTTTTTTATTTTAAATATTTCTTTTTATGTAATTAAAAATAATAATACATCACATTTTATTTTATTTTATTTTTTAAAAGATATGGAAATTTCTTTTTCCTTCTCAAAAATTATTTTTTAACAGATTTGGAAAGCATGCGTGCATATCACGTGCCCCCACCACTTTGAATAATTCTTGTTTTCTCTTCTTTGATTGGTCACTACCAATGAAGTGCTCCATTACTTTTTAAGTGGACATGTTTTTGCCCAACTCAAAAACATTTTTTTAATAATTTTAAAATATTATTAAAAAAAATCACATAAACGGGCCAAACAAGGAGAATTCAATAGATTAAACAAAAAAAAAAAAAAAAAAAAAAAAAAAAAACCTCCAAGGGCTAAACAAGCCCCTTCTTAATGGTCAGTATATATATTCATGGAAATTATTATTTCTAACAGAATTATATGTCAGTATAAAAAATATAAAAAAATAAAAAAGAAGCTGCAATATTTGTAACAACAAGCCTTGTTTCTAATAGAAACACTAACCTTTCATTAACAGTAAACATGATGATGATGATACACCAACCTATAAATTACACCCACCTTTACAACGACTGATTTTGAGAGCTTTCTTGTATGTTAAAGACAAATCCCAGGGCCAACTCTTAGTCTCAAGTTTCCACCTCTTGAGCTACCTGTTTTCCATCCTTCTTGGCGTTGGCGTTGCCATCTTCTTCTTCTGCTTCGTCTGCCAGTTTCGTAAGCTCTTCTTGGATCATAAGTTTTATCGACGACTTTTGGGACGTGAGATCCATCTTGAATTTCCGAGCTGAGAAATCACAGGCAGATTAAATGCTGCCTTTTTCGATACTTACAAGATCGAAAAAATTTAATAGTCCATAGAAAGACATAGCTAGCTACGTTTAAAATGGCTACTCAGAAGAAAATCTGAAACAAACTTAAAAAACAACCAGATTTCTTGATTCAATATTCTCACAGAAGGTATAATGATTTCTACTGTTTATTGTAAGGATTCAATGCAGCATTTGTAAATTGTGAACTCAACAAACCACAAAAATATCCAAATAGACAAGAAATGTACCAAGTTGCTTCAGAATGTCGGTGAAGGTGGCCTGCGTGAGACAAAAATAAGCTATTTAGAACCACAACTATCGCCTAACCAGCTTCCTTTTGTAAAGGCTTTTTGGTTCTTCAATTGCAGAAAATTCAATACAAACAAGTGAATATGCATGTACTACTACAGCTTTAAAAGTCATAATATGTTGCATAGCACAAAAAAGAATCTAATAGCTCATCTATGCATCGCTTGAGAAGAGACGATCGAGTGACTGTTAATTCTTGTAAAAACATGAACATGATAGCAGTTCAGAACAAATATTAATACAGTAGTCAGTAGGATTACAATGACACTTACTGTAGTGAAGTCAACTACTTTAAGAATTTCACATATTGCTTCCCTGAGCTCATCGTCGCTTGGCCTTGTTTTCTCCTCCTTGGTTTCGTCCTTCCCTTTAATAATCTTTTTCCCTAAACGTACAACAATGGTTTAAATAATGAAATTTAGATCGCAGCTTCCATCATCTCTTTCGGTCCCAAACAGATTAATGTAATATCAGAAAATTTGGAGTTCAGAAGAATAATAATGAAAAGCACCATTTTTTTAATATCACAGACAAGAAAAGAATGGAACAAAAGAAGATAAAAACTGAATGAGATATGAAAGATACCAGGCTTCTCCTTGGCAGCAGATTTTGATGGAGTTGAGGCTTTGCTTACTTTTTCACTATTCTTCTTCCTAGAGAATACCTTTGGACTAGCATCACTATCATCAACCTTAGCAAGACTTGACGATGTCCTCTTTGCTGTCAATTTTGCTGAATCAGATTTGTTGGAGCCTATAGCCTTCTTGCTTCTTGCTTTTCTTACAGATCCCCTCTTTCTAGATGAACTTCTTGAACTTGGTTTGGGTTTTTCTTCCTCAGATTCATCAGTTGGATCATTGATATCTTCACTTTTTGGCTGCTCGGACACTTCATCATCGGATTTTTCCGTGATTTCATTCTCATTTTCCTTGTCATTTTCTTCTTCTGCTTCCTTTTCTTCTAACTCGTCATCTTCATCACTTGAATTTCTTGTCAGCTCAGATCTTGCAGTATTTCCCCTTTTTCTACGACTCTAGACTCACCGAGAAAATAAAATAAAGTAAAAAACCTATACATTTAGATGAACTATCACAAACTAAAGATTTTGAGTTGTGATTAGCAAAGTGAGGTCTCGGGAGACCTCTTGTATTAATATAAACAAAGGAAAAGAATACAGCACTCCAAGCACACTACGAGAGGCCAAGTACTCTTCCCTATCTTTCCTTAGAGGTCTGCCTTTCTAACAGACATCTATGTTTTTTTAGAAACAATAAATGCCTAGTGGACTTCTATTATGTATGCTAATAAAAAATGAGACTAATAGTCGCACACACAACACGAGAAATGAGGAAGCAATATGTGGGATAATTGCTTCAAATCTAGGCCAACCACAAGGACCATTGGTCCGGACTGGAGGGATGGTCTTTAGATCGACTCAAACGCACCTAAGAACCAGCATCTAAACATGCTTGAATGTTCTTTAAATCATAAACTACAGAACTACGGCATAGGAGGTCAAGTAATCATGAGATAATTAAAACTCCCATGAGTAAACTAAGGATGACTTTAGGATTCTAGCAGGGAATCATTTACTCTAAGCAATTTTGGAAGAAAACTAATTACAAACTTCATCTAAAAGCACTTTCGATATATATCTTTTTATCTACTCTTAGAATTTCTCAAACTATTGTGATTACTGAAATTTTTTAATTAGTTAAATGCATTCATTGAAATTTTAACCATGCACTACTAATTTTTAAAAATACACTTCAGTCTTCCATAAGTATTTTAAAAAGCAGATCAAACACACACCTACTTTAATTATTTTCTCAGAATCCTGAAGACAAAGGTGTCATTGACAAGATGTGATAAGGAGGGCTCAATTCAAATGCTTTAAAATGAATCTTATCATTGACTTCTTTGCAAATCAAAGAAAAATGAGGTACACGATTCTGCAAACTTGAATGCATCCAGCATTTCCTTCATTCAGTTTTTCAAGCATTCAGTTTTCCTTTGGCATATAGAAGGGCATTACAACAACAATAACAAAAACAAAAACCCTACAACAACAAAGGGCCCCAATTTAAAAGAATCAAACTTAAGCAACAATTTCAAGCATTCATGACCAGATACTAAATTACCGGCAATCATTTTCCAAAATTTTGAAATGCAAGGAGATTAAGTATTTAAACAAATCATTTGCTTTAAAAACAAGAAATAAGGAAATAAAAAAAGAAACCAAGAAAAGAACTTTTCATGAAGAACAACATAACTCAGCAACTTCCTCAGAATCAGAGAGCCAAAAAACAGAAGACACTCTCTCATTCATACTTGAGATTCATCATCTACCTTCTACTGAAGATAAAGACACAACGGGAAAATGCAAAGACAAAAACTAGCTCCAGAAATGGATGTCGCACGTGTGATATTACATAAGGGTCAAGATGGATAAAAGCAGGGCCTAGAAGTAAATCACCAATTATTCTCAGAGAGATAAGAATGTCACCTTTGGTGAATGTTTTGAACTATTGTCTCCAGGAGTTGACATTCCTCCTTTTACCGCCCGTTTACGCTTTTTACCATTGCTTGACTGTAATGCACAAGATAATTTAAGAAACTAGATCCACAGATTTAGTAAATATAAGGAAACATTTGATTGGGAAAACTTTCATTCATAATCAGGAAGGGAAAAAATAACCTTTTCTTTTTCGGTGAGAACAGTAGTTGTAGCATGAGGAGCTATTAAAAATTCTATAAGCTTGCCGACAATATCTTCCTGAATCAATTTAGAAAATTAACATCAGACTAATGCAACGGAGAGAATATATATGCATTCTATATTTGAAAAAGAAAACCAAACCTTTGAGTTTTGATGTTAAAAATCTCCCCAACAAAAACCTTCTCCCCCAAATACCATTTATAAGAACAATGCCAACACAATATTTCCTTCTAGCAACAATACAAGAAATTATTTTACTTCGATTTATTCTAGAGTATTCATTTGTCTACGTCTTTTAACTTCGTGAGTTTAGGTGCTATTTGAAAGTTGTTTTTACTTACTAAATCAATGCAAGCATTGTTAGGTTAGCTAAAAGTTGTTACCATGGACGGCCTCATAGTAGATAAATTATCCAAGGCACATTATGGAACGAAAGTTCAGTACATGAACAATAAGTGATGATTGCATATGATATGGGCAAAGAATGATCCAATTTGAAATAAATCCTCATTATTAGAATGCAAATATTAATGAAAATGCAGTTGTTTGATTATTAGGATTTGACCATGTATTAGATCTGAACTTTTCATACTCATTCTATGAACTGTGTAGAGAAAACTGTCCCAAATGCAGACCTAGGAATGCAAGTACAGCAACAAAGATTACCGAACAGACCTTCCTTGTGGTAGCCTTCACAACAGGAATATCAAGCACATCACACAATTCCAATAATTTCTCTTTATTACACTTGTCAATTTTTTCTTTGACTTTGGTCTTTTGTTTTTCCTGCAAAAAAAAATGGAACTTGCATGATAAAATCTCAGCAAGATAGTGCCTTCACTAACTGATGATTGTACAGGTAACATGTGAAACAACAAATAGTGTGTGCGGAATAACTTTTGGGGAAAAAAATGCTTTTTAAACAAAATCAATTTTCCTTGAATAATTTAAAGTGGGTTTAGCATAGCTTGTTGAATGTTTATAGATGATCAAAAGTGTTCTTTAAAAAAATCTTAAAAAATACATGGATTAGTTTAAAAGCTATTTGTGAAGAAACTCTTGGGAGAGAGAGAGATTATCCAAAAATGACTTATATTCTAACTGAGAATCTTCAAAACATGCAGAAAGAAAAAAAAGAACATAGTTAGAATGAATATAAACACTTTCGAATATAGTGAAGCAAATATTTATTGATGAAATCATCTATAAGAAAATGTAAACGATAAAAACATTTTTATTGAAAATATTTTTGAAAATGTGCTTAAGTTCTAAACAGACCCAAAGTTCGAAAAATCGAAACTTCTGCTAAAGATTTGTAGGCCTGATAGATGACTGATTACTCCCAGATACATACATCTCATACTGGTAGCAAATACAATAGTTTACCTCATCTCCATGCCACACAAAACCTGAAAACCTAGATATGTTGCTCTTAATTTGAAATGCCTGGAGGAAAGGGGGAATAAAGAAAGCAACAGATATTAGATGCATATACTCCATAACTACATTCCTATGAAGTCATAAACCAGACATTGGAAACACCAAAAGGTACTGCTCGTTAGCATTTAACAGTATGCATGTGCACCTTCAGGAATCACTCACCACAGAACTAAACGATTAACCTATGAGAAAACCACTTAATCATAAGTTACCTTTCCTCTCCTTCCAAATATAATTGAATGAAGCAGCCTGAAGATGTCATCAGCCTTCTTCCTTGACAATTTGAATGCCACTAAAACAAAAAGGCTTCTTTTTTCAGAGTTCATTTATCATATATATATAATTCATCATGTCAATAAATAAGTAGCATAAGCAGGAAGCAAAACAAAAGATGACTTGGGTCAGAAAACTTTTCAACGGCTTCATTACTTCAGTTGTTATGTCAGAAAACAATCCAAGGAATGAAAAAATAAATTATGCTCATACTTTAAAAATTGTAACTTTTCTCTTTTGATTGATAGAAAGGAAAGGATAATGAATCTATTATAGACAATGACTTAACAATTTATGCTTCAAAGAAATCTAGGCAAGAAATAAAGTAAATGTTAAACCACAGTAAACAATAGACCGTCATAAACATGTTGGAGAGAACTATATAAAAGCAACATGGGATGCATAACAACATAGTGGAAGATTGTTTTAAAATGCATAGCATACCATTGGGTATATCCTTAAGAGGAGTACCACGGCCCTACAGTTTCCAACAAAAAGAAACAGAATCAATCCTCTAAAAACATACCAAATAATCCAGAAAAGCCAAATAAAATATAATACCTTTTCAATATGGAATTCCTTCACATCATGTCTTTCAATTGATGCCACCAACCTTTCAACTGATTTGCGCTCACGTACAGGGCGATCAATAATGGGAGTCCTTATTTCTGCCTCCTCCTTTTCATCCTCTTCATTCTTTCCCTTTGATTTAACCACGCCCGTTCTCTTTCTTCTTTTATTTGGTTTCCCTTCGTTGGGATCTTTATCCTTCACTTCCTTGTCATCCTCTTCCATTTGGCCATCAACCTTCTCTACCTTATCTTTGGCATCCTCAGTTTTTTCATCTTTGGCATCCTCAGTTCTTTCATCTTTGGCATCCTCAGTTCCTTCATCTTTGACATCCTCATTCTCTCCATCTTTGACATCCTCATTCCCTTCATTTTCTGTATCCATATTTTGTTCACTATTCTTATCATTTGGATTCACATCTTCCTCCATTGCCTGAACTTTAGCTTCCTCCTTTTTATTCTTCGCCTTTTCTTCATTGATTTCCTCATCATCCTTGATCTTGGGTTCTTCTTCCATTTTCATGACCTCTGCCTTCACACCAGCACCCTGCTGTTCTGTCACTCCATTTTCCTCCCTCTTAGGCAAAGGCTCGTTGGTTTTTTCCAGTTCACTGGTTCCCTTTGCCACAGTCTCAACGGTATTTGTCATTTTACCATCTTCAGTGGTTCCATTTTCCACGGTCTCAACAATACTTTTCATTTTATCTTCTTTATTGTTTCCATTTTCCATGGTCTCACTGGTATTTGTTTTCAAATCTTCTCCACTGGCTTCATTTTTTGTATTCTCAATGGTATTTTTCGTTGTATCTTCTTCACCCATGATCAATTTAGCTCAAATTTAAATCTACAGAAAACCACAATCTCTTCACTTGCACATCCTTCACCTACTCACATGAACAAAACAGCAAAAAAATAGAGAAGTATGTAACCATTCAATATGAATGTTCAACAAGAAAGAATAAATACATGTAAAAGAACATGCACGATGGAAAGTAAAAATAAAATATAAATCCTCTTTTTGAAACTAATGCTACTACTCTAATGACGCCCAACTATTTACATCAATACTCCAAACAGATAGACAAAAGAGCAGGTAAGAGTCTGTAAATAGGAGTACCAATAGATTCAATGCTAGATTAGTAGTTTGGTTTGTAGGGGTAGATTACTTCAAGAAAGTGTTTTAAATTATTGTGCTTCTGTAAGAGACCTAATGCATCAATTGAACATACTGATCTGCTAATCAACATTTTTTTGTGGGAATGCTAGAGGATGGAAGAGGCAGCTAAGTTATGATGCCCATAGATTCTAAGCCATGAATAATTCAAAACGTAAATTTCATTCGGTATGAGATAGGTTTGCTATGGATGGAGCTAACTTTTTGTTCAAGTGTGAACTAGAAATAAAAAAAGAATGAGCATTTTACTATAATACTCCAATTATAAATGAGAACATCATAAGGTTTGATGCAACAGTTGATTTCTATTTTGATCGAGTTCAATCCAACTATTTTGGGGAAAATTGTTAAATTGCCAACACTTACCATAATGGATCGAATCTAGTAAATCGCCAATATCGTTACAAGTCGTTGTCTTAATGAAAATGTGACAAGTTCCCTAACTTCTATTTATATGACAATAAGCCAATGGTGAGTTTACATATGGGGATGAATATGGTTTAAGGATGACTTGTAAGGTACAGCCAAGCCATAAAAGTGTTGTTTGGTATCTTATCCGGATTCAATTTCTTGTTTCTAGATTCACTTGAATTCAATGGATTTATATCTAGAGGGCTTATTTATGATAAGATAGTATTTTGATTATATTTGTATTCTGTGACTTATAAAGTGAAAATTTGAAAATAGCAATTACATATTTTCAATGTCTTCAGGCTCTAAATCTCCTATCAAAGAACATTAAAAAGACAGTAGAAATATGGAAAACAAGAATATTTTCAATTAAACCCCTTGTTTTCAAATTACTGTTTCTGGATCACCACGAACTAAACACCCCCCAACTCTTAGAAGACCCTATTGGTAATTTAACCTTAAAACAATTTGTGAAATGAAATTTTGTGAATGAAAACAAGATCTGAATTCATCTTTGTTTCTATCCAATTTTAACCTAAGCATAAAAAATAATTCACTTCAAATCCGAACATAAAAACTAAAGGAATCACTTCAAATCTATTAGCATTAGAAATTCTTCAGAAATGCACAGAAAATTTAAGAAAGTAAGACAAACCCGAAGCAAGCAACATAAATCGAACAATAATACACAGTAGTTGCACTAGAAAAGAGAACACCTAAAATCCACAAATCAACCAAGAAATTTCAACAGTGAGAGTAAATAAGATGAACAATGCATTAAATTCATTCCACAAAAGAAACTCTCCATTTGGGCCTGAGAAAAGTAAAACAAAATCACCACAGAGAATTGAAAGCCACGGCTTCGGAATAAAAAAACACACACTCAAATCACTCAAAATCCAAAATGAAAATACAAGATCAGCACAGGAACATTTGAAACCCTAATCCTACACATCCAGAACATTTCACAGCAACAAACCCCCAAAATTGTGAAGTTTCAAGCAATATAAAAGGCCATAAAGTGAAGAGGACAAGCGTAAGACGCTGAAACTCACTGAATTTCAAAGCCTCTGCAATGGATTCGAGCATCGAACAGAAGGTCGTCGGAGTTCTACTGTCTCACTGTCCCTCTCTCAGCTCCGTAGACATTTTTCTTGTTTTTCGGCTTCCTTTCGTATTTTTTTCACTTTTTTTTTTTTTTTTTTTTGCAATAAATATATGGCAAGTCTACTGCTCAGATTATTTATACTTCGGACGTCAACTCCGGAATTTAGAAGCAGTTAATGCCACGTAGGAGACTTTTGTCAGCTGACGTGTAACCAGTTTTTTTGGGAGGAGGGGATTGGCGGTTGAGATGGAGTTTAAATGGAATCTGGATATTGGACGGTTTGGATCTGAAATTCGTTTATTCTTTCGGGGATCAGAGGGCCCACACACAACATAGGTCATTTTTTGTTTTTGTTTTTTCAAATACATTAATTAGTTAATTTTATATACCTTATAATCTCCCTCCTAACACCTAAAATATTAATTTAGTAAAAAAAAAATTTACGTTTAAAATATATTTATAGAGAGGATATGTCAATAATGATAGGAATCACGACTCTCCATAATGGTATGATATTGATTTGGGCTTCCCAAAATGCCTCATCCCAATGAAGATGTATTCTTTACTTATAAACTCATATCATTTTTTAAATTAGGAGACTCCCTCCCAACAATCCTCAACCGCATGATCATAATGTGTCAACGAAAATAAAAAAGATAGGATTAACAACCGTACAAGCATCCTTTGTGCAGTGTATACGGCTCCACAATGGAATTCATTTTTACCTACGCAACTTAAAAACTTTTATATAAATCTATCTATTGACTTCAAAAGTTTCTTATAACATCAAGGTCATATGTCCGAGTGGTTAGGGAGAGAGACTTAAAATCTATTTGGCTTCGCCTGTGCAAATTCAAACCTTGTTGTCGATGTTTGATTTATTTTTGCTCGTTCAAACCTCGAATCCTAATGTCGAATTTTTTTTAGTTTGATTTAAAATTTTTAAACCAATTCAACTTTAATATGAATCTATCTATTGACTTCAAAAAATTTGTACAATATCAAGGTCGATATGTTCGAGTGGTTAAGGAGATAGACTCGAAATCTGTTGGGCTTCACCCGCGCAGGTTTGAACCCTATTGTCGACGTTTTTTTTTTATAAATCAAATTTTAAAACGTGATTTATTTCAGTTCGGTCAATTCAATGACTTCAAAAATTCCCTATAGTATCAAGGTCGATACCTCTGAGAGGTTGAGGAGATAGACTTGAAATCTGTTGGACTTCAGCTCGGTCAATTCAATAAATTTTAAAACAATTCGACTACTATATATTAATCTATCTAACTTCAAAATTTTGATGTCCCAGACTTGATATTCAAGTTTCAGTTGGACTTCTATTGACTTGAAAATTTTCAAAAAATTAAAATTAATTTTTAAACAGATTCGAAAGCGCTCCAATAGTAAGTTCACTTACTTGATTGGCCTAAATCGTAGTTGCTAAATATCCTTGGTGTTAGTTTGATCTTGTTCCATAAAATCCAACTCTATCTATGGAGTCCTACAACATCGTATTAGGACCATTTTAAAAAATTAATCAAAGCTCAAATGCTTTAAAGTGCTTAAGCATAAATATGTCAAAAATGACTAAAAAACGGCTAAAATGGTTTGGGCACGTGCGCCACATGTGAGAGAGACGGCCGGAGGGAAGTGGGGTCATAGCTTGGGTCGACGTAAGGGTTGGTCCATGAGCTGGATGTCTATTGGGTCATGATTGGGTTATGTGAGGCGTGTCGACTGGCAAATCGAGCTTGCTACATGTGGGCTGGGTGAGGGGTGTGACCTTCCCAAAAATTTTTTTAAGAGGTCATTCAATATAGAATTGTTCTAAGTAAAACACGCTTAATTAAGAAGTTTCAATGATTGAACCACAAAAACTAAGGTACACTTTATTGTTATAAATGGTGACTGGTTAACCTATTTTTAATATCACTCTCATTTAGATGTGGTTTCGTAGTCTCTCCGTTCATCCATGTATATATTTTTTACTCGGGTATCATAATTTTATTTATTTATTTATTCCCTTTTGTTTTAATGAAAAATCTTCGAGGATCGTTTTAAGGAAAAAGAAAAGAATAATATTGAAGGATCCCTTATAGCGTAAAACTTTTTAATATTCTTTTTAATCATGCATCGTGGAAGAATGGTCCATATTCTTCCTTGAATGAGTTTTTCAAAAAATTAAATTTTTAGATTGAATTTTAAAAAATATTTAATTATATGTCTAACAAATTCATGACATAAAAATCTTTCTCGTCTTTAAAATGTTGAATTGTCGTATCTATTAATTTGAAAAAAAATATTGAATATATCCATAATTTGTTCGAGGGACCCGACCTTATAACGAACTTTATAAATTCAAAATTTTATACATAATATATTCTTACCCTTTTAAAAAAAATAATCTCAAAACTAAATTTGTAAGAAATTGGTTTAATTATGAGCTAGTTGTCTATTTAGACTACATAATTTCAATAAATTCAAAGTTTTTTTTTTTCAAAAAAAGCTACATAATTTCTAAATTTATGATTTTTGTCTATTTGATCGTTAATTTTCAAAAGTGTCGAACAATTTTTTAATAAATTTAAAAAAATTATATTTAATGGAATCTAAACTTTTAAGTTAAAGTTTTAGACAAAAAAAAAAATTTAATAAATTAAAAAATGTAAATCTAATAGAATCTAAACTTTCAGAATAAAGCTCTGATACTATGTTAAGAATGAGAAGCATAAGTGAGATTGAAAGTCTGAGAAACATAGGTGGGATCGAAAGTCCAATTTTTATTAATGTTTACAATGTTTAAATAGAATACAAACTACAAACTAAATCGTAAAAAAAATATATATATATATATATATATATATTATACTAACCAAATTTTGAGAATAAGATAAAATATACAAGATATATCATTAATCAAATCCTGAGAATAAGATAAAATTGTAACGGACCATATAAAATATATTTTAATACTTTTCTTAAGTTATAAAAAAATCAAGTTCAAGAACTAAATAGACATCATTCTCGACCGTTGTAACGTGGTAGTGGGAATAAAAGGGGTGTTGTTGTAAATTATGAGTTTATAAAGGACTAAAGAAAAAATAGAGAGAGAGATATACCCATTTTTCTCCCATTCCAAAGAAGACAGAAGAAAACGCAAGATTTTAGCGCTTCAGGTTCAAAGAATCTGTGCAGAGAGAAAAGGAGAATTGATTGAGAATCAGAAAAACGCAATTAGAAGCAAAAATCGAGGTGGTGTTCATCGTGTTCATTGATTTTGATCCATGGAGATTCCCAGCAAAGTAGCGAAGTTCAAATTCCACATTGTAGCAGCCCTAATCCTATGCCTAACTCTCTTCTCCCTCCTCCTCCTCGCCCCCAAATTCCTCTCCCTTCTCGCCTTCTTCTGGCCTCTCCTCCTCTCCACCGCCCTCTTCCTCCTCGCCGTCCTCCTCTTCACCAACACCTCCCTTCCTCTCCCCGATAAAGCCGCCGAAGGCCTCCTCAACTATGTCGCCGGCCACCCCGACCACCACCTCGACGCCGATTAATCACACGGTTATTATTCCTCCGATCAACTATTTCTCTGATTTCTCTACTCAATAGCGCTTTTCTAATCGATTCCCCCTGTTTTCACGCCGATCTGAATGTCATGAACATGCTTCGCATTTGTACTCTTTTTTCCCCCTTTCTTCGGGTCGATTACTGTTAGTGTGTAGATCGAATCGCTATGTGCTTCTTGTTTCTGCTGCTTATGAATTTCAGTTTTTGATCTCATAAATTTGAGCTTGATTCTGGATATATCTTTTTGGCTAAGATCGACTGAATCGAAAGGGGGAATTTTATCTGTTTTTTTTTCAATTTATTTTTGTAAATTTTATGAGATCAGCGTACTATGATGAGTGTTTAATTTTTTTAATATCACTAAATTTAATAATATAATATAAATTCAAAATCTAACTTTTTGGCTGAGAGAGTATGTATTCTGTTAAGGTTTTGATTTCTTTAATTTTGCCTAATTGTAAGGGACCAATTTAAGAAAATAGGCTTATTTATGGATGAAAAAAATAATTAAAGCAATAATTATATAGTTTTAGTTTCTGATCGATACAACTCCAAAGTTCCAAACCAAAGAATGTGAATTAGCCTCTCCATCCATGCCCCGAGCCATGTGGGGAAAACGACAAATTCTCTAGTGAGGTCTTTGAGAGCTAAATCGAGTTGGATCGGTAACTAAACACGTTAATGAGCATGACTTATCGAGCTAGGTATTGAACAAGTCAAGTCATGTATTCTTCCTCTATTACTACCCCAACTCAAGTCATGTCAGTTATGATCATAGGACAATGAGAAAATGCATAAATATATGATACTACCCTAACTCAACTCGACATTGTTGGACACAACTCTATAGTATATGTTCGAACAGTCACTCAACTATCGCTATCGACGACGAGCTGACCCTGTTCGAACAGTCACACAACAAAAGAAAAAAAAAATCCCTATCTCATCTGACATCTCTAATAATTACATAATCAATCAATCATGGGATCTTTCTATTTGAGATTCCAAATAAGAATATTTGAAAAGAGAGAAAAATCAGGAGAAATTGAAGTTAATGGTCAACTTAAGGAAGATAAACAGAGTACACAGCCCCCTCTTTATTCCCCTCCATTGCCCAGAACCCTTCAACAATCTCCATTCATCAGCTTCAATGGATCATTCCATAGCAGAAATGGTTCACTCCAAAAACAAACACCCTTTTCTTTGCTTTTCCTGTTCTTCTAAACCTAAAACATTTTCACTTTGTTGCAGAGTTGTGTTCTTAGTGCAAGTGTTCAATGTGAAGCATGCAAAGCAAAACTCCAAGAGATTCTACAGAACATCTATGGTTTCTCTCTTTACCTCATTGTTCTTCATCGTTCTTCATCGTTCTTCATTGTTCTTCATTGTTCTTGATTCCCAGGTCTTTACACCATCACAATGGATTCAGATGACGGGTCAGTCAGAATCTGTGGAAGAGTGAATCCAAGAACATTCCTGAAAGTGATTGAAAAGTCGGGCAAACATGCAGAGGTTAAAAGTATAAGATTTGATGGTGAAGCTGGAGATAGAAGATATTACCCTTATGGAGATGATCCAATTCATAATCCTTATCAGAATTCCCATGAACAATCTCGCTGGTTTGACACAGCTTACCACCACCAACCACCGCCGCCGCCGCCGCAGCCATACCCTTGGCAGTTCATGCTGCCACAGCCACAGCCGCAGCCTGTCCCATGGCCAATGATATGGCCGAGCTGGCCACAAGGTAATCCAGCCCCTGAGGAGCCCAACCAAGATAATAACAATCAGAGATGTTGTACAATTATGTGAGAGACTATGAATGGACACTACATTCATAGCTTCTCTTCCTTGGTTTCTTGAAGAACACACCAAATTCACCCTGTTTCTTTTACTAGATTATACTTGTTTTGCAAAGAAAAATCATGGACTCAGTAGAAAAGGATGTTTAATATACCATTTATATGTAACAAGGTTTTTACAAGACGCACTAAAATCCACCAAGATCAGTACATACAGCCAAACAAAGACACAGCTACTAATATCTCTGCATCTTAAACTAACATCACATCCATAAAGTAGCTATACAAACAGCAAGCATCAAAAGCTAGCTATCTTTTTCATTGGGGACTTTCATCAAACACCTGGTGGGCAAACTCAAAGTTGGTCAGGCCACAAGAACGTGCCAATAGCGAATGCCCTTTTCTCCTCAAGGGTACCTTCAAAACGGAGTCCATATTGTTTCAGAAGCAAATCCAATTTACCTTCTTCCATTTTCTCATAATCCGCCTTCGAGTACCTGGGATAATGGAGCGGCATTTGAAACCCACTTTCAAAATTCAAACCTCCATAAAAACAATCTTCCGCCTCCTTCACTTGCGCCACGTTCTTGATTCCTTCTCCCGCCTCGTTCTGATTGTGTTGTTGCTTCTCTGTAAGCCCTAGAACTTGAGTAAAAGCAGAATTCAGAATCCACTTCAACCCCATTTTCGAGGGAAGAATAAGGAGATGAAAGCCTTGTTTCTTCTTCTTTGTTCTTGTTTCCCCTGGCTTGGCGATACAGAAAACAGAGCAATTCCAAGTATATATATATAGGGCGTTGGATTCATGGAATTTTCTTGAGGAAAAAGGCAAACAATCGTTACAAATTGAGTGGGTTAAATGCCATATGGTGCTAGAACTTTCTTGGAGTGGGTATTAGAGAAGCCACGTTAGCCCATTGTTTTGTGCTATCTTATGAAACTATCCCATCGGCCCATTGATATACACACATATTTATTTCTGGTTTCAACTCTCATTTATGCCACCAAATGTTTCATGAATCTTCCAATAAAAGTAATAATATTCCCATTTCAAAATATCCTAGAGAGCGTTCGTTCCACCAACTTGAATCGGGTGAAATTGAATAACACCGACTCGTTGTTTCGGTAATTAGCATATTTATTGAGGAGTGTTTGTGAGTTAAATTGGGACGAGTCGGGTCGAGAGATTTTTTAGACCAAATTCAATTATTCAAATTTTTTCTGGGTGGATTCCGATTTTTTAAGTCATTTATTCAAAATTTTGTTTTTAATAAAGCATGTATTTATTTATTTTTAAATAATTAATTAAGATTTACCACTCAATTTAGATATATATATATATATCTGAAAATTACTTTCAAAGTAATTTTTCAAAATAGTTTAAATTTGTTAGAGAATAAATAATAAAAAATTATGAAATTAAATAAAAAAAAAATATATATATATATATATATATATGTGGATTTAATTTTTTTGGGAGCGGTCGACCCATCAACTTGAATCGGGTGAAATTGAATAACACCCGACTCGTTGTTTCGTAAATTAGTGTATTTATTAAGATTATGGTGTTCGTGAGTTAAGTAGGAGCAAACAGACCTCGTGTTAATTATTTCTTCGTCTGTATATTCTCCCAGACAAGGAGCTCCTTATCTTCCTTGATGAGATACAACCATATGGGAGCCCAGGCCTCGTGAAATTGCACATCGAGTGCTCCGCCCTCCCACTCTGTAAAGCACTCTTGAACTGTCAACTAGCTACTTACTCCGTCCCTTCTTTCTTGAACGGTAAAGGATAAACCGAAGAGAAAGCAAGACAAGATTCATTCGACAGATTGAGCAATCAGTCAAGAAGAAGGTCAAGCTATCGAGATATTTTTTGGACCAAATTCAATTATTCAATTTTTTTTTTGGATTGGATGAGTTCAAATTGCTCGAATCATTTATTCAAAAAAAATTTAATAAAAATAAAATTTTAGTTTGTAAAACAATTTATTTATTTATTTTTAAATATTTAATTAAGATTCCATATATATTTAAAATAGTTTAAAATTCATCCTAAAAAGACTGAAAAATAAATAATTATAAAATTAAATAAAAATATAAGGAGCAAAAATATATATTACTACGGCACATTTATGAAGAAATTTCTAGACTTCTCTTTTTTCTCTCTCTTTCGCTCTCAAATTAATAATAAATATTTTAGCATATTTATTTATTAATTTTTATGTTTTATAATACTTTTTAAAAGGATATACCGACGACATTCTCATAAAATCGAGATTTCAATATTTTTTTCTAAGAAATCCTGCAGAATATTTGAAGTGAAGTCCTAAACCGATTTCTGCAGAATTCAGTTTAAGGGAGGGTGTTGAAAAGTCACGTGTAGAGATACATGTATGAATAGATACATGTGTTGAAAGGTCGCTTGTAGAATGAATAGACACATGTGTTGAAGGTCACTTGTAGATACATGTATAAGTAATAGATACAAGTAGGTTCATTAGTTCATAATTAAATAGAGCATGAATTCAAGATAATGAATGGTAATGGGGAATGTCCCAATTTACCTATATGTTGGTATTGGTGGGAGAGGTAGAAAATCATTTTAAGCATTCCTCTATTGTATTACAAAGTTCTCCTCCTCAAAGAATTCTATCAAATTTGTCTGTTGTCGCCAACAATATTACTATTTTGAAAATAATTTTTTTTATAAAAAAAAATATCATTCAATTTTATACGACAATAAACCATTAAAATTCATTCAAACGAACAAATAATGATAGAAATTACAATAGGGAAAAAAATTAAATGATAATTTAAAAATTAGAAAAAAATTAACAAAACATAATTGTTCTATCGTAATTTTTCTTATATAAGAATATAATATAATTTTTTATATGATAATAAACAGTAAAATTTATTTAAAATTCATTACATTTTGAAATCATAATAAAGAAATTATTCGGTTATAAAATGACAACGTGTTCAATAAACGAAATGTTTAAAATAATAATAATAATAATTAAAAACAAAGATTTTCTGTTAGAATAATTCTAAAGTAAAGGACAAAGATTTTCTATTAATATAATTCTAATATGACAACAAGTTTATATATATATTATAATTATTTTCTCAAAGAAAAGGACAAAAATTCACCCCGTGTCGTTTCTCCAGCTATACACTTGTCATATATTGATTGGACGAGTAATAATCAGGCCCACGTCACCTGCCAACTTGTTTTTGCCTATATTTTTTCTTTTTTTAATTTTAAATAAAGTGATTTTAAAGGGTGGATTCAAGCTCAATTTATTAAAATATTAATTAATTAATTAACTTGAGATCGAACCTTTACACCTAACCTAGTTTTGGGGCTTAAGTCGAGTCTTCCCTAATCTCAATATTAGAAACAGTTCACTCAATGTCGGTTGGAGTAACTCGAAGTTTAATTAACGATTTTTTTTAATAACCGAATATTTGAATTTCATTATTATTAATTTTGAGCGATATAAATACAAACCCGTCTTTTAAGAACAAAATAAGCGGTATTAGTAACAAGAAAAACAGTTTTATTGCTATTGGCTATTGCTTTTAAAAAAACGAAATAAACACTTTTTAGTAATCTATTATTCCATCATCTTTGATTTACAGCAACACACAAGTGACAAATCTTTATCGTTGTTTAAACTTTTTAATAATATTTCCATTATTATTTACGACATTCTAGTTGCGTGATAATTGAACCATTCTTCTTGTAGCCAAAGGTTTTAGGCCTAAAATGGAAGGAGGAGGAGAAATAATAGAAAAAGAGAGGAAAAAATAATTGCTTTGTTTTTGTTTGTTTGTTGTCTTTTTTAGGAACCTTGATGTGTTTGTTTTGATGTTGAAGATGAAGTTTAAGAATCTTGTTTTGTTCTTTTTGTTTTTGATCTTCTTGTGTTTTTGTTTGTTTCTTATCGGCCTGATATTATAAGTTTACAGAGATGTCTGAATAATGCACGAAATCCTCGTTTAAATCGGGAATAGGAGGGAGGGAGAGGAATCTTTTCTGTTTATAGAGACGTTTGAATAAGGCAGAAAATCATCGTTTAAATGAGGAATAGGAGAGGGAGAGGGAAATTTTTTCTCCGTTAGCTAAACGAGACGGGAACAATGATTATATTTTCTGTTTCTGTCCGTGTCCCAATCTTACATTGTCGTGCTTTAATTATATTATAATATTAAAATGTCGAGGGAACCCACGACCATACTTGAAGTTCTATACTTCAGCAAACTCTTAGACCTCACTTGTAAGAAAAGAAAACACGAAATGTCGAGGGAAAAGGATGGAAGACGAATGGTTTTGTCTTGTCGGACATAAACGCCGGCGAAACAGAGACCTTCGATCTAGCAAACGAAAGACGAGCAAACATGTAGAGGATTAACACGACCGTTGTTCTGGGAAGATGAGGACGAGCTCAACGAGTTTAGTATGGTTTTAGAATGTGTAATAACAGCGCCGACAATGATGGGTTTAAGAAAAACAATAACGTCGGAAAATCTCACGTTTTTACAAGTAGATAAGGTATTACAATGACATGAAAGAGAGGACTAACAAGCCAAGTAACACACGAGTGATTAGTGTTATAATAATAATAATAATAAACAAGAAAAGTGCTCCTAAACGTTTTTCACTTCACAATCATTGTGATGGGCTGGGCTTTAGTTTTGGCTCTTAGCCTCAAACTTGTAGCTTATTTGAGAGTCCGAGTCTAAGGCCCAAAATGCCCCAACACAACGTCTATTTTCGTTTGAGCTCAACCGACAATATATACTTCAATCATTTGAGTTATACTCAAATTGGTCCAAACAGATAGATTTTTGTAAATAATTTAGGCAAATTTTAGGATTTTTCTTCAAAAACAATAAAACAATAGATGTCAACCCGAACATATTTGACCAATTTGAACCTATTTCAACTCGTTAATATATATAAATGTTTGACCAAAGAATTAGAGGTTCTAATTCTCTCCCCCTCTGTGATTTCTACATTAGTTTTTTAAACCATATATCTACGTGATTCCTACATTAGTTTTTTAAACAATTTATTTAAGAAATAAATAAATTTAAAAATAAATAAATTAAAAAAAATGGTCAAAAAGTCCAAATGGTTGAATGTGAAGCGAATATTCCAAGTACATACGGAGTTAGAGTTATATATAATTAATTAATTAATTGAAAAATAAAAAATAAAAAGTAAAAAGCAAACGACAAAAAGTCGACGAAAACTGAACTAAAAAAATAATTAAAAAAAATTAAAAAGTGGAGCAAAACATTTTGCACGGAAATCCAACTTTTATGAATTTGTGTTTTGCCATGTATATCTTCCACTAAAAAAAACTTTTTTTATATTCTATTAACTTTATTTTAATCTTTAATTATTTTTTTATGAAAATAAATTTAAATACTCTTTATTTATTTATTTATTATTTGAAGTCAAATTTATGAAATCATGTCTCGAATAATAAATATATAATTATATATCACGGGAAGAAAATACGTGCATGATCATATATATGAGGTAAGTGACTTCGTGTCTGAATCAACTAAGATACATATGTAGGCAAATCATAATAGCAATCTTGTCATAATAACCGGATGAAAAAAACACGTAAATATAATGTAAGGAACAACAACAAGTTACTTACCTCACATAAACTTCAGGTTGTAAGAATACGTGTTTTTTTTTCGTTGAGAGTGAAAACAAGTGGTGGAGGGAAAGTTTTCTTTTTTCTTTTCAAAGTGGTCGTGAATTAGGCAAAATTAACGTTGAAGATGGGTTTTCTAGAAGGAATGACAAATGGCCGAACGAACAGGGGTGAACTGAAAAGCGGCAAACAACTGATTTTGTAATTGTTGGGATTTATGTCATAAAACTTGTAATTAAGTATTTTCTTATTTATTATTTTATATGGTTTATAAACTTTATCTAATATTGTATTAAATCCAAGGTTATTATGGTATTGTTCTCTTTGAGCTTTCCGTGAAACGCATCTGTTAGGGAAAGGTTTCCACACCCTTTAAAGAACATTTCGTTCTCCTCCCCAACCGATATGAGATCTCACAATCCACCCCTTTGGGGCCCAATGTCCTCGTTGACACTCGTTCCCTTCTCCAATTGATGTGAGACCTCCAATCCACTCCCCTTCAGAGGCCAACGTCCTTGCTGGCACACCACCTCATGCCTACCTCCCTTCAAGGCTCAGCCTCCTCGCTGGCACATCGCCTGGTGTCTGGCTTGGATATCATTTGTAACATCTCAAACCCACAGTTGGCAGATATTGTTCTATTTGGACTTTCCAGGTTTCCCCTCGAGATTTTTAAAAAGTAGTCTGTTAGGGAGAAGTTTCCACACCTTTTAAAAAATGTTTCGTTCTCCTCCCCAACAGATATGAGATCTCACAAGTAAACTTAAGGAGTATGAGCCCTATCTTAGTAACACTATTGATACACAACTCACTTTGTAATTATTACAAATGATTTAGATCCAAATCGTTGACTACAAAGATGGGTAAGGACATCATCGTATAATGAATTTGTATGAGACTGAACCACGAAATATTTAAATATTATATAAATATATATAAATATATATAAATTTAACGATTATATATAATAATTTAAAAATATGTAAAAAAAACAACTTTCATAATCTAAAAAGAGTGGGCCATTTGACGGTAGTTCCCAAAAAGGAGAAAATTGAGATATAAAATGACTTTGCTGAGTCCTACTTGACTCGGAAAAATAAATAAAATAAATAAAAAAAGATTTTTTTTTATTTTTTTATTTTTGCCAAAAAGTTAAATGGTTTATTCAATTTAAGAACCAATAGGAAATTCGGAAGCCACGTCATCAAGGCCACCCTCTTTTGTTATTTGCCTAGTCACATCCCAAAATTACCAAAAAGTTTATACTTGGAGTTGCCAAAACGAATATCGCCTAATATACTAAAGTTTATTTTTTTTTTTTTTTTTATTCTTATACCAAAATCTTTTTATTTATTCTATTTTAGTTGCATTTTAATATTTAAATGATTTGAACTTAACTTTCTTTATTTGTTCGATGAGTAATTTAGGGATATGTCGATTCGAGCCGAAACAAGAGAAAGAATACTTGAAATTTATGAAAAAATAATTGATCAGTGTGCACCATTCTTCATAGGTATGGATGAACTCAAGTTTCATAGGTTGCTCGCTGTCACAATCGCACTTTTCTTAGTAGTGGATTTTGCGATTGTGCAGCACTTACTCTCAACACTGTGTGAGTCAAGCCAATTTGGATTCACGTCGCCTACGGCCAAACAACGTACGCTCAAGCATTTGATCTTGTTTTGAGAAGAAAGTTTTAGAAAATGGGGGAAGAGAGATTTTCGAAAGCGAGTTTGAAAGTAAGAATAAAAGAAGATTTGAAAGCAACTTTATATAACTATAGGCAAAAAACAACATTCGTTGGATGAGCATGACCATGACATTGACCACGCGCGCATTTATTATCCCCTATGATAGCAGTTAAAAAATAAGAAAAAAGTTCGGCCTTCGTTAAATATCTCAATCCCCTAACTCTTTCAGGCAATCTTCCCCCAAAATCTTCGACCCTCCCTTGAAATCTCTACATCTTCTATCATACCCACAACTAGTATTCTCAGTAAAAAAAATTCCTCTAAACGTTTTGTAAATCCAACCTCACGTGAAGAAAAGAGCACGTTCAAAGGAAGCAAGAGAAAATATTAATGTAATATGATATTTTAAACCTAGTTCTTATTTGTCACAATATATTATAATGATGGAAAAAAAATGATGATATTTAATATAAAACATATGAATTGAAATTAAGCATACTATTGACCAAAACAATTATTATTTTTTTACCCATTTCATATGTTATAACATTTAATAATCGTATAAGAAAATTAATCCATTAAAATTTTGTATACTAACAACGTAGGATGTCGTAAAAGTTACCACTTTGTAAATTTTATATTATCTATTTGGCCTAACATCATATGTTAAAGAAAAACAATATAAAATTATTTCAAGATTAAATGGAAAATAATTTCAAATATTTTAGACTAAAGTAAAATATACCACTTTAATCATAAGCTTTGGCTCGATTTTTCAATTTTATAAAATTTATGTTTAATAGATATATAAGTAGAGGTATTTATATGATCTGAGAATCCAACCATCCTGAATTATCCGACTCAAATCACTGCTAACAGATATGGTTCTATTTTGACTTTTACTTTCAGGCTTCTCTCAAGGCTTTAAAACACGTCTGTTATGAAAAAGTTTCCACACCCTTTATAAGATGTTTGGTTCTCCTCTCTCCCAGACATTTTTTGGTCGGATCCCTTGAAAATAAGGTTACAATGATTATTATAAAAATTAAAATTTAATTTTTTGAAAGATAAAAATTAAAAAAAATGAAAATTACATAAAGATGTCTTTTATCTCTCCTCGTCGTCTCTCTCTCTCTATGCTCTTGGGTGTGACTCTGCGTCAACGTGTGTGTTCCTACGCAACGCCAAAGGCAAGCCTAAGCAAGTCATAACTTTCTTGTTGAAAAAGAAAACGAGAGGGTCGAAATTGCTAAAACCCATTTCCAAATTTCCAAATTTCCATTTTTACATTTCCCCTTTTCCTCGCTCTGTTCTATTACCTTCTGTTCTTCCCCCTCAAGAACCCACAAAAACCTTCAATCCCCCTTTCACTAATTCGATTCTTCCGAATCTGCACTGCTTCCAGCTTTTGAATCTTCGTTTTGGATTCCGAAAATGCATCTCTACAATGCTTGGCTTCCTCCCCCTGTTGCTCTTGATACCCACAAGGAGAAGGAATCTTTCGCTCTCGTCGTCAATTCCCTCAACGATTCTTATCGCCCCGATGATCTTGATTCTGTTTATTCCACTCTCAAATGGGTCTCCGTTATTGACCTGTCAGTATTTCCCCTTTTCCTTGATTCTGATTCGCCTCTTAATTTCTTTTGCTTTTCAATTACTGTAACTTGCTGTTCTTCTGTCTCTTCCTTCTTTAAGTTTTTATGCTTTTTTCTCCTTTTTTTGGGGATTAGCTTCTTGAATAGTAGGAGGATTTAGCAATTAATCAAGGTTTAAGGGCTTTAACCATGATTAAACTCAGTTAATCTGAATTGGGTCAGTCGTTTCCCTAAAAAAACATGTTTCCCTTTGCTTATAATACTCCTACTATGGATTAGTATGTCTCCGGAAATCTAGGAATTCTATTTATTTACTAAGCATGTGGAGCTGTCCTGCTACCCGGATCATACAAAGATCTTAATTTCTGTGTTCTTGGATATCTGGACTTCTGGTGGAAGTAATTAGTTCAGGAAAAGGTGCGCTAATTAGCTTGAGTGGCAGAACTTAGCTGCTATTCCCTTTAGCTGCAAATACCATAAGAAATGTTGACTTAATGGGGCTTGATTATTTGATAAAATTTGAGCTGAAATGAATGGGAGAGACTAGGAAGAACTGTCCAGGATATTATTGATTGTTTGGATTTCATTCGCTATGTTGGTCGTGCTTTAGTATTTTGTAGCTACGCTCCCTCTTCGATTTTCGAGAGAGTGTTAGTCATGAATGTAACGACTTAGATGCTTATCGTGCAGTTTTATCAAAGCGAAAAGCGAAGTATCGTTGGAAGATGTGGCTGCTGTTGTAGATATTGGGTTAGAGTTGTTTCATATGTCACAGGGCAAGCTGTATGCTCAGGTATGGATTTTTTACGTTTGAAAGGTTTTATAATTATTGTTGCTAAAGGAAGATTGTATTTATTTTTATAGGTCAGATGGGGAAATATCCTAGTCAGGATACTAAACAAGTATTCGAAGAGGCTTTCCTTGAAAGTTCAGTGGCGACCGTTGTATGACACTCTAGTTCATACGCATTTTACTAGGTCGGTCATCCTAACAAGAAACTGTGATGGTTCTTAGAACACGTAATATGTTAAATTGTCTTGCGAAGGGTTTTTCATGTCACTTCAAACTCATCGTGCTCATTGGTATTAAGTTCATTCGTTTTTAATTTGGTATGTGTGGGTTTCATCATCACTTTCGGACCAATTATTTTAATAGCTAATGTTCGGATCCTGGTCTATGAACTGTAAAATATCCATGATTGCTTGTATTTGTTCGCTAATTTGCTTCGTAATCTGTTCTGAGAGATTATTTTTTCTTTCTATCAGGAACACTGGTCCAGAAGGTTGGAGATTAAGACAGCGGCATTTTGAAGCGATTACCTCTCTTGTAAGGTCTTGCCGGAGATTCTTCCCAGCCGGTTCTGCTGCCGATATATGGACAGAGTTCAGGTGGTGCTATGACACTATTCGTCGTAGTCAATAAGTTCTATCTAATTCCAAATTTTCTTCGCTTTCTTATTTTTGTTTTATTTAGTTTTGTTATGCATATATTCTAAAATATATGACGTAACACGGAGTGACATAGTGGTGAAAAAGACGAGCCGTAAATCTAAATGCTCTTAGGTGGCGATATTGAGTTGGTAGCTACTCTCTAAATACTAATAATTTACTTTTGTGTTAACTCGATAAGTTCTAGTATCAGACACTAGCTAGGAATAGTTGGAGGTGTGTGAAAATTTGCTTCGAAACCCTCGATTACAATAAATTTTTTGTATACTCTTGGTCATGCAAGTAAGAAAATTGTTCCTAAACTTTTGGTTGTAAAAAAATTCGTGTTCTCATTTCTATCGTCGATGCATAAAAGGTCATCTACGGACTGGTCACCCACACTTTTTTCCAATTAATTCTCGACTTAACTTGGTCAATTTTGCAGATCTATGTTGGAAAATCCTTGGCATAATTCATCCTTTGAAGGTTCTGGTTTTGTCAGACTGTTTCTTCCGACCAATTTAGACAACCAAGACTTTTTTACACAGTAAGGAGTTTTCATATGTAGTAGTTTTTTTTAGCTCAAGTATCAGATTATAACTTCCTGCCACTTTATGGTAGCAATTGGATTGAAGAGTGTATGCAGTACTGGGACTCGATTCCAAATTGCCAATTTTGGAACAGTCAGTGGGCTGCCATTATAGCTCGTGTTGTCAAGAACTACAGTTTCATAGACTGGGAGCGTTTCTTGCCTACGCTTTTCACTCGGTTCTTAAACATGTTTGAGGTGAGTATGTGAACTTTGCAAGTTATTTTTAATTATGTTAGATATTGGTTAGAAGTACCTGGCTGGTTGCTACGCGGTAGTTGAGCTTCGTGAACTGCAATTTAAGGATCATCTTAAATAAACGATTGGTGGATTCTGTTTGTTAGTTACTTGGTTGTAGTTGAGCACGAACCTTGTCCTATGACGTCATTCATAAAGTTTAATATGTTGATTATGCTATAGACCTTTTTCGTGGTTCATTTTGTTATAATTATCCTTCATGTGAAAAAATTGTAGGTTCCAGTGGCAAATGGTAGTGGATCATATCCGTTCTCTGTGGATGTTCCCCGAAACACGAGGTTCTTGTTTTCCAATAAGATGGGCACCCCATCTAAAGCCATTGCAAAATCGATCGTAAGTTGATTTTATCGAGCTTCTATGTTCTGATATTTATGAGAGATATTATATAGACGTGCGTTAATATTTAAATTACAGGTATATCTACTAAAACCTGGTAGTTCAGCACAGTTTCACCTCGAGAAATTGGTCAACCTTCTCGAACAGTGAGTTCATTGTCATTTTAAAGCTTGCTATTTTTAGGACTACAAAACTTCTCTTTCTATTATTTTCAAGTAAATCTCACAGAAAAAAAAAAATTTGTAACAGATATTATCATCCTTCTAATGGTGGGCGTTGGACTTACGTGTTAGAGCGGTTTTTGCTTCATTTGGTTATTACCTTCCGGAAACGGCTTCAGGCTGAGCAGTGAGAATTTCCCTTATTTGGTTAGGAAAACATATTGTTACCCATTATGGCTTTCTAATAAAGTACTGTTATTCCAGGAAAGCAGATGAGAATAATCAGAACAAGCTGTATTTAGGACCATCAGAAAGAAAATCTTTTGTCAATACAATCCTGAAGTTAATCGATCGTGGTCAGTACAGCAAAAATGAACATCTTTCTGAAACCGTTGCAGCCGCGACCTCTATTTTATCTTATGTAGAGCCTTCTTTGGTTCTTCCCTTCGTGGCCTCACGATTTCATATGGCCTTGGAGACGGTTAGTCATATTGCCTTTTCTTAAAACGCTTATATCCCTAAAATTAGGATATGTCATTTGTACCGGGCTGTGTAGTTTTGACTCGTAATTGACACCCAACCAAGTACGTTGGTTTCCTTATAGTGGAATCTGACAAAAATATATTTTATAAAGCCAACCGAAATTGATCTATTATGGTCTTTTTGGTCGTTTGAATACTAGTTTAAATGTTTTTATTAGGTTTTTTTTAGATGAAAATGAAAAGTTCATCTAAACGAACATGTTAGGTCCTGTTTGGGTGGTGTATGCAGGCTTTATTTTAACCTTTACCCGAGTCTACTGGTCGTTTGAGGGTTTCCCATTGCAAAATAAATTCTGTATGCTCTTTTATTTGGTTGGAAGTGTTTCGTCGTTGCTTGTGATTAGTTTACTTGTCCATTTTGTTTGTCCAGATGACTGCTACCCACCAGTTGAAAACTGCTGTTATGTCGGTTGCATTTGTTGGGCGTCCGTTATTTCTGACAGCTTTATCAGCTTCAGCTGTACAGTCAGTCGATCTTGTTGCTGATGACGAGTTCGTTAATCTTCTCATGGTTTCATTATCCAATGCCTTACTTGGTATGGATGCCAATGATCCTCCTAAAACTCTGGCCACCATGCAATTAATTGGTTCTCTATTCTCCAACGTGAGTAGACAAGTTACAACGATGTTCATTTTGGTCCGATTTCTCCTTAACTTTGCCTCTGATGATCAAAACATAATTTGCAGTTAGCTTCTTTGAATGATAACTTAGACGAGCTGTCCATTATTCCAATGATCCGATTTTCTGAATGGTTGGATGAGTTCTTATGTCGCTTATTCTCCTTACTTCTGCACCTGGAACCTAGCAGCGTTCTGTAAGTAATGAAACTTTTGACCAATTCATTCTTTTAATCCATTTTCAATTGCTAAATCGATATTCAGACGTTACTAATTGCTTTGGCAGGAATGAGGGTCTACTTTCTTCATCAGCTTCAGGAACTTTTCTGGTTGATGATGGACCTTACTACTACTGTATGCTTGAGATATTGCTTGGAAGGCTTTCAAAACCATTATTTGCTCAGGTTTCGTAGACTTCAACACTGCTTCAGCTTTGTTTTTGTAATAGCCCAAGCCCACCGTTAGCAGATATTGTCCTCTTTGGGCTTTCCCTTTCGGGTTTCCCCTCAAGGTTTTTAAAACGTGTCTGCTAGGGAGAGGTTTCCACACCCTTATAAAGGGTGTTCCGTTCTCCTCCCCAACCGATGTGGAATCTTACAATCCACCCCCCTTCGGGGCCCAGCGTCCTCGCTGACACTCGTTCCTTTCTCCAATCGATATGGGACCCCCACTAAATTCACCCCCCTTCGGGGCCCAGCGTCCTTGCTGGCACATCGCCTCATGTCCACCCCCTTTGGAGCTCAGCCTACCTGCTGGCATATCGCCCGGTGTCTGGCTCTGATACCATTTGTAACCGCCCAAGCCCACCGCTAGCAGATATTGTCATCTTTGGGCTTTCCCTTTCGGACTTTCCCTCAAGGTTTTTAAAACGCGTCTGCTAGGGAGAGGTTTCCACACCCTTATAAAGGGTGTTTCGTTCTCCTCCCCAACCGATGTGTGATCTTACAGTTTTTCCATTTATCATCTTTCTTATTTGGCTCTTACTTGGTGTTCATACCCGTAGTTTGCCACTCTCATACTCCCTTTGGCAAAGGGTTTGTCCCTTATTTGCCCTTTCTTTTTGTAATTTCCCACAGGGCATAATTTTATGTTCTTTTACCACTTGCAGGCTTTAAAGAAAATTTCCAAATTTGTCAAGACAAATATTCTTCCTGGGGCAGTTGCAGAGGTTGGACTTCTTTGTTGTGCATGTGTTCATTCCGACCCAGATGAGGCCGTTGCTCAACTCGTTGCGCCAGTTTTGTTATCCGCTATATCCAATATGAAAACAATGCCAAGTACAGGATTGGGAGGGGAAGGAAAATCCAAGGTTCATTTAACTTTACAAATTTTGTCTCAATAATTTGATAACATGTGAAGAATTATAACAATTTTCTTTTCAGGGAAAACCAGCACTCTCTCCAGCTCTTGAAACTGCTATTGACTATCACTTGAAGATGTTATCTGTAGCCGTCAGTTATGGAGGCCCAGCGCTACTTCCTTATAAAGATCAATTCAAAGAAACTATTGCTTGTGGTTTTGATTCACCATCTTGGAAGGTCAATGTCTGCTTACTTTATCTTTATGATTGTGGTTTTGTTTTGTCCGTTCTGAAAATTGTTCTTATGGTCGTACGACAGGTAAATGGGGCTGCCGATCATCTTCTCCGGTCTCTCCTAGGGAGTTTGATTCTCTATTATCCTATTGATCAGTACATGTATGCCCATCTCTTTCCATTAGCATTCTAGTCGATCTTCCTGAATCCGTCTCTTTATGCTGAAGTTTAAATTTCCGGTTTCCAGGTGCACGATACGTCATCCTGATGCTCCAGCATTAGAGGAATGGATCAGTACGAAAGATTATTCAAACGACGCGTCACCATTATTGATCCCCAAGTGGCACATTCCAATTGATGCAGAAATTCAGTTTGCAAATGAATTATTGGATCTTCATTTTCAATCAGCTTTGGATGATCTGTTAAAAATTTGTGAAAGCAAAACTCATGTTGATCCAGGTGCTGTACATTATTGTTCCTTTAGGTAGATTTTGTCAGGAAGGATATGAGTAGTTTTCGGAGTTCACCGACATTTTTTGGGTGCTTTTTTAACAAGAAATAAAGAGCCCACTGATTTCAAAGATCCCGATCAGTAGCTCACTACATTAATATGTTTGATTGTTGTCTTTTTCCTGAAGATTATCGTTATGCAAGAAACGAAGTAATAACACTACTCTATTTGATCATGCAGGAGATGAGAAAGATCACTTGAAAGTGATTCTATTGCGGATTGATTCTTCATTGCAAGGTGTTTTGTCTTGCCTGCCTGATTTCATTCCATCCTTCAAGAATGGGAAGGTTGGAAGTTCAGTTCCTTCTTTCTTTATAGCTGGGGCATCAGGTCCAAGCGTTGGCTCCACTAAATTAAGGGAAAAAGCTGCAGATATTATACATGCAGCCTGCAGGTTCATCATGAATCTTATTTTTGTTTTGAATTTGTCATGGTCTAATATGCTGATCGCTACTTTTATCATGTCGTGAGCAGGTATTTGCTGGAAAAGAAAGCGGATGACAGTGTTTTATTGATACTCATTATTCGCATAATGGATGCGTTAGGAAATTATGGTAAAGTACACATTGTCTTGGCTACACTTTGTGTTTTTATCTTTGGCCCAACTTATACGTATCTCTTCGTAAAACAACTAATGTTTTTTCTTTCGTATAGGTAGTTTGGAATATGATGAATGGTCTAACCATAGGCATGCTTGGAAGTTGGAATCTGCTGCTATTATTGAGCCTCCTACAAATTTCATCATGTCCACTCGCTCGAAAGGCAAGAAAAGGTAGCATTTTCCGTTCCTTTCGTTTTTAAAGACTTCACTCGGTAATATTATTGTACTTTACTCGGTATAAGTATTTTTCTTAATTTTTTCATCAGGCCGAGGTGGGCACTTATTGACAAAGCATACATGCACAGTACGTGGAGATCGTCACAATCATCGTACCATTTATACCGAGTTGCTGGAAATTTCTGTCCATCAGAGCATGTGATTCTTTTGGTGGATGATCTCTTAAATCTCTCCTTGCACAGTTACGAAACTGTTCGTGTGTAAGTCTTCTAAGACATTATCTACTGAATATTATTGCAAACATTTAATCTTGCTCTGTGCATTATAAAGAAATGAACCTTTCGAAGAATACTCAGTAAGTGGCCCCACTATAGGGGGCCATGCAAATGCAAACACATGCAATCATGCTCTTAGGACCTATCTCTATCTCTGATTGATTAGGACCTATCTCTATCTCTGATTGATTCCTGATCAAGGATAACTAGAATAAATGAGGAAACAAAGAATAGAGGGGTCTATCCCCCAACCATTGATGAATTATTTCTCGCCTTTGACTACGTTCTAGTAACACGGTCGGCTACATTTTCCCATTAGGTATTGGGTTTTAAAGTACATTGATATCAATCCCTACATGATCCTAATACATTGATATCAATTCTGCATATTTCTGGTTTGTCTATTTCATATATGATCTCTAATTCTGTATTATAAGTGCTTTAACATTTCTCATTTAAAATTTTGACTTACTGCTCAGACTTGCTGGAAAATCTCTTATGAAGTTGCTAAAGAGATGGCCATCTATGATTTCAAAGTGTGTTCTTTCTCTTTCTGAGAATTTAAAGAACCCTGACTCGCCTGAATATGCTGTACTAGGTTCCTGTGCAATTCTTGCCACCCAAACAGTTCTTAAGCATATGACAGTGGTAGCTATCATAATACAAGTATTTGAACAAATTATATTAGTAATGAAATGTTCATGATATATATTTTCCTTTCTCTACCAGGATTCGAAGTCGTTTTCATCATTTATTTTTGGAATTCTTTCAAGGTAACTTCTTTTTCCTGCCTTGAATCCATATCATTTAAATATCTGTCGTGTTCGCTTATTCTCGTTTTCTCCTGAAGCTCCCATCATGAATCACTGAAAGCCCAGAAAGCAATCAATGAGGTAAGGCAACCTCCAAAATAATTCGATGGCAATTTCGATATTATCATCAACGAAGAACCTTCAGTAATAATACCTCGTGATTTTCTGCAGCTATTTGTCAAATTTAACATTCACTTTTCTGGAGTATCTAAGAGTATTTTCTTAGCATCCGAGAAACAAATGGGTGAAATGGATTTTGCTGATCTGGTTTCTCAGCTTAGCTCAATGAGTTTCGATTCTACCAGCTTACACTGGCGGTAAATTTCTTATTTGGAAGATCGGTTATGTTCATCGCCCGACTTTGAGCGACAATTGCACACTATGATGGCTTTTACTTGTGGGATTTTTATATCAAGTTAAATGTTTCCTTCATTTTTTGTAGGTACAATTTGATGGCTAACAGAGTTTTGCTTTTATTGGCGATGGCATCTCGGAATAATCCGAGCTCCTCGAAGATCCTCAGTGAAACTGCAGGTTTGATGAGTGATTTTTGTGATGAATCAATTTATTTTTGTTTTCTATTTCTTGAATTTCGTATGCCAATGCTTTTCCAGGTCACTTCTTGATGAATTTGAAAAGTCATCTCCCCCAAACAAGGATACTTGCAATCTCAGCTTTGAATACTTTATTGAAAGAATCACCTTACAAAGTTTCAGTTCATGAGGAACATGGCTCGCCTATGGAAATGCAATTAGATTCAAAGTCATCCCTCGAAAAAGCTTTGACACAAATTTTTCAGGAAGACGGATTTTTCGACGAGACTTTTAATAGTCTCTCTCATGTTCACATAACTGATGCTGATGCTGCAGCCTCTGGTGGAAACCATAGAAACTCATCTTTCCAGAGTCAAGCTGACAAATCAATCACCCGTTTTTATTTTGACTTCTCGGCTTCATGGCCTCGCACTCCTAGTTGGATATCATTGATAGGAAGTGATACCTTTTACTCGAATTTTGCCCGGATTTTCAAACGGTTGATACAGGAATGTGGCATGACTGTTCTATCATCACTGAAAAGTACATTGGAAGAATTTGCAAATTCAAGTGAGAGGTCTAAGCAATGTGTTGCTGCTGAAGCATTGGCTGGCATATTGCATTCTGATGTTGATGGCCTTTTAGATGCTTGGGAAAGCTGGATTATGGTCCAGTTGCAGAATATTATTCTGGCACAGTCTGTAGAATCCGTACCTGAGTGGGCAGCTTGTATACGCTATGCGGTCACGGGGAAAGGGAAATATGGAACAAGAGTTCCTTTCTTAAGACAACAAATTCTGGAATGTTTGGCTAGACCTTTGCCTGCAGCAGCAACTACCACTGTTGTAGCCAAGCGCTATGCTTTTCTATCAGCATCGCTTATAGAGTTATCCCCTTCGAAAATGCCATCAGCCGAGATACGCCTACATATTACACTTCTCGAGGAGCTACTTGGCAATATGTGTCATTCTTCTGCCCAAGTAAGCGTGCATCCGTTCTATTCAATTATATTTTGACAGCTTCATTCTGCTTGCATGTCTTCTAAAGCCTAAAGTGATATTTCATGCATTTCTTACCCATGGTTGAGGATTGTTGGGAGGGAGTCCCACGTTGGCTAATTTAGGGAATGATCATGGGTTTATAAGTAAGGAATACATCTCCATTGGTATGAGGCCTTTTGGTGAAGCCCAAAGCAAAGCCATGAGAACTTATGTTCAAGGTGGACAATATTATACCATTGGGGAGAGTCGTGATTCCTAACATGGTATCAAAGCCATGCCCTTAACTTAGCCATGTCAATTGAATCCTCAAATGTCGAACAAAGAAGTTGTGAGCCTCGAAGAGTGACTCAAGTGTCGAACATAGGATGTACTTTGTTCGATACTCCAGAGAAGGAGTCGAGCCTCGATTAAGGGGAGACTGTTCGAGGGCTCTATATGGCTCAGGGGAGGCTCTATAGTATACTTTGTTCAAGGGGAGGATTGTTGAGGATTGTTGGGAGGGAGTCCCACATTGGCTAATTTAGGGAATGATCATGGGTTTATAAGGAATACATCTTCATTGGTATGAGGCCTTTTGGGGAAGCCCAAAGCAAAGCCACGAGAGCTTATGCTTAAAGTGGACAATATCATACCATTGTGGAGGTTTGTGATTCCTAACATGGTATTAGAGCCATGCCCTTAACTTAGCCATTTCAATAGAATCCTCAAATGTCGAACAAAGAAGTTGTGAGCCTCGAAGGTGTAGGCAAAAGTGACTCAAGTGTCAAACAAAGGGTGTACTTTGTTCGAGGACTCCAGAGAAGGAGTCGAGCCTCGATTAAGGGGAGGCTGTTTGAGGGCTCCATAGGCCTCTGGGGAGGCTCTATAGTATACTTTGTTCGAGGGGAGGATTGTTGAGAATTGTTGAGAGGGAGTCCCACGTTGGCTAATTTAGGAAATGATCATGGGTTTATAAGTAAGGAATACATCTCCATTGGAAGAGGCCTTTTGGGGAAGTCCAAAGCAAAGCCACGAGAGCTTATGCTCAAAGTGAACAATATTATACCATTATAGAGTCGTGATTCCTAACAAACATTATAAGGTCAGGACGTTATTTTGTTTAGTTAATTAAGAGATAGGCCTTCTAAACATAGATGTCTTAAAGAATTATGTGGGATTCCTAAAGGTGTATGAAATTCTTCTTTAATCTTGGTGTTGGTTTTCTTGAACAGGTAAGGGAAGCAATAGGTGTGACTCTCTCTGTTGTTTGCTCAAACATAAGACTTCTTGCATCTCATCCTCATGATCAACATGAAGATGTTCGTGTTGAACTTAAAGAGGAAAGATGGGTTAAGCTATTTATCGAACGCGCAACTCAAGCAGTAAAGAATATTCACAACTCGAGCCATTCTTCTAACTCGGACACATCAAAGGACACTGAAATTCAAAATGGACACTCAAATGTTGATTCAGAAGATGATGTCAAATGGATGGAAACGGTAAATATCGTAGCTATTTGTTTTGAACTTTCAAGAATCTATCATTTATTGAACTCTCTTCCACTTCTGCAGCTATTCCATTTTCTCATATCATCAATGAAGTCCGGAAGATCTTCTCATTTGTTAGATGTTATTGTGGGTCTTCTATATCCTGTAATTTCGTTGCAGGTATGCAAAACCGAACTTTACTATTGCGCATATTTGATTGATTTAATTGCAAGTTGCAAAATTTTTGAACATTTAGAGAGCTTTGATGGACTTAGAACTATAATGAGACTCGTGCATTTTGTTTCTTGTGTCGTTTTGTCTCCTTAGAACTCAAGAACACCATTGTACAACTTGTAGAACAGATCTTATTCAAATACTATGTATGGTTACTTATAATCATTGTTGTTATTTTTGTTTTGTTCTTTGGTTATGAAGGAAACATCAAATAAAGATTTGTCAACATTGGCAAAGGCAGCTTTTGAATTGCTTAAATGGAGGGTCTTCTGGGAACCCCATTTGCAGAAGGTTATATCTGTAATTCTCTCTTCAGCTGGTGATTCTAACTGGAGAACAAGATCTGCTACCTTGACATATCTTCGATCATTCATGTACAGGTAGACTGTTAGTTGGCTGTTCGATAACTCTACTTCGAAGCAATGCCTCCGTTCTTTAAATTGGTTCCACTTGGAAATAAGACGTCAGTTGGGGAGGAGAACGAAGCACTCTTTATAAGGGTGTGGAAACCTCTCCCTAGCATACGCGTTTTAAAAACTTTGAGGGGAAGCCCGAAAGGGAAAGCCCAAAGGGAACAATATCTGCTAGCAGTGGGCTTGGGCTGTTACAAATGGTATCAGAGCCAAGAGCCAGGCACCAGGCAGTGTGCCAACAAGGACGTTGGGCCTCCAAGGGGGTGGATTGTGAGATCCCACATCAGTTGGAGAGGAAAACGAAGTATTTCTTATAAGAGTGTGGAAACCTCTCCCTAGTAGACACGTTTTAAAAACTTTGAGGGGAAGCCCGAAAGAGAAAGCCCAAAGAGGACAATATCTGCTAGTTGTGGGCTTGAGTTGTTACAAATGGTATTAGAGCTAGGTACCAGGCGATGTGCTAACGAGGACGCTGGGCCTCCAAGGGGGGTGGATTGTGAGATCCCACATCGGTTGGAGAGGGAAACGAAGCATTCCTTATAAGAGCGTGGAAACCTCTCCCTAGTAGATGCGTTTTAAAAATTTTGAGGGAATGCCCGAAAGAGAAAGCCCAAAGAGGACAATATCTGCTAGTGGTGGGCTTGAGTTGTTACAAATGGTATCAGAGTCAGGTACCGGGCGGTGTGCTAACGATGGATTGTGAGATCCCACATTGGTTGGAGAGGGAAACAAAGCATTCCTTATAAGAGTGTGGAAACCTCTCCCTAGTAGACACGTTTTAAAAACTTTGAGGGGATGCCCGAAAGAGAAAGCCCAAAGAGGACAATATCTGCTAGTGGTGGACTTGAGTTGTTACAAATGGTATCAGAGCCAGGTACCGGGCGGTGTGCTAACGGTGGATTGTGAGATCCCACATCGGTTGGAGAGGGAAACGAAGCATTCCTTATAAGAGTGTGGAAACCTCTCCCTAGTAGACACGTTTTTAAATTGTGAGGCTGACGGTGATACGTAACGGGCCAAAGCGGACAATATTTGCTAGCGGTAGGCTTAGGCTGTTACATAAGACTTCGAATTAAGTCCCTGATTTGTGATGCCATTCTCTTAACCTTTCAATTTTATTCGATATTGAATTACTTTTAGTATATTTTTTTTACCCTTTTTTTGGTAATAAACACAGACACACGTACATTCTCACAAGTTCAGAGAAACAACAAATTTGGGGAACTGTTGAGAAGCTTCTTATAGACAGCCAAGTCGAGGTAAGTTCCTGATTCGTATTTATTAACAATTATGCGAGTATGTTAAGAAAACAATGATCCTCTGTAGTTCAAATGTAGTCCGACTCGGTTATATCAGCCATTGAAATGTCAATGCACTAGGCTTCGCCGATAGACGATTTTGTTACTTAATAAGCCCCTTGGCCGAGAATTCGATTCGTATCGTCTTTTGATAACGTACCTAATATTTGAATCAGATAAGAGAGCATGCTGCAGCGGTTCTAGCAGGCCTTATGAAGGGTGGGGACGAAGATCTGGCTAGAGATTTCCGTGAGCGAGCGTGCAGGGAAGCAAATAATCTCCAAGCAAAGAGAAGAAAGAGGTTAATATCAAGTCCCATATAAATGTCATCTACCTTCTAAAAGAACGTCATTGATTACTTTCATGGGCATGTTTTTGTCCTTAGGAATGTGAAATGATAATCAATGTCTTGTATGTCTGACATTTTAGTATGACTTTAATGATATATTGGTATGTATTCTGCATTTATTGTTGCATATACTATCATCTCAAGGAATTTTATGTTGTCGATTTCAGAAATTTAAGTTCGGGTCAGTCTCTAGCTACGGTTCACGGTGCGGTACTTGCTTTGACAGCTTCTGTCTTGTCAGCTCCTTACGATATGCCGGGGTATGTCTGCTTATTCTTGAAAGCTTGTTAACCAATATAGTAAGCATTTTACTTGTACGGGGTTGTTAGGAATCACGGACCGCACAATGGTATGATATTGTCCACTTTGAGCATAAGCTTGTGGCTTTACTTTTGGTTTCCCTAAAAGGTCTCGTACCAATGGAGATGTATTCCTTATTTATAAACCCATGATCATCCCCTTAATTAGCGAATGTTGGACTCCTTCCAACATTCTTCAACAATCCTCCCCTTGAGCAGAGTATGCCATAGAGTCTCTCTTGAGGCCTATGGAGCCCTCGAACCGTCTCCCCTTAATCGAGGCTGGACTCCTTATCCATCTGGAGCACTTGAACAAAGTACACTTAAGTCACTTTTGACTACAACTTTGAGGCTCACAATTTCTTTGTTCGACACTTGAGGATTCTATTGACATGGCTAAGTTAAGAGCATGACTCTGATACCATGTTAGGAATCGCGAACCTTCACAATAGTATGATATTGTCAAGTTCTTGATTCTATTGCTCAATGGTGGTTTTCCTCTTCAGTTCAATTCCTACCCATGCTAAATATGTTGGCTGATTCGAAGTTAGCTAGGGTGTATGATCATTCAACATAGCTTAACACATCCATGTGACAACCCGAACGGTTTAAGTTTAGATTTCCCGCTTGGGAAGTTCTTGATTATAATTTGTATCTTCTCCAGGACTGATTTGGGGAGTTTTGCTAGTTGAACCATCTGAACTATATAGACATAAATTCATACAATTTCTTGTATCTACTACTATTTCAGTTGGCTGCCAGAGTGCGTCACTCTGCTTGCTCGGTTCAGCGTGGAGCCATCACCTGTGAAAGTTACTGTAACAAAAGCCATTGCGGAGTTTCGAAGGACTCATGCCGATACTTGGAACATTCAGAAAGATTCATTTAATGAAGAGCAACTGGAGGTAGGATGATTAGTTTAGCATAATATGTTTGATATTTCGAGATCGATCGACGCTTATTATCCTTGTGTTTTGCAGATTCTGGCAGATACGTCGTCGTCATCATCATACTTCGCTTGATCAAATAGTGTAAAATTTGGTGGAAAAGATATAGTTAAAAGAATGTAGTGAGTTGATATTCTTGTATAAACATTATTGATCATATTCTATTGCAGCCCTCGTTATCGAGCTATCTCGGTTCAACGTTGCATCGCATTGTTTGAGGCTCGTAGAATTTAGTAAGGAAATGAAGCGCCATTGTCCCTACTGCCTTCATCTTCTGGTACATTCAAGGACTATCTAAAATGAATGTTCTTAGCCACATATCATTGCTTTCTATTATTATTTATTGTGGAAATAGTTACGCCGAACAAGAGAATCTAGCATAATTCAACTAGTTTAAATATTATATTCTTAACAAAAAAAAATTGAGTAATAAATTATTGATTAAGTTACTGATTGAGATTTTGAATAATTTTATACTATAACTTAAATTTAATCGACCTAAATAAAATTTTAAGAGTACTTTTATTAATTAAACCAAAAATCAATTATCTCAAGCTTCATCTTAGTGCCATGTTTAAGAACTCAAAATTTCAAAAGCAACCAAACTCGAACGTTTTTTTTGTTTTATATTTACAGTTAGCATCATTTGATGTGATTGAAATTATTATTAAGAAATTTCTTCCTCAAACTATTGGATTCATCAGATCATCACATGGTAAATCCCACAACACTGAGTTTGAACTGAAAATACTTGTCCCATTTCTCATCTCTTTTCCTCTCTCTGATAGCTCTTCTTCTGTTTCTTCAAGAATTTCATGCAGTTGCCCCTGTTGTTCTGCCGTGCACGTACTTCCCGTACATAAGCTCTGGCTCCATGACGACCCATCCCCCTCAGTCCCGAACGACAGCGGAGCGTATTGGAACTCCGACGTTGATGCAGGAAAACAATTGCTCGTCCCTACTGCATCAGTAGAATTCCAAGGCTTGTAAGGAGAGATCAGATCAGGCTGTTGAATGGCTCTTGATAAACCAAGTTTGATATTCTCAACAGTACCATCTTTCTCATTTTGTTTGCCATGAATGTACGTTCCTGTCGTGGTTCCGGGCGGTACGTTAGCTTGTTGAAGCTGGAAATCGACGCGCTTCTTGGTAAGAAGATGGAGCATTTCGTCTTTGAAGCAGCCAAGCGCTGCTTCGGCAAGATGGGAAACTTGTGGAGGAGCCAAAGTGGTGGCGATTTCAGCCATGAGATGGGAGAATGGTTTGTGAGTGACTGGATCAATGCCCATTCCTGATAGCTTCTTCTTAAGCTTAGTGTTCCAGTGATTCTTTACATCATTATCGGTTCGACCGGGCAACTGAGCTGCAATCAACGACCACCTGCAAGGTCGAAACCGATCCTCTTTTATATAACAAAGTCATAATACACAATTCATAAGCAATGTTTATTGGAAATGACCTACGATCGAAATATGTCGAAACAAACAACAGAAAAAGGAAGAACAACTTAAGAAGAGAGAGCTTTTGGAACAAGGAACCTTAAACACTTATGCTTTTCAATTCTACGTTGTTGTGAAAATAGCATACGTCTCATGAGTATTTATACCAGAGAAAGCACAACTAGTTTGCTAAATTTTCTCCTCAAGTTAAACAATTACTAACCATTCTCCTCAACAAAAGACTAACAATTTCTTTGGGACAATATCATACCATTGTGGAGATCTGTGATTCCTAACAACGTTGACGTTAAAAAGATAGTGTACCTGTTGCCAACAACAGAATGTAGCTTGACAATAGTCTGCTCTTCCAAATCCGAAAACTGGCCGTGCTTCAGGTCGGGGCGAAGGTAATTAGTCCAACGTAGACGACAGCTCTTCCCACATCTTTGGAGACCTGAATGTGATAGCAGCATTAGGCATTGAGTAAGTAATGGCTTGAAATGTTTGTAAAGAGAGAAAGTGATACCAGCATTCTTGGGGATAAGGCGCCAGTTTCGAGTGCCGTGCTGGACGATGTAGGACGACAGCTTGTTATCTTCTTCAGGAGTCCACTGTCCTCTCTTAACATTTTCCTTCTCACAGCATGGAATTCTGCCCATTTGTCTTTCTTTTCTTTTCTGTCTTTCTCAGTACTTTTTTTTTTTGTTCAGAAAAAGAAAAAGAAAAAGAAAGTATTATGGGAAGATAGTAGATTGGGATTGTTATATATAATGGAGAGTGGGAAATGAGAAGTGATTGCATGGGGTTTGGTTATATGGAAAAAGAGAGAGAGAGGGAGAGAGAGAGGCATCAAAGGTGCATGATTTTATTAAAAAATTCAACGCCATTGAGCGTGTGAGATGGGTGGGTAGCTCACTCTTCAGACACCTGGTCAACCCTCTCTCTACCTCTCCCCCATCTTTCTCTCTCCTCCACTCGTTGACTCTTTTCTGGGGTCACCTGCCCTTCAGCTCTTTCTCCTCACAGAAGATAGCCACCTAAGAGATCATCTCTAGGATCTGGAAATTATCAATATTTAAAGTTAAATTACACACAATCAAGTTTCCTCCTTAGTAATAAGAAGTCCAAGTTAGAGCAGCACTGCTTAGGTACTTACAGCAACTCTAGCATTGTAACAGAGCCTTCAAATCTGATTTCTTATAGTAAATCTTCGGTTAGGAATCACGACTCTCCACAAAAGTATGATATGAGGCATTCGACTTCGAGTGGCTTTGATACTGGACATAAGAAAGAGACAGAATAATAACATTGAAATAACTTATGGGACTTGGAGGTTTGTTTGTTTTTCCTATTCTTATTCCTCAGTTTAAACTAGCGATGGGGAAAGGCTAGGTAGCTGGCTTTCTTGGGATTGCTCGATGGCTGACTATGACGATTGCCCTCACTCCAAGCCGCTTCCAATAAGATTGTTTTCAACATTCTCCCGTGACACTCCCAAACCAATCACTATCGTTTTCTTGCTTTCTTCAAGTCGTCGAATTGTTATAGAATGCCTTTATCTCAGGTATAGTTCGTAGGATGAAGTGAGATTCAACCTTAGTGGATATAGCGTCTGTACCGGAAATGCGGCTCGGGCGTAGTAGGTCCGGACGCCTAGCATGAAGCAGCCTTCTCTAGTGGCGGCACTATACCGTCAGTATAGTATCTCTGATGCTTGTCCATTTTGAGCATAGACTCTCGTGGCTTTACTTTGGACTTTTCCAAAAGACCTCATTCCAATGGAGATGTATTTCTTATTTATAAACTCATGATCATTCATTAGCCTGTGAGACTCCCCCTCAACAATCCTCCTCTCAAACAAGAGCCTCCCCTTAATTGAAGCTCGACTACTTTCTCTGGAGCCCTCATTCTACAATGCTATTCGACACATGAGTCACTTTTGACTACCCCTTCGAGGCTAGCACTTTTTTTGTTCGACACCTGAGAATTTTATTGACATGGCTAAATTAAGGGTATGACTCTGATACCATGTTAGGAATCACGACTCTCCACAATGGTATGATATTGTCCACTTTGAGCATAGGTTTTGGTTGTACTTTGGGCTTCTCCAAAAGGCCTCATCCCATCGGAGATGTATTCCTTACTTATAAACCCATGATCATTTCCTAAATTGGCCAATGAAACTCCCTCCTAATCCTCGACATCTTCCCTCTTCCCTCCCTTTTAGCCATACATGGGATATGTGAGCCAAGTATTTATATCCCATTATATGAATAAGGGGGTTTGATTACAAACCTGGAGCAAGAAAGCTAGTTATAAAAAGTGTCGCAGACTACAGGAGTTTAAAGTTCGAGTTCATTGGTTGTCTTATAATCCACCCAGTTACGACACAGGAAGGAATCTGCATTAATTTTCCATACAAGATGACTTAATTCATAAGTTGAGAAGGGAACAAGAAAATGTAATGACGGTAGAAAACAACCTTCAACACTGGTTAATTGCAAACAGAACACTGGTTAATTGGTTAATTGAACTGTTAGCAAATCTGTATCCTAGCAGCCTATTCTTGTTAGGATCGCACAACAACGCATACACTCGATCTAGATGAACACAAAGAACATGATAAATATTGGCTAAAGGTTTTGTAGACTTTGTATGTACACCAAGAGAAAATACAAACAATGGAGAAAGTACATTTTGGAAGCACTGCCCAGGTATATATACAGTTTCAGTATACTAAATATAGCTTTAACACCTACGAAATATCTACCATATATATCCCAACAATTCTAACGTAGCTGATTCTAGACCAGCAGATGAAATTGCAGCATTAGCTACGTGACACAAGGAACAATAAAACAGTTGAAGGACATCGCGATGCAAATTCAAATTCAGAGAAACATCACATGCCTTTATACGATGACGAAGATACAGCAAGTAGAAGAAATAAGGACTCCAAGCCATCGTGTTCTAATGGACACGATCACTTACCCCGAACATAGATATCTGGGTCGATGATCCGATAGCTACACCCAGAGAAATATCCTGCCAAGAAACTTGACATCGCATCAGTCCTGGATGGACAATATGTTCTAAAGCTGACAAGCTTACCTTTTATAGCCAACATAATAGCGTTTGCATTCAGCAGCATTCTTTACAATCGGAAGTCAGTATAACACTAATAAACGACACTGGGATCATTCGACACATGTTCACCGAGTTTCAATATACTTCGATCTCTCGTGATGAAACAGGTTCTTGGCTAGAGCTATTGTTGACTTATAATCAATGCAGATCTTGATTGCTTCTTCTTGTTTTAGCTTCGTTTTCTCCAATAATCTTCTCAACCACATAGCATGACAAATGCAAGCCTATGCTGTTATATATTCAACCCCACAAGTTAAAGAGCTACTATAGATTGCTTCTTCGATGGCCCAGTAAATGCGGTGTTGTCAAGATAAAATAAGAATCTAGTTGTACTCCTTCAATCTTCATTGCTTTCGGCCCAATCACTATCACTGAAACCAACCAACTCAAGATTGCAATTTCACGAGTAAAACAATCCATGATCAACCGTTTCGTTTATGTAACTCAAAATTCTCTTTGCTGCCTTCAAATGTGAGGTTTTTGGTGTCTCCATAAACCTACTTACAAGTTCTACTCCAAATAGAATGTTAGGATGAGTGCAAGTCAAGTACCTTAGACAACCCATTAGACTTTTGAAATAAATCGAGTTAACCAGCTTCCATTCACCTTCCTTTGTTAATTTGAGACCACACTCAACTGGTGTGTCTATCGGCTAGCAGTTTTCAATAACAAATTTCTCTAAGATCTCCTTGGCGGAAATAAAAATATAATCTTCATCTTGTTGCATCTAGGAAGTACTTCATCAAACGTAAGTTTGTCATCTCGTACTCCTTCTCCATTGAGCGCTTGAGTTCTTGGATCATAGAGTTGTTGCTTCCTTTAAACATTAGGTCATCAACATACAAACCGACAAAAAAAATTTATGGAAAGGGGCAGGATTCTCTCAGTACTCAAATCTGTCTTGTTATCTGTCAAGTTGGAGGAAGAGATGTATTCTTTTCTTAAGTTCTTTGTTTTTTGATTTTGATAGGATTGAAACCTTATGTAGGACTTTTGGAACATCCTCCATGGTCCTTCATGTACCAAACATTAAATAATGAAACTAACTAATACATGTACTATCACTATGATGATACAGGAATGATTTAATACATTTATCCACCAAATGAATCTAACTCCAGCTGTTCCTTTTCAAAACTTGTTCATGTGCACACATAATCCCTGGCTGATATTAATCCATACCCAGCAGTGACGACTTTAACTTACATTAAGCCCAGTCAACTTATCCAAAAGAATTTCTACAGACCCAAAAGGCAAAAGGAAGTTGAGTTTATTTGAGAAGAGTACAATCTTCACGCTCTTGTAACCAAAACTCTCCAACATTCCATTACAAACTTGAAACCTTAAAGAAAGTAATTCATGTTCAACAGCGTTTATAGACTGCATCTTTGAAACCTCAGTTACTGAACCAGTTAAAAAGGATCTCCACCTCCAACCCTTCTACATCATATATGGAAGCCACATGTAACAATAAGAATCCTTCAGTTCAAAATCAGTATCCAATTAATTTTAATCACCCAAAGTTGTCGCATGCAATTCAGCAAAAAGAATAACTCATCTGATAAAAGAGAATGAGAAATGAAATCTGCCAAAAGGTGGGAGAACAGAACGTGGTTTATCCATATCTTTGTGTTGAGATTAATTCAGATGTCCAAATATTAGAGCATTAACGCAGCTGGTTAGTTTGAATATCCTATTAATACAAATCCGGGGAAACTTCAAATAGATCCATGCACATGTATCAGCCAATGAAGAACCAAATTTGTTCAAATTCAAAAGTGTGCAAAAGAATCAAACCCGTTACCTCGCCCACCTTAACGCCTCACAAGAACCTCGAACAAAACGAATCATCTAATTCACCAGTAAAAGGAATAGATTATATGCAAAGAATCTACTTCTAGCATAAAGTATGAAGGTCGTCAATCAGAAGAAGACAGAAGAATTTAGGTAAGGCCTTAGTTCGTTGTGTCTTACCATAATAGGCAGTGAGCAAAAATTTGGCGAAGAAAAATCCTGAACACCGAAGAAAACAAAAACAAGCTTCGGTTGTCGTCGATCGGCGACCCCAACACCAACAGGACAGGAACAAGATTTGTACGCTTTTTGAACGCAGAATTCGAAGAAGGTTTAGGAGGATGAGGCACATTCAGTCGAAAGAGAAGAGGAGCGATGGAACAGCGAATTGCTTCGAAGTTAGAAGCCATCGTCTTCTTCGGATGACTGTCGTCTCTGTGATTTTCACGTCTGTCTTTCAACCACTAACGCTCGTTTATTTATTTAAGTTGAATGGATTAGACGTCTAATATGGCAATTAGTATTATTTTTTTTTCCTACTAAATAAAATTTTAATTCAAATAATACGTTTGGTTCATGAAAGTAATGAATTTGAGATTTTTAAATTGGGCAACAATTTTAGTGAAAAAAAATTCATCCAAATTAAGTATTATTTTTTTATTTTGTATTTGTAATTAATTAATAGGTATGTTGGAATCCTAATAAATTTATTAATCTACATTTTATAAGATAATTGGATTAAATATTTACGTACCAAATTTCATGTTATTTAGAAAATTCATTCGAGTCATTTTATTGCCTACGATTTTATAGATGCTCAAAAGTGAAGGAGTCGTCGTCATTTTATTGCCTACGATTTTATAGATACTCAAAAGGGAAGGAATCGCCGTCATTTTATTGCTTTTCTTTATAGATACCAACAGTCACAATCACACTTTTCTTGGCAGCAGATTTGGCGATGGTGCAACACTTACTCTCAGCATTGAATGAGTCAAGTCAACTTAGGATCGCGCGCCTACGGCCGAACAACATACGCTCTAGCCTCTAGACTTGATTGCAACGTATGCTCAAGCGTCACCTACGACCGTAGTTAAGAATCAAAGATAGTGGTTGATTTTGTATAACATGTCTACCAACTTTCATCTTAATCCGCCTCCATAAGAAAGGTAAGGTGTGGAATGACAATTGTAACCTTGAATAGTGACCACAAGGCCAAGAAATATTTGACACAAAACCAAAAAGGATTAAGTAGTAGAAAGATTAAATGGGACAAAATAGAAAGATTAGGTTTTTGAAAGTTATAAAATTTGGACAAAAAATAAGGGAGGTGGAACTCTTCTATTCTTTTTTACCTCCAACCACCTACAAAAATGAAACGAAAATGCAACATATTCCAACAGCTTTTCTCATCTGCCACATCTCTACTCTAGCACAATGACAACAGAATATCACCCGTAAAAATGAAACGAAACGAAGAGAAACAAAATGTGAGCGAGCCTATGCTACGCCTACTTCACAACAGATTCGACAACAGATCTACACGGTTTCAGTCCTTTTACAGAAACAAACATGAAAGAGGAGATGTGTATCTATTCTCCATGCTCTATATCTGCACATTAGGGTATTGAAGTGCCAGAACAAAATTACATACCAAAAAGAGAGGGAAGAATCATTTACAAGTTACCAGCATGGAGTTGACAACATGCATTATAATACGAATGCCAGTGAGCTCAACTGGAGAGATCGTTGACAAGGTCCGTTGATGGTTCAAAATCTGATACACCTGTTCAAAGATGGGTCGTACGTGCATCGCTATCATTGGATCTGTGGGATTAACGGCAGCAGCCACGTCTGTCATCCATCCAATTTTCCGGGATCTATCCTTGTTGATATCACAGGCTAATTGTTGCAGAAGTGACAGCAGTACTCCTTGACTCAAAGCAAGGGGATTTGCCAGAATGGCCCTAAGGTCAACCTGCCAAACAACACATATATCTTCCTAGTTTAGTGGTTGAAGTGCTCAGAATCAGAGTAGTTACCCACTGCGGTTTACATTCATAGCAAGATGATCAAAATAAGTGAAGAAACAGATGCAAGACCACTAACTATGGGATAGCCAGAAAAAGGATCCATCATTTAAGCTTGTAAAGGCCTATACAGTCCTAAAACTGACCATACTTTCCAGAACAAACATTCGTAATCGAAAGAAGGCATTCAACATGGTAACAACGGTAACAAAGGAAGAAAAACAAATCTTCGAAGAGGATTCTAGAAGAAGGAATACACAAGAAATATTGAAAAATAAACAAAAATATGTTACCACAATCACAAAGTGACACCGCACGAACCTAAAAACATAAGCATACAAAAAATCAGTCACTCCATACATTACCTGAGAACATAACCAAGAGACAATATTCACATCACTTCTCTGTAAAGCAGTGGTGAAAGCTTCCTCATATTTCCTTTCAGATAACATTCTCGACAGTTCTTTGGTAGGATCCAAAGGAACCTCAACCTAGTGCATGCGTTGAGAATACATGAGACCAGGCCAGTAGGTGAAATACAAGGAAGAAAAGTAAAAAGAGTAAACCTTCTCATGGAGAGCACCCAATGGTCCATTGCTTAGTTGGGTAACCAAAGGATTTATTGAACTAGCATTTGCTCCAGCAGTTGCAAGGGCTATCAGTTTTCTTTGGCCTTCAGCCAATTCTCCACTCAAGGACTGTGTCATTGTTGATGCTGAATTTATTGCATCCTGTATTCCATGCTTAAATTAGTTCACGGGTGGAAAAAGCAGCAAACAAACAATAATTAATAAAAATAAGGTGATTGTAGAAGGTGTTCAAATCATGGTAATCAAATATCATCGTCTTCAACCTTCAAATGTACCTAACAATTTAACTTGGTTTGAACCAGATACATTAAAATCCAAAGAACTTCAAATAAATCCACCATCCAGATATGCAAAGAAAATCCAAAGTGTTGTGTGGACTTATCTAACATAAAATCCAAAATATGGCTTCGTTTATGTTCAGCATGGACCTACAAAACAGGCTTTATCTATGAATTATAGCTAGAACCGATTCTTTTTTGCATGCAGAGCAGATGGATAAAGTCCACCCATCCTTAGAAAGCTAACTACCAATTAATTACCAGAACATAACCATAATAGACAGATAACCATTTCCCATACTGCTCCAAAGTTTTAAAAACATAATGTCATAACTTGATCAGCACGCTACTCATAAGGCCGTAAGACGAAAGATAAGCTTCACCATAATAAAAAAGTGAAACACAGGATTATAACTGGGAGTAAATTATATTCTAGCAAAAATGTCAGCTCAGCAATTGTACCCTCAAAGCAAGTGCCAATGAAGAATGTGAGGAGTCGAAGTGCTGCTGAGCTGCAGCTGAGTGTTCAACCAATCCTTTCTGGAAGGTAGAATCTACTTGCTCAAACATGGCTTTGCACGACATTTCAAAGGCAGGAATTACTGATGCTTCAAAACTAGATTTTAGTGCATCCTGCATAAGAAGATTATTATTCTAACCAAAATTCTCAACAAGCAAGAACTGCAAAGAAATATTATCAATGAATTGTAGAGATGACGGCTTATTAAAAATTAAAAACCTGAAGAGCTTGTTTGCCAGAGGTTTGAAACTGTGCTTGGATTTGCCTAGCAACAGTTGCTTCAAGCTTTGAGTTGACAGATTTCTCTAGTTGACTCACTGCCTTGTCACCTACTCCTCTCTACATCACACAAACCATGAATAAGGTCCCCATGATGAGAACGAAAAAGAGAACAGTCTGTATGCAAATAAATTCAAACCTGGAAGGAATCAGTGATGGCAGAAGAAATTGTTTTCTCAATAGCTGGTGTTATTGTGCGAGCCACAGCAGGTCCAATGCTAGACATTTCCTTCTTCAGAGCTTTCTCTAAAAAGGCAGGCAAGTCCTTGTTCACAAAGTTCGCAACAAGACTAGTTATCTTTTGAGTATTATCTCGTAACAATTTCTCATTTTTAGCACTCTCTTCCTGAATCCGGGCCAATAATGCATCAGCATTCGCTTTCAAGGCCTTTTCCATGCTCCGTCCAAGAGCTGCCTCCAGCCTTTTACCTTCTTTAGTAACTGGAACTGTAAGTGTCATCTGCATCTGCTTTTGCATTTCTTTCTGAGTGCTCATTATCTATACAAAAGTATTTGAAATTATTAACCAATACAATTAGACAGGTCAAAGTGCCATCTAGAATACAATAACTCAAGCAACGAACTCAAATTACTCACTCAGCAAGGATCATGAAATTTCTAAAATTACGTCCATATTAGAATTAAATATTTTCCTTTCTATAGATGGAAGGAAAAATGGATATTGACAACTCTGTGCTAAAAGAACTACTAACCCTAACCTGATTCAACGTATCTTGAATGGCCAGTAAAGGAGGAAAAACAGCTTCAGGTGGGGGAAGGCTTGAACTACCGCAAGGTTCAGTGGAAGATTCATTAGAATTGAAAGCACTGGAAGATTGGGAAACCAAGCCTGAGGCTTGAGAATTTTTCCCCTTGTTCTTTTTCCCCTTTGTATTAGGAGTTGGAATTTGAAGAGTTGTTGATATAGATGATTCCGAGACCTTTTCCAACACATCTTTGGCTGATGTTCTATCACCCTCACCAGTTTGGGAATCTTCCTCTGTGTTTATTGTATCAGCATCAACTTGTGGAGATTCCTCAATGATATAAGTTTCAGATGATAGTGTACTACACTCTCGAGCCACTTCCATACCAAGATCTGAAGCTTGTGAGCAGAAAATTTTTTCCTTGTTCTCTGGAGAAAGGTTTTGAGGCTCACCTCTACGACCATATTCACCATTCTGAGGAGACTTCATTTCTACCTCTTTAACCTCCAGCTCTGTATCTTCAACGTCATTGTTAACCACTACGTCCTGGATATTTGTCTCTCCCTCACTCTTACCTTCAGTGACATTCGTTGTTTCAGAGGAAGAAACAGCCATCAGTATCTCAGAGGGGGTAATAAGATGAGTTGGATGCTTAAACACAATCGGAGGATTTAGGACATTAGACAGATCTTCCCGTGAAATTTTCTCCTCGATGATTCTGGACTCATCATCCAAGGAAGACACTTCAGACAAATTTGTGTGGATGCCCTCCATTTGTCGATTGCCTGAAAAGTCATTACCACGTCGGTCACCAGCATGATCACTAACTGCAGTAATAGGCTCAAAGGAAACCACTGGACTTCTAAAACCAGACAGATTTCTAGACAAGCATGGGCTCAAAGGAAGAGGAGGTGATGCAGCAGAGACAATGTCTGTGTTACTAGCTACAGGTGACAGTGTAGCCGGTTTAGATTCTGTATTTGCAATGGATGCGGCATCCTGAGAAGCGGTGCTTGCAGGATATCTTTCTGCAGTAGCACTTTCAGAGCCATTGACTAGCACTGAACCCCTGGGTGTAGAACTAGTGAAGGGTGTGTCAGTTGGCTTGCTCCCAGAAGGAAACAAGGCAGCCAGTCCTTCAACCCCAGCAGAATCTTGTGAAACATTAGAATCTGCCTTTTCTAACACCACATTGTCCAATGGTGGGGGTAAGCACTGAGATAAGTCTAAAGCATACTGCTGTATTGCTTGTGTTTGTACGCAATAGACCTGGACAATATGTGTTAGACGGTCTAATATTTCACTCGTTCCAGTAAAACTTAAAATCGGCATCGTGACAGTAAACTCTGCTATATAATCCATCCGTGTAGAGGCTGGATTAAGACCATAATCTAAGTGAATTGCATATATAGCATTCTTCTTAGCATTAGCAAGCAAAAGAAGGCCAGCTGGAGATAATGCTACAATTTGATTAAAGAAAGCCTCTTCAACTTGACTTTCAGCTGAACTCTTCAGTTCCAGGGTCTGGGAGCATTTCCATGATTCGGCGTCACTAGGAAGCAGCCAACCTTCCTCACTTGCAGATGACCATATTTTCACTTCCCGATTTAGAGGCCCCTATCAAGAGTTTTAAATGAGAGAAAATGCTTAGCCAGCTAGAATTAGTGCAAGCACAGACAATCATTCAACCAAATTGGAAGAAGAAGGTTCTTGTACTACTTACAGCTGTTATGAGTATAATGTGATCTGGTCGATTAGGAGCAGTCAAGAAAGTAGCTGCATTAACTGGTTGGCCGTCATGTGGTCTCAAAACAAGCAAAGGTGATGCCTTGCGATCTTCCCAGATTTTGATCTATAATGTACATACACATTCAAAAAGAAAGAAACCATAAAGCAGTTTTTCTGCAAGTAAACATCCATGACCATTGTCTTCAGAAAATAGATAATATAATGTATTCATTTCCAAAACATGATAGCAAAATAAAAATCAGAAGATTTGAGACCAGAAAAGGGGGACAAAAGAACTGTGCAAATAAAACATTTACACTGAAAATACATGCTCTGAACACCATGCTAAATGAAAACAGAACACTATGCTGCAAAACATCTACATGGGAAATTAATACTTAATTGGTACACATAAAAGTAAAGGACAATATTTTCTTCAGTTCTTTGAGAAAATACTTGTCGATTTCAGCAAGTATTTGCAAAATGAATAAATCATCACAAAGATTACTTGCAAATAAACAGGTTCAGAACTTCAACAGGATAAGTACTAACCGTTCCGTCCATAGAAGCAGAAACCAATCGAGAAGTCATCCACTGGCACATGGACAACTCAGTCACTTCTCCATCATGCTTACCAACAAGCTGGACGCCATCAATCAACTTATCAAGAGAAAATTTGATAGGAGCTTCGGCAGAAAAGCTTTCACCCTTTCCAACTTTGGTTGTGTCAATTCTCAGAACGGACTTCCCAAATCCAACAACCAAAACTTCCTATACAAATTCAGACAACATTCATATATGGAGGTTGAGCAACTGTACAATGATGATTAATTATAAACCATAAAGAAAACTAATTATGAATCAAGGCTCATATGGGTGTTTGCATTAAAATAATTATTGCCTGTTTGTGACAATGCCAGCAAACTCGTGGATGAACAATTTCCCCCTCTCCTCCTTCCATATGAAGGGAGATAACGACTTTCCCCGTGATTTGTGGCTTAGTTTCTTCATCAGGGCCCTCAGAAATCTTCCAAACATAAACTCGTCCACCTATGTCAACACTGAATAAAAGAAATATGCCATAACCCAGTTAAAACGGTGGGGCAGGGGGGGGGAGGATTTTAGTTTTATTATGGAAAACTGCCTTCCAAAAAGAGAGTAAAAGAGGCCCATAAAACAATAATCCAAGCAGATACAAAATTAAATTTAGGATGCAGTGTATAATTACCTAGCCAAAAGATGAACATCTTCGGCAAAGAATGCCATGTCAGTGACCCTCTGCGTGAATAAGACATTATTGAGAATTTGGGGGGGAAGGAGGAAGATAAGTGAGGAAGAGGATTTTACCAGTCACAATTTACCGTAACGCAGTTGAATGATAAGAATGCAACACAAGTGTAAAATAGAAGAATAATAACAATAATATGAAAAACACCATGGAATCGAGGACAAATATAAAAATGGCTTAGGTAAAGTAGATTAATTGTCCATCTACTTAGAGTTTAATATCCTACAAATCTCCATCCAGCAAAATGTGTACGAATAGTCAATGTGGCAAGCAAGCTGACACAAACACTCACAGATATTAAAAAGTAAAAAAAAAAAAAGAAACCAATAATTTACAGAAAATGCCAAATCAAGGAATCAAGGCCACCTAATATCTTCAACATTGGAATTTGATTCTAAGAGAATGTTAGATAGAAGTTTTCATCATAGATCGGCTACATTATAGAATAGACTACATTAAAGAATAGACTACATTAACATGAAGCTAAAGGAAAATAATTGGTAATATAAACTAGTTCAAAGTAAGGGTTGGCGTTAGGACTAGGAGAGGAACAATGATCAAGGGCTAGAGAGATAATTGCTTGAGTTAGTTCCAAGAAACTACAGGAGGTGGAGAGCTCTAACCTGCTAATAAACAAAAACTTCAAATGGATACTCACATTAAGTGAACCAAAATTTTGGGTTTTTCCCCCCCCCTCGGAGGAAGAGGGAGGAAGAGGAATTACGGATAGGTCCAAATGAAAACACTGGAGAGTCTATGATTTGTGGAATGGATTTGTTTTAGGCAAGTGAAGCTAGTGATGGGATACCATAAACATAATAAGGGTGCGCCCAAATTAGCAGATTACATAGAGAAAGTATCTTGCATACGAATAACAGCCCCAACGCACCATATAGTCAAGCTTTACACTAGCTGCTTCTGAAGTATTCAATGTTTGCTCCTTTCAAGTGGTCAAAAGAGGCTAGGGATAGAAAGCAACCTAGAATGTAGGACTAACCTTTCTGATTATCACTAGACGGAACGATGACTTCAATTTCCATCATATAACACAAGTGTTTGAAGGTAAGAACAGCCAATCAAGTTCTTGAAGCTGTCAACTAACAAGCATGGGAACCCCACTAGTGGGAAAAAGATTAGATAACGTCATGCCCATGTTCTTTACCCTAGCATGGCTCTTATACTTGCGTCAATTTCAATGGGAAAAAAAATTCTACGCAACGATGACAAAGTGATGGAGACGCTTTTATGCAATTTTTTTATCAACGCTTTGAAGTCCTAGAAGTTTAAAGAGTTAGTTTGTGGCCAATTTTTTTTATCGTGGCAAGGTCTCTAGTTGAACTTTCCCAAGGATATGCCCTATTATAAACCTATAACAGAAGACATACTCACATTTGTTAAGACAGGATTGGGACCGAAACAAACTTCTGCCGCTTCTCTTGGAGCTCTTGCTCAAACCATTTTGCATCTATTTATCCTCCTATACTAACTCTAATTGGAGCACCTTCTCGTTAGCACCAGTAGGTTGCCTCTTGGTAAATCTCCATACATCAAATGGGGTTACTTGTTTACGACGGAAATATTAAAAAGTAACTATTGTAATATTCCAAGTATCAGAATGTAAAACAATGATTATTGAACAACCAGCAAAATGATAGATCCCCAAGCAAGCAACGAAGCAATTCATTCAAATTAAAAGAAAAAAGAAACAAAAGTTGTAAGCCAAACCTTTTCATGGCCTCGAAACAAAGATCTTAGCGCGGTATTGATATTAAGAACTCGAATGTTCCCCTGTTTCAAACCATAGCATATATATGTCTTGTTGACCGCAATTTGACGCCCCAGCACAAGCTGAGGATCTGAACCATATTTGGTAATAGGCGTCACTTCGAGCTGTGGCTGGATCTCTCCTTGCAACCTAACATTCACATCATACACCACATGATCACCGATCAAATGCCGCCCTTTAGGAAGCTTACTGCTCGGCATTCGAACCGGCCCGGTAGGAGAAATGCCAGGATTAACCCCCTGTATCATGGGAATGGTAGTCATGATGGGAATATTAGGAGGCGCTGAAGATTCAGGAATGCCCGAAGAAGGAGACGGCATCGAACCCAATGGAGCAGGGGGAAGAGGGAGTTGTTCGAGATTAGAACCAGGGGCTCTAATCATCGCCATTATCCGAGCACCAGAGCTCTGAGCCGGATTGTTCTGAGGGACGCCGATGTTGACCGGAGACGGAGAAGGCTGAAGCGGCGGAGTGGGATAAGAAAGAGAGCGCTGATGGTGAAGATTAGAGAACTGGTCCTGAGAGTACGGAACTTGATTGGGAAGATGGGGGGAATGGTAGGGATGATGAAATGGGGCGTTCTGAAGTGGGTAAGAGAAAGGACCAGTGGGAGGAGGGTAAGAGGAAGAAGGAGGCGGAAATGCCGATGAATTCAAAAGGGTAGGGTTTTGGGAGGTCGGCGGAGGGTTTGAAATGGTGGGTTTAAAGAACTTCTGGACATCAAACGGTGGATTCGTTGGATTTGGATTTGGATTCCCAGTGGAAGCCATGAAGAATCAGCTAAATTGCGCAAAACCCAGATCTGCAACTCTCCGATATCAGACGAATCCGGATGATTTTGGGATCAATTTTTGCAGCGGGAAGAATCTGGAGAACAGAAACGGCGCGCGATCTGAGAAAGAGAAACGAAAAAGAAATGAAGAAAGGGAAAGAGAAACGAGGGGTATCGAAATTGGTATCTTGAGAAACCCAGAAGACCAGAAGAAGTGAAGAGCGAAAGACCGGAGAGACCAGAATTATATACCCGATGAAGATGGAAGAGAAAATGGAAAATAAGTAAATAAATAAATAAATCAAAATAGTTTTTTTTTTTTTTTTTTTTTTTTTTTTTTTTTTGCAAATTATTTGATTTTGGCCGCCAATAATATTAAAAAATCGGACCAAAGGGTCCGTCAATACTTAATTATTTTATCCAAATAAATAAACCTATCAATTCTTTTTTCTTTTTTGAACACATATTTTGAAAAACAAATCTTTTTTTTTCTTTTATTAAATAATAAATTTAACATAGTTAGACTTTAATTTTTTTTTAATTAAATTAGTTCGAGTTATATAAATTTTTTATTTTTAATAAAAATAAAATGTTAATTTGTAAAATTTTTATTTATTCTTTTTTCCAAAATCTAATTAAAATTAATCATCTATTTCAATATATCTTAAAAAAAATACCTTTTAAATAGTTAAAAATTATTTTAAAGAGAGGTATATTTGTATATATAATTGTATTATATGTAAAAATAATTTTGTAATTAACCATAATTAACTTTAAGGATGAATTGGTTGATTGGATCATCTAAATTTTTTTAATACTTTCTCTCAAAATCATGCACGAATTAAGATGGTGTTGTAATTAATTGATAATTAAGGTTAGTTATGCCTTAAAAAAAGGTTAGTTGCATTAAAATATTTTTCTTATAATCTATTTTTTTTATAAGTGAGAGATTTAATTTTTTTTAGTTTGAAATATAAAAATATATATCAATTATTGTTAAAAATTTCATTAAAAAAAAATCACTCGATTTAACTTTAAAAATATTTAATTTTTTCTATAATTAAAGGATTGTAAGTCACGAGTGATACCAAATTGAGTGTGCATCATGTATTATTTTTTTCATTTCTTTTTCTAAGTTTACATAAAAAATAGAAAATCGATGATTCAAACCTACACAACTACTAAATTATTAGAACATGTGTTGTACCTTGACCGCCTTACTCATAATTAAAAATAAGCCCTAGACGTATCAGTAATAATTTCTCACTAACGTGATCGGCATTATTGATGAACAGATTTGTTTGGAAACGAAAGAGCACGGAAAATATCTATGTAATCTAGTGTACTAAGACTCGAAAAATCATAAAAAAGACTAAAAAGTAGAACTTAAAACATGTCAAGAAGGCTTAACTCAAGCAATTACTCTAAAAAGGAAGGACTTTTGCTTGTCAAATTAACTAGAGGTTGAAAATTTAGTAGGGTTATATAGTTGAGACTAACAAATTCTTATTTCACGGGAAAATGATCGTCTATACTATTCGCTCTCAACTTAGAACTAGGTCAGTTTTACAATTATGTGTTGTATTTTAATATTGTGAATATTATAACAAAATCTCACAAATTTAATTTTATAAGGAGTCCTCAATACCTTTATAAGAATCAAAATACTCACAAATTACTCTTTAAAGCTTTTAAAGAAATTTATATGTTATTGAGTTGCAAAGACAGGAAGCCCGTCTAGCTCAGTTGGTAGAGCGCAAGGCTCTTAACCTTGTGGTCGTGGGTTCGAGCCCCACGGTGGGCGACTTCATTTTTTTTATCTTGTTACAAATGTTATCGGCTTGGGCTGTTATCAGAGCCGGCCACCAAGGTGGTGGAATGGTGGGCTTTTGACATGTAGCAAGAGATGCCCGTCTAGCTCAGTTGGTAGAGCGCAACGCTCTTAACCTTGTGGTCGTGGGTTCGAGCCCCATGGTGGGTGATGCCATTTTTTTTTATCTTGTTTGTTTCTCCAGTTTTATCTTGTTACAAATGTTATCGGCTTAGGCTGTTATCAGAGCCGCCCCCCAAGGTGGTGGAGCGGTGGGCTTTTGACAAGTAGCAAGAGATGCCCGTCTAGCTCAGTTGGTAGAGCGCAAGGCTCTTAACATATGTAGTGTTATGACCATAGAGATGACAATGAATGTACCAACGTAAACTGACCAGTAGTTTCAAATGAAAATAGCCAAGGCAACTTTACAGACAACAATATCTTATAGTCTGCTATAGATATTAAAAATGGTAGTGTCGAAAGAAAATTTTGTCACTGCAAAATATGGAAATTAAAGTATCAGTATGAAACAAAATAATTATGAACTAACACTATAAAAGTTGAAACAGGACAACCACAAGTATGAAATTGGATGAAATAATACTGTCATGGTCAAAATTTTATAAGTATTTATCGAGATGAAATACAGTACACGAGGATTACAAAAGTGGAAGTTGTCTCTTAATTAACTAGAAACAACTCAAACTCTTATTCGTCGGAGCCTCTATGTGTCATGATTTAATTGGTTTATGATGCCAATTCGACCATCACGCTATCATCTTCTTCTCAATCTTATTTGGATCCTAACTTCCTAGTTTAGCTTCGATTTGAGTGACTAAAAAAAATTAAAATCCTCATTTCAAGCTTTAAGGACACTTTAAAACATTAAAATTATTTGCAATTAAGAGTAATTTGTTTTCATTAGAACATTAATTAATTAATATGAGAACCAAAAAAAGGTCGGGAGTAGAGTTCACAAACAAACTCTCTATTGGGTTGTTGGGTTGTATTTATTTATTTTTAAAAAATTATAATTGTCTACCATCCATTTTATATTCATAACTAGAATCTCATAAGACTGGTACCAGTCACAGTACATCAGTCACCTCTATTACAAAAAGTCAAATATTTTTAATCTTCTAATAATCTTAAAAATAAAATAGAGTTGGATTGAATTGTAATTATATTTTCAGATTGGTCAAGTCCAGCTACGTGCAAATCCACTTGAATTTTTTATTTTATAAGAATTGAACTTACAACTGTTCGAAAATTTACTCTTATATTAGTAATGATTATTATTAATTATAATTTGTGATTTTTCATGAAGAATCAAATTCATATGAGATTGTTCTAAATCCTTTTGCATTTGAAACTATTTCCCCAAATTGATAGCAATGGGGCTTCTAACACTGTGTTTCCCATCTGACCATTCCAATGTTCCGAACACATAACCGTGTTGATTTCCCTTTCCAGTTCTCTGCAACACAACCGTGAAGCTCTTCTCTTCATCCATGGCAGTAAATCGCAATGTACTTGGCTCAACGACGATTGAAACTTCCAAGGGCGACGTTACTCGAGCAACATACGTCCCTGGACTTCCCACGTTCTTCACCTTTCGATTGATCGTCACAGGGCCCGTTTTCAAATCCGCGACTGAGATGGATGGATAATTGAGGTCAGTCACTTTGAATAATTCATTGCAAACGGATGTATTGTTTGAGAATTGTTTGATTTGCGTTGCATTGTAGCCTCGAGCGCACAGGAAATTTAGGTAATCGTCGATTGTAATGTCGTAAACGAGGCCAGGGTCCATCGCGCTGTTTGGATGAACATGTCCGGCGCCGTATGCTAATGGAGTTGCTATCAATCCGTCGAGGTCGACAATTGGATGTAAGGTGCTGTCTCTTGTTTTGGCTGTAGAGATGAAATTCATGGAAATTTATTTCAATTATATGAACATTTGTTTTGATTTGATGCTTTTATTTGATTGTATATGATTGAACCTGTGGTCATAATTGCTGATTTAATGGCGGCTGGACTCCATTTGGGATTTAGGGTTTTGAGAAGGCCTACAATGCCAGAAACATGGGGGCAAGACATGGATGTGCCAGAGTATACCATAAAAGGAACTCGACGATCGTCAACTGGTAGATTTGCCAATGGTATTCCATCGGGGTAAGCCGCCATTATATTCACACCTGGTGCTGTTATATCAGGCTGATCTTAAACATAACTCGTTAGTATAAATGATCTTCTTTATCTTTATAACACTAGCATTCATTTGAATTGAAGCGTTCGAAAGCTTGAGAGAAAAAAACCTTGAGGATTGACTCCTCGATTATACTTGGGCCTCTTGCTGAGAAACTAGCCATGGTTGGGGCTGGCTTGACACCGAGCTTTGTCGTTACCGAACTGATGTAAGCCATGGGTGTCCTGAGCAAGTATATGTTAATATGTAGGAGAAATAACAATCTTTGGAAGAGAAAAAAAGGAAACATAGGGAGTTACCTTGTAGAGCTGATATATTGGGAGATTGTTATACTGTCATTATAGTTTACATGGGATGCTGGAATGATGTGTGGATCAGCTTTAATCTCATTCCCACTTTGTTCATCGTTAACTAGGATCATCCCAACAGCCCCTCCCTGAGCAGCTACATAACCTTTGGCCACTCTTGCATTAACCCCAACAAGGCAAACCACAATCTTCCCCTTCAATTTGGTGGAATCAAGTGTTCCCTCTTCACAAATTTCCCTGTAAGAATTCAATATAAGTGTGATGTCCCACATCGGTTGGGGAGGAGAACGAAAGGTGTGGAAACCTCTCCCTAACAGACGCGTTTTAAAGCCTTGAGGGGAAGCCCGAAAGGGAAAGCCCAAAAAGGACAATATCTGCTAGCAGTGGGTTTGGGCCGTTACAAATGATATCAGAGCCCGACACCGGGCGATGTGCCAGCGAGGAGGCCCTTCCCCGAAGGGGGTAGACACGAGATGGTGTGCCAGTATAGACGCTGGGCCCTGAAGGGGGGTGGATTTGGTGAGGTCCCACATCATTGGAGAAAGGAACGAGTGTCAGCGAAGACGCTGGGCCCTAAAGGGGGTGGACTGTGATGTCCCACATCGATTGGGGAGGAGAACGAAACACCCTTTATTAGGGTGTGGAAACCTCTCCCTAGCAGACGCATTTTAAAGCCTTGATGGGAAGCCTGAAAAGGAAAGTCCAAAGAGGACAATATGGCTTTAATGGGAAGCCCAAAAGGGAAAGCCCAAAGCGGACAATATCTGCTTTCGGGCAAGCCTAAAGAGGACAATATCTGCTAGCGATGGGTTTGAGCCGTTACAATTGAGTCTGTTCTTAGCTGTTCATTAATTTTCTTCTGTTCTTTTGAAAAAAAAACAGTAAAATACTCACGCGGCAAGTTCGGAGACATTGTCTGCTTTTGCATCCACAGCGTTAATTAAAGGGTAAAACTTATCAACTTTCAATGCCTTAGAAGAAAGGCTTGCACCCTGTTTTTCGATAGTTGGGACATAGTTAAGATAGAAAGTAGAACTCATTTAAGTTTTCTAACTTTAGGTTGTGTTTGATGTAAGTACGTAAGTACCTTGAGTTTCTTCTTGTTCCCTAGGACTACGAAATTTGTGAACTCCCTATCAATGGTACTAGCTCCAACGGTTAACATCCATGGCGATACGTTTGATACAGTTCTAGGATCTGGTCCTGAGTTTCCAGCCGAACAAACAACAACGATGCCATTCTGAAGTGCATGAAAGGCTCCTATAGATAGCCCATCGTTTAGGAAGTCTGTGGGAATTGCACCTAGAGAAGCGGAGATAACGTCAACCCCATCACCAATGGCAGCTTCGAAGGCAGCTAAGATATCCAGGTCAAAACACCCTCCACCTTCCGCTCCCCAACAGACCTTGTAGGACGCGACACGGGCTCGAGGTGAGCCACCTTTGGCAGTTCCATTTCCGTAGCCAAAAACATTAGCTCCAGAGACAAAGTTGCCACCAGCTGTGGATAAAGTGTGGGTTCCGTGGCCATGATGGTCCCTTGAAGAATTGAAGCTGCCATTGAGTGGTCCATAGGCTAAGTTAAAGAATCTTGCTCCAATTAGCTTCCTGCATATTTAAGGTATCCATTTCAAATCTACTACACCATAATGAAAGAAAAAGAGATATATATTGGATGAATTGAAGCTCTTGACCTATTGCAATGGAAGTTGGGGTCAACCCCACTTTGACAATTGCCCAGCCACTTTGAAGGGATAGGCCCATATCCTTCGTCACTGAAACTCTTAGATTCTGGCCAAACACCTATGTTCCAATTGCATGAAGTTAGAGAAAAACACAACACCAACATAGTCCTAACACAAAACAATGACAGAGAACAAAAAAAAAAAAAAGAACCTGTGTCAAAGTTAGCTATAATTGCATCTTCACCAAACCTCGTAACATTCCAAATAGAGTCTGAAGGATCTGTTTCTTGTGTTTCTAGTCCAAGAAAATCCCATGATCTTGTTGTGTGCAGTTGTCTCTCCTTATTTTCAAAAACAGAAATCACATTTGGAATTCCTACCATATATTTGTTCAACGTTAGTTTCAAGCTTATTTGACCAAGGGAATAGCCTATTGACTTCAAAAACATATGAACAATTTACTTGCAAGATCTGCGGCTTGTTTTTCATTGAGCATTGCGGCGAAGCCATTGATATATTTGTTGTATGAGTAGAAAATAGCTTCCTTGGCTATCTCTTTGCTGCACAATGAATGGAGAAGGATAACGAATAGTGAGAATAACCATGGTAAGAAACCAAGCCCGATGAATCGAAAGAGCTTCACCTTTCTAACACCGATCCCAATAGATCATAATGAGATTTTGTTACAAGTTTGAGATCCAATGAGGAAGGACTCAAACCGTGAGAATGTGATCCAAGGTATACGATGTATGGCTGCATGAGAAAAAGAGAATTAGATGGAACAAAGATTGAGGTTTTGAATTGGGAAATAAAACGAAAGAGTTTGCCTTTTTGGTGGCAATGGTAGATGTTTGGAGAACAGAGAAAAGAGGGAGAATCAAAAGAAACGAAGAAAAATTGGAGATTTCCATGACTTTTGTTTGATGAATTGTTTGTTTGATTTTTTTTGCATTTTATAATAACTTATGTTGTTTTGTTTGTTATGTTGGAGGGAGTGATTTCCCTATTTTAAGAAAGTACAATTTGTTAAGGTAATGCCTATAATTCATTTAAAATTACTCTTAGCAAGATATTTATTTAAGTGTCAAACACTGGTTACATTTTAACTGTTTATAATTAGACATAAAATTTAGTTTTTTAATTTAATAAATCAATTAGTTTGTAAATTTATTGAATTTGTCTAATCTTATTAGAGTACAAAATTAAAACTTTTAAGATGTATTAGATACTTAAAGGTAACGGAAAAAAAAAAAAAAAAAAAAAATCGAGTCGTCGGCAGGGTTGAAAACTCCGGCGAATGCTGGAGTTTTCGTTCGCACACAACCTATAAAGGGCGGGCGAAGTCGGGGTTGCCGAGGAAACGTGAGCCCGACCTCCAGCCACCCCAAAGCACCTGCAAAGAAGGAAAAAAAAGAAAAGAGGGAAAAGTGAAAACGAAGAACAGAGAAAACCCGACGAAACATCGGCGAGGCCAAACCCTACGAAATCGACGTCAAAACTTCCATTTCACGCAACGAAAGTAATCCCAGAGACCTTTACACACACCAGTGGTAGATTTAGACGAGTTCTACATGTTGTACACCGTCAGGCAAGGAAGACAGAGCGCCGGATCCCCAAACCTTCTCAGATCCGGGAGTATTAGGCCTTTACGAACCAAACAAATTTCAAAAACGGGATTAGGGAAAAAAGGAGGTTCGGAAACAGAGAAAAATGAGGAAAAAAGGACGTCGAAACGACGTTACCGAGGTGAGAGAGTGGTCGCCGGAAATCGGCGAGGAACCGGGCGAAGAAGATGAAGTCCGACCCGAACGCCGGACCCCTGCGACCCGAACCGAGCCCAATCCACTTCTGACCCAATTTCGGCCGACGAAACTCCCGCGGCCCAGACGCCTCAGCCCAACCCAGAAAGCCAGTTAGGACCCAGCCCACCTACACAATCCTCTTCAGCCTGGGCCGACCCGTTACGCGCGGCCAACCCAAACCCGCGCGCTCGACCCGAGACCGTTGCACACGTGTCACTCTCTGGTTGTGCCACATGGCACGTTTGTAGCGCGACACCTCTCGGCTCCGACAGCTTAATCGGCTCGACGACAGCTTATTCGGCTCGGGAAACCTGTTTCCGACCCTCCCGGACTTGGTTTCGGCCCCGTTTAAGGTAAAATAGATCATTTTAAGGTCATATGTCACAATTTCAAGTTGGATATTAATTATAATTGTGAAATACTAACGAAGGTGTTGAATGATCCAATAGGAACCAACCACCCATGGAAGCGTAGGACGTTTTACGAGGAGCTAGGAGCTTACGTTATATTTTAGGGAGTACTTCGGCTAAGGCCTACCAAGTAAGTGGCTTACCCCGTCGTAGGTTACGCGTTGTTGTTGTATGATGACACGTGCCCGTGGATTCGCACGTGTCATTAAATTGTATGCTAAATTGTTGTGTTTAAATACGTAACCATGTGAACGTGAATGTATGCTATGTATGCTGTCTAGTCTAATGTGATATGTAATGCATGTGACGTTATGTTGTTCTTGAATAGTTGTGGCATGATTGTATGGAATGTTGAATGTTGAATGTGAACCGCATGGATTGTATGACATGAAATAAGATAAACTTCCTGAAAACATAACCCCAATAGACATGTATGATACGTAAATAGGAAACGAAGTTGACATGTATGCATGGAACGTAACTGGGGGGTTATGTTCACTAATGATAATGTAGGAGTAATGGGGACCTCATGCATTGTGTGTGTTCATGCATCTGGGGGATACCCCCATTCCATCACGAGGGTACGGACGCGTACACCCAATGGCAGGACAACGATCGTTATGCCTCGCATAACGCTACCGTGACGGTTACTAGTTCTAACGGGTCTCGGCATAAGGGGCTCCCAGAGTATGCCCACCGGGTAATGAAAGTGGCCCAGCGGTGTGCGAACTAGCTGGTGAGCCATACTCGCACGTATGGGCTGTGTGTAGAGTATATGGTACACGTCCAAAGTTTACCCGTTAGGACAGCACTGTAGGAAAAACAAAACGAAACGAAACAAAAGATAGGCCCCATCATTTCATTACTTGTGATTGTTGCATAACCCCGATAGGGGGGTCACTTACTGAGTATTTTAGAAATACTCAAGCCTCGTGCTACTCTATTCTTCCAGATAAGGGTAAAGCACTCATGTGAGATCGTCGGCGGCATCGTACACCCTGGGACCGTGGCACATGCATAGGGCAGTCGTCTTTTCTTTTTTTTCCTTCGTAGTATAGGTTAGTATAGGTTGAATTCAGTTTGTGTGTTTAGCTTAGGCTAGTATAGGTTGAATTGTATTTGCATAATAAACCTTAGGGTAGGATAAAACATTTATTTCAGTTTTGTTCTCCTTTCTTTCCCATAAAAGGCGAGTGTAAGTCGCATTAATGATACATGGCCCACTTAATGGTATAGTAATGACCTTAGACGAAATAGGTAAAATTGATACAGGGCCCACTTAATGGTATAGACGAAATAGGTAAAATTTTAGGGTCGTTACACTTAAAAATTGAGAGACTAAAATTATTTAAGACACAAAAATGTAATATCTCAAATAAGATGAGATAATTTTTTAATTTAAGTTTTTAATTTTGGTTCCATCAAACACGCGTATGCGATTGCATTACTAACTCAACCGTGGGTGACTTACTAAATATTTCTTAAGATACTCGAGCCACTTGTTATCCTTATATTTTCTAGGGACAATAGTGAGTGACTTACTTATATTTTCCAGATACAATAGTAGGTGACTTACTTGTCACGTGCTACCTTTATATTTTTCAAAGCGCCTTGCACGAATAACCGTGAATACTGGAATGGCCATGGAAGTCATATCCTTATATTTTGATAAAGCACCCTTGCACAGTGAATGCTAGAACGGCTATAGAAGTCAAGATAGAGCAATAGTATGCATTAATTTTCATTTAATAGTTTATAGTAGATTTATTTCATTTTATTTAATAGTTTATAGTAGATTTATTTCATTTGCAAATGTTTTATTTCAAATCTCTGCCTATAATTAGGGTATGCATGTAGTGACATCAAAAGCCATTATAAAAAATAAAAACTTATATATGAATGGTGGATCTCTGACTAAGTTCTCATCTAACCTCGTGAACGAATCTATCGTTCAGTTGAGATTTTATCTTAGTCAAATTATAAAAAAGAACTCTTTCATCTCAGGAAGCTTTAAAGGATGAAACCCTAAACTCCAAATCCTATCCACCTTTGAACCAAACAAAGGACTAATAAAAACACTAGAAACCCAGTTGTTAAGCATAAAAATCTAAATTCCTTTCTTGTTCTAACAAAATGAAGCACACTTTACAAGTAGACCCAAATGGATATCAATGTCACTTCAATCAATCAACACATCGACTACATACGAAACTCGATCGACAAGAAAACCCAAACCCAGAAAAAAAGGCCAATCACCTGATACTCATGTTGTGAACATAGATTAGTTAATGATTGGTATCCCAGACAAAACTTCAATGTGCAATCTTTTCCACAAAGATATACTCTTCCTCAAACAACTAGTGTATGCAAAATTCATTAATCAAGACAAACTCAGCATGAATCTCATTATGATCATGAAAGATCAAAACCTTTCTGCTAATCTGGCTGTAACTGCCCTTAGTTTTGAATAAACTTTACCTGCAGGGGACCCTAAAATGAGGCTGCAAAGAGAATCCCTTGCAATCTTGATATTTGCAAAGGATCCTAATATGTGAATCTTCGTGTCTGCAATAACTATCCTTGTCTTCGTGGCGTTTTCGATGGCGAATTTGGTCTTTCCAGCTTTACCAGACAATCTGCCTATGGCACGTGACAAGTGCTCGCCTCGTAGTGTTTTAACATCCTTAATCTCAAAAGATTCAACATAGAGTTCATCCACCCTTAGGAGGGCAATGGCATCGATCACATCGAATCCAAGCATGAAAGCATGAACAAAATCTGCACACTTCTGCAAGTTACTAATGTCAGGTGTGTCTGCTCTGGTTTTCAACTCAACTTTACGCGCCTTGAGATTCATTCGGATGTCGATTTTCATCTGCTCATAAATTGGGGTGTAAATCTCCATCCATGCTTTCTTGAGAGGCGTATAGCGATGCGGAGGAACAGAGACCTTTCGGAACTGAATTCGTCCATCATTCATCTCATGAGGCTTTAGGGGATCAAACTGTGGTTTCGGCGGCAATGTGCTAACCACTTTCTTTGTTTCGGTTGAGACCGTTTCCACTTCCATAGAAGTGGAGGCTTCGGTCGACTGCATTATCGAATTGTGCTGAGTTTCCACACTGAAAACCACCAAAAACTACAATTAAACAACAAAATCTAGATAAGATGTAGTTCAGCACAATTTTAGGCGTAAATAATCTGAAGAAACTTCAATGGCGCGCTCCTGAGAACGTCAAAAAATTCTCAGGTAAACCGATGGATTGGTTCTAGAATACTATAATCCAATATAAGCAACGTTGAATCCAGAACAGTACCGGATTCTAAAATACTATAATCCAATTTCAAATCTGGAAAAACTCAAAACCGATGATCAAAGCTTGCAGAGGTTCATCCATTTGTAAGCAATAAAAGTTGAAACCGAAAGAAAGAAAAATAAAGAGAATACCTGAGATCAAGAGAAGGTGTAAAGTCCGTGAAGAAGGGTGCTGCTGTGGCGGAGGCTGTGGGATAATGCAAACTGAACTGCTAAGAAAGAGAGGAGAAGACGAGGTTGTGAAGACGGAAGGTGGAAGAATAAGACGGCCTAGGGTTTAACAATTTCATATTTTTCTTTGAAAACAAAATAAAATTGGATTGGGCCTTTGGGCCTTTGGGCCTTTTGGGTTGAAGGATGGGCCTTGATTATTTATGGAAATGATTTTTTTAAAAGAAATTTGAAAAATACCAAAATTTTCAAATATCTCAAATACGTGGCTTTTCTTTTTAAAATATGTAAAAATAAAATTTTATTTTCACTCATCTAAATTTTAGTATATAATAATTGTAAATTAAAAATAATAACAATTCTATGGTTAATATTATTTGGTATAAATCGCTCCATATTTTTAATAAAATTTTAAACTATTATTCATATATTACTCCAAACCAAATATTATAATATTATTCAAAAAATATGTATTATGAACTTTATTTGCATTTGTTACTTGATTTTTTTTTTTTTGAAATTTTCAATTAAATAGTGATAGTATTAAATTTATAATCTCTTTCAACGATAAATAGATCCCTCTTTAAAAATTATTAAATTAAAATATGATAAAAATTATTCATTACAATATTTAGAAATCGAAAGAAAAAATAAAGAGGGTGAGAGTCTTTAACACTCACCATAACAAACAAGACGAAGATTCACAATGAAAACATGTAGTAAGCAATGATGATTGAAAAAAATCTTGAAATTTGAAATATCATTTTTGTATATTTGTTTAATCTAATCTCAACTCTATTATATTTTATGGTCTCTCACCTATTTGTTTAGTTTCGTGTATTTATATTCTCCCATTATTTCCGACATATTTATAATTTTCTACTATGTTTTAAACCTTTCAATTTATTCCGTTTAATTTTTAATTGATGATTTGTTTATAAGTGATTTTCATATAATCATTTTAATGTTCATTGTGCGCTCTTAAATACAATTTCATAAATAAAATTTGACTTTCAATGCTCCAAGGCATTTTTGGACATGACTTTAAACACATGATTTTAGCTTCTTAAAAATCACTCCTAAACCTGTCTAACAACATCAAATATGAATTTTTCGAACACAATACTACTAGTGATGTATCACATATTTAGATATTGATCGACTTCACTCATTCTTTTGGGAACACGGACACAAGAACGAATGAATAATCAACAACTTTTTTTTTTATATAGAAAATTTACCTTCTACAATCTCGAGCAATGCCAAAAAGCTGTCTCGTGTACGAGCAGAGTTTTGGAGATCCAATTCCCGGTGCGAGACGCCTTCGTTCAATTTATTTATCCTATTGAATGGTCATTTGACCTTTAATATAAACATTTCATCACCTCATAAACGATAATCTTTTTGTAGAGACTTTCATTAAACAATAGAGATTATCAAGGAAGGCAACTAGGGGAACAGAAAAGAAAAAAAAAAGAGGAAAAGAGCACTTAAACCACAAGAACATAACAGAAAATGAAGCATGAAGACAAAGGAGAAACCAATATTGATCATCCTCAGCTCCATCACATACAGGAAACAAGTAAAAGTTCCTTCTTCAATAACTTGTTAACTTTCTAACAACTCAAGTAAAAATAAAGCACATCGACGTGTAAAAAACCCGACTCCTAGAAAGCGTAAGACGATACAGACAGACAGACATACTGAGCAAACGGTAGCAATCAAAACATTATGCTTTCTAGACCTCTATCAAAGCAATTCTGTAAAGTTGCAGTTAGGGAAGAAATTCAGAACCTATTTGTTATTTCCATGCCAAGAATCCACTGAGCAAGGTGAGTTAAATATGGCTCAGCCTGAGAGCTTTTACTCAAAAGTGGTCCCAAACTCTGAAGCTCAGAGTTGAATTCCTTCTCAAATTTACTGCAACATGTGCAACACGAATGTGAGTACAAGAAACTTTGAGTTGAGTTATGACTGTAAATAGCTGTGCTCGTTACGAACTTACAGGATAGACTCGGTGACTGTCGAGTTGGAGGTGTTTGGTATCGCTCCCTTGGGAGTTCTTCCATTCCATTGCTTGGATGTTTCGGAACGGGTCAAGCTATTGGACGATTCCTCTGACTTGCAGCTGTCAATGGAGGATGAAATCAAGCACTGTGTAGCTGCTGCATACTGCAGGCATAATAATTTCAACCTCTCCACTTTCTGCACATAGAGAATATATGAGTAGAAATAGATCCCAACAGCAAATGAACGGAATAAACAATTTGTGATTTATAATTTAAGACCAAGGATTATTGCCTCTATTTGTTCTTGGACTTAAAAGACAGACAACCGGAGTCTTTGGCCCATATTTACTGCTAATAACCTCTTTCCACAATGCGAAACTGTGGTGGGAGGGAGTCTCACATTGGCTAATTAAGGGAAAGGTCATGGGTTACTATATCCATTGGTATGAGGCCTTTTGGGAGAACCAAAAGCAAAGCTATGAGAGCTTATGCTCAAAGTGGACAATATCATACCATTGTAGAGGATCGTGGTTTCTAACAAAAACAACCTCAACAACCATTACAGGAGGGAGTTTTTTCGCTCTAAGGGAGCCAATGTATAGCCCTCCGAACAAGACGGAAAGGGAGGAAAACTTACAATTAACAAGGAGGCTACCTTTCTCAAAACTTGTCCTCTCCAAATGAAAATTCCTAACAGATTTCTCAAAGATCATGATAAACTTAATGGGAGTCCTATACGGAGAGAAACGATAAAGGGGAATGCTCTAATACACTGAATGAGCCAAAGCATCCCCTTTTTGAAATAGAGATATTCTTCCATTTGGCCAATCTTGCCCTGATCCTATCTTTTTTTAAGTACAAAGGGGCGGATGTGCATGAAGTCACTTGCTGCATACCACCTAGACCCAGGGGTGTTCATGTCTACGATTTTTAAAACAGTGATCACGTAGCGATCACCAATCTACTTACATTGAGGGGAAAAACATATGTCATTAACTGACCTTAAGCAACTGTGGCAACAAAAGCAAACATTCTCGGAGACACTTGTCAAGGAAGAAATCATGATGCTGGATAACCTGATCAAAGGAGCTTATCAAATATACTTACAATAGCCACTTCAGTAACACATGATAAAAGACTTATCCCTCCAACATAAGCAATAGAAGGGAATGTACCTCATCAATGCTCTTTGCAGTCTGAATCCGGTTGTGCATTACATGCCAATTGGGTTCAAGAACCTAAAACCAAAAAACTTGTCAAAAAACCAAATGCCATACTCCATTACTATCAAGGAAAAAGCGTGATGATAGGTTATGGGAACTAAGGTTATGGTCAGGGAAAAACATAATGGCTACAAACATATAGAGTAGGATTTTATCTCAGCAGCATGCTTAAGTAGGATGGAGAAGAAAGTAACTATAAATTCAAAGAAAAACCAGCACTTAGGTATTTAAAGCAAGCATCGTTTTCGAACAATGAAAAAATATTTAATGAAAGAGAAAACTTACCTCAAATGTCAAATAGTGTAGAAGGCTATTAATAAATTTAAGCATTGAACGACAGAGTAACGATGATCTTGAGATGGATGTACCACTGATATTAAGGGAACGAACACCCTGCCAAAGACCATTATTTATGTGTTAAAAATGTATAAGCTAAATGACCATATAATCAGGAAAAGAGAAAACCAAGCCCATACTTGATGTACTTGCCATGCGCAACAAAGCTGACGCTCCACATGCTTGCAGTGGAAAAGAAAGCGGAAAATCAGCTGGTACTTTGATAGAGATTTCCATGATATAACTATAGACAATGGCCATCTGACCTGAAATTTAGCCCCCATTAAATAGTCAAAATAAATACAAACAAAAAATATAGATAAAATGAAAAAAAAAAAATCAATACTGGTTCATGCCAAATATTAGTTTAAGAATGCCTAGTGGTTCATAATCAAGAATCTAGTTACATATTTCTAATCATACAATACCTTTTATATATTATAATTTTGTATGCGCTATGTCATGGTCATGCTTGTCCAAGGCGTGTTGCCTATGGCCGCATGTCGGATGTACCGGTCATGCTTGTTCAAGATGTGTTGTCCATGGCCGCATGTCCGTTCCAAACCCCTTTTTATTGCTTCCATGTTAGATAGACCTTTACTATTATTATTGTGTCAATAAGGGGATGTATGACCGTTCACTAAAATCATGTCTACACCTGCAAGGGCTAAAATGCCCCAAAATGTACTATACGGGATGTGACTAGTTATCAATTTTTCCTACCCAAGTTATATGCTATCAAAGCCGTTGTTGCCTACTCGCTTTTATTTTATAACATTGCTTTCATTAAATTGTTTCAACTTTTTTGAGATAAAACTTTATCACTTTAGCAAACTAATGCTCAACCTAGTTTGATAAAGAAAGCTGATCCGAAACTTCAATCCAGATATTATCCAAAGGGACTGGCCCTTGGATAAGGCCACAGGCCTTCAGGCTTGATAACGTGAACTATGCCTAGGGATAAATATTAGCAGGCTGGGATGCCCAGGCGAATGTTAGAACCATTCAAACCGTTGACGAATATTATTATTTCAGAAATGAAACAGTAGCTAATTTGGTTTAAAAAATAAAACTCGTACTTCTTGCTAAGGAAATTAGGCTTGAAGCAACACTGAAGGAAAAACATGGGAAAAACTAACATTTCAAAGGGCCACTTGATAAAATTACCTTAAAACTTAAAGAAAATGTCTCAAGGCCAGTAATGCCCATGGGTTCTTCCTCATCATTGATGCCTGGAAGAGTCCTACTGTCAACTAGATCCTTAAGTGCACGCAAGCTTTTAGGCAACGACATTCTTTCCTGAAAATATGTTTAGAAATGAAGAAAGCATGCAGTTTTTTGGTATTTTCTGCATCATACAAAGAATAAACTGCAATCAGCTTACCACACAACACGTTAAGTCCTCATGACAAGGATCTGCTGCAGCTGCTGTGGAGCGTAAGGCAACATCCAGCAGAGACTAGATACCCATGAAGGCATATCATTTGATATTGATGCACAAACATTATTCATTAGGTAATAATCGGTAAAAGTTAGCTCGAGAGGTTAGGATCAAACCTGCAACTTCTCTACAGAAATATCATCAAGCTTTTTTGAAAGTTCATCTCGAGCAATGTCCATAAAATGAACCAAGAAATCACCCTGCAATCATGTAATATGAGTTTCTAACAAAACATAAATAAGAAAAAAACCACATATGGGAAAGCTTAGATACAGGTTAATCAGGAGAACCCTGTGATTAGCCTTCATGATACAATTTTGCCTTTTTCAATAATGAGTCCACCTATCCAAAAAGGAAAGAATTGAATTCCTGGACTTGATTCATGCTACATTATGCTAGTTCTTCAGGAAGACAGACCAACAGAAAAATTGAATCTTCTGCTTCAATATGTTCAGTAATGAAATTCATTAAACTAGAGAAGGATATTTCTTATGGATTTATAAGCATACAATACTTCAAAGCATTCCATACTACTATCTATAAGGAATAAAATAACAAAAATGGAATAAAGTCTAAAGCACATATTAGTCCTAGGTTCCTAGAGTACAGCGTAAGTTTACAAATCAAAGATCATATACCTGATCAAGCAGAAGGTAATGCTTAATTGACCGCAGCTTCCCCACCAGGTCATACTACAGGGAAATACCAAAATTTTCCACTAATTGTAAAGAAATTGCCATGGATGAAAGCTAGAAAAATATTTAAAGAAAATATGGATGAAAATAAGGAAAAGAACCAGCAAAGAGGGGATTCATAGAATGCTACCTTTTCTTTAATAACTTTCAATAGTTCACTGCTGGAAAAATCATAAGCAGCTTTTATACACTCCAAATACTGATGATTTGAGCCAAAACTCATTAACTTTGAATTTTCTGAAACAGGTAGCTGAAGAAGCAACAAAATCAGATATTAAAATAAAAATATATATATTTTTATCATTTTATAAAGTACCCAAATAATATAATAATGGCAAGCATAAAAAAATTTAAGAAACGTTATAAATAAACCTGAACATTATGGCCACACTCTCTCATGACATTTAAATATTTTCCTGTCGTCAATATCATTCCTGCTATATTTGCAAGAAATGTAGGAATTCCCTCCTTGAGACTATAGCGACACCTCCAGTACTTTGTATCATAATCTTGATAGAGGCTCTCCTAGAAAAACATACTTCATACCCATGAGAACTACAATTCCAAATACACTAAAATATGATAGAAAGCTCCATACCTTCCTCAGAGATTTGTTTTCCACAATGAAAAATTCACCATAAGGATCATCGATTACTCCCTCATAAACCCATCTGAATTAAAATTTATGCATACTTAGCAATCTGATCAATAAATAACAGAATGGAAATACATGGTCACAAAACTGGGGGGGGGGGGGTGTTGTAATTGGCCATTTTGACAACAAATTTTCAGAAAAAGTGAATTCTCGTGAACTCCTATGTGTTGGGTAAGTGGATTGTGGTTCATAATAATTTGTGGGAATAAACAACCATGTTGCGATAGAAATTGGAGAATTAAGGATGGTAAGTACACTGATCAAAATAATGGCGTGCATCTAAATCTAAGGAGATTCAGCAAGGACCTTGGGCAAAAGTTCTAAATAAAAACGCAACTGATATTTTCCCCTACCCCTTCAGAAAGCAATGTCATAAAATAGCAGCAGAACTTTCAACTTTGGGTGCTAATAGGTTGGCGCCTTGTTGGATGCATACTACGCAGTAACTTATGAAACATTCCAACTTTTTTCTCAATCTATACAAAATGCATACTAATGATTACCATTTATTTAATCATAAATACAGCATAGAAATGATTTATCAGCATAAACTTATTTATAAATTAAGACTTCCAATCACGATTATGCACAGTAGATATAGAAACATACTAGGACTAATGCACAAGGAAATCAAATATATTTATTCACGAGTCCCTACAGTGTCATCTCCAATTTTTTTCAAAATATTCAACCATGCAGCTCTGACCTCTGTAAAATGTAAGAACCTAATCATAATATTTGAAAGCACTTAGCTTCTTGAACAGATATATTTGAAGCTACAAAGAAAATTGAAGTGGCTTATAATTTGGTTCCGGTTGGCGAATTGGGTGTGTTTGTCTATTGCCAAGCTCCAGTTGGTGGGTTGGATGTGTTTTTCTAACTGCCACTTGCCTTTTGTACTTCCATATTTCAGTAAACTTCATTTCATTTAAATAGATAGGCATTCAAATAGCATAGGACACAAAATTAAGTATAGGTGGGCATATGTAGGAACGTATATATTTTTATAGCCAACAAGACTACATTAGAACAATGAAATATCCAATAGTTAAGAAGAGAAGTCAACTCTACAGCTAGAGGTTATAAAAAGGCCCTCCTATTAGCCAAAAAGTTATATATATAATACACACACACACACACATATATATATATGATACTTGCCAAAATAGTTTTGAATATTTAAATTTTCTTTTTAATTAACAGATCTTTTTAAAAATATATATAGAGTGCAGTGGAACACAAAAGCGTATCACTAGAAGAAAATATACTTTTTATGGAAGATATATATCAATATTCATGTAACCACACTTTCCATTCCTATCTTTACAGGAGAGACTTCTATTCCAATGACAACAAGAAATCCTTTATGTATGTGTTCCTATCAAATGAAAATAATAATAAGAAATGCATACAAAAATGCAAAAACAAAAAAGATGAATATTTGAAAAAATAATATTCAAATAATTAAATAATACGAAGGGAAATAGGAGGCCCACAAACTGTGAATTTCATTTCCGGAGGAAAGGGGATGATTTCTCTTGGGAATCATTGACTAACTCTACTAACAGGCACACTATTACAAAGAATGAAAGCGTTATTTAAAATGGTTAACAGTAAAGCATTTGGAGGTAGCTTTTTATGTCCACCATCAAATCACAAGGCTCAACCATAGACATGTACTTGAAACTGTCAAAAGCATGGTACTTGTAGAGGGGATTTGTAATGGACAAGTTAAATGCATAGAGGCCCTTTTAATCTTGCGTCCATTCGTGGATGAGGTTTTGTTTTATTCTCTGTTCAGAGATATGGAAGGTACCTGATGGACGGCTGTCTTTTTAGTTATTTGTAGTACATTTGGCTTGATAAGAACAGAAGGATTTTTAAGGTGGAGACATCTTGGGGAGGTTTGGTCTTCAGTTAGGTTCAACACCTTGGGGAGAACAGAAGGATTTTTAACGAAGCAGCTGATTGTGTATTTTACATATTCATGTTCTAAGTTGTTTATTTATTTTATTTTTAATGAAATACAAAGTATATCATTCAAATAGAAACAAGCTGAAATTAAACAACCCAAGGGACAAGGAGATAATACATCTCCTCCCCGATGGAAGGGTTACAAAAATACCTTCCAATCGGAATTGATGGTGTCACAAAAAGAAGACAGGGTAGACGACTTATCTAAGAAAATTCTCAAGTAAGTTGTTTAATTATTTTAGTCCCATAAGTCATATAAAACCATCAACAAGCAATAAAATTTTCACTTAAAAGTTAAGTTCAAGTTCATTAATAGATACTTGATAAAATAACTAAATGGATTCTTTCTCTGCCCTTTTTTGGGATTGGGCATGACAATGTTTGTTGGCGAGAAGGGAAGAAAGTTGGCAAACTATTATTAAAAACAATTAGCTCAATTCTTGGAATAGCACAAAAATTTGTAGCAGTTGCCAGAACCAACCTTTCTAATATACCAAGGTAAGCATTGCTTGCACACTGTGTCATCTTTTCCAGCAAAGACCTCACTGCATTGTCACCAGCCATAGCCTTGGCCTAAACAAGAAAAGTAAAGACTTAGCATCATTAAAGATGATATACTCATGATGTTCTAAGACTATTTCCTGAATGTCCCAATGCATGTCTCAAGAAGACGCTCATTTGTCTAATTCCTAAAAAATCCAAGGCTTCCAAGATGAGTGAAGGTCAAGATCATATATAAATTTCTTGGTTAAGTTTCAGCAAATGGAATAAGAAAATGTCCTTCTAGAGTTTTCAAATTCCAGTTAGCTCTAATTAATGTTAAACAAACTATTGATTCTATTATATTGATGGTAAAGCTTCAAGATTATGGCTTGGGTTATCAAAATCGATTATTTGAACTAGAAAAAAAGCTCATCATCTCATGTATGCGACTCCTTGCAAGCTGCAATAGAAGAAAAAAAATCTTTTCTAACTAGTGGTTGGAACGGATTTGCGAACCATGGGGCAGGTTGAATGGTCAGGAACGGAGCAGAACAATCTCGTGCTTGTGTGGTTGGGATCAAGAATCATCTTGCTCTGACTTGGATGACTGACAGTATAACCAGGGTGATGAACAGCAGCGATGGCAGATGGGTAGCTTGGGTTAGAATTAGGTTAGAGGTATTTTTAGGATTTTATTTTCATCTGAAACTATGCTAAATATCAAGATAAAGTAGGAATTAAATAGAATAATTCTTTTCATTCACAACGATTACAAGGGCCTATCTTAAGTATAAGAAAGACCTAATTAATAAAAAGAAAAGAATCTTACACATATAATCACACTCTATATACAGCAAATAATAAATATAACAAAGTAGATATTGAAGCATAAAACAATAGTTTTGAATTCTGATCATGTATTCCCTTTTTAGATCCTTTTTCATTATAATACATGTCTTCAAGAAAGAAAAATGGGGGAAAAGGAAAAGTGAAAGGAGAGGCAGTAAAAGAACAAGTGCCCAACAACCTACATTTAATCACAGAATACAGTAGCTCAAATATCAATGTCCAAGGGTTTTACTAGAAACAAGGCAAGTCCCTCAAAGATACAAAACTTGCTGAGAAATTCTGATGATTACAAAATACATTCACTATAAATACACGCTTGTACCTGGCTCTGCAAGAGGTTAAGAACCGCAGAACCTGCAATATCACTAGCCGAGACCTTCCGTGTCACAGCAGATAATGCTTGCATGGAACCCATCATAGGCTGCAATGTGCCATAAGCATAAAACGTGAGATGGTATGCTTGAAATGAATTTGTAGAAATTAAGATAAGCTCAAACCTGACAGTAAAACCACAATCCTTGGATGGAAAGTCTACCAAGTCGAAACTGGTGCTCAAGCTGGGCTACCATTGCTTGATAATCCTATAGAATAACAGCAGAACTAAATTAGAACATGCAGTGTTCAATTCAACGTACTTTGAAACTCTTAACCTAACACACTATTATCAGACTCTAAACATAATCCTATAGGCTGTTACTGTTCAATCTACTCCGAGGTGTATTGAATCTCCTCCCTTGAGCAATAATTCTGTTGTTATAAGCTGTTACTGTTACTTATAACTTTTAAAACGATAATGATAACTCTGTTTCTTGTTGACAAACGTGTTAATCATAAGACAAAATTAGGTCCCTTTTTCGTAATCATACACTGTAATTTTTTTTACGGAATAAGAGTAAAATTTGTTCGTAAAATCCAATTTGATCCTCAAGAGCTCAGACACTAAATATTATGTCAAAAAGTAAATTATCATAGAGGAACATACACAGGAATGACTTAATGAGGATACAAGAGAGACACTTGTATTACACGCAATTCCTTGTAGATCATTCAATTAGCAAGTCAGCATAATTTTCACCATGACAATGCCTAACCTAGTCCAAACTGTGGTTTAGAAGAAACATATGCACTTTTTTTTACAATCACCATGAAGAGAATGTGTTAGAGAAACTTATAAATTTAAAAGTGAACCATTTATCTAGCATCTGATTTAAAGACTTTCTTAGAAGTTAGAACCTTAAATCCAGACATCGTCTTCCTCTAGTAATCATAACTGAAAGAGGTAGTTAAGGGGGCTTACTAAGTCTGATGAGTTCGAGCTTGAAGCAGTGGCTGGACCTACACTAAGGACTATGGTGTGTAGAGAGGATTGTTGTGATGTATTACCGAGGTAGTGCATGGTGCATGCATAAAAAAATTATCTTAACCTGTCTTTGCTTTATGATTCAGTAGGGTGGACTACAAGTAACATATTGACCTGAATCTTAACAGGACTGATTTCTGGATCGTGCTGGGGTTGTGCTTAGATTGATGGAGTCTATAGGGAGACTTCAATGTCATGTAGATGGCCCTCTGAAAAGTCTAATGGGGGCCATTTTACCAGAAGCACGTTAATAAACGCATAAATGACCTGTTGTGATAGAAATCCCCTTATCTATTGACCTCTAGACCTAATCTGGCTTTAGATAACCTATTAAAACACTCACCAATAGACTTTTGGTTTCCTAAAGATGGATTTCTTCATTCAGAACTCAAGGGTTTTCAGGAAAGTTGGAAGCACCTTAGATCATCCTCCTATTCTCTTAGTCAAGGGTGCCTTCCCTGGGTCATAGCTCCTTTTAAGTTCTGATACGAATCTTCGCAATATAAACTATGATTGAAAACAACTAACAAAGATAGACAATTCAAGTTGGCTGCTCCCGAAGTTCTAGAATACCAATGGCTCCTCACCTACTAACATTTCCCTAACTTATTTATAATAACCGACTGACAGTTAACATAAACACAAGACAAGAGTTCCAAACAAGAAGCATAAGTAAATAACTACTTAGGAACTACACCCTATTTTCAGTCCCTATGTTTCTTCCTCCTTTTTCACACACGCCTTATTAACTGGATGTCTAACAAGTTAAAAACTATTATCCTCTTTGGGATTTCCCTTCCGGGTTTCCTTTCAAGGTTTTTAAAACGCATCTACTTGGAAGGGGTCTAACCCTACTCCGACCAGTACCTCGCGCCGTTCGGTGACTGGCTTTGATACCATTTGTAACAGCCCAAGCCTACCACTAGCAGATATTGTTCTCTCTGGGCTTTCCCTTCCGGGCTTCCCCTCAAAGTTTTAAAACGCATCCATTAGGGAGAGGTTTCCACACTCTTATAAGGAATGCTTCGTTCCTCTCTCCAACCAATGTGGGATCTCACAACCCTAGATCGTTTTCCTACTCTCTTAGTGAAGGATGTCTTCCCATAAGGTCCTATCACCTTTAAATTTGAAAATTGTTGGCTCCACCAAAAGCACTTTCATATGCAACAAGCAAAGCACATCATACCATGAGGTTAAGCAGAAGGACGTTTCTATTCCAACATTCAATGTATCAAGCTTCATGAGAAGGAAAGTTGAAGAAAATAACGTTAAGACAACATGAAGACACCAACCCAAAAGCTTCATTTAAGGATAATTAGCGCCATTGAGGGTTTAAAACCCTGAAGTAGTGTTTTCCATGTAGTTCTCATGCAATCTTCTTTTGTACTTCACGCGTAAATGTATTTAATAGTTATTAGGCTTAAGAGTGGAGCCAAGTGTTAATTAGCCCATTTGAGAAGGTTTCAACTCGTAACTAAACACTATTTTAATTAGAGTAGCTTAGGGTTTTATTTAGTTGCTATTAGTTTCTTTAGTTGACCAATCATATGAGGCTAAGCCTTCATTTGTCAATTTGAGGAGTTGGACATTATGGTGAAATGAAAACGGAGAGAGTTCCTCTCTTTGCTCCAAACCGAGAACATGTTGCATCCTAGCTTAGGTTGCACGTTCCTTAGAAAACATTCAAGCTTGATTGGTCATCAAACATGGACCACCAAGGTTAGTCCATTCTTCTTCTCCTTGAGTGATTATTTGTGTGTGTACTAGCTATCGCCGTGTGTGTTTAGGAGATGCTTATTCTTACAAGGGCTGCTTCCGCCACCTGAGATAGGGTTGAGTACATCATACTTAATGCCTTCTTTGAAAGATTGGAGCGTGATAGGAGTGAAGGATGGCAAGGTTTAACACTACACATGTTACCTATCTTTTAAATTGGAGCCCTTTTTCTAATTTTCTTCTGCTTTTCTGCTTGTGGTAGTCCTTTTGACTCCTTTGAACTAGGCTTTCCTTTTTTGTATTGCTCTTGTATATTCTCTCATTCGCTCTTAATGAAAGTCATTTTTCCCATCCAAAAAAGGAAAACAAGAAATTGAAAAAGGAAGGAATTGTGTGATTCTGATGTATTGTTTCCACTAATTATTTCCCATTACTTTGTATGGATTGTTACATTTGTTCTCATTATAAGGATGTGCTGATAGAATGGGAAGAATACACAACATTTTTCCAATTTTACTCAAAAGAATACAATTTCTACATCAGGGTTAAGAAAATAAAAACAAAAACAAAGCACTTACCAGAAGGAGAGCTCTAAGTGCAGCAGCAAAGGCATGATTAACCAAGCCCTTTTTGAACTGAGATCTTGATTCAACAAACTGATTAATGAACAGAAAGCTCTCACACAGAGGAAATATTCTTTTTGCCAATTCCTGCAATAGTAGCCTTAATTAGCACAAGAAGAATTTAGTGCAAACATCATAATCAGATAAAATGTTAGTAATCCACTATACACAATTGATTGATGTCTCATTCAACTTTTTCTTTTTCTTAATCTGCACCAGCTAAAAACAAGTTAATTATCACTCGGAAGAAAATTAGCAAGAGAGTTAGAGACTCGAGAACAAATTATTATTCATTAACATATTAATTACACCTTCAAATGGTAAATAAATAAATAAAAATCAACAGTTGTAGTAACTTCAGGCCTCCAAAATTTCTACCTGAAGAGCCAAATCCATAGATGCATCAACCTGGAAAGAAACTTCATTCTCTTTGCCATGAACTCTTTTAATTGAAATATAGCGTCCCTCAATTACAAGCAGGGCAGAGAGGAGATCATCAATTACAATAAGCTCCTACAGATAGAAGCGTGAGTGACAGAGGACAATTCATATTGTCAGAAACCGTGATATAAAATTCAAAGATAAAATAATATGGCGACCAAATTTGTAACAGAACAAGTAATTCAAGAACAACAAATCATACCTGAATTGCAGCATCATAACAGCCTATGGCCTTTTCGACCCCCCCATTGCTGAGATATTCGAATTTTAAAGTGTACCATAAGTATTGTTTCAAGTAGGAATGATACTCGGACTCGAGGAGTAACTAGATAAGCTAAAAATGCAATTATTAAGATTGTTCTTACCTGAAGGAATCCAACTTTAATTCAGAAAAACGAGAAGTAGTTTTTGCTTCCTGCGGTATAATTTTCAAAACAGAGAGAAAACCGCGAAGTGAGAACTTAATTTCTATAAAATAGACCAAACGAAGAATTAAAACTACAATGATCATAACTCATAACAGAACAGGGAATTCAGGAACAATTAAAATGATGCCAGAACTGGTAATTGATAGAATTCGATTGCAGAAGCTCCATTTAAGCCTCTACAACTCGGAAGATAACATAATGTTATAGCATATACCCTATTCATCTTTAGAAACATACATTTCTGTTCGATTAGGAAGATAATAAACGTGAATAAAAGAGAAGGGAGGAGAAATAGAAACCTGGTGGAAACGCCCAGTGAGAAAGGGCCTCTCGAGGTTCCAACGGGGTGTTGATGCTGGATTTTCCATAGTTTCTCAACTGCAATCCAGTGAATTCTGAGAAGGATGCAGGCCGATGGTGGCTCCTGAAGTGACTTAAAATGGCGCTTGCCAATGAACATTCCAAGAACCCATTTCAAAAAAGTTAGCAACGAAGGCCCTCCCTTCACCCGAAAGACGTAAGTTTCAAATTCTCAATGGTGCAGCTCCAACATCAGACGATCGGAGTGAAACAAAGAGGGAAAGAAGGAATGAGCTCTTTGGGTGTGCGCAAATCAGAAACTAGAGCAACATCACGAGTGAGACTGCTCTACGGTTGCTCCACGGTTGAGGGCGGAGTCTAATAGTCCAAGCCCACGATTAGCAAATATTGTTAACTTAGGGCTCTTCTTCTCGGGTTTCCCTCAAGATTTTTAAACCGCTTCTTTTTGCAACATATATGACCGGTAGGGTACTTTATGGTTGTCTGGATATTCCATTAACAGTAAAATGGTCTCCATAGACAAGATCCATCTAAGCTTTGGTTGGATCTCGAATAGACGCGGATCGAACCACTTGAAATTTTGTAGCCAGTTCGCTCCTCTAATAGGTCACGAACTATTAGCTTGTTGGGTAACCATCATGGCATGCATCATCGCCTGGAATGAATCCTACGAGTAGTGGGATCTATTCCAAGGTGTTGGAGGTGCTACAGCTTGTGGTAGTGATACAACTTGTGGTGGTGGTGCAGCTTGAGGCGGCGCAACTGCATCCGACCTAGTTGTTACTGACCCTTTTTCGAGGTGGGCTCTCTTCAGCTTCACCTCTTTTCCTATCTCTAATAGGGGGTTGTGTCACCTTCCTCGTCTTCCTCTTCTGCGTTCTTTTGGGCGGCATGGTTTTAGAAACCAAAATAGTTCTAAGTCTATTATTTACTAACAATATCATATCATAGCACGCATAGAAACTTTCATACAACATAGCAAGCATATAATAGCAAAAATTAAAACAAACATCACGTTATAACATATAATATAATAAAAGCTTGCCAATTTACATGCTACATAATATTGAATATTTAAAGTCAACCACATTAAATATCAATTACAACATTTTTCTTTTTTCTTATCTTATGCATGGCGCACCTGATGGTGACGTGACATCGAAGATTGGACCATGGAACATGTCAAGCCTACTTCATACGCCAGTCTACAAGATCCGTAACTTAGAGATCTGATACCAACTATAATGACCCTAAATTTTCTACTTAACTTTGATGTTGACGACTTACGAATGATTTCTATATGGGTATTGATAGATGGGATCTTTCTCACCTCACGTGATTAAAACACAAGATAAACGAGAAAAAAGTGATTTATTAGGATAGCTGCTGTAGAAAAATAGACTGTTATGATAGGTTCCATTTATGAAATTGTGTGTGTTTGCATTTAACCCCGACAGGGGAGTCGCTTACTAAGTATTTATTAAAATACTCAAATCATGTTCTACTCTACTTTTCAGGTAAAGGTAAGACACATCTGTACGACTGACGGTAGCATCACAACTATGAGACTGTGACACATGCTTAGGATAGTTTCGTAATTTAATTAGTAGTAGACTATAGGTTGATATAGGTTAATTGCATTTCCGTTAGTATAGGGCATTTCATTTTGTATAGTTTTCTTTTTATTTCAATTTGTATTAGTTTGTTTAAGAGCCTTAAATGAAGCCGGCAAGACTAAGGTTAATTTTATTATAAAGTTTCAATTGAATTATTTCCGTATTTAAAGTTCATGATATGTTTATAGTAGCGACCTTATATTAAATAGAAAATTTAGGGTTGTTACACTGAGAACAAATGAAGATCGAGAAAGTGAAATGGGAGACGAGTGATAGACAAAAGCGAGAGAGCATTTTTCTTTTTCTTTCTCTCTCGGTTTCGAACCAACCCGGTCTAAGAAAATGTTTGAAATTCTAATACATTTGTTACATCTTGTCTTATACATTTGTTACACTAGCTAATAGGCCCTGTCCATCCATGACTAGCTTCTACACCTTCAAGGCAGACAGTATCCCAACACCTTTATCCTTTCAACTTAAAACTCTGTTCGATTGCCTCTACTCGGAGTCAAGGTTTCTCAATGTACCATCGCGTCTCATCTTGCCATCTCGATCTCCATCGACATGGCTCATATGTCTTGCGCCATCTCGAGTCTCGGGGTGTCGTCGGCCATCACAACTCACTTGGTCATGCCATCGAGAACGGGCCTGCGTGTCGCTCATCTCATCGGGACTTCCCGAACATCCATCCATCCGGGTTCTATCGAGGCATTGGCCCTCCTGTGCCCATGCCATGTCATTTATGGATACCGTGTCGGATAGCGGGTGTATGTAGCAACCTCCAACATGCAGGCTGGGGCGCAATACCGGCACATTCGTGCCGCCCGGTACTGTCCTTGAAAAACCCATTTCAAAGGAAGTCTCCCGAGACACTCGTCTCGACATGCTCGCCCACGCTGTGACACACGTATGTGCCACAAAGTAGCTCACTTAGGCCACAGAGTCCAGGGGTGAACACGTTTGAACACTACTTATCTAGTTAGCTAAACTGCTCCAAACCACTTCCATTCTTGACTAGCTACTAGTTATTACCAAAAAAATATATTAAATAACTATGTTAAGTATAAAAATCATGAGTAAGTAACTCACTTATAGACTCTTGTTCAAGTTCACGTTTCTAGCTAACGTACTACGATACTTGAGTTTCATCATAAAGATTTGTTCATGTGTTACTCGCTCATATTTATCCACATTTTTTTTTCTTCTAAAAACTCGATTCTAAATGGTCTTTTATAGTCACACAACATCTAAAACACCCATGCTCAACCAGCTCATTTGCTATCGCTTAAAAATCATGGATTAGCAAGAATGAATATAAAATATACTCAGTAAGTAACTTATCTGTGAGTTCTGAATCATAAACCATATCACACCCGGATGAATGAGCAAACCCTAAGTCAATGATTCGTAAGTCTATCACGAGAGTCCTACACAACAACCTTAGTTCATGTAAAACCCCGCTAGACAAATATGTAACAAAGACACGTGAGTTCATATATTTTCATTCAAGCCCGCTTATTTAAAACCTCGTCTAGCATGCCTCCCTAGCTTTGGTTATTGCCCATTTCACATAGCTACAAATCAATTCTAATATCACATACATTCTAATATCACATAAATTGGACTTCTAACACGATGCTTCCCATCCGACCATACAAGATCCCCAAATACGAGTCCATATGCTTGTAAATGTGACACCCTTTTGAACACAACTTTGAAATCCTTCTCTTCACCAGTTTTAGTGAACTTCAAAGTACTTGGCTCTACTGTGACTGAAGTTATAGGTGGTGCGTTGACTTTAGCAACATACGTGCCTGGACTTCCCACATTCTTCACTCTTCTTTTCACCGTTACCACTGTCTTTGATTTTAGACTATCAATTGTGATTGACGGGTAGTTCAAATCTGTTACTTTGAATGACTTGGAACAAACAAATGAAGTATTATTGGAGAAGATTTTGATATATGTTCCGTTGTAGCCTCGAGTACATAGGTAGTTCAAGCAGTCATTGGTAGAAAGGTCGTAAACAAGGTCTGGATTTGCTGCTTTGTTTGGATTGACATGGCCTGCACCATATGCCAATGGGTTTGCATCTACGTTGGTTGTGATTTTTATTGGATTTAAGTCATTGGCTTTCGTTTCAACTGCCAAACAAAACCATTAGCTTGCAAGATTTAAGTCAATTGCTTCTTAATGCAAAAATAATTAGTCGTGGAACTTTTAAAATGATTAAAGAATTTTGAATAATGAACCTGTGGTCATGATTGCAGATCTGATAGCGGTTGGACTCCATTTTGGATAAAGGGCTTTGAGAAGGCCAACGATGCCAGCAATATGGGGGCATGACATGGAAGTGCCTGATAATACATTAAATAGAACCCGACGTTTATCAAAAAGTGAACCAGTTGATGATGCTTCGTTAGAGAAAGCCGCTACTATATCCGAACCTGGTGCTGTTATATCAGGCTAGAAATTGGAAAGAAAGATGCAAAACTCAACATTTTGTGATAACTGGCAGTTGGCACATTGAACTTTGTACCGTAAGATTACTCAACGCATAGTTCTTAACCAACCTTGAGTATTGAGAGATCAACTACGTTGGGACCTTTTGACGAGAAGGAAGCCATAACTGGTGCTGGTTTGAATCCCAATTATGTTCTCACTTCAGTTATACGAGCCATTGGAGTTCTGATTCATCCACAAAATGTGACGTTTGATAAGTCTTTAAAACTTTCAATTTTTGTATATATATCCATAAATTTGTAAGATATCAAATGATCTCCAAGACATTTTTTAAGATTCAGGAACCTATTAAATACAAAATTGAACGTTAAAAAGTCATCAAACACTTTTTAAAGTTTTTAAGAATCTATTATATATTGAAAATTTAGAGACTTTGTGAGACGGTTCTTAAAGTTGAGCAACTAAATAGACAACACGTGTAATTTAACCAACAAAATTCATGAATAAATGTAGAAGTTGATGGAATAAGACAGAGTAATTACTTGGTAGAGTTGATATATTGATAGACTAATTTATCATAAGTGTAATTTATATGAGAAGCAGGAAGCAAGTGTGCATTAGCCACAAGTGCATCCCCATGTTCCTCGTCATTAGCCACAATAATCCCAACCGCACCTGCTTGAGTAGCCACAAAACCTTTGTCCAGAGTTGCATTTCCTCCTCGAAGGCAAACTACAATTTTCCCTTTTACCTTTTTAGGATCAAGAGACCCTTTTTCACATAGTAAGCTACAAGAACACAATTTTTTGTTTTGTTAATATCAAAGTTTGAGGGTTAATTTTAAAATTTAGGGACATAATTGAAACGTATTGAGATATTTTACGATATACTCACGCATCACTGTAATAAGCAATTTTGTCTTTTGCATCTAAAGAACTAATCAACGGATGAAACTTCTTAGGTGGGAATACTTTCTCGGAAAGACTTCTACCCTAATAATGACAATGGAAGATCATTAAAGACAACAAAAACACGGAATAGAGCCATACTCAACCACTAAGAATACCAAGATATGAATACGACATAACGTAGATATGACTTATTAAAAAATATATAGATAATTTATATGCTAAAAAGAAATTCGAAATTCGAAATTAAATGAGTTTACAAATTTATATGCTTAATGCAATTAAGTAGGAAAAACAATGATTCGACATGTGTCCAACAAGTATCGGACATAGAAACATGAGTTAAACTAAAGTATTGGCGCCTTTTAGAAGAGTACCTTAAAGTGCCTCTTGTCTCCAAGCACCACGTCACTGCTAAAAACCCTGTCAATTGTGCTAGCTGCTACAGTTATGATCCATGGTGCGCTGTTTGAGACAGTGCCTTAATATGGTCCTGCGTTTCCAGCCGAACAAACGACAGTGATGCCATTCTAAACTGCATGGAAGGACCCTATAGCTATTGGATCCTCATAAAATTCTCGAGGACCTGCACCGAGTGAAATCGATAGAACGTCAACTCCATCGCTAATGGCAGCTTCAAAGCCAGCTAGAATGTCGGCCCCAAGGCATCCACCAACGTTTATCACTGGAGGCCAACATACTCGATAGGCAGCAACAAGAGCTTTAGGGGAACCCCCTTTTGCAGTGCCATTGGCATGCCCAAAAAGGTTTGCTCCTGAAACGAAATTGCCTCCAGGTGTGGATAAAGTGTGTGTTCCATGTCCGTCGTTGTCTCTTGCTGTGTCATAGCTCGAATTGAGAGGTCCCACACTCGATGCATAGCCCTTGTTGAAATACTTGCTCCAATAAGCTTCCTACATTTGAAAGCTTCAATTTATATTTTAATATAACAACTAGCTTAAACACACACGATAAAGACAAGTTTATTATCATTTTTATACGAGAAGTAAACTAAAAAAATCGCCTTTGTAGTCAATAACACTAGTGTCGGAGTGTGTCTATTATGCTAACAAAAGTGTCTAACCTGTGGTTAACATATTAGTCAAATGAAAGTGTCCGTATTTCTTAGTGTAAAAGAATTAAATAGAGGTGAAGTAACGATAAGAGATTTGATGTTAGGGACCTGTTGCAACGAAAGTTGGAGCCACCTTCACAACTTCCCTTCCATCTTTTTGGAATAGGTCCATATCCTTCATCATTAAAGCTTTTTGATCCCAATTATAAGGAGATGATACAAAAATTATTATAAAAACTGAATAGAGGGAAACAAGTCGGACCTGTGTCAAGATTACCAATGATTGTTGATTCACCAAATTTTGAAAGATTCCAAAGTGACTTTGAAGGAATTCCATCATCATTCTCAAGCCCAAAACAGTTTCATGAACGTGTTGTGTGTAGTTTCATACCTTTGTTTTCATGTACAGATAGCATATCAGGATGTTCTAAAAAAGAAAAGGAAAAAAACACCATGTTTGTTTTCATGTACAGATAGCACATTAGGATGTTCTAAAAAAGAAAAGGAAAAAAACACCATGGTTAATAAATTAGAAAAACGAGACTTACTTGATAACTATTTGATTTTTGAAAAATTAAGTTTGTGAATTCTCCTCCCAACCTACAAATTTCTTTATTTTGTTATTTACTTTTTTATAAGTATTTTCAAAGTCAATATCAAAATTTGGAAACTAAAAGAAAGTAGCTTTTGTTTTTGGAATGTAGCGGTAAGAATTCGAATGTTTCCATAAAAATGCGAATCCCGAGGAAACGAGGATGGCTTTCAAAAACTAAACTAAAGACTAAAAAGAAAACCATTATCAAACAAGATGATAGGCATAGCATTAATATCAGTTGAATTATTTTACTTGCTACATTTTCTGCAACTTTCTGATCAAGAACGGCTGTAAAGCCATGATATGTCTATTGTATGAGTAAAAGATCGCTTCCTTAATTGTTTCATTGCTGTACTTGGAAACAAAAACACAAGAGCGTAAAGGAAGAGCGAGAGTTCAACAAATCTCCATTACATGATTTGAAACTAAAAGCTTCACCTTCCTAATACGGATCCAAGTAGATTGTAGTGGGTTTGTGTTGCAAGTTGAAGATCAACTGCGGAATGATTCAACCCATGTGAATGTGATCCCAAGTAAACAATATAAGACAAAAAAAAAAAAAAAAAAAGAATCTAAGAAAGGATCATACTAGATTCGAGCAGTAAATTAAGATGATAAGGTTATTTGAAATGTTTTAACTCTCCGTTAATTAATTGACGGGATAGACCAAAAAGCTATCAAATTTAACTTTTAGAAACAAAAAAGTAATTTTGTTAAGTTAATTTTAACATGAGCACACAATTGAAAAGGATAAAGAGCGAGAAATCAGACCGATCCAATTCATATTTGGAGGTGAAAACTCGCTCGACCAACTCTCAAGATACATAGGCAAAGCCAAAGACACGCACAAAAATATTTATACTTACAACTTCAAATAAAAATGAAATAAGAATATTTTATTGATCTATTTCTAAATCGAATAGAGACGCCATTAAATTAAATTAATACATCTATCCATTTGGAGAGAAACCAATATGAAAAGGTCTAATTAGTATGAATTTGTAACGGTTCTAAATATTCTACTGAATCTAAGGTTGCTATTGTATACATATCATGAACATTGAATGCGAAAATACTTCATTTAAACTTCTTTATAAAATATAAACTTCATCTTAAAACACTGTGATGAACTTACGTGTTCGATAACATCTTTAAAACGACACAATGAAAGACTAAATAAAATAAATAAATATTTAAATTAAAAACATTCCATTCTAGGAAAATAAATACATCTACCCTATGCATGTGTCATGGTCTCGAGTTGCAATGCTATCGTCAACCGTACAAGGACGCCTTGCCTTTACTCGAAATAGAAGTAGCACGTAGCTGAAATACTCAGTAAGTGACCTCACTATTGGGATTAAATGCAAGCACATACAATTTCATGAATGAGACCTATCATATCAGTCTATTTTCCTACGACAGCTATCCTAACAGGCAATTAGATGTGTACTTAATTTTCCTTCACACGGTCCACATGTACAAGTATGGACCCACTAGTCGGTTCGCACACCTCTGGGGCCTCTTTCTGGTTGGACGAGCATTCTCTGGTAATTGTTGATGCTGGACACCCGTTAGGAATAGCGACCGTCATGATAGTATTATGATAAATATAATGATCGTTCCTTTGTGAGAATGTTTGCTTAATCCACCACACCTAAATGGTGCGTGAAAGTTCTCTATTTATAATCAAATAAATTACAAGGATATGGAAATAGTAATAAATGGAAATAATAATAAATGGAAAGATACCTATGATAAGAAGGCAAATATCTAGTATTAAATATCAAATATGATATATATGGTAAACTATAATTTAGTACTAAATATCCTTAACACTTTGCCTTGTAGCGTACATCCATATTATCGTGAAGGATAAGGGGTATCCCCCAATGCATGAGCATACAATAATGCATGAAGTTCTAACATTTTTTCATTTTCATTATCATTTAATACAATCTAGCTACTGTCTTCCTTCCTATCATATCTCGTATTGTTTATCATATCATTTATCGTATCTTGCATGCGTATACTGGGGTTGTATTTCATGCTAGTTCGTCGTTTTTCATGTCACACATATATCATATCATAACGTTTCTATGTTTTCCAACATAACAATCCACATCATGCACATATCATATCATATCATATCATATATTATAATAGTCACATAACATATCCCGAGCGTGCCTTCAACATATCATATCATGGCTATATCAATTCATCAAACATGTCGTACCATAACATATATCATATCATTCTCACATCATATTATAATATATGTATAAATACATACATTGTTCCCATATCCTATCATAGTCATATCATTTCGTAAATATTTCAAAGTCATATAGTTCTATATACATATCCTGGTCATATCATTTCGTAAACATTTCGAAGTCATATCGTTTTTCCGTTTTCATTAACGTTTAATACAACCCCGCTAGCGTCTTCTTCATATCATATTATTTTTCATATCATTTCTAATAATGTGTATCATATCATTTATCATTTCTTTCATGCATACACCGGAGTTGTATTTCATGCTAGTTTTTTGTTTTGCATGTCAATCATAACATATCATTCATGTAACATATCAGTCATGCCATAACGTTTTTATACTTTTAAATATAACAATCCATATCGTGCACATGTCATATCATATATCAAAACAATTTATTGGAATTTCCAGGCTTTTCCTTCGTTACTCTTTCCTCTGTACACTGTATTCCGACGACATTTCCCTTGGAATATCAACCGTTGCAACTCTTTTCGACGTATCTTTCACTCCCGCTAAGTCACAGAGCTGTGTGGGTACCTTACGAACGCAGTGTAATCGGTTCTCCCAAGTCTCTCAACGTTCGCCGGTGACCTCAGATTCACTTTCTCTCTCTTGATCTTTCTCTAGATTATCTTGCAGGTTGCTTCTGGGAGCGGATGGTCGAAGGGTGGGACATCTTCGGTTTGGGGTTTGGTGCAACATGAGGAACGGGTGGGAGGATTGAGTTGGTAACAAGAATTGTGAGACCATAAAAAACAGGTCGACACCTTTACTCTAAACGAAACTCTTCCCTGCTATTGCACAAAAGGTCATACACTATTGCCTGGCATAACCTTATGTCGATGCCTCACTATTACTCAATAAATTAACGACGGCTCTTTTTTTGCTAAACTACATGTAGGAAGATTATTTTGAGAAGTAAGCTGTTTTAGCCAAATATTGAGACCACTCGAAGTGCTATCAATCAAGGATGTCTAGTCACATAAAAATTGGTTTCGATAGAAGGTTGAGCCAAGTTTCCACCTCCCAACATGAATTGGAATGGTCTGATCTCTTGCTCTTTTTCCTTTTCAATCGTGTGGTCATATTAAAATTAACTTAACAAAATTACATTTTTTTTATTTCCAGAAGTTAAATTTGGTAGCATTTGGTCTATCCCCTCAATTAATTAACGGAGAGTTAAAACATATTAAATAAAACAAGAAGGTTTAAAGATTAAGAGATTCCATATAACCTTATCATCTTAATTTCCTCTTCAATCTAATAGGAACCTTTCTTGGATCTTACCTTTTTAGTGTTGGGTTCTTATTAAACAATTTTTATTTCCTTACCATAATTTCTTCATCACACCATCAATTTCTACCATTTTACCTCTCTATCTTCTCTGTTCTCTTCAAAATGGAAGATTTCTTCCTCACTTTCTATACATAAAAATGAAAGTCCAAATCTGAATCGAAACATAAAACATTGATCAACGTTATAAAAAGGCACTAAGTGAGAGTATAACATTTTAACAAAACAATTATTTTGAGAGAAAAAGAAATGGAGACGTTCAATCTTCCTCCTTAACTTCTGCTATTCTTTCTTTTTGCTCTTTTGCAAACATCCGCCATTGCAGCCAAGAAGGCTAGTCATTGATACTTATAAATGCTTTTTAATGTTTATATCAAATGCGTTTTAGACACAGAAGTTTTTTTCTTAATTTTGTGCCGTCTTATATTGTTTACTTGGGATCACATTCACATGGGTTGAATCCTTCTGCGGTTGATCTCCAACTTGTAACACAAACCCACTACAGTCTACTTTGAACTGTGTTAGGAAGGTGAAGCTTTTCGTTTCAAACCATGTAGTGCAGATTTGTTGAACTCTCACTCTTCATTTACACTCTTATGTTTATGTTTCCATGTATAGCAATGAAGCAGCTAAGGAAGCAATCTTTTACTCATACAATAGATATATCAATGGCTTTGCAGCTGTTCTTGATCAAAAAGTTGCCGAAGATATAGCGAGTAAAATGATTCATCTGTTTCTATGGCTTTGTTTGATAATGATTTTCTTTTTTATAAAATCATACTCATTTGTTCCTAATTTATGTGGTTTCATACTTTTATGGAAACATTCGAATTCTAGCAGAAAAATTCCAAAAACAAAAACCTTTTTTTAGTTTTCAAAATTTTGTAGGTTGGAAGTATTCACCAGCTTAAAAGTCTAATAGTTATGAAGTGAGCCTCACTTTTTTAATTTAATATTATGATGTTTTTATCCTTTTCTTTTTTTTAGAGCATCCTGATGTGGTATCAGTATATGAAAACAAAGGATTAAAACTGCACACAACACGATCATGGAACTTTCTTGGAGTTGAGAATGATGGTGGAATTCCTTCGGACTCACTTTGGAACCTTTCAAGATTTGGTGAATCTACAATCATTGGCAACCTTGACACAGGTCGGACTTGTTTCTCTCGTATAAGTTCTTGGACATTAGGCAAATTTTGTAATAATTTGAGTACCTATTCTTCTGGTAATTGGAATCAATATAGGTGTTTGGCCAGAATCAAAGAGTTTTAGTGATGAAGGATATGGACCTATCCCAATAAGATGGAAGGGAAGTTGTGAAGGTGGCTCAAAATTTCATTGCAACACGTCCCTTACATCAAATCCCTTAAAGTTACAACACCTCTATTTAATTATTTTATACTAAGAAACTCGACAATTTAATCCGACTAATGTGTTAAGCACGTATTCTTGACACTTTTGTTAGCATAATAGAAAAACACGAGACACTAGTTGTTCAAAGTAAATATTAATCTAATATTTGTTAGATGCATATCGAATTATTGTTAACGATGCTATATAGACACATAAATGCATAAATTTTTAGAGCAAAATTACAATAAATTCATTTTCTTGGTTAAATTACAAGTATAGCTCCTACACTTTCACGTTTATGTTTAAGATGTCTTTGAACTTTAAAAAGTATCTAATAAATATTTGAACTTTAACTTTATGTGTTTAAAAAAGTTTTAAAATGTGTAATAGGTTTGAAACATTCAATTTTGTGTCTAATAGGTCTCGGATATATTCAAATATTTAAAAATCAATTGATCTATTAGATATAAAATTAAAATTTATGTTTATTAAGACTGTGAACATTCAATTTACTTTCTAGTAGGTTTGTAAATTTTAAATAAATGTCAAATGGTTCATTGATCTATTAGATACAAAATTAAAATTTCAAGATTTATTGACTATCACAAAATTGTAAGTTTAAAGAACTCAATATACTTTTTAAAGTTTAGGAATAAAATAGATAAAAAGTTAAATGTTGACATATTAGACATTTCTTTTAGTTCATATATATATAAAAAATTTAAATAAAAAAAATTTAGAAACTAAACTTGTCGTTTAACCTATGTTTTTAAGCACATAAATGCATAAGTTCATCGACTTTTGAATTTTCTTCTTATATAAAAATGATAATAGATTTGTCCTTGTCGTGTTTGTATTCTAGCTAGTCATTGTATCAAATGATTGTATCTGTACGTGGGATGTAGATGTAAAATTGAAGATTTTAAATGCAGGAAGCTGATTGGAGCACGGTATTTCAACAAAGGGTATGCATCCTTCGTGGGACCTCTCAACTCAAGCTATGAAACAACAAGGGATTATGATGGGCATGGAACACACACCTTATCCACAGCGGGAGGCAATTTCGTTAAAGGAGTAAGCATTTTTGGGAATGGTTATGGATGTGCAAAAGGGGGTTCCCCTAAAGCCCTTGTTGCTGCCTATAAAGTATGTTGGCCTCCAGTGGGGGGCGGTGAGTGTTTTATGGCCGATATTCTAGCTGGCTTTGAAGCTGCCATTAGTGATGGAGTTGACGTTCTGTCGATTTCACTCGGTGGAGGTGCTGAAGAATTTTATGATGATTCAATAGCTATAGAGTCCTTCCATGCAATGAAGAACGGAATCACTGTTGTTTGTTCTGCTGGAAATTCAGGACCATCTAAAGGCACGATCGAAAATTTCGCACCATGGATGATAACTGTGGGAGCTAGCACAATTGACAGGCTTTTTACCACTTACGTGGCATTGGGAGACAAGAGACACTTCAAGGTACTCTATCCGACACTACTTAATACTTATAGTTATGTTCTTGACACTAATTCTACAAATATTTAGGTAACGAATCATTTTCAAACATAGTAAATTGCATTGGACATATAAAATTGTATTGTATACGTGTTTCTATATTCGTATCGATTGAGTTTATGGCTCTATACTACATTTATGTTTTCTTCGATAATTTTTCTTTGTCAATATCAGGATAGAAGTCTTTCGAGTAAAATATTGCCCGCTGAGAAGTTCTATCCATTGATCAATGCTTTTGATGCAAAATTCAACAATGTCACTGACATGGAAGCGTGAGTATATTTTGACTTAAATTATGTAGAATATCTCTAATTTTGGATAATTTCAATCATGTCCCTAGTCTTTAAAATTAATACTTGAATTTTCAAATAGATCCAAAAACTATGGTTGGGGAATTTTTTATTTAAGCCATCTGATAGAAAATTGTAAATAATGTTAGCGATATTTTTCGAGTTGAAATATTATGTATATCTTTGACAATTGTGATTGTGCAGTGTACTATGTCTTAAAGGGTCTCTTGATCCTAAAAAGGTAAAAGGGAAAATTGTAGTTTGCCTTAATTGGGACAATGGAAGAGTGGACAAAGGTTATGTGGCTGTTCAAGCACGTGTTGTCGGGATGATTCTTGTTAATGACGTGGGAAATGGAGATGGACTTTTGGCTGATGCACACATACTTCCTGCTTTCACATCTAAGCTATACCGATGGTGAATCAGTCAACCAATACATTCGATCTACTAAGTTATTACTCTATCTTATTCCATCAACTTCCATGTTTATTCACGAACTCTTTTAAATATAAACTTAACATAAATTTAGAAGCTTAGAAATCTATTAGACGTATTTGACTCAAAAGTTATAACTCATATGTCACATTTTGTGGTTGAATCAGAGTTCCAATAGCTTACATGACTCGCGTGAAGACTGAGTTGGGAATCAAACCAGCACCAATTATGGCTTCATTCTCATCAAGAGGTCCGAGCATAGTTGAGCCCTCAATACTAAAGGTTGGTTAAGATCTGTGTGTTGAGTAATTTTATAGTATAAAGTTCAATGTGTCAACTGTTAATAGTCACAAAATTTGAAGTATTGCATTTTTCTTTTCAATTTCCAGCCTGATATAACAGCGCTAGGTTTGAACATACTAGTAGCGTTCTCTGACGAAGCATCACTAACTGGTTCACCTTTTGATAAACGTCATGTTCTATATAATGTATTATCGGGCACTTCCATGTCATGTCCCCATATTTCTGACATCGTTGGCCTTCTCAAAACCCTTTATCCAAAATGGAGTCCAACAGCTATCAGATCTGCAATCATGACAACAGGTTCATTATTCAAAATTCTTCAATAATTTTAAAAGTTTAAGGACTAGTTAAACTAGTGTTAAGTGTATTTCCAAATCATGAATAATAAGACATTATTTTTTGGATTTTGATTTTGACTTAAATCTTGCAAGCTAATGATTTTGTTTGGCAGCTGAAACTGAAGCCAATGACTTAAATCCAATACTAAGCTCAAAAAAGGAGAAAGCAGACTCATTGGCATATGGTGCAGGCCACGTCCAACCAAATAAAGCAGCAAATCCTGGCCTTGTTTATGACCTCTCCATTGAAGACTACTTGAATTTACTATGTGCCCGTGGCTACAATAAAATACAAATGAAACTATTCTCCAATGATACTTCATTTGTTTGTTTAAAGTCATTCAAAGTAACAAATTTGAACTACCCATCAATCTCGCTAAATAATCTAAAATCGAAGGCGGTAGAGATCAAAAGAAGAGTAAAAAATGTGGGAAGTCCAGGCACATATGTTGCTCAAGTCGAGACACCACCAGGAGTTTCGGTTTCAGTAGACCCAAGTACTTTGAAGTTCACCAAAACTGGTGAAGAGAAGGATTTCAAAGTTGTGTTGAGGAGGGTGCCAAATAATCAAACTGAAGAGCATGTGTTTGGAAAACTTGTGTGGTCTGATGGGAAGCATCGCGTTAGCAGTCCAATTTTTGTGACATTAGAGATGAAATGAAAGAAGCACATTAGTTGAGTTGATTTTAGCTTGTTTTAGCTCAATTGAAATTTTATTTTCCCGTTCACAGTTCTGCTCGATAATAGATTTTTCATTTTTTTTAATTTAAATTTATTTAAATTTTCTATGTTGAATGACCTAAAAAAGAGCCATGAAAAATGTAAAGATTTTTGACTCACAATCAAAATATATTGAAACAAAATAAATGAAGGAGAAATAACAACCTGAGAGGAGAGTTTCTTGGACTTTCTATGCTTTTCAATTCTATCATGTTGTTGTGAATAGAGCATACATTTGATAGTATTTATTGGGGAGAAAGTCCAAACAAATTTCCTAAACTTTCTCCTTAAGTTAAATGTGACTCTCAGTTATAAAAAAAAAAAGGAGCGTTAGTCGCTGGTGGACACGAGAATTACGGCCCCAAACGAGGACATACTCTCTGTTCCTCACAATATGCCCTACGATGCTTCGAACGGTGTAGCCTTCAGCTAGACACCCCACAAACACCTGCAACAGAGAATGGTGAGAGAAAAATTGTAGCGAGAGAGAGACCAATACGTTTTTCCGACGAGTCTAAACTACGCATCTCCTGAAATGACCAACTTGATAAATTTAATGAAGGTAAGTTTGCTGAAGAAGGAAATTGAGTGGTTTGTATGAAAAAATGACTATATTTATAGTCAGTACAATGTTTAACTATAAAAATAAAATATATCTATAATCTGATATCCACCTAAGATCATATCTATGGGATATTCAGCTGCTAAAATATAAAAATAGCAACTAAATCTTTTTCAACACAACTCATACGGGAAAAGAGATCCCGGGTGACTATACGACCACCTAAGGTACGTTTTCATGCCTCACCAACGTCTATTGCTGTCGGTAACAAGAGATAAAATTTGGGTGTTAGAAATCTCATAGATCTGCCATTTAAGGCATCTAGAAGTCAAGAGATTTGGTGGAAGAGAATCAGAGGGCCCAATAGAGAGTTAGAGAAAGAAAAAGTCGAGGACAAACGTTGGAGACAGCCGCAGAGAGGAGAGAGAAGGAACTCGAAATTTCACACTGCAAGTTGGGCGAAGAAGACGAGTCCACTGGGTTAAATATGAACCGATTGATCTAATCCGTAACCACACTCGTAACGAGACAACCCAACCCGAGAGCCACCTCGGTCCATCATATGTCTGCAGCCCACCTACAGCAACGCCGTATCCGTGCAACTGCGTCAGCCAATCCGACCCGCAATGCCTGCAGCCATTCGACCCATTAACCCGTAGCCCAAACCGTGCTCTTGGCCTACCTACAGCAACCCAAGCCTGCAGCACCCGCGCGCTCGCTTCATTCGACCCGAGAAGAGTACTACGACGCGTCCCTCTCCCTTGGTGACACATGTCACGCCTGCAGACAAACACCTCTCGACTTCACGGCTCAGCTCGGCTTGGCTCTGCACAGTTCTTAAAGGCTAAAAACGGCTTAGACAACTTGGTTTAGCAAATTGGACACCGACTCCTAAATTTTTTACCCTCTCGGAGTTGGTTTTGACCTTATTTGAGGTAATAAAGGTCAATATAATGCCTTATTTCACAAATTTAAATTTAATTATGTTACAATTGTGAAATACTAATGAAAGGCGATGAACGACCTAATAGGAAATGAACTCCGACGACACTTGGAGAAGTTTTTGAGTAAGTAAGTGGTCTTACTATGAGATAGACTAGGTAATTGGTTGATGCGTGACGAGACATGCTGTAATACCCGAATTTTTAGATAAATAAATAATAAAAATAAAAATAACAACATAGGGGCAAAATGGTCATTTTGCCCCTACTCTTACCTAAGGGGTCTAGTTTTTGGGCTCTAAGAAGAAAGAGAAACAAAAGAAAAAAAAAAGAGAGAGAGAGAAAGGAGAAAGGAGAAGAAGTTAGGGTTTGGGAGAGAGGAAGAGCAGAGAAGACAAACCGCCGTTGGAGATCGAATCCAAGACAAGAAACTTCGAAGCAATACTTCTCTTGGTGTTGGAAAAGGAGTTTGAGTGGTGGATTAACTCATTCCGGCAAGAAAATCCGAGAACGGACAAAGTAAGGTTCCGAACTTCTTGTTTCAATTTTATCTAGATCTGAGGAGTTTTTGAGGTATGTAACTAAAATAAGATTCACACAGGTTTCTTGAAGTTCCTGGACGAAAATCGAAGTTTAGTCGAAGCTCAGGTAAACCGATTGAAAACAGAAAATGTGAGTTTTTTCGTATCTTTGGACGGCCTTAACTCATCATGTGCTCAAGGAAAAAATAAAGGAAAAATATATTGTAGAAGTAGAATATGAGATCTACAAGGTTCGTGAAGAAAATTTGTCGAATCGGATTCCGGATTGAAAGATAAAAAAATCGAAAGAAAATAGATTGAAAATGCGAAAGAGGCTAACATCTGGAAAAATTGAAACACGCAAGAGAGAGGGAAGAGACGCTGCCACGCGACAGCCAGCGTACGGAGGAGCGCGGCAGAATCGGTGATCGACACGTGGTGGTCACCGACTGGTGAGGCGCGTCCTCACCTGGCAGCGGACACGCGTTAGGAACGTGGATTTGGGCCGACCCGACCCTGAATCGCACGCAACCCGGGACCGGCAAACCGCTCCGCCCGTGACTCCGACCCGGTGCCTCTAACCTGCAACTACTCGAAAACCACGGGTGGACACCCGCGCGTAGGAGTTGCACGTAGAAACCCTCTAGAGCGCGTGTGATGTAGGCGCGACCTGTCAAGGAAATTCCAGAATTTTTAGAATCCTTTCTGTCAAGAAAACTCGAGCTTGGGAAGGCACGCTCAACCAAGTAAGTAGCTATTTGGATTCCCATGAACAGTACTTATAGGAACCTCTTGGAATAAGCATGCATGCTATCGTACCCATAAACTTAGCTAACCGGACCTAGCATATTAGTATGGAAACCATGAAAATAAAATAAATAAGGAAATCTATGACTTCTAGATATGAATGATTATGTAATCTGTTTAAATTGAGATTCTGATAATGTATGTATGCATGAGGAGGATGGGAAACTTGTGAAATCTGCGCTCCGGGTGAAGATGGACATTATCTTCCCGTTGAGCATGTTTGTTAATATTGCATGAACTGCTGCGTGTTAACTCCGATGCATGATGATTGCTTGTGTTATCTTTCTTGTTGAATAGGAAGAAATTATGAGCTTAGATTAGGGTGCTTGTGACTAAGTAGGCTAGACGAGACCCTAGATTGGGGGATCTCTAGAATACCGTGCATTTAGACTCGCGAAATGATTATCGGCTGATCCAGAGCCTAGAATTCCAAACCTGATAGGTTTGTGAGACCTTGCACGAGAATCCTAGAGATGCATGAATCCAAGTCTAAGCCACCAAGTTCCACCCTAGAAAGAATAGTAGGTCACCACGGTAACTGTAGGTAGCCCGCTAGAGTTGAGCAGTGTGGATAGTGTCATCAAAACCTCCACTTCCCTCTCTACTTCGATACCGTACCGTCGAGACAGAGCTCCTGTACAGAGATCGTTGAGCTTGGCAGATCCGGACAGGGAAGTGTGACAGGTGCCCAAACCTATTGGTGATAGCTAAGGGGTCTTCTGAACAGGACTCCTGGGCCGTAGAAACCCATCCCTGAGCGGGGGACGTGAAGCTACGTAGGATGACTTAGTAGCTGACCGGCACACAGGGGGTCGCACCTCGAATTTAGTGAATGTATGGTCCCATGTGAGGGTTGTCAGCTAACCTCCACGGATGATGTTCAGAGAGAGTCAGGCACGTGGATCCAGGCCGACCCGACCCTGAACCGCAAGCAACTCGGGACTGGCGAACCGCTCCGCCCGTGAACCACTCTGACCCGGCGCCTCTGACCCACGACTGCTCGGAAACTGTGCGTGGACACCCGCGCGTAGGAGTTGCACGTAGAAACCCTCTAGAGCGCGTGTGACGCGCGTGTAGGCCCGACCTGTCAAGGACATTCCAGAATTTTTAGAATCCTTTCTGTCAATAAAACTCAAGCTTGGGAAGGCACGCGTCAACCAAGTAAGTAGCCATTTGGATTCCCATGAGCAGTACTTGTAGGAACCGCTTGGAATAAGCATGCATGTTATCATACCCATAAACTTAGCTAGCCGGACCTAGCATATTAGTATGGAAACCATGAAAATGAAATAAATAAGGAAATCTATGACTTCTAGATATGAATGATTATGTAATCTGTTTAGATTGAGATTCTGATAATGTATGTATGCATGAGGAGGATGGAAAACTTGTGAAATCTGCGCTCCGGGTGAAGATGGACGTTATCTTCCCGTTGAGCATGTTTGTTAATATTGCATGAACTACTGCGTGTTAACTCCTATGCATGATGATTGCTTGTGTTATCTTTCTTGTTGAATAGGAAGAAATTATGAGCTTAGATTAGGGTGCTTGTGACTAAGTAGGCTAGACGAGACCCTAGATTGGAGGATCTCTAGAATACTGTGCATTTAGACTCGCGAAACGGTTATCGGCTGATCTAGAGCATAGAATTCCAAACCTGATAGGTTTGTGAGACCTTGCACGAGAATCCTAGAGATGCATGAATCCAAGTCTAAGCCACCAAGTTCCACCCTAGAATGAATAGTAGGTCACCACGGTAACTGTAGGTAGCCCGCTAGGGTTGAGTAGTGTGGATAGTGTCATTAGAACCTCTACTTCCCTCTCTACTCCGATACCGTATCGTCGAGACAGAGCTCCGGTATGGAGATCGTTGAGCTTGGCAGATCCGGACAGGAAAGTGTGGCAGGTTCCCAAACCTATTGGTGATAGCTAAGGGGTCTTCTAAACAAGACTATTGGGCCGTAGAAACCCGTCCCTGAGCGGGAGACGTGGAGCCACGTAGGATGACTTAGTAGCTGACTGGCACACAGGGGTTGCACCTCGAATTTAGTGGATGTATGGTCCCGTGTGAGGGTTGTCAACTAACCTCCACGAATGATGTTCAGAGAGAGTCACGTATTCAGATTCAACCATACGATCTCCTTAGATTTACTTATGAGGTCGCGCCTTACCTTAGGACACTAATCATTCCACTGCATAAGATGGGCAAGCCTTCTAAGATATAGAAAAGAGAGTGGTAGCGTGATTCGCACTCACTAGAACCCAGAGATAAGACCGTGTATACCTACTAAGTTAAGGATGCGAAAAGAGCCTACAAGTAGGTTGCTTACTGAGTATATTTTTATACTCACCCCTTTCTCCCCTTTTTTTCCAAGTACCAGTCGATACGGGGAGGTGTTCGAGAGCTGCACTGTCACAGAAGGGTGTCGTTCCGGAGCGTCAGTCGCTTGTCGGTCTTTTAGAGTTCTTTGTCCGTTTTCATATTTGGAGTCTTTTGTATTTCATTTTATATTTGTAATCCCCATTTGTAACATTTGACTTTGATTTTATATTTAATTTTGGTGTCCTTGATTTCCTTTTCTTTTTTTAAATTTTGTCGGATTTTTACCTTCTATTTTATTTTCTTTTTAATTTTATTTGTTTTCGATTTCGTCTTTTTAGTCACGATTCGATTTTTCGAAGCCTCAAAAATCGGGTCGTGACACATGCCTAATGGCACCGACACGTGTTTTTTATGCTTTATGATTATGATGTATGATTTATGATGTATGATGACGTGTATGAGTTATATGATGATAGTTAATGATGTTTTATGATGATTATGATGTGTTATGATGATGTTATATGTTGATAATGATGCATGATGTTATTTTCATGTTAAGTTGGGAAGCATGTTGTGAATGTCCTACTGCATTTTGATGATAGTTATGCTTAGGACACAACCCTAACTAATATTAATAGTAATAAGATAAAACTTAATGCACATATATTACGCATGGTAATATAAGAATGACACTAGTAATTGGTGATGTTTCTTCAAAGTAAGCTGCTAGTATATTCACATGTTGTTATATAAGTTGGAACTTAGAAAGAAAAATGCAATATTCAAAATTTTTGTGACGGTTGGTAGTTTACATATTGAACTTTATACTTAAAATTACTCAAGATAGTTCTTAATCAACCATGAGTATTGAGCGCTCAACTACGTTGGGACCTCTTGACGAGAATGGAGCCATCATTGGTGCTAGTTTGACTCCAAACTCTGTTGTCATGCCAGTCATGTAAGTCATTAAAATTTTGACTCGACCACAAATATGTCATACGAGTTACAACTTTTGTCGTTTTTCAACTTTCAAGTTTAATAAAAAATTTAATTTAAAAAATGTGTATAATGAATCTCAAAACTTTTAAATTTATGTTTAATTGATTATGAATTTCAAAAAAGTTTGTGAATAATCGTGGAAGTTGATGGAATAAAATGAAGTAATTACTAGGTAGAGTTGATATATTGGTAAACTGATTCACCATCCGTGTACTTTATGAATAAGCAGAAAGTAAATGTGCATCAGCCACATGTCCATCCCCATCTTCCTTGTCGTTAGAAAGAATCATCCCAACAAAATCTGTTTGAGCAGCCACATAACTTTTGTCCACTCTTGCATTGTCCCCTATACGGCAAACTACAACTTCTCTCCGTGCATCTCTAATGTCACAAAAATTGGACTGCTAACACGATACTTCCCATCAGACCACACAAGTTTTCCAAACACATGCTCTTCAGTTTGATTATTTGGCACCCTCCTCAACACAACTTTGAAATCATTCTCTTCATCGGTATTAGTGAATTTCAAAGTACTTGGGTCTACTGAAACTGAAACTCCTAGCGGTGATTCGACTTGAGCAATGTACGTGCCTGGACTTCCCACATTCTTCACTCTTCTTTTGATGTTCACTACATCAGATGTCAGATTATATATCGAGATTGATGGATAGTTCAAGTCTATTACTTTGAATGATTTTGAACAAACAAATGAAGTATCATTAGAGAATAGTTTCATTTGTTCTTTGTTGTAGCCACGGGCACATAGGAAGTTCAAGTAGTCTTGGGTGGAGAGGTCGTAAACAAGGCCAGGATCTGCTGCTTTATTTGGTTGGACATGGCCGGCACCATATGCCAATGGGTTTGCTTTCTCCTTTTCTGAGCTTAGTATTGAATTTAAGTCATTAGCTTCGGTTTCAGCTGCCAAACAAAACTATTAACTTGTTCTTATTATTATGGTAAAATTATGCGGACTAAATTATACAAAATACTCTTAAATTTAAAACATATTTTAATTATGTTATTACATTTTGATAATTTATAACTTAATTTCAGTTACATAGAAAAATAAGATTAATTTTTATTGTTTATTTCAAATAAAAAGATATCCTAACATTATTTACAAATTTACCTCGGATGGTCTCAATAGAAAATTCCTCAACGCTAGGTTTTGATCTATTTAAAAATTTAAGTATTAATTTTAAAAACTAGAGACATGATTGAAATGTATTAAAAAAATTAGAGATATTGTGCATAATTTAAATTAAAATATACTTACGCGTCGATATCGTGGGTATTGTTGAATTTTGCATCTAAAGCACGAATTAAGGGATATAACTTCTCAAGTGGCAATATTTTACTAGAAAGACTTATACCCTGGTAGTGACAATGAAAAATCATTAAAGACAACATAAACGTAGTATAGAGACACGTATATGATACAATTTTATATGTTTATTGCAATTTACTATATTTGAAAATAGTTTGATACTCACCTAAATATTTGTATAAATAGTGTCAAGAACATAAAAATGTAGTATTAACTAGTGTCGGATAGTGTACCTTGAACTGCCTCTTGTCTCCCAATGTCACGTAAGTGGTAAGAAACCTGTCAATTGTGCTAGCTCTCACAGTTATCACCCATGGTGCGACATTTTCGACACTGCCTTCAAATGGTCCTGAATTTCCAGCAGAACAAACAACAGAGATGCCGTTCTTCACTGTATGAAAGGACCCTATAGCTATTAGATTGTCAGAAAATTCTTCAGTACGTCCACCGAATGAAATCGACAGAACGTCAACTCTAATCACTAATGGCAGCTTCAAAGCCAGCTAGAATATCGGCCATAAAACACCCACCACTCCCCATTGGAGGCCAACATACTCTATAGGCAGCAACAAGGGCTTTAGGGGAACCCCCTTTTGTAGTGCCATTATCATTCCCAAAAAAGCTTACACCTTGAATGAAATTTCCTCCGGCTGTGGATAAGGTGTGTGTTCCATGCCCATTATGGTCCCTTGCGGTTTCATAGCTTGGGTTGAGAGGTTTAGGTTCCACGATGGATATATATCTTTTGTTGAAATATCGTTCTCCAATCAGCTTCCTATATTTAAAATCTTCAATTTTGCATCTACATTACACGTATCCATACAATCATTTGATACAATGACTAGCTAGAACACAAACACGACAAGAACAAATTTATTATCATTATTATATAAGAAGAAAATTTAAAAGGCGATGAGTTTATACATTTGTATGCTTAAAAACATAGGTTAAACTGCAAATTTAGTTCTGAACTTTTAGCTTTGTATCGATTTTATTCTTAAATTTTAAAAAGTATCTTAAGTTCTTTAAACTTAAAATTTTGTGATAGCCAATAAATCTTGAAATTTTAATTTTGTGACTTTAATTTTTTGTCTACAAAATCATTGACCCATTTGACATTTATTTAAAATTTAGGAACCTACTAAAAATAAATTGAATGTTTAGAGTTCTATTACATACAAAATTTAATTTTATATTTAATAGATAAATTATTTTTTAAAATAATTATTTTTATAAATATTTTAATATATTTAAGATCTATTAGAAAAAAGAAAAAAAAAAAGAAAAGAGAAAAAAAAGAGGGAATGTTTCAAACTTATTACACAATTGAAAAAAATTTCAAATCATTATCACATACCTAAAAGTTTAGGAACTAATAATTTAATCAGAATTTGATGTAATTTTGCTTTAAAAATTTATGCATTTACGTTTCTATTTAGTATCATTAACAATGATTCAATATCCATCTAACAAATTTTAGATTAATGTTCAATTTTACCAACTATTGTTCCATGTTTGTCTATTATGCTAACAAAAGTATCTAATATGTGCTTAACATATTAGTCAAATGAAAGTGAGCGTATTTCTTAGCATAAAAGAATTAAATAGAGGTGAAGTAATAATAAGAGATTTGATGTTAGGGACCTGTTGCAACTAAAGTTGGAGCCACCTTCACAACTTCCTTTCCATCTTGTTGGGATAGGTCCATATCCTTCATCACTGAAGCTCTTTGATTCTGGCCAAACACATGTATTGATCCCAATCAAAATAAGAAGAGGTACTCAAATTAGTACAAAAGCGGTCGAATGTCCAAGAACTTGTGAGAGGGAAATAAGTCTAATCTGTGTCAATGTTGCCAATGATTGTAGATTCACCAAATCTTGAAAGATTCCAAAGTGAGTTTGATGGAATTCCAACATCATTCTCAACTCCAGAAAGTTCCATGATCGTGTTGTATGCAGTCTCAGTCCTTTGTTTTCATATATGTTCTAAAAAAAAGAAGATTGAGAAAACACCATATTATTAAAAAACTAGGGTGGCTTCGATAACTATTTGACTCCTACAAATTAAGCTTGTGATTACTACTTCCAACCCACGAAGTTTTGGAAACTAAAAAAAAAAAAAAAAAAGGGTCATTTTTTTCTTTATAATTTTTATGTGAGAATTCCAATGTTTCTATAAAAATATGAAACCCAATAAATTAGGAACAAACGAGTATGATTTTACTAAGAAAGAAAATCATTATCAAATAAAATGATAACCATAGCCATAGAAACGGATGAATCATTTTACTCGCTATATCTTCTGCAACTTTTTGATCAAGAACAGCTGCAAAGCCATTGATATGTCTATTGTATGAGTAAAATATTGCTTCGTTGCTGTACTTGGAACAAAAACATAAGACTGTAAATCAAGAGTGAGAGTTCAACAAATCTGCGCTACATGATTTGAAACTAAAAGTTTCGCCTTCCTAACACAGATCCAAGTAAATTGTAGTGGGTTTGTGTTGCAAGTTGGAGATCAAGTGCAGAAGGATTTAACCCATGTGAATGTGATCCCAAGTAAACAATATAAGACTATATAACATAAAGAAAAAAAACTTTAGTGTTTAAACTCATTTGATATAAACATTAAAAAGGATTTATAAGTGATTATTGACTAACCTTCTTGGGTGCAATGGTGGATGTTTGTAAAAGAGCAAAAAGAAAGAATGTCAGAAGTAAAGGAGGAAGATTGAACGCCTCCATTTCTATATCTCTCAGAATAATTGTTTTATTAGAATGGTATACTCTCTATTCCCCGTGGCTTTTATTTGAGGTTTCATTTTTATGTATAGAAAGTGACGATGAAATCTTCCATTTGAAGAGACAGAGAAGATCGAGACGCAAAAATGAAAGAAATTGATGGTATTTTAAAGAAATTATTATGGCAAGGAAATGAAAATGATTTAATAACACATCCACACCAAAATGGTAGAATCCAAGAAAGAATTATATTACACTTGAAAAGGAAACTAACATGATATGGTTGTTAAAAGAACTATTGTGACATAGTTTTGTATGAAATGTTGTATAGGAAACCCGTCGGTGGGAAACATCCGAACAAGAGATTAGACCAATTCAATTCATCTTAGGAGATCGAAACTCTTCTCAATCTTCTATGAAGTACTCAGTTTTCTATACTTTCAATTTGGCCCGTGCAAGTAAGATACACGAGCCTAATGAGACTCTTAATCAAGTATCTTCAAGCATCTTGTGTAGTTAGAAACCAATTATGTTGTGGCTTTAGGAATCTTGGCTTGATAAAACTTTAAAGGTTTTGAAATTATGAAACTCATGGAGACTATAAAGATGAAAGCAAAAATAAATAAAAATAACTTTAGTGGATTTGGTATGATACTAAAAACCTATAAAAAATGACTCGAAAATGAGAGTGTTTAAGTTTCGTATTTTAACTAAACATATGTGTCAAATTCATCAAATTTGAACGTTCTTTACAGTTTCATTGAAAAATATTGAAAGAAACTTAGTTTTTTCAAATAACCATGCCGATAGTAAGAACGGTTACTCGGATGACCTTAGTCGAAGTTCTATTTCAAATTAGCTTGCTTTCGTCCTTCGAATTTGTCTCATGTACGACAAAGCGCTTCACCCTATTAAAGATGTTCACCAAATCTTTTTCGTAATTCTAATTCCTAAATTTTATTAAATATTTAACAAATTTTTAATCTTTTAATTTAGATTTAATGTTTCTTGAGATATAAATATGTTTAACAATACAATGCCTATCCACATACAATTTATTAGATATTATAATTTCATAATATATTTGTGTTTTTATTCTATTCTCTTTTTGTGTTTTGTGATATTTTTAATAGATTTTTATTTACAGATCTTCCCTTTAATCTCTCTATTTATTTATTATTATTATTATTATTATTTTTTTATTCTATTAAGAATATTCTCAGCCTCCTCTCTATATTTTCTTTTTCTTTATTTATATTTCCTTTTTCTTTTAATTAATCCTTTCTTCCCCACTCTCCTTTTTCTTATTTTTTTTTTCTTCTTTTAATTCTATTAAATAATTTAATTCTGTTCAGATTTTTTTTTTCATTTCAAATTTTTCCTTTTTCATTTTATTTTTTTTCTTATTTTAATTATATTTATTCTCGGCCAATTTTTAATCGATTCATTTCTCTAATAATTTACTCGAATTCATATAAAATTATTGACATAAATTAAATAATTAAATAATTGCAACAATTTAGAAAAGATGAAAATCTAAATATAATTGGTTATAATTTTCTAAAAATGAAATTACGATAAAAGAAAAGCACAACATCTCTCTTTACGTAAATATTTTCGTTTTTATCCCTAACATTTTTTGTTTTTCTGTTTGTTTTTGTAGTAACTGTGATATTATGGTGTAAGCCGTTGAGATAATTGGGGGACGAGATGAGAGGTTGGTAGAGAAGCGGGGAAGGGTTATTTAAAAAAAAAAAACTTAAATCTTTTTTAATTATTTTTATTTGTTTATTTATTTATTATTTTATTGAACTATTACATTTAAGGTAGAACCTAAACCAGGGATACCAGTATTGCTGCTTAGGCTAAACTACTGCCCAAATTTGTGAACAACAAGAGCATAAACAGTCTCATACATTTGCACTTGTAAACATTCTTACTTTTGTTTTGATGTGAGTTCATTTGTTTCTTTTAAATCACACAAAATTTTATTGTAATTTTTAATTTTATGTTTTTATTATGTTTTTATTGCATAATCCATTGTTCTTGACTTAGCCTCGAATTTCGAGTCTTGATAGTATTATAGATGCAATTTAATTTGTCACTATTTGCCACTCTTTGTTATGATAATATTAATGTACAAATTGATATTAAGGAAATGATGAATGATCAATGTATAGGAAATGATTTCGAGAGAGAGTATCATGGTAGTGACCAAGATGGTTATTTAATGACAATTACTTTGATTTATATAAAAAGACTCTTCAGACTAAAGTGTTTAAAAGTTACATAAAATGTCTAGTATTATAAGACATATCTCATCTTCTCTGAGGCTAATATGTAGGCTAATATGTTGGGTGCAGAGTAGGACACATGTCTCACTCGCTATAATACAATTTGGAGATGGTTGGGATTTATGTCATAAAATCTCATAATTTATTATTTAATTTTTGTATAGGACCCGTTCCTGTTTAGTCGTCACTTACCTTATATCCATCCGTGAGTCAATAAACTTGACTTAGTAAAAGAATTGTTAGTACAAATTGTGGAGCAAGTTTTGGAAAATAGTAAATTATTTATTTAGGAGAATTGTTAGCCGTTTTAACTCGAGAAAAAAGTTTAGAAAATTTGTTAGTATTTTCTCGGGTATAAATAGTCATTAGATGTATGCTCTATTCAAAATAACGGAAGAGAATTAAAAAATATAGTGCTTAAGATTCTTACCCCAAGAAACTCTCCCCTCAAGTTGTTATTTGTGCTTCATTTATTTGTTTCGTTATATTCCGATCGTGGGTCAAAACCAACAATCGTATCGACCCAAGAAAAATGATTCATCTTGTTCCAGTGTAAGAACAACAATCAACGTTTATTGATCAATGTATATTACATCTTGAGTTTGAAGAGCAATATCATTAGTCTTGGTCAAATGACAGAAGAGCGAAGAAGAATGGAGTTAGTTGGCTCGTTTCTCAAGATATTCGACAGAAACGGAGCCCTGTTGAGAATGTAAAATGGTCGCAAAACTTCCAGTATCAGATATAAAAGATCATCAACATCTTCCAGAAGCCTCCATTAGCAGTGGAAGCAAGAAAGATAAGAAGAACTCAGTGAGCCATGAGAAGAAGTAACCGAAGAACATAGCTAAAAAGAAACAAACGAACAGAGTTAAGAAGAAATGGGAGGCCACTTCAGTTAAGAAAGCGCAACCTACAAGTTAGTGTGCTTCATCAAACTTACCGTCTCAACCAAAGAGGCCTAGAGGCAGACCTAAAAAGAAACAAGAATCCAATAATAACTCGGTTGAAAGATAGAGGAGTACCTTACAACATGATGAAATTCTTATGCAGAAGAGAGAAGCTCAAGAAATTGCATGTTGCAGAATTAAAATTTTTTATGAAGAAGACAGAGTTGATAAGGGACCAAGCAACGTTGACATTACAGAGCAACGTGCAAATATTCTAACCAATGCCCTAGTAAGGATTAAACTTTGCATGCCGAAGTTGCTCTGAGTGAAGAATCTTGAGTAAAGTCAAGCTTATGGGTGAGAATATGAGTCAATAAGTTTGACTTAATGAAAATAGTTATTATCGTGAGTAAGTTTAGAACAATGGTTAGTGTTTTATTTGAGAGAATTGTCGGTAGTTGTCATATTGCGGTAAGAAAATAGTTAGTGCATCATTTAAAAGAATTGTTAGTAGTTTTCATATTGTGGAACAAGTTTTGGACAATAGTTACTGATTTATTTAGGATAATTGTTTTTAACTTGAAAAGAAAGTTTAGAAAATTTGTTAGTATTTTCTCTCCAACAAATAGTCATCGGATCTATGCTCTATTCACAACAACATAACATAAGGGAATTGAAAAACATACCCGTTAAGGTTCTTAGTCCAAGAAACTCTCCCCTCAAGTCGTCTTTGTGATTCATTTATTTTGTTTCAGTATATTTGGATTGGGGTCAAAACCAATATGCTCCACATTTTTCATTGCTCTTTTTGAGGCCATTCAACATAGAAAACTTAAATAATTTAATTTTTTTTTAAAAAAGCAACAAAAAATCTATTATCGTTGCATAGAAGAACTATGAACACGAAAATAGAAATTTAATTATTGAGCTAAAACAAGCCAAACTCAACCCAACTCATGTGCTTCTTTCATTGCCTCTCTAACGTCACAAAAATTGGACTGCTAACATGGTGGTTCCCATTAGACCACACAAGTTTTCCAAACATATACCCTTCAGTTTGATTATTTGGCACCCTCCTCAACACAACTTTGAAATCCTTCTCTTCACCAGTTTTAGTGAACTTCAAAGTACTTGGGTCTACCGAAACAGAAACTCCTGGTGGTGCCTCGACTTGAGCAACATACGTGCTTGGACTTCCCACATTTTTTACTCTTCTTTTGATCTCTACCGCCTCTGATTTCAGATTATTCATTGAAATTGATGGGTAGTTCAAATCTGTTACTGTGAATGACTTTGAACAAACAAATAAAGTATCATTAGTGAATAGTTTCATTTGTGTTTTATTGTAGCCACGGGCACATAGGAAGTTCAAGTAGTCTTGGGTTGAGAGGTCGTAAACAAGACCAGAATTTGCTGCTTTGTTTGGTTGGACATGGCCGGCACCATATGCCAATGGGTTTGCTTTCTCCTTTTCTGAGTTTAGTATTGGATTTAAGTCATTAGCTTCGGTTTCAGCTGCGAAACAAAACAATTAGCTTGCAAGGTTTAAGTAAAAATGAAAATCCCATAAATAATGTATTTTAGACAAATTATTAGTATAACTAGTGTTTGAACTTTTAAAATGATTGAAGAATTTTGCATAATGAACCTGTGGTCATGATTGCAGATCTGATAGCTGCCGGACTCCATTTGGGATAAAGGGTTTTTAGAAGGCCAACGATGCCAGAAATGTGGGGGCATGACATGGAAGTACCAGATAATACATTATATAGAACTCGACGTTTATCAAAAGGTGAACCAGTTGGTGATGCTTCGTTAGAGAAAGCCGCTAGTATATTCACACCTGGTGCTGTTATATCAGGCTAGAAATTTAAAAAAAAAAAAAAAAACTATACTTCAAATTTTGTGACGGCAGTTGACACATTGAAGTTTATACTATAAAATTAATCAACACACAGATCTTAACCAACCTTGAGTATTGAGGGCTCAACTCGGTTGGGACCTCTTGACGAGAATGAAGCCATAATTGGTGCTGGTTTGATTCCCAACTCAGTCTTCACGCGAGTTATGTAAGCCATTGGAGTTCTGATTCAACCATAGAACATGACATTATAAGTTACAACTTTTGAGTCTAATAAATTTTTTATCATATAAAATATGTTTAATAGATTCCTAAGCTTCTAAATTTATGTTTATTAAATCATAAAGTTTAAAAGAGTTCGAGAATAAACGTGGAAGTTGATGGAATAAGATGGAGTAATTACATAGTAGACTGGATGTAATGGTTGATTGATTCACCATCAATATAGCTTACATGTGAAGCAGGAAGTAAGTGTTCAGCCGTCCAAATGTCATCTCCACTTTCTTCGTCATTAACAAGAATCATCCCAACAGCACCGGCTTGAGCAGCTTCGTAACTTTTGTCCACTTCTGAATCGTCTGAGTTAAGACAAACTACAATTTTTCCTTTTACCTTTTTAGGATCAAGAGACCCTTTTAGACATAGTACGCTACAAGATCACAATAAAATTTAATAAATATCATGTGTTACCGTCAATTTGTTCTATTATTATGGTAAAAATATCGGATTAAATTATACAAAATACTCTATAATTAAATTTAATTATGTTCTTACCTTTCAAATGTTTATTTCAACTCAAAAAAAAAAAATATAGCTAACATTATTTACAAATTTACATGGGATGGTTCAATAGAAAATTCCTTAAAATCTATTTCAAAATTTTAAGTGTTAATTTAAAAGACTAGGACATGATTGAAATGTATCTAAAATTTAAATATATTTTGTATAATTTAAATAAAAATATACTCACGAGTCGTTACTAGAGACATTGTATGATGCTGCATCTAAAGCACGGATCAACGGATAGAACTTCTTAGATGGCAATATTTTACTAGAAAGACTTTCCCCCTGATATTGACAATGGAAAATCATTAAAGCAACATAAACATAATACAGAGCTATATACTCAACCGATACAAATATGGAGATACGTATACGCTACAATTTTATATGTCCAATGCAATTTACTATGTTAAAAAATGGTTCAATACTTACCTAAATATTTGTATAAACAGTGTAAAAAATATAACTATATACTACTAACAAATGTCGGATAAAGTACCTTGAAATGCCTCTTGTCTCCCAACGCCACGTAAGTGGTAAAAAGCCGGTCAATTGTGCTAGCTCCCACAGTTATCATCCATGGAGCGACATTTGAGACACTGCCTTCAAATAGTCCTGAATTTCCAGCAGAACAAACAACAGTGATGCCGTTCTTCACTGCATGGAAGGACCCTATAGCCATTAGATCTTCAGAAAATTCAAAAGCATCTTCACCGAGTGAAACCGATAGAACGTCAACTCCGTCACTAATGGCAGCTTCAAAGCCCGCTAGAACATCGGCCATAAAACACTCACCAACCAACGTTGGAGGCCAACATACTTTATAGGCAGCAACAAGGGCTTTAGGGGAACCCCCTTTTGCAGTGCCATTACCATTCCCAAAAAAGCTTACTCCTTGAACGAAATTGCCTCCCGCTGTAGATAAGGTGTGTGTTCCATGCCCATCATAGTCCCTCGCTGTTTCATAGCTTGAGTTGAGAGGTCTAGGTTCCACGCTTGATATATATCCTTTGTTGAAATATCGTGCTCCAATCAGCTTCCTGTATTTAAAATCTTTAATTTTACTTCTAGGTTACACGTATTTAAAATCTTTAATTTTACTTCTAGGTTACACGTATCGATACAAACATTAAATACAATGACTAGCTAGAACACAAACACGACAAGGACATATCTATTATCATTTTTATATAAGAATAAAATTTAAAAGTTGATGAGTTTATGCATTGGTATGCTTAAAAACATAGATTAAATGACGAGTTTAGTTCCTAATTTTTTTTGTTTGTATGCTTAAAAACATATATTAAGAGATTTGATCTTAGGGACCTGTTGCAACGAAAGTTGGAGCCACCTTCACAACTTCCCTTCCATCTGGTTGGGATAGGTCCATATCCTTCATCACTAAAACTCTTTGATTCTGGCCAAACACCTGTATTGATCCCAATTACAAGAAGAAGAGGTACCCAAATTATTACAAAAGTTGTCCAAATGTCTAAGAACATATGAGAGGGAAACAAGTCTGACCTGTGTCAATGTTGCCAATGATGGTAGATTCACCAAATCTTGAAAGGTTCCAAAGTGAGTCCGAAGGAATTCCACCATCATTCTCAACTCCAAGAAATTTCCATGATCGTGTTGTGTGTAGTTTTAGTCCTTTGTTTTCATATACTGATATCACATTAGGATGCTCTAAAAAAGAAAAGGACAAAAATACCATCATTATTAAATTAAAAAATGAGACCGGCTTGATAACTATTTGACTTTTGAAAATTAAGTAGGTGAATATTACTTCCTACCTACAAAACTTTTGGAAACACAAAAGTAGTTTTGGTTTTAGAATTTTTTCTTGAGAGTTAGTATGTTTCTATAAAAATATGAAACCCAATAAATTAAGAACAATCGAATATGATTTATTAAGAAAGATAATCATTATTAAATAGTATGATAGTCATAGTCATAGATATGGATGAATCATTTTACTCGCTATATCTTCTGCAACTTTCTGATCAAGAACAGCCGCAAAGCCATTGATATTTCTATTATATGAATAAAAGATTGCTTCCTTAGCTGCTTCATTACTGTACTTGAAAACAGAAACATAAACATAAGAGGGGAAGTCAAGAGTGAGAGTTCAAAAAATCTGAACTACACCATTTCAAACTAAAAGCTTCACCTTCCTAAGACAGATCCAAGTAGACTATAGTGGGTTTGTGTTATAAGTTGGAGATCAACAACAGAAGGATTCAACCCATGTGAATGTGATCCCAAATAAATAATATAAGACTGCACAAAAAAAAAAAAAAGAACGTCAGTGTCTAAAACCCATTTGATATAAACATTAAAAAGTATTTATAAGTGATTATTGACGAACCTTCTTGTCTGCCATGGTGGGTGTTTGCAAAAGAACAAAAAGAAAGAATGGCAGAAGTAAAGGAGGAAGACTGAACGCCTCCATTTGTTTCTCTCAAAATAATTATTTTGTTAAAATGTTATACTCTCACTTCTTTAGTGCCTTTTTATAAAGTGTTCTATGATTCGACTCAAATTTGGACTTTTATTTGATGAAGAAATCTTCCATTTGAAGAGAACCAAAAATGGTAAGGAAATTAAAATGATTTAATAATATGCCGTTGTTAGTTTTGCTAATTTGTCTCAACTCTATGTTAGCTAATTATGAACGGAATTTTTTTTTATTAAATATGAACCGGTAATTTTAACATTCTCACACAATCGAGATAGTATTCCTTAATTATAAACCGATGATCATTCCCTAAATTAACCGATGTGGGACACTTTCATCTAACACCTCCCCTCGAACAAAGTATGCCTCTCCTTAATCGAGACTCGACTGATGTGTTTTAACACCAAAAATTTTAAATTGAGTGCCTCTAAGTATTTTGTAGGATGATAATTATAATAGCCCAAAAGAAAATAACAAATAAAAATAATTAAATTAAAGAAAAAGAACATATTAAGTTTTTTAAAATAAAAAAACTCTTTCCTACTTCTCCACTGCCCGTCATTCCTCTCTCAATTATCTCTCCTCAACCAACCATTAGATCAAAACATCGAACAGTTTTTGCCAATAAAAAAGAGAAACATAACAATAAAAATGGTTGAGAAAACAAAAATGTCAGATTTAGTTTAAAGAAAAAATGAAAATGGCATTTAAGCAAATTTACGTGAATGTTGGCGGAATAATTTGTCACATTATTTAAATCTTTTCTTTTATTTTATCCCTCATTTTGTTACTTTATTTATATTTAGATTTTAGTTATAAATCAAATAACAATAACCATTTAAAGAGTTTAAGTTGCTTTCTGATATATAGCATCATATTAAATAACAATAACTATTGCTTTATCATATATAGCATCATATTATAGCCTCGGATTTTGTTACTTTATTTATATTTAGATTTTAGTTATAAATCAAATAATAATAACTATTCAGAGAGTTTAAGTTGTTTTATCATATATATTATATATAGCATCATATATAGCCCCTTTAATTTTAGTTATAAATTAAATAACAATGACCATTTATGGAATTATAAGCTTTATCATAACTATTTTATTTTTAAGAAAGAAAAGAAAATTAGAAGGGATAGATATGGAAGTACCATAAACAGAATTAAAAATTGGGAATGAATGTTAACGAGGCCAAATATAAATACAGATATAAAAAAAAGTGAAGATTAAATAAATACAGAGAACCATAAGGAAGATTAAATATAGTGAAAGTGAAGGTTTGGTGAGATTGTGTCTACAAAATACACGAAAAAAAAGGAATATACAAGAATCGATAAAAAAATTAGAGTATTTTATGTTCTGTGCAATTCAAGAATCGATTAAAAATTGGCGAAAGATATTGTTAACCTAATTAAAAGAAAAACCGAGGAACTATAGACCGAAGGAAAAATGGAAGATATGGAATTGATTTTATTATCTGTGTGATTTAAACAACGGAATAATATTGGTAATTTTTAGTGCCAAACCCAACTTAATTTCTAAGAATAAGAATTACAAATTATAGGCCATGAAAAGTAATTGGAAAGCCGACGACGACAACAAAAATAAAAAAAAAGAAAAAGATAATACAGTAATCATATTTTTTTGAAAATGAAATTTTTATTAAAAATAAAATTATATAAAGTCTAGCGGGTGAAGCATGGTATAATATAGAGAATTGAACTTGAAATTGATGTTATTGGTCCACATAGGTTGACTCAGATACAAAGGACAAAAATCAAACTCTCACTAAGGAGAAATTGGTGACACTACCTAAGCTAATTAGGTAAGTGTCCTTACTATCGGCTTGGTCGGAAGACTTGTCTTATGTATGATGACACGTGCCCAGTGGCCCTTGCACGTGTCATTTATGTTTTATGCTATATGATGACGTTAGAAGATGATGTGTTGATGATGTGTTGATGTTGTATGATGATGCGATGATGTAATATGATGACTTGATGACGTTAGATAATGATGCGATGATGTTATATGATGATGTGATGATCTTCTATGATGATTGATAATGTTATGTGATGTCGTGATGACGCTGGATGATGATGTGATGATGTTATATGATGTTGTGATAATGTTATGTGATGACGTGATGACGTTAGATGATGATGTGATGATGTTATATGATGACTTGATGACGTTAGATAATGATGTGATGATGTTATGTTGTACATGATGTCGACATGATGATGATGATGCATAATAATAAGATGAAACGACTTCATATAATGATGTTCCATATTAAGATGTTGTGCATGTATTAAATGTCACGATGCATTATGACAACAAGTTTTTAAAGACACAACCTCAGTTAAACGAATGATGATAAATGTATAAAGGTCAATGTGTGCATGTTACTTAAAATAATGTGTGAACAGTGTATAGGGTTGTCTTAAAGATGATTTAAAGATGAAAACTACATGGACCTCATGCATTTTGTGTGTTCATATGCATCGGGATACTTCCCCATTTATGATGATGAGTTTGGACGCGCACAGTATGATGATGAGGGTGTTCATGGGGAGCATGACACTATGGAGTTCCGCTGACCTCTGGACGTCGCTACAGATTAACTTGACCAAAGAGGGTCCAGGGAGTGTGTGAGCCCTCTGGGGATTCACACTCGCATGTGTGGGTCGTTTGTAGGGAAGTACTACACATTCAATTTGTCCGAGACTAGAGGCCACCCCTATGATGGTTTTAAACGATAGGTCGCTAGATCATGAGTTGCATGTGTTTGCATTCCCTGACCCCAATAGTGGGGCCACTTACGGACTATTTCTTAAAATACTAAGTCATGTGCTACTTCTTTTCTGGTAAAGGCAAGGTGTTCCTAGGATTTGTCATACGGAATCTATCTACCTAGGATTTGTTTTTACTAGCATGCATGTTAACAAGCAATCCCTACCAATATTGCTTCCTAGAATTCGTGTGATTACTTATATAAATGGTAAATACTTTCCGAGCTAGCCTTTTCACTTGCTGCTCCAAATGTATGAAACTTTGGAAGAGGAAATTTGTCAACTAAATAAGGTTTTGTCATTATGATAAAATTAATCTCGTATTGAAAGAAAAGTAAGGGAATTATTTTACAAGGAAAAAAATTGTAAGGGAATATTCGAGACTTCAAATCTCGAATGTGACTTACCAGACGAAATAAAAAACAAATAAAAAGTAAAAGTAAAATGAAATAAAAGATAAAAATTAGATAAAATTTAAATCAAAATAAAGTCTACGGGTGCAAAAATTAAATATAAAATAAAATTCAATTATAAGAAAAAGTTATTCAAAATATTACAAAGGAGGAAATGAGATTGAGATACAATTATAAAACAAAATACAAAATACTTCAAAATGTATAAATAGATTGACGCTCAGTTAATGTAACGGTACAAAAAATTCGCAGTCACCGGAAAACATGAGATTAAAAGCAAGGCACCGGAGATCTCGCGTCTTCAACCAACACACAACCTAGACAAGAACCCTCATGCAAAAACACGATCACAAACAACCCACTTACCTTCAAAGAACATGTGAATACCGAGAGGGAGTGGCAACAAACTAGCCTTCTTTTTCCTCGGAGTACAATGTCAGCGAGATAGAGAGAGTCGATCCAATGCCTATGATTGACGACCCAAGTACACAGAAGGTAAGTCACTTGTGTTTCGTACTACTCCGTTGCGTTTTGTCTTGTCGCCGGTGATATCAATGGATTTACATTTAGGTACATAGGAGTGGTTGTGACGCTGTGGGAGTGGAAGAAAAGGTGAGTCGAATCCAGATTGGGAGCATACCCCGTAGACACAACCCACAACCTAGCAACACAATCAAAATACTCTGCCTAGTGTCACGGTCCTACATTTTTTACCGTGCGGCGTCGTGATCCTGACACGCTCACGACCAGCCTTAAGGGGAATTAAGCCCCATATATATTTTTCGCCCCGGCTTTGTGGCTTCGTCGGACCTTAGGCGAGGTTTGTCTTCGCCTATCGGACATCGCTTGTGCGGAATCCAAGCTTGTCCAACCACACACGCCTCCTGCGCGTGCATGTTCAATTGTCTGCGACACCACCGACTTGCCTCTTCACTAGGCCAAGTCATCTGGCTCGACCTTGCCTCTGCTCGGGCCAAGGTCTCTCAATGCAACGTCGCATCTCGTCTTGTCATCTCGATCCCCATCGATAGGGTCCATATGTCTTGACACCATCCCAAGTCTCGGGATGTCGTCGGCCATCATAACTCGCTCGGTCATGCCATCGAGAATGGGCCCGCGTGTCTTTCATCTCATCGGGACTTCCCGAACATCCATCCATCCGGGTTCTATCGAGGCATAGGCCCTCCCGTGCCCATGCCGAGTCATTTACGAATACCGTATCGGATAGCGGGTGTATGTAGCAACCTCCGACACGCGGGCTGGGGCGCAATACCAGCACACCCGTGCCGTCCGGTACTGTCCTTCAAAAACCCATTTCAAAGGAAGTCGCTCGAGACACTCGTCTCGACACGCTCGCCCACACTGTGACACACGTATGTGCCACAGGGTAGCTCACTTAGGCCAAGGGCCCAGGGGTGGTGGAGAGCTAACACCATGGTACCCCCTATAGTACATTCTGAGCCATTTTCAATCTTCTAGGCGTAGACATGATTTTGGTGAACGGTCATACGGTGCCGTGCATTGTCCGTTCGATGTCCGATTGACATCAAATTTGGTGAGCATTCATATTTCATATGAACGGACTTAACTCCCAAACTGCATGACCAAATTCCTTCCAGAACCCCGACTTTCGAGGTTAAGGCCCGGGGCCCTACCCGACCCTTCAACAAGCCTACCTTTGCCCTTCATGTCTATTCTGATGTCTCTGTCTTGTTTATGTCTCAACTTGTCTTTTAATGCCCACTTAGCGTGGTGGTGTGTTGGATGATGCATCGTCCTCCTCGATCGCATCATGGCACTCTTCTATATTGGCCCGCATGTGGCCGGATGGACGTCTCTTGAGGGACGACGCTTTGCTTGTCGCACCGTGAGGGTCACAACCTACTCTCTTCATAGTATGGTTGTGACACCTAGCAACCTGTCTGCAAGCCTCGACCCAAACACGCTGCAGCAACCCACGAAGCCCTCTGTACACAACCCAACATCCACAAGCCACCTGACACACGCCCAAAAATATGACCCGCATATACCCGAGAGTATGACCTGACCCACGCGGGCTCCAGCCCTACACGCACCTGACGTGTGGCAACTCCTCGACTTATCCAGCTCATTCGGCATTGCAAGGCCCTAGTTGCGGCTCGACAGGTCCATGACTCAAATTCAGCTTATCCAGCTCGAGTCTTATATTTGGACACCATTTTCTACGTTTTGGACCCTCCCAGAGCTGACTTTGACCTTATTTAAGGCAATTAAGGTCAATATAAGTCATTTTTTTTAGTTTTAAATTAAATTAAGTTAAGAATTCGACTTTTACTAAGGCTATTGAGCGAATATGCAAATAGATGAAGCCTTGTCATGAGTGAGAAAGAACTCGAAGGACGAAAGAAAACTAAGTTGAAAAGAGAACGTCGGCTAAAACCATCCAAATAAGTGACCTGACTATCAGCTCGGCCGGAAGACATTTCTTATGTCTTATAGCACGTGCCAAGTTGCCCATGCACATGTCATGTAAGTTGATATGATGTGTTATGATGATGTAATATGATGTGATGATGTTATGATATGTTATGATGATGACGACATGAGATGTATGATGATATGATATAGTATGATGTCATCTCATGTTACGATGATGTCCATGTATGAGATATTATATACATTTATGATGTGACATGTCACAACATGTATTACTATAAAAAGTTTTACGAGGCACAACCCCTAAGTAATGTCATGATGATAAATGTATGAATGTTTATGCATGCATGTTACCTAGAGTTAAATGTAAAGGATATATGGGGTTGTGTTTATCGAATGATTTAAGATGAAAACTATATGATGAGTACAAACGCGTACACTATGATGATGATTATCATCATCATGTCTTGCATGATATTTAAGGGTTTGTTGTACCTCCAGACGTCCAGCTATAGTCAACTAGCTTGACCATGCAGGCCCAAGGTGTGTGCGAGCATGCCTGGTGAGCCCACACTGTACGTGTGGGTTGTGTGTATAAGGAAGTACGACACCTCAAATTTTTTCGGACAGGAGGCCACCTCTATGATTGTTTTCAATGATAAGTTCTTGATCATTATTGCATGTGTTTGTATTCCTTGACCCCAATAGTGGGGTCACTTACTAAGTATTTCTTAAAATACTCGACTCATATGCTACTTTTATATTTAAGGTAAAGGCAAGGCACCCCTGTACGGTTGACGACGACATCACATCTAAAGATCATGAAACTTGCATAGGGTAGTTGCATTCATTTTAGTAGATCCTATGTTAGTATAGGGCATTGCTAATTTAACATTTTTGTTATTTATTTATTTATTTATTTCAATATTTCTTTTGTATTGTTTTAGGATCGTTTCTTGAACGTATAAGTCCATGACATCGTTTTACGAAGTCATTTTAAATGAAGGTTTTCTGCATAGAGAAGTTACATCATGCATATGGTAGCGACTTTAGGTTAGTAAAAACTAGGGTCGTTATAGTTGGTATTAGAGCTTTAGGTTATAGATTCTCTAGACTAGCCTACGAGGTAGGCTTGACATGTTACATGGTCCCTCCGCTAATGCCCCATTACCATCAGGTACATTACCGTCAGGTATATCATGCGTAGGATAACAAAAAGAAATGCCATAATAAAAAGTAAATATAACAAGAAGCCAAAATAAGAAGAAAAAAAATTCCTAACTTGCCGACCACATTCATTTAAAAAAAGAAAAAAGTCTCAATGATACCCCTTTAAAAAAACATAGAAAAATGGTCCTATAACAAAACTCTTAGGTCATTTTTTTGCTGAACATTTGTATCACGTTCATCAAATTTGAACTTTCTTCACCTCTAGCCATGTCCAAAATAGGCTCTAATAACCGGATTTGTAGACGAAATTTTCAAAAGAATGTGTTAAAACAAGCAAAACCTAACACAACTCATATGCTTCTTTTACTATATCATCCTAATACCACCAAAATCGGACTCCTAACATGATGCTTCCCATTAGACCATGCAAGTCTCCCAAACACAGCCCCTCGATGATAATCATTTGGCACCCTCTTCAACACAACTGTGAAGCTCTTCTCTTCACCAGTTCTAGTGAACATCAAGGTATTTGGCTTTATTGAAACCGAAACTCCTGGTGGTGCCTTAACGTTAGCAACATACGTGCCTGGACTTCCCACATTCTTCACTCTTCTTTTGATCTTCACTACTTCTGATGTCAAATTATCTATCGTGATTGATGGGTAGTTCAAATCTGTTACTTTGAATTTCTTTGAACAAACAAATGAAGTATCATTGGAGAATAGTTTCATTTGTGTCTTGTTGTAGCCTCGAGTACATAGGAAATTCAAATAGTCTTCGGTGGAGAGGTCGTAAACAAGGCCTGGATTTGCTGCTTTGTTTGGATTGACATGGCCTACACCATATGCAAATGAGTTTGCTTTCTCCTTTCCTGAGCTTAGTATTGGATTTAAGTCATTGGCTTTGGTTCTAGCTGCCAAACAAACCCATTAGTTTTTTTGAGATTTAAGTCAAATATTTCTTATGCAAATACGATAAATAATCTCAAAAATAAACTAGTTTAATTAGTCTTTTAACTTTATAATGATTAAAGAATTTTAAGTAACGAACCTGTAGTCATAATTGCAGATCTCATAGCTGCTGGACTCCATTTTGGATAAAGGGTTTTGAGAAGGCCAACGATACCAGAAATATGAGGGCATGACATAGAAGTGCCCGATAATATATTAAATGGAACCCGCCGTTTATCAAAAGGCGAACCCGTTGGTGTTGTTTCTTCTGTAAAAGCTGCTAATATATTCACACCTGGTGCAGTTATATCAGGCTGAAAATAAAAAAGAAAAACGAAAAACACAACAATTTGTAATGATTCGCAATTGGCACATTAAACTTTGTACTAAAAAGTTACTCAACACATCGTTCTTTACCAACCTTGAGTATTGATGGCTCAATTATGTTGGGACCTCTTGACGAAAATCTAGCCATAATTGGTGCTGGTTTGACTCCCAATTCCGTCCTCACACGAGTCATGTAAGCCATTGGAGTTCTAATTCAACCACAAAACATGACATATGAGTTATAATTTTAGTCCCGCTTCCACTTCTGCAAACTTCTAAATTTGTGTTTAATAGATTATAACTTTAAGTATTTAAAAAGTCATTAAAACTTTTAATTTTGGTGTCTAATATATCAGTAAAATTTTATAAGATGTCAAATGACTCATAAGATATTTTTTAAAGTTTAAAAAAATTTGTACAAAATGGAAAATCTAGAGACTCATCCAATCATTTTCTAAATTGAGTGATGAAATCGACACAAACCGAAAAATTTAAAACAAAACACAACGAAAGTTCATAAATAAATGGGGAAGTCGATGGAATAAGATGGAGTAATTACTTGGTAGAGTTGATATATTGATAGACTAATTCACCATCATTGTAGTTTATATTGGAAGCAGGAAGTAAGTGCGCATCAGCCTCAAGTCGATCCCCATCTTCCTCGTCATTAGCAAGAATCATTCCAACAGCACCTGCTTGAGCAGCCACATAACCTTTGTCCACATTTTCAATGTCCCCTCCGAGGCAAACCACAATTTTCCCTTCTACCTTTTTAGGATCAAGAGACCCTTCAAGACATAGTACGCTGCAAGATCACAATAAAATTTACTTAATATCATGTGGCTAATGTAGTTTTGTTTGCCTTACATCTTAAAACATACACGGTAAAAAATATACTCACGCATTGATGTCAGAGACATTGTTGTTTTTTGCATCTAAAGCACGTATCAATGGATAAAACTTCTGAACTGGCAATATTTTATTAGAAATACTTCCACCCTGGTATCGACAATTGAATATCATTAAAGATAACAAAAACGTAGTATATATTATCATTTAATATCATAAGGAAATTCAAAATTTGATATCGAATTAATTTATATATTTATATGTTTGATGCAATTTAGTATGCTTAATAATTGTTTAATATTAAGCACATAACTATCTAGTGTTAACAAGTGTTAATAGGTGTCCAACAAATCTCAGACACAAACATGTTAGTTAAATTAAAGTGTTTGTGTTTCTTAAAATAGTACCTTAATGTGTCTCTTGTCTCCGAGCGCCACGTAAGTGGTAAAAAGCCTGTCAGTTGTGCTAGCTCCCACGGTTATCAACCATGGTGCGACATTTGCAACAGTGCCTAGAGATGGTCCTGAGTTTCCAGCAGAACAAACGACAGTGATGCCGTTCTTCACTGCATGGAAGGACCCTATAGCTATTGGATCATTATAAAATTCTAGAGGACTTCCACCGAGTGAAATTGACAGAACGTCAACTCCATCACTAATGGCAGCTTCAAAGCCAGCAAGAATGTCGGAGTCAAAGCACCCACCAATTTTCACACGAGGCCAACATACTTTATAGGCGGCAACAAGGGCTTTAGGGGAGCCCCCTTTTGCAGTGCCATTACCATTCCCAAATATGTTTGCTCTTGAAACAAAATGGCCTCCAGCTGTGGATAAAGTGTGCGTTCCATGCCCTTGATCGTCCCTTGCTGTTGCATAGCTTGAGTTGAGAGGCCCCACGATGGATGCATACCCTTTGCTGAAATACCTTGCCCCAATCAGCTTTCTGAATTTAAAAGCTTTTATTTCACGTCAAGGTCACTCGTAAGCATACAAACATTTGATACAACAACTTGCTCGAACACAAACACTACAAGGATAGATATATTATAATTTTTATATAAGAAGAAAATTCAAAATCTGACGAGTTTATGCATTTATATTCTTAAAAATATAAAAATGTTGGATTAATATTCACTTTATAACACTTGTGTCGAGGGTGTCTATTATGCTAATAAATGTGTCTAATTTGTGGTTAACTTATTAGTCAAATGAAAGTGTCTGTGTTCCTTAGCATAAAAGAATTAAATAGAGGCGAAGTAACAATAAGAGATTTTATGTTAGAGACCTGTTGCAACGAAAGTTGGAGCCACCTTCGCAGCTTCCCTTCCATCTTGTTGGGATAGGTCCATATCCTTCATCACTGAAGCTCTTTGATTCTGGCCAAACACCTGTATTGATCCCAATTACAAGAAGAGGTATCCAAATTATTACCAAAGCTGCCAAATGTCCAAGAACTTACAAGAGGAAAACAAGATCAACCTGTGTCAAGGTTGCCGATGATTGTAGATTCACCAAAACTTGCAAGATTCCAAATTGAGTTAGAAGGAATTCCATCATTATTCTCAACTCCAAGAAAACTCCACGAATTTGTTGTATGCAGTTTTCTTCCTTTGTTTTCATGGACTAATGCCACATTTGGATGTTCTAAAAAGAAAATGAGAAAAACCCTATCATTATTAAATGGAAAGACCTGGCTTGATAACTATTTAATTTTTTTAAAAGTAAGCTTATAAACAATACTTTCAAACTAGGAGTTTCTTTGTTTTTTTATTTGCTTTTTAAATGTTTTCAAATTCGTGTGAAATTCAAATGTTTCCATAAAAGATATGAAACCCAATAATTTGGAGGAAACCAGTACATCCTTCAAAAACAAAATCATTATCAAACAAGATCATAGCTTCAGATGAATTATTTTACTTGCTACATCTTCTGCAACTTTCTGATCAAGAACAGCTGCAAAGCCATTGATATGTCTATTGTATGAGTAAAAGATTGCTTCCTTAGCTTCTTCATTGCTATACTTGGAAACATAAACATAAGAGTATAAATGAAGAGGGAGAGTTCAACAAATCGCACTATATGATTTAAAATTAAAAGTTTCACCTTCCTAACACAGAGCCAAGTAGACTGTAGTGAATTTCTGTTGCGAGTTGAAGATCAACGGCAGAAGGATTCAACCCATGAGAATGTGATCCCAAATAAACAATATAAGACTGCACAACATAAAGAAAAAAATTTAGTGTCTAAAACCCATATGAAATAAAGATTAAAAAACATTTATAAGTAATTATTGACTAACCTTCTTAGTTGCAATGGTGGATATCGGCAACAGAGCAACGAAAAAGAACGACAGAAGTAACGGAGGAAGATTAAAAGCCTCCATTTCTTTTTCACTCTCAAAATAATGGTTCCTTCCAATACTGATCAGTGTTTTGAAGTTCATGGTATGTTGAACAACTTATTAGGATAATTATGGTAGGGAAATGAAAATTTTGATGGAATCAAGAAGGGATATTATCAAATTTTGAGGGGGGAATAAATATGGTATATGGTTATGTCCCATTTGACAACACCTTCCAAAATAGATAAAGCTTTTTAAGTAATGGAATCTTTATAAGTCCTTTTGTTCGGTTCAAATCTCTTATTGGTGTGGGATCTTATCGATCCATTTGTCTAGGGGTCAGCATTTTCGCTGGGATACTATTTGGTGTCTAATTCTGATACCATTTGTAACAACTCAAGCTGATCACTAGTACATAAGTCTGTTTTGACCTGTTACGTATCGTCGTCAGTAGTAGAGGTTTCCACACTTTTATAAGGAATGTTTCGGTCTCATCTGGGAACACACAGTTTTAAACTACCTTAAATGACTTAAAGTTAATGTAAAAAAACTACCTTTTTTTTTCATGAGTTTTCAAGCTCGATATTATTAAGGTCTTAGGTTTGAATTTGGTAACATGTTAGTTCATTCTTTGTTGTTGTCCTTGTTGTTGTCGCCGTTGTCGTCGTCCTTGTTGTTGTCGTTGTTGTCCTTGTTGTTGTCGTCCTTGTTGTTTAGGGTTTTTATTTTTCCTTTTTTTATTTTTTTTCCAACTCATTGATATTATTAATTCGGTTTTTATTTTATAATTTTTATTTTCTTTTCACGACTACACAATTTTATTTATTTTCAATTAATTAATTAAAATTAAAATTTTAGAATAATAATGTGAAAAATACATTTTATAATCTGATTTGTAATCAATTTCAATTTTATTTTATTTTTTTCTCATCTATACAATACTATTTATTTTCAACTACTTAATTGAAAATTAACTAATTAATTAAAAATTGAGAGTTAAAATAATAATAGAAGGAATATTTTTCATAACCTAGAATAACATTTTTTCTTTTTTTCTAATATAAGCTTTGATAATATCAATTTCATTTTTTTATTTCATAGTATTTCTTTTTTCTTACCTATATAATCCTTTATTTTCAACCAATCAATTAAAAATTAATACTTTCAAAAAAAATATGAGAAAATTAATACTTTAAAAAAAAATATGAGAGGTATTTAAAAGTGTGATTATCAAATATTTTATTAAAAAAACAATGTATTTTTTTAATTATAGACATAAAATTTCATGTCATTTAGAGGTCATTTTGGTCATAAGTCAATGGTACATAATTATAGGAACATTTTAGTCATTTTAAACCTGCATTTGGTTTAGCCCATTATCATAGTCCAACGGTCTCCAAAATTTCATAAATAACCTTATCATGTCACATTGATTCTTCTCCTAAAATTTTATGAACAACCGAACTCATTTAGTAGGTTTGTGGTTCAAGCGTTTCATTGAAATCAATGTTCGCGTGAACACTAAGGTTGGCAAACTTACTCAACCTTAACCCTAAGATCCTCACTTTTTTTTCATTAAGATTGCCTTTTTCCATCCACTCGATCAATAGTTTTACTAGTTTCGTGCATTACATTGTTCTCCAAGTCAAATTCTCTAAACTTGGCTAAAAGTTCAATAATTGACATCTTTGCCCATACATCCTCAAAATCTCATTTTAACCATGGTTCTATAACCATAACAGAAACGCACTAACTTTTTTTTTTCAACTCCTTTGTAATACCAAGAAGGAAGCTTATCAAAATTCTCTTCTAAAATTTTGTATCCTAAATTCGGGTACTTTTCTCTTATCTTATCTTATGTTCCAACGTGATCTCTTTACTGGTTTCGTCTCAGTATTTTGACGAAGGCAATCTCTTTCTTGTGAAAGCTTTCAACTCGCGGATTAAGATTTTTCTAGGCTTCCCTTCGTAACTTAAGTCCTTGTTAATTTGACACGGTTCATAGTCCATTTACGTGAATGAGGTCTGTCAGGTAGTAGTAGTCTATATGCCATCGAACTTTCCGCTCATTTGTCTCCAAACTTTCCGCTCATTATTATTATTATTATGGAGAAACATGTCGATTAAATTATACAAAATACTCTTAAATTTTAAAATCTATTTCAATTATGTTATTACATTTTCAAAATTTTTATTGTTTATTTCAACTAAAAATATATGGGTAACATTATTTACACATAAAATTCCTTAATGCTAGTTTTTTTTTTTTTTTTTTTAATTTCAAAATTTAAGTGCGGCATGAAATCCAAAATTTAAATATATTTTGTATAATTTAAACAAAAATATACTCACGCGTCGTTACTAGAGATATTGTCTGATTTTGCATCTAAAGCACGGATCAACGGATAAAACTTCTTAGTTGACAATATTTTACTAGTAAGACTTTCACCCTGGTATTGACAATAAAAAATTATTGAAGACAACATAAACATAGTACAAAATCATAAACTCAATTGATATGAATATAGACACATATACGATACAATTTTATATGTCCAATGCAATTTACTATGTTAAAAAATGGTTCGATACTTACCTAAATATTTGTATAAATAGTGTCAAGAACATAACTATATAGTACTAACAAGTGTCGGATAAAGTACCTTGAAGTGCCTCTTTGTCTCCCAACGCCACGTAACTTGTAAAAAACCTGTCAACTGTGCTAGCTCCCACAGTTATCATCCATGGTGCGACATTTGAGATAGTGCCCGCAAATGGTCATAAATTTCCAGCAGAGCAAACAACAGTGATGTCGTTCTTCACTGCATGGAAGGACCCTATAGCTATTAGATCGTCAGAAAATTTTTGAATATCTCCACCCAGGGAAACCGACGAAACGTCAACTCCATCACTAATGGCAGCTTCAAAGCCAGATAGAATATCGGCCATAGAACAATCACTACCCCCATTAGAGGCCAACATAATCTATAGGCGGCAACAAGGGCTTTAGGGGAACCCCCTTTTGCAGTACCATAACCATTCCCAAAAATGCTTACTCCTTTAACGAAATTGCCTCCAGCTGTAGATAAGGTGTGTGTTCCATGCCCATTATCGTCCCTTGCTGTTTCATAGCTTGAGTTCAGAGGTCTAGGTTCCCTAATGGATATATGTCCTTTGTTGAAATATCGTACTCCAATCAAATTCCTTTATTTAAAATCTACAATTGTACATCTACATCACACGTATCGATACAAGTATTTGGTATAATGAATAGCTAGAACACAAACACGACAAGGACAGATTTATTATCATTTTTATATAAGAAGAAAATTTAAAAGGTGATGAGTTTATGCATTTTAATGCTTAAAAATACAAGTTAAATGATAAGTTTAGTTCTTAAATTTTTTTTGTTTGTATTTATAACTAAAATAATGCTTAATAGGTTTTGGTTTTGTATCAATTTATTCTTAAACCTTAAAAAGTATCATAAAGTCCTTAAACTTACAAATTTTTTTGACAAATAATAAATCTTAAAATTTCAATTTTTTGTTTAATAGATCATTTACACATTTGACGTTTATTCACGAACCTACTAGACAATAAATTGAATATTTAGAGTTCTATTAGACGTAAAATTTAATTTTATATCTAACAGATCAATTAGTTTTTAAATATCTGAATATGTCTAAAACCTAATTCCCAACCTATTACAGATCTTAAAAGATTTTTAGCCACATTAATTTAAAGTTCAAATACAATACTTTTTAAAGTTTGAGATATCTTAAACATAAACATAAATGCGAAAGTTTAGAAACTATTCTTGTAATTGAAAGTGAATTTGATGTAATTTTGCTTTAAAAATATATACATTTATGTGGCTATTTAGTATCGATAACAATGATTCCGTATGCATCTAATAAATATTAAATTAATATTCACTTTGAATAACTAGTGTCCAGTTGTTTGTCTATTATGCTAACAAAAGCGTCAAATACGTGCTTTAACACATTAGTCAAATGAAGGTTTCTGTATTTCTTAACATAAAAGTATTAAATAGAGGTGAAGTAACAATAAGAGATTTGATCTTAGGGACCTGTCACAATGAAAGTTGGAGCCACCTTCACAACTTACAAGTATGTGAATACTACTTCCAACCTACAAACTTTTGGAAACTAAAAAAAGTAGTATGATTTTACTAAAAAAAGAAAATCATTATAAAAAATTATGATAGGCATAGTCATTGAAATGGATGAATCATTTTACTCACTATATCTTCTCCAACTTTTTTATCAAGAACAACTGCAAAGCCATTGATATTTCTATTGTATGAATAAAAGATTGCTTCCTTAGGTGCTTCATTGCTGTACTTGAAAACATAAACATAAGAGTGTAAATCAAGGGGGAGAGTTCAACAAATCTGAACTACATCATTTCAAATTAAAAGCTTCATCTTCCTAACACGGATCCAAGTAAACTGTAGTGGGTTTGTGTTGTAAGTTGGAGATCAAGATCCGAAGGATTCAACCCATGTGAATGTGATCCCAAGTAAACAATATAAGACGATACAAAATAATGAAAAAAAACTTTAATATCTAAAACCCATTTGATATAAACGTTAAAAAGTATTTATAAGTGATCATTGACTAACCTTCTTGTCTGTCATGGTGTGTGTTTGCAAAAGAGCAAAAAGAAAGAATAGCAGAAGTAAAGGAGAAAGATTGAACGCCTCCCTTTCTTTTTCTCTCATAATAATTGTTTTGTTAGAATGGTATACTTTCTGTTTCTTCGTGCCTTTTATAATAGTGGTTAATGTGTTATGATTCGACTCAAATTTAGACTTTCATTTTTATGTATAGAAAGTGAGAATGAAATCTTCCCTTTGAAAGAACAGATAACATCAAAACGCAAAAATAGAAGAAATTGATGGTATTTTAAAGAAATTATTATGGTAAGAAAATGAAAATGATTTAATAACACACCCCACCAAAAATGGACCCAAAGGACCAACTCCATTTTAGCTAATTAAGAATGGATTCAAAGGACCAAATTTCTATCAAATTTGAACTTTAAAGACTAAAAATGTAATTTTTTTTCAAATTAATTATAACATGCTTACCCAATTGAAAAAAAATCATATTAATTTGATGTTCACTTAGATTTGAATTTAATTTAATGAAATCAAGATTTTAAGCCTAGATTTGATTGAATAGGCTAGTGTAGAGTAAAAACGAATTATTTTTCTAATGGTTTGAAATTTTTAAGATTTTATATACATGCATATTACTTTTTAAAACTGGTTACCTTACAAGATGATAATGGATATAATTTGAAGTTCCTTAAAATACAAAATACAAAATTACATCTAATTATAAGATGATACTATTCAAATTTATGACAAAGGAGGAAAATGAGTTTGAGATATAATTACAAAACAAAATACAAAAAAAAACTTATATAAAGATGGACTGACGCTCCGAAACGATCCCCTCTATGACTGCGTAGCACTCAAATACTCATCCACCTCGATCTACAAGATACGAACACTTGAAAAAAGATTGAGAAAGAGGGTGTGTATCAAAATATACCCAATAAGCAACTTACTTGTAGGTTCTCATAGCATCCTTGACCTAATAGGAGACCATGAGCTTTACTCTCAGCTCTAGGTGAGAGCTCTTATTGTTTACAGAATTAAGTAACTAGTTTAGCCTATGCAACAATACTTTGTATCTGTGGTTTAGGTGCTATCTTAAAGAACTCTCTCTACTAGGTGGGGACAACATGGTGATTGCTAGCCTAATCGTCATCCATGGGAGGTTAGCTGGCAAACCTGTCCGATCATGTAGTCGCTCAAGGTTAGGGGGAGTGACCCCCTATACATGCCATCTCTATAACTACTCGCATGATCAATGCCTACCCATAGGACGAATCCATCATGCAGGATAATCCAAGAAAACTATCAAGTTACATGACCCTAACCAGCCTTATGCCTAGCTCAATGATACCGTACCGAAGTGAAATGGGAAGTAGAAGTTCTACAGACATTGTACCAGCTGCTATCGACCTAGGTGGCTACATTTGTTTTGATTTGTGGTGATGGTCTTTTAGGTCCCTAGGGTAGTTTAGAGGGCTCGACATGGATTCATGTCTCCAGGTTTCTCAATTCTGACTACTCGAGTCTTGTTCGATTGGGAGCACTAGGGCTACACCCTATGATCGTCTCTCATTGTTCTCTAATGCGCTTAGACTACCAGAGGCGATCCATCCTAGGTATTGTCTACCAAACTAACCCTCACACCTTATTCTTATTCTTTACAATAGGGAGAATCACACATTCAATCACATGTAGTTATTGTACTGTAAAGCATGCATATAGTCATAGATGCTCTATGGGGTGATAACATCCATCAATTACTCGGAAAGAAGATAGACAAATTTTCATCATTTGCTTTAGCACAATTATGTACAAGAAGTAGAAAAACAATTTGTTACATCATGTAAGGTGTAGTTCAGTTATGTAAAAAAACAGTTTGTTACATCATGTAAGGTGTAGTTTAGTTATGCTATTAACAAGAGTGACTATTCTCATGCTTATCCAATCGTCCTAGGCTTAGGTCATACTAGATCTATCTATCTAGGATTTGCTATTACTAGCATGCATGTGTATTACTGTCTAGAATCCGTGTTAGGAGCTCCAAAATTTATGAAATTTCTTTGTGAAAATAATAATAATAAAATTAAATTCAAAAAAAAAAAAAAAAAGAGCCAACTTTGTGAATGGAAATCTAAAAAAAAGTACAAACATAGTTTGTATGTTAAAAAAAATTTTGAAGAGGAATTTTGTAATAATGAAGGTTTTTTTGGTAGTTTTATACGAGTTTCCTATTCGAGAAGGATTATGATAAAATTAATTGTATTGAAAAAACAGTGAGGGTTATTTTATAGTGAAAAAAATAGTAAGGGAAGGGTATATATAAGAGAATTTTGGAGACTTTGTTAGGATCGCATAACAACGCGCATACTCAATCAAGATAAACATAAAGAACAGGAGAGAAAATTCGGAAAAAGAATATTGACTAAAGGTTTTATTGATAACTTCAGGTACATACCAAGAGAGAATACAAACAAGGAAGAAAATACATATTGAGATCTCTGACTAATGCCGTATATATATATGGTTTCGTTTCACTTAGCTTTAATAGATTTAGCCACCTACGAATATATAATCTACAAAATATATCCCTACCAAATCTTTACGAAATATCTCCTATATATCTCTACATCTTTATGAAATATATAGTGCAAGATCTTTTACTATAAATAGGCATCAGACTCCATATCCCAACAACCTCCCATTTGGACACTGATACAGTCAACCGAGAATTTCATTCTCAATCTTGCATCATTCCAATTGAGGCTTTGCGCAACCTCAATGTTCCAACATCAACACATTTTGTCAATATGTTTGTTGGATTCTTTATACCCTCTATCTTCTCCAAACACATCACCATCTTCCACTAACCTCTGAGTGAAATGGTATCGCCTTCTGTGTTTTGTCTTTTAATGATAGATTGAGTTCCTCACCAAGTGCATGACACTCTAACTATCTACTTGAAGAATCTTCTCGCGCTGATTTTTGCCTAATTCTTCTAGATAGCCTGTCATTCATATCATCTCCTTTTCAGCTTCAGCTATTGCCACGTACTCAGCCTCAGTAGATGAAAGAGCAACGAATTTCTGAAGTCTAAACATCCCATCATCCATGGCTTGCTCTCACTTGGTTGTATCCTCCAACTGTAGGGCATCATCAAGGGGACTCTGGTTTCCCTTCATCAGTCAGTAACAGACAGTGTAACGAAGGTGAATACCTATCTGGTACTCTGATAGTTCTAGATGATCTTCTCAACACCTGCTCAGGTGTCACTTGCTCCGCCTTTGGTTCATCAGCAACCGTCTTAGGAGTTTCTTGAGTATCTGAAACAACATCACTAGGTGAATCTTTCCGCAACTCAACTTCAACTCCCACTTGCTTCGTTGTCCCGGAGCCTTTCTTCAATTCTCTGACAGTTTTTGTGAAGCTAACTCGTTTCTGTTTGCTCATAACGCAGTTCTCACAAGGACTCATATCAACAGATTTCAGACCTTCCAAAACTCCTTTCGCAACCAGCATCTTCATTCCTTTAACGCTCATATGTCCAAGTCTATTATGCCATAGACTTGAATGTGAAGCACTCTCAGCAACAACAGTCATGTCCATACACCCTGCAGTGGTGTATACAGTTCTAGATTTTGTGCCACGTGCTACCACCATAGCACCCTTCACAATCTTCCACGAACTCTTCCCAAACTCTGTTGCATAACCTGTGCTATCCAACTGACCAATAGAGATCAGATTCTTATTGAGACTAGGAATATATCTGACATCCTTTAATGTCCACTGATTTACTGCTGGAATTTTTATGCAGACATCCCCTTTTCCTTCGATCTCCAAATCTTTGTTTTCGGCAAGATACACCACAAAAGGTCTAGACAATCTGAACAATACTCACGATCCTACGATGTTCAATCTACTAGATCCTGACCTAAGTCACATCTAACCAACCTAACTCTAACACCTTAGCTTTGTGCAGATAAACACGCTCTACATGGAGAACACACATACAATCATCTAAAGATAAAACATACAATATCATGCACATATACAAGCAAACAAACTCAACAGAGAGATAACATCCATCAACTATCCGGAGCACAAATCACAATAGTCCATCCTCCTTCTATCATAGTGGAAAGCATATAAATCATCATTTATCACAAATCTCACCATAGGACATTTTAGTAATTTCATGCATCATGCATAACATACTCATCCATATTTCCCAACTAGTATTTAGTCATGCATATTTTCTTTTTAGCCAAGCAAAAAACATAAAATAGCATGCTTTTCAGAAATCTCAACATGGGGGCATAATGATAATTTTACCATAACACACCTACAATACATACTTATCCAAAAAAATGTCCTTTGAAGTCCTTCACATGCATTTTCTAACCATCTTAGGTAAGGAGTGCTCGCATGCTAGCACATCTTAACAATCCTACAAGTATTACTTGTTTAAAGTCTGTGTGGTTACTTACATGGATGACGCGTGCCTTCCCAAGCCAACTTTTTCGCGTGTTCAGAGCTCCAAAATTCTTGAAATTCCTCTTGTAGGTCACACGTGTATCATGTGTAGGGAGGTCGCACAGTCGCAGGTTGGTTCACTGTTTCGAGTTGGGTCGCACTTCCACTGTAACGACCCGAAATTTTCTAGTCAATTTAAGGTCGCTACTGTATACATATCATAAACATTGAATGCGGAAGACTTCATTTAAACTCTATAAAACATAATCTTTATCTTAAAATACAACCATGGACTTACGTGTTTCGAAAACACCTTTAAAAAACGACACAACAAAAGGATAAATAAAATAAATAAACATTTAAATTAAAAACATCCTATTCTAGCCTAAGTCTAAGAAAATAAATACGACTACCCTATGCATGTGTCATGGTCTCAAGTTGCGATGTCGTCGTTAGCCGTACAGGAATGCCTTGCCTTAACCTGAAAAATGTAGTAGCACATGGCTTGAGTATTTAAAGAAATACTCAGTAAGTGATCCCACTATTGTGGGTTAAATGCAAGAACATGCGAATGCAATTACGGGACCTATCCTTTCAATTTAATTTTCTTACGGCATTGTCCTAACTGGTAACTTGGATGTGTACCATATACTCTACACACAGCCCATACGTACGAGTATGGACTCACCAGTCAGTTAGCACACCGCTGGGCCACTTTCCTTGTCAGGCGAGCATACTCTGGGAGCTCCTTAGGCCAGACACCCATTAGAACTAGTAACCATCACGGCAGCATTATGTAAAATAAAATGATCGTACCCCTGCCGATAGCATTATGTAAAACAAAATGATCGTATCCCTGCCGGTAGCATTATGTAAAACATAATGATCGTACCCCTGCCGGCAGCATTGTGTAAAACATAATGATCGTACCCCTGCCGGCAGCATTGTGTAAAACATAATGATCGTACCCCTGCCCATCGTGATGAAATAGGGGTATCCCCCAAATGCATGAGCACACATAATGCATGAGGTCCCAATATTTTTCCATTTTCGACATTATTAAATATAACCTCACTATCGTTTTACATTCGTATCATATGTTTTCTCATTTTCAGTTCTCATATCATGCATAATTCTAACGGGGTTATATTTCATTTCATTTATCGTGATATCATGTCATTCATACATGTTGTATACGTACAATTTAGAAAACATAACATAACGCTCCATGCTTTTAACATGTCATTTCCTAACGTGCAATTCAAACAACAATTACCTCAATGGTCACACAAAACAATCTAAACGTAACATATCACATCACAATATATCGTATCATAAACATATCGTAAACACTTCGTGGTCATATCGTTCCCTAACTTATCATAGCCTTAATGTTCATATACCTATCACAGTCATATCATTACGTGAACGTACCTTAGCCATATCATCACAGGAACATATCCTAACGCTATAGTTCTATCAATCTATCACAAATCTATCCCTTTCTACCCATAGCCTAACTGTATTATTTCATCAATCTCTCCTACCCATAGGAGTCTGGTATGTAACCTAACCTTAACGTTTCATGAACGTATCTTACTCCTATCATTACATTCCATTTTGTGCATTCTTTTCGTATCCTATCTCAAACATATCAATTGAATACATCGTATCGTAATTATTATCATACAATTCACATATATAACATATACATAACATATAAGAAGCATATCGATCCACAGACAATTCACACATATCAATATATATGACACGGGTAGAACCACAGGGCACGAGTCAACATCAAATATAACCATGTCGATAGTAAGACCACTTACTTGATTAGCTTAGGCTGATGTCCCGATGTTATCCTTAATGAAAGTCTATTGAAATCTAAGTCAACCTTAAGAAACTGACGAGATCTCTCCTTGCGGTCTCTCTTCCCGTAAATGTGCACGACCATTTTCGTTTTCTCCAATTTGACATTTTTGTTTTCTGTTTCATTTTGAAGGGACTTGAGATTCTAGCGCAAGAATTGGTTTGAGGAGAAATGATAGGAAACTGACGATAGATCAATGGGGAGGAGTGGGGGAGGCTTGTTTTTATTTTATTTTATTTTTTTTTAAATGTAATTTTTTTTTTTATAATTTTTTTTATTATTTATTTCTTTGTTTACTTATTTACTTATTTATTTATTTTTGGGCCGTTACATCCACGTACGAGTTGGTTCTTCCAAGTAGCGTGTTGTTCATAAGGTCATGTATGTGTCAAACTAGTTTGGCCCGTACGTGTGTCACCAATCGGAGCCGAATGCACTCACCATTTGGCTTTTGAGACATGTCGCTCACTAGCTCCACCGCGTTCTTCTGTCCGCAATGGGACGCATGTCATTTTTTTCCCCCTTTCCTACGTTTTATGATTCTTAAAACTAGTGAGATCATTTTTTTCAACCTATTTTCTTCCCACTTTTGTAACTTTCAATTTTTGTAACCTAGTAGGTCTATAGTCGGTCATGAACTCAGAACTTTCCATTTCTTGACATTCGCTATAACACCGTCTTTCGATCTACATCAACTCTAACTTCGTTATAAAACTTGTTAGAAATCCCTCCAATATTAACCTACCAAGAATTCAAAACTTAATTTGAAGAAAAACTCTCAAATTTTAAGGAAAACTAAAATCAAGAATCAGAAATGTGTAACTTCAGTTATTCCTCGGTTGTGAAAAAAATTTGGCGAAATTCCGACTCCCAACCGTTATTTGAAGCAGGTTTCGACTTTCTCTCTTTAACTCTCTGTCAATAACCCTAAACCTCCATTTTATTTTTCTCTCTTTTCCTTTTTTTTTTCTTCATCATTAGTCATCTAATCATGGCTAGACCCCTAATTAGATGGTCAAAAGGATGGATTCACTCTCGAAGTTGACTTCGACCAATTTCTCAATTTTTTATTGTTTTCTTTTATATTTTTCTTAGTTTTTGGGATTTTTTAAAGAATATTTCTCTTCTACCTCCTTGAAATTCGGTCTCTAAAGATCTTACTAGATTCTCGAAAATTGAACTTTAAAAGAAAAGAATCATGTTTTAAATTTCTCAGTGAGGCTCGGATCTTAATTTCTCATAAAGACTAGAACTCTATCTAGCTGAACCTACAAACACCCCTAGTCATAAATCTTACCTTAGTTTTTTTACCTTATACTTTAAATGGTAAAATTAGGGTTTTATGGTTAAGGTTTTGATTTTAAGGTCGATATACAAGGCTAGTTTTTAAGAACTTGTTAACGACACTCTTTTGAAATATGAAAAAATTACAAATGCTACCCCTTTAAAAAACGAAGAAAAAAAAAGGCTCGAATGAATCAACCAAAAAATTAAAAATTATGGATCATAACTAAATTCTTTTATTTGAGGTTTTAAATGGTAAAATTAGAGTTTTTTGGTCAGAATTTGGTTCTTAAGGTCTTGTTTGCTAAAGATTTTGTATCTTTTGAATTTTAGTTTTTGGGTTCAGAATTTGGTTTTAAATGGGTTTAGGGTTTAGGTCTAATCTCTAGTAAATAGTAAATATAGGAAGAGACTAAAATAAGAAGGAAAAACATTCCTAACTTGCCAACTACATTCATTTAAAAAATGAAAAAAAACGTCAATGATACCCTTTAAAAAAACATAGAAAAATGGTTACGGAACAAAATTTTTAGGACATTTATTTAATGAACATTTGTATCACATTCATCGAATTTAAACCTTCCTCACAACTGGTTGTAAGAATTGTTCATAATTATCATACAAACTATTTCAATGGCTTGTTCAATCAAGTTTGAGAGGATAGGGCTTGAAGGAGGAAGCCTCCACCAAGGTTCATTACTCCAAACATGAGCTTGATTTCTAAATCCAAACTTAGAGGAAGCCAAGGCCATGCCCAAATAGGCTCTAATAACTTGATTTGTAGATGTGAAGCACCAAAATATCCATTATTATTAGATATGAGAAATGTGCTAAAAACAAGCCAAACCAAACCCAACCCATGTGCTTCTTTTACTAAATCATCTTAATACCACTAAAATCCGACTCCTAACATGATGCTTCCCATTCGACCATGCAAGTCTCCCAAACATAGCCCCCCGACGATAATCATTTGGCACTCTCTTCAACACAACCGTGAAGCTCTTCTCTTCACCAGTTTTAGTGAACTTCAAAGTATTTGGCTCTATCGAAACTGAAACTCCTGGTGGTGCCTTGATATTAGCCACATATGTACCTGGACTTCCCACATTCTTCACTCTTCTTTTGATCCTCACTACCTTTGATGTCAGATTATCTATCGTGATTGATGGGTAGTTCAAATCTGTTACTTTGAATTTCTTTGAACAAACAAATGAAGTATCATTGGAGAATAGCTTCATTTGTGTTTTGTTATAGCCTCGAGCACATAGGTAGTTCAAATAGTCTTCGATGGAGAGGTCGTAAACAAGGCCGGGATTTGCTGCTTTATTTGGATTGACATGGCCTGCACCATATGCAAATGAGTTTGCTTTCTCCTTCCTTGAGCTTCGTATTGAACTTAAGTCGTTGGCTTTCGTTCGAGCTGCCAAACAAAACCATTAGTTTTTCAAGATTTTAGTCAAATATTTTTTTAATGCAAAATAATGTAAATAAGGTAAATAATATCTTTTACTATTCATTGTTTGAAAATACACTAGTTTAATTAGTCCTTGAGATTTATAATGATCGAAGAATTTCAAGTAACGAACCTGTAGTCATGATTGCAGATCTCATAATTGCTGGACTCCATTTTGGATAAAGGGTTTTGAGAAGGCCAACGATACCAGAAATATGAGGGCATGACATAGAAGTACCAGATAATATAATAAATGGAACTCGTCGCTTATCAAAAGGTGTACCAGTTGGTGATATTGCTTCAGAATAAGCGGCTAATATATTCACACCTGGTGCTGTTATATCAGGCTGGAAAAAAAAACGAAAAAAATTGTGATGGTTGGAAATGGTTACATTATACTTTGTACTAAAAAGTTACTCAAACACACTTGTTCTTAACCCACTTTGAGCATTGAGGGTTCAATTGTGTTGGGACCTCTGGATGAAAATGTAGCCATAATTGGTGCTGGTTTGACTCCCGATTCCGTCCTCACACGAGTCATGTAAGCCACTGGAGTTCTAATTCAACCACAAAACATGACATATGAATTATAACTTGACATATGAGTCCTACTTCAATTTTCTTAAACTTCTAAATTTGTGTTTAATAGGTCATAACTTTAAAAGTGTTAAAAAAGTCATGAAAACTTTTAATTCCTGTGTCTAATATATTCGTAAAACTTTATAAGATGTCTAATAACTCATACAATATTTATTAAAGTTTAAAGACCTATTAGTAAAAAATTGAAAATCTAGAGACTAGTCAAACTATTTTATGAATTGAGTGACGAAATCGACACATACCTAAACAATTTAGAACAAAACACATGTAATTTTCCAACGAAAGTTCATGAATAAATATGATGGAATAATTACTTGGTAGAGTTGATGTATTGGTAGACTAATTCACCATCAGCGTAGCTTATATGTGAAGCAGGAAGTAAGTGTGCATCAGCCAGAACTCCATCCCCATCTACCTCGTCATTAGCAAGAATCATCCCAACTGCACCTGCTTGAGCAGCCACATAACCTTTGTCCACTCTTCCATTGTTCCCTCTAAGGCAAGCTACAATTTTTCCCTTTACCTTTTTAGGATCAAGAGACCCTTTAAGACATAATACGCTACAAGATCACAATAAATTTTGCTTAATATCATGTGGTTACTTTGATTTTTTTCCTTGAATCTTGAAACATACACTCTAAAAAATATACTCACGCGTCGATATCAGAGACATTGTTGTTTTTTGCATCTAAAGCACGTATCAAAGGATAAAACTTTTGAACCGGCAATATTTTACTAGAAAGACTTCCACCCTGGTATTGACAATGGAAGATCATTAAAGACAACACAAATATGGTATATATATCATTTAATACCATAAAGAAATTTAAAATTTGATGTCAAATGAATTTATATATTTACGTTTGATGTAATTTAGTATGTTTAATAATTGTTCAATGCGCAATTAGAATTTATATAAACGGCGTTAAGCACATAAGTATCTAGAGTTAACAAATGTCAGACACTAATATGTTAGTTAAATTAAAGTGTTTGTGTTTCTTAGAAGAGTACCTTAATGTGTCTCTTGTCTCCGAGCGCCACATAAGTGGTAAAAAGCCTATCAGTTGTGCTAGCTCCCACGGTTATTACCCATGGTGCGACATTTTCGACCGTGCCTGGAGATGGTCCTGAGTTTCCAGCAGAACAAACGACAGTGATGCCGTTCTTCACTGCATGGAAGGATGCTATAGCTATTGGATCATCATAAAATTCTAGAGGACTGTCACCGAGTGAAATAGACAGAACGTCAACTCCATCACTAATAGCAGCTTCAAACCCAGCCAAAATGTCGGACTCAAAGCACTCACCAAGTCCCACAGGAGGCCAACATACTCTATAGGCAGCAACAAGGGCTTTAGGGGAACCCCCTTTTGCAGTACCATTACCATTCCCAAAAATGTTTGCTTTTGAAACGAAATTGCCTGCAGCCGTGGATAAAGTGTGTGTTCCATGCCCTTGATCATCCCTTGCTGTTGAGTTGAGAGGCCCCACGATTGATGCATACCCTTTGTTGAAATACCTTGCCCCAATCAACTTTCTGCAATTAAAAGCTTCAATTTTACATCGATATCACTGATATGAATACAAGCATTTGATACAACAACTTGCTTGAACACAACACAAACACGATAAAAACAGTTCTATTATCAATTTTATATAAGAAAATTCAAAATCGGATGAGCTTATGCATTTATATGTTGGATTAATATTTACTTTATAACACTAGTGTCGAGTGTATATATGCTAACAAGAGTTTCTAATTTGTGCTTAACATATTAGTCAAATAAAAATGTCCGTGTTTCTTAGCGTAAAAGAATTAAATAGAGGTGAAGTAACAATAAGAGATTTGATGCAAGGGACCTGTTACAACGAAAATTGGAGCCACCTTCACAACTTCCCTTCCATCTTTTTGGGATAGGTCCATATCCTTCATCACTAAAACTCTTTGATTCTGGCCAAACACCTGTATTGATCCCAATTACAAGAAGAAGAGGTATCCAAATTATTACCAAAACTGTCAAATGTCCAAGAACTTACAATAGGAAAACAAGATCAACCTGTGTCAAGGTTGCCGATGATCGTAGATTCACCAAAACTTGCAAGATTCCAAATTGAGTTTGGAGGAATTCCATCATTATTCTCTACTCCAAGAAAACTCCACGAATTTGTTGTATGCAGTTTTCTTCCTCTGTTTTCATGTACTGATATCACGTCCGGATGTTCTAAAAAGAAAATGAGAAAAATACGATCATTATTAAATGAAAAAACGAGTCTTGCTTGATAACTGTTTTGTTTTCGTTTCTTAAAAGTAAGCTTATAAACAAGACTTTCAAATTATGAGTTTCTTTGTCTTGTTTTGTTATTTGCTTTTCAAATGTTTTCAAAATTGATAAAGAATTCCAATGTTTCCACAAAAATATGAAACCACCCAATAAATTGGGAGGAAACCAGTACAATTTTCAAAAATAAAATTATTATCAAACGAGATCCTGAGATGAATTATTTCACTTGCTACATCTTCTGCAACTTTTTGTTCCAGAACAGCCGCAAAGCCATTGAGATGTCTATTGTATGAGTAAAATATTGCTTCCTTAGCTGCTTCATTGCTGTACTTGGAAACAAAAACATAAGAGCGTAAATGAAGAGTGAGAGTTCAACAAATCTACACGACATGATTTGAAACTAAAAGCTTCACCTTCCTAACACGGATCCAAGTAGACTATAGTGGGTTTGTGTTGCAAGTTGGAGATCAACCGCAGAAGGATTCAACCCATGCGAATGTGATCCCAAGTAAACAATGTAAGACTGCACAAAATTAAGAAAAAAACTTTAGTGTCTACAACGCATTTGATATAAACATTAGAAAAACATTTATAAATAATCAATGACTAGCCTTCTTGGTTGCAGTGGTGGATGTTTGCAAAAGAGCAAAAAGAAAGAATGGCAGAAATAAAGGAGGAAGATTGAATGCCTCCATTTCTTTTCCTCTCTCAGAATAATGGTTCCTTCCTGACCCTTATCGTATTTATAACATTCATCAGTGTGTTGAAGAAATTATTAGGATAATTATGATAAGGAAAATGAAAATTATTTAACAACTCATCCTCCAAAAACATGAAATCAAGAATGAATATGTTATGGTTTATGGTTATGTCCCATTTGACGGGCAAGATCATCCTCTTTAATTTTGTTCATGGCACCTTCCAAAAATAGATAGGGCTTTTTAAGCAATGGAATCTCTCATTTTAAACCCTTTTATTTTTATTTTTATTTTTATTTGAAGTTTTAACTTCACTTAAATAATAATGCAAAAATATATATTTTAATTTTATCGAATTTGAATATAGTTCGATTAAAGTATGTATGGTTGATTACGAGGTCAAGTTCGAATCCCAATCCTCTTATTGAACTCAAATATATATATATATATATTTTGTTTGTAAGTTTGATATTACGTCTTAGGTTAGTCCTGTCGTTTTTTTTTTTTTTTTTTGTTAATAAGCTAATGTACGGGTTGATGTATCTTTAATTCTTTGTTAGATTAACGAAAAATTAACACCATGGACCAAAATTTTATCAAATTTTAAAGATAAAAGTATAATTTACTATTGAAAAAAACAAAAGAAATTCATATTAATTTCATCTTTTTTATGTTTGGATTTTATTTAATGTAATTAAGACTTTAAACCGAATTATTTTTTAATTATTAGTTTATAATTTTTAATAGATTATATGTATATTCCTTTATAAAGAAATTTCTTTTCTAAATTTGTTTAAAATTGATATTCTATTAAAAAAATGAGAGTGAATCGTTAAAACTTTTTTTTTTTGTTTTGTTTTTTTTTTTTTTCTGTTGTTATTTTTCCAACTCCTTGACAATATTAATTTCATTTTTATTGTATAATTTTTATTTTTGTAATAGTCCAAAAAAAATTATAAAAAAAAAATACTATTAAAAAAAGAATAATAATAAATAAATAAACAAAAAGAAACCACTCTTCCCCACTACTCTCGGTTAACTTTTCATTTTCTTTCTCCAATTATCTCTCCTCAACCCATTGTAAAAACATAGTTACTGCAAAAGGAAACAGAAAAACAAAAAAATCATGGTTACCATAAAAGGAAACAGAAAAACAATAAGGAAAAATGAAAATAGTTACAGAGTCACCGTAAGATTTACTCACCTGTACATGAGATTTATATGGAGAGAGATCTTGTCGGTAAGTATACGATTAGATCTTCACTAAATCATGGCAATTGTTTAGCTATGATTTAGAAACTAAATGTCAATAATTTATATGAACTCTAGTAAATCACGTCTAATATTAGATTAGTAAATTTATATAAGTAGTCATATGAATTTGGGTAAATCACGTCTAATATTAGATTAGTAAATTTATATAAGTAGCTATATGAAAATCGGTAGCAAAAAGTAAAAATCGGCCAAGAAAATCTATAAAGAGAATTAAGAAATAAAAAAGGAAATAAAATCCACTACAAATTTAGAATATATTTAGAATATATGTGAAAAATATTAAAAGGTAAAGATTTAGTGAATCTAATTAAAAATTTAAATTAAATATAGAAATAAAAGAATAAGAAAAAAAAATTTAGTGAATAAAGAAAAAAAAGATTTAGTGAAACAATTAAAAACTTAAACTAAGTATAGAAATAAAAGTAAATATTGGGCTAGTATTTATATAAAGTAACAATAGAAAAAGAGATTTTTAATAAAAAATAAAATTATATATATATTTTTTGAAATAATTTTATAGGAGTTCAAACTTGAAACTGATGTCATGACACACATACGTTAACTTGGATTTCAAAGGACATAATCGAACTTTCATTAAGGATATATTCGTGACAACAACTTAAGCTAATTAGTTCATTAGTTTTACTATCGTCATAGTTATATTTGATGTTGACACTTGGTTTTGCACGTGTCATATATATTGATATGTGTGAATTGTTTATGGATCGATTTGCTCATGGCTTACGGTACGATGTGTTCAATGATATGTTTGAGATAAGATACGAGAAGAATGCACTAAACGTAATATAATGATAGGAGTAAGAAATATTCATGAAACGTTAAGGTTAGGTTACGTATCGAAGTGCTATGGATATGAGAGATTGATAAAAACGATATGGTTACGATCAATTGATAAAAAGAATATGGTTAGATTATGGGTAGAAAGGGATAAGATTATGATAGATTGATAGAACGATAGCGGTAGGATACGTTCCTGTAACGATATGACTAAGCTACGTTCATGTAACGATATGACTGTGATAGGTACAAGAATGTTAAGACTATGATAAGTTAGAGAATGATATGACTACGAAGTGTTTACGATATGATATGATTAATGATTTTTTATTTGTTTATGACTACGAAGTGTTTTTAACCTTTTGTGGTAATTTAGGATTCCTAATTCATGACCATAAAATTGTAATTTAAAATTTCCCTTTTAAGCTATTTAATTTCCCTTAAAAAATAATTTTTTTTAGATTTATTTATGAATTTGTAAAATTACCGTATTTATTCTTACCTCTGATTATCATTTTTTTTTTTTTTTTTTTTTTTTTTTTTTTTTTTTTTTTTACCTTTGGCCGTTTAAAATTTTGTTTATGATGTCTAGTAAAAAATGCTTGGAAAAAGAATGTCTAAGAATAGTGGAAATATTATCCAAATTTCATATAACATTTTATTATATTATTTAATTTTAAATAATTAACCAATTGACTATTTTATTTTTTTAAGTCAGATTATTAAAATAATTTTAATTCACTAAAATTTAATTTAATTTTTGTTCATGTATCTTCAATTTTAGGATTTTCAATTTAATTGGTAATAAATCTTAACATTTATTTTTAAATAAATGAATTTAGGTCGAAAATCAAAGGATGTATATGGTAGAATAAATTATACAAAGTGAGATATATTATAAAATAATATAATTGAAAAAATAAAATAAGTTAAAAGAGTTGTAAAGAAAAGGAAAAGATAATTAAAAAAAATATGTATATATTTAAAAAAAAAATTAGAAATATGTAATTTCCAACTTATAAAATTTTTTAACGATGTGAGGATGCTAAGTACTCTAAAATTTATAGCTTTTGAATATAGCATTTTGAACGAAGCCCTACTTACGTGTTCAAACTTCCCTTTTTCTTTCGAGGCCTTTGTGTGCCTCTCAAAGTTTCTTTTCTATCGTGGTTGTAACCTCAAACTTCTCATCGATAATTATGCATTTTTAGTGTTCAATCCACCTGCAACGACAACTTTGCCAATGACTCGACCCCTTAATCTTTACCATCTGCTACTTCTACCCCTTCTTCCACGATGTTTTGCTCGAAAAACAGCGACCACGATTTCTCAACAAAATCCCTTTCAAAATAAGTTTTTAGAAGTTTGTAATTGATTTCTAAGTTTACGGTTCAACATTCTTCAATTCCACGCTATTAGTAAAATTACTGACCTTTATAAGTTCAGATGTAGATCTAGAACCAAGATTTGAAACCTTGTCCTAAATTGAGTCGCTCCATCATCAATCCTGATAAAGATTTGTTGAATGGCTCGAATGCAATCTACCACAAAAATGACTTAAAATCTTAGAAAGGACAAAATTTATGCTCAAATGTCTTTTACATATTAATTATTTAGGTATTCATAGACTCTCCAAAATAAACTTTAATAAAAGTATTTTTGAATTTTACATTTTATTTTAAAATACTAGTAAACAGCTAAATTTTTTAATAATATTCTTAAATTTGTAATAAAAACAGCGTAATTAAAAAATATCCTTTTTAATTCTATTATATTTGAAATCAAATATTAACTAAATTGATGTATATTAGATGTATTAAAGAAAAATATGTGTTTGAAATTTAAAATAAATTCAAATGAGTTGAAAACACCCTTGATCGTTACTATTTATTTGATTTTAATATTTATCTCAAACATATTGATAATGGATTCAAGCTATAGCAAACAAGACAAGTAGTCGATCCAATTAAACAGTGTCGATCGTAAGTCAATCACAGATTCAAACTATAACCGACAAAAAAAAAACTAGTTAATCCAGTTATTTGCATTTAAGATCGTTTAAGGTGAAAGAGGGTAAGAGAAAGATACCTATGACTTAGAAACCATAGAATTTGATAGGGAAACACTTTTTCAACCATCACCACCACATGTTTTTTCTTCTCCTAAATCATCCCAAATTCACTACAATTGAGCTTCTTACATGATGCTTACCATCTAACCATTTCAAAGACCCAAATACATACCCTCGATGCTTGTTGTTTGCCACACTCCGGAATACAACTTTGAAAGTCTTCTCTTCATCCGTTCGAGTAAACTTCAACGTACTTGGCTCAACTGAAACTAAAACTCCTGGGGGTACCTTCACCCGAGCTACGTATGTGCTTGGGCTTCCCACATTCTTAACTGTTCTTTTGATTGTCACAGGTCCTAGTTTCATATTGGGTATCGAGATTGATGGGTAGTTAAAATCTGTTAGTTTGAATGATTTTGAACAAACGAATGACGTATTTGAGAATTTACTGAGTTGTGTTTTGTTGTAGCCTCGAGCACATAAGAAATTTAAATAGTCGTTGGTGGTAAGGTCATAAACAAGGCCAGGATTTGCTGCTCGGTTGGGATGCACATGTCCCGCACCGTACGCCAATGGGTTGGCTACAAGCTTGGTGGAATCTAGTATTGGATGTAAGTCATTGGCTCTAGTTTCAGCTGAAGAAGCAAAGGAAATGTTATTACAATGGGTGTGAGCACAAAGAACTTCTCGAATCACCATGGAACTCTAATTGGTTACGCCAAATTTAATTATATCGAACACTTTAACGCAGTTAATCCTTTATATCTTAGCCCAACTATTTACGTAATGATTTGATAATTTGAATGTACCTGTAGTCATGATTGCAGATTTGATAGCGGCTGGACTCCATTTTGGATAAATGGTCTTGAGAAGGCCAACAATACCAGAAATATGCGGACATGCCATGGAAGTGCCGGATACTACATTAAATGGAATTCGACGGTTATCAAATGGTGAACCACTTGGTGATGCATCTTCTGAATAGGCTGCAATTATATTGACGCCCGGTGCTGTTATATCAGGCTGAAAAAAAAAAGTGAGATACACACAAGATTTCGAGTTGAACATTGAATATTCTACGGAAAAAGCACAGTGTAAATAAAAAGGAGAGCAGACATGGAAACCTTGAGTATCGACTCCTCGATTGAATTGGGACCTCTAGATGAGAATGAAGCCATAACGGGTGCCGGTTTGATTCCCGTCTCTGTCCTTACACGAGTCATGTAAGCCACTGGAGTTCTGGTTAAAGTATAACGATAAATTTTGTGAATAAGAGTTTATTAGGAAATACTTTCTAAGTGCTTAATTTATTAAAAACACTTTTTTAAACACTTAAAAAGTCATTCAATTTCAATAGATGAAGTAATTACTTGGTGGAGTTGATGTATTTGTAGACGGTTTCGCCATCGATATAGCTTATGTGGGAAACAGGAAGGACATGTGCATCAGCTATAAGTTCATTCCCATATTCCTCGTTGTTAGCTAGAATCATCCCAACAGCACCTGCTTTAGCAGCCACGAAACCCTTGTTCACTCTTGCATCGTCCTCTCTAATGCAAACTATAATCTTCCCTTTCACCTTTTTCGGATCAAGAGACCCCTCCACACATAGTTTACTGCAAGGATGCATCACAATTTCCTCATTAGAGTGTGACTAGTATCACTGTTCTTACCTAAAAAATGACCATTTTAGTCGAACTTTAAAAGTACATGGACTAAAATGGATGTTTCAAATGCAGAGGGACGAAAATGAACCAATATTAACAGTATATGGATCAAAATAATATTTAAACCTATACTCACCCGATTTCAACAGAGTCATTGATAGCTTTCGCATCTGCAGGAGTGATCAATGGATAGAATTGCTGAGCTGGTAATATTTTGTCTGAAATACTTGCTCCCTGTGTTGATAGTTTGAAGATCATTAAAGATGGCAAAAAAACATGAGAAAATAGAGGACTAAATCGAGTACCGTGATATGCTTCTTGTTTCCAAGGGCAACATAACTAGTAAATTGTCTGTTGATTGTGCTAGCAGCCACAGTGAAAAGCCAAGGCGCCACATTTTCTATGCTCTGTGGATCGGGTCCTGAGTTTCCACCCGAGCAAACGACGACGATCCCTTGTTGAACCGCATGGAAGGCTCCGATCGCTGTTACGTCGTCGAAAAACTCGGTGGAACGTCGACCGAGTGAAACTGAGAGAACATCAACACCATCAGTAATAGCAGCTTCTATGGCGGCTAGAATGTCTGCATCCGAACACTGACCACCACGAAATGTAAGCCAGCATACTTTATAGGCAGCAACAAGGGCTTTAGGCGAACCCCCTTTTGCAGTGCCATTACCATTCCCAAAAACGTTAGCTCCCGAAACGAAATTGCCTCCAGCCGTGGATAAAGTGTGTGTTCCGTGCCCTTCATGGTCCCTTGCTGTGTAAAAGCTGTCATCAAGGGATCCCGCAAGGGCTGCATAACCTTTATTGAAATACCGTGCTCCAATTAGCTTCCTGTTGCAATGAAAATTAGAGCCACCCTCACAACTTCCCCTCCACCGTGAGGGAATAGCTCCATATCCTTCATCACTGAAACTCTTTGATTCCGGCCAAACGCCTATACCGATCCAAATTCGAGAAGATAAATCTTAGAAATTTTAGAATGATAAAAAAAAAAACTTAGAAATAAAATTTCATAGCAACATATAATATAAGCTATACTTTCCTACTCTATTATAATTATAAAAAACTATACTTTCCTACTCTATTATAATTATAAAAAAAAATACTATAAAAAATTGGAGATGTTCATAAAAACATATATAAGGTGTAGATTCATATTCTATTATAGCATCCATTATAACTATTAAAAAAAAAAGCTATAAAAATTCCAGACTTCTAGGACTAACCTGTGTCAAGGTTGGCAATGATGGTAGATTCACCAAAATTTGCACCCTTCCAAATGGAATTTGGAGGAGTTCCTTCACCATTCTCTAGCTCAAGAAATTCCCATGAATTTGTTGTGTGCAGCTTTCTCATCTTGTTCTCATGAACCGATACCACAGTAGGATGTCCTACCATGATATGTAGCCAATTAGGCAACAAAATGAGTATCGATTCATATTAAGTATTGGATCGAATGGTTTACTTGCTAGATCTTGTGCAACTTTGTGGTCCAGAACGGCAGCAAAGCCATTGATATGTCTGTTGTAGGAGTAGAAAATTGCTTCCTTGGCTATCTCATTGCTATACTTGGAAACAAAAGAAGATTAAGCAAATTGGCAAGTAAAATGAAATGACATAAGCTAGAAGCTTCACCTTCCTAACAATGACCCGAGCAAACTGTAATGAGATTCCGTTGTGATTTGGAGATCGGTCGATGACGGATTCGAGCCGTGCGAGTGTGATCCCAAGTAAACAATGTAAGACTGCACCAGATGAACATATGAGATATACGATCGAAGAAAGAAAAAACCGAAAGAATGGTTGATCATTGGCTTGCCTTGTGGGTGGCAATGGTGGATGTTTGCAACAAAGGGAAAAGAAAGAAGAGAAGAATCAATGAAGATAGATTGAAACCCTCCATAGCTTTGTGCTTGAAGCTTATGAATGAGTAACTCCCTCCATTCTTTTCAGCTTTATAATAGCAAACCTAAATGGCCTATGCTTCATTTGACTCTTCATTTTTTATTTAAAGAAAGTTTTTAAATGAATTGGTGCAATCTTGGAAGGAAATGAAAAAAATTTAAAAGCATTCATAGGGATAATCATTAAATTAAATTAAAATTTTTTGGACCAACTCGAAAATTTTGAGTTGGTTTAGTCGGTGACCTAATCAATTTGAATAAAGTTCAGAACTTACTACACCTCTCTATTTTCGTCGGGTTGTCGGTTGTTTTTTTTTTATAAAAAAAATACTACTTATATACCATATATATTATATTAATAATTAAAATCTGGTATCACTAACATCAGTTACAAACGTCAAACAGTTCTAATCTTTGTAATAATCTTAAAATAGTTTGGATTAGTTGGGTTCCCGAGTCATTTGAACACTTATAGTATAGTCCATGTCCTTGAAACAAATCTTAAAATTAATTCGTAGAGTTAGTTTATAATTATGGCCTCTATTGAATTTTTTTCTTCCGAAATGAAAATTATTATTATTATTTTATCACGATTACTTTTATCCTACCGCTATTTTGTTTATTTTTTATATGAAACAAAAAAAGAAAAAAAAAATGAAGGGATTGTGTATTTATATGAAGGAAAGTTAATAAGTTTATATAATTTATAATTACCCTAATTTAAACGGTGCCATTGAATTAATGATATATTTAACCACAAATTAATTCAAGGAAAATGGATTTTTTTCCTCTTTTGCCCTTTCCATTAATCTTCCCCATTTTAATTTCTCAACTGTTATGTGTATTTTAGGAAGTATTTATTTCTATTTATTATTATTTACTTTTTTTTGCTTAAACATGGAAGTTACTGTTTTTAATGAGATGAAAAAAAAATCCATAAATTTTTAAATGTTTGGGTAATATTCTTAAATATAAAAAAATCTAATAATACTCTTACCATTTAAAATTTATTAAAAATATCCTTCATATTAATCTCTGGCTGCCCATCAGGTGAAGAAGAAAGGATCCGACGGATCCGAATATGGGTCGGTTTCACCCGTGACCTTTCTTGCCTCATCAGCACAGTTGCAACCAACGCGAACCGAGGCCCAATCCATACGGTCAGCTCACACAGCCTGCAGCACCCGTGACCCATGACTGAAAGCCTCGGCCTAATCCATTTGTATTAGCCGCGCCTGCAGCAATCTCAGAACCCGAGGCCCAAATCGCAACCCAGCGTGCAACCCGTGACCCTTAACCCGCGCCTCAAACCAAGAAGTAAACAGCAACGTGGCCCACTCCTATTGTGCCACGTGTCGACCTACAGCAAAAAGAAGCCCTCGGCTTCGAGTCTCGGCTGCGGTATCCCAATTTTAGCCTAAATCCTACCGTTCCGACCCTCTCGAACCTGGTTTCGATCCTAATTAAGGTAATCGAGGTCCTTTTAATGTCGTATTTCACATATGTCATTTGGAATTTCTATTAATTGTGAAATACTAACGAAAGGTACGAACGATCTAATAGGAAATGAACCTCGACAACGTTTGGAGCAGCTTTTGAGAAACGGAAGTTAACGTTTATTGAATTAAGGAGAACGCCGGCTAAGGTCAACCAAGTAAGTGACCTTACTATAGGATAGGCTAGAGAATTGTTTGTTGTATGACGTATAACGTATGAGTTATGACGTATGATATTGTATATGAGTTATATGATGATGCTTGATGACGTGCTATGATGACTATTATGTATTTGATGGCATTATGATGACGATGTATGATGATTATGATGCATGATGTTGCTACTTTAATATGACGATCTTTTCCATATTAAGCACGATGTATGTTGTAAATGTCATGTTGTATCATGTCGAGAAATCGGCCTAGGACACAACCCTACAAAGTATGAATAACGTTGTTAAGATGAATAACTAGTGCGTACGTATTACTAATATTAACATAGAGATGAGACTAAGGTTGTGTCAGGAAGACGTTTTAAAGACAAAAAATAGAGGGACCTCATGCATGTTTGTGTGTACATAAGCATTGGGATACTTCCATTTCATGTAGAGCATGACACTCCGGGGTCCGTTTACCTCCAAACGTCGCTACGGACAGTTAGCTCGACGATGATGGGTCCAGGAGGGGTGCGAACCGCCTGAGGATTCGCACTTGCACGTGTGGGTCGTGTGTAGGAAAGTACTACACATCCAAGTTAGTTCGGACTGAAGGTCACCCCTAGGATGAGATAATTGATAGGTCCCTAGAGCATTGTTCCATGTGTTTGCATTTTTGCATGACCCCTATATTGGGGTCACTTAGTGAGTATTCCTCGAAATACTCAGGCGGTGTGCTACATCATTTTTCAGGTAAAGGCAAGACGTTCATGTACAGTTGACGTGTGACATCGTAAAATAGAGATCATGGCACGTGCATAGGATATAAACATATTTAAATTTCTAGACTTAGATTAGAATATGTTGTCTTGCATTTCATAATTTTAAATTATTTCAATTTCATTTTTATTTGCATTTCATTATTATGTGTTGAACACGTAAGACCATAGCGGTGTTTTAAACGATAAAGTTATTTTATTCGTTTCGAGATTTATTGCCTAAACGTATGATGTTTAAGAGTTATATTCCGCATATGAGTATGAAACTTTTGAAAGTTAAAAATTATATTTTCAAGACGTACAAAGTTATTTTTTTATTAGTTTTGAAGTATAATAAATTTATTATAATTTTTAAAATTTAGGAAATGTATCAATTCAAAGAACTTATTAAAATGGTTGTGTTTAATAATCTTTAGAGTTTTAATGCATCAATTAGTTCTTAAAATTTAAAATAGTTTAATAGATATTTTAGTTTTCATTTTTTATTTTAATAAGTTTCATCTTAAAAATTGATAAATATATTAAATAAAAAAAATAATGAGTCATAATAGATCCGATAATTTTTTAAATTGTCAAATTCCTACGCAGAAGAGAGAAGCTAAAGAAATTACACGTTGCAGAATTAAAATTTTCGTATGAAGAAAACAGAATTGATAAGCAACCCAGCAACATTGAAATTACAGAGCAACGTGCAAATATTCTAACCAAAGTCAAGCTCACGGGGAAGAATATTAGTCCATAAGTTTGACTAAGTGAAAATAGTTATTAATTTGAACCAGTTTAAGAAAATGATTAGTGTTTTATTGAGAATCGTTAGTGGAACAAGTTTCGGACAATAGTTAGTAATTTATTTAGGAGAATTGTCAGGGATTTTGACGTGAGGAGAAAATTTAGAAAATTTGTTAGTATTTTCTCCCCCAATAAATACTCATCAAAGTTGTTATCTAAGAAACTCTCCCTTCAAGTTATTTTTTCTCCATCATTTATTTATTTATTTCCAGTATATTTCGATATCATTGAACTGTGAACAATAAATTAAATTTTGATATCAATAAATTAAATTTTTTTTAGAAAAAAGCAATAAAAAAAAATCTATTACCATTGAACTGTGAACAGAAAAATAAAATTTCAATTATGGAGCTAAAACAAGCTAAACTCAATCCAACTCATGTGCTTCTTTCACGGCTTCTTTAATGACACAAAAATTGGACTGCTAACACTATGCTTCCCATCAGACCACACAAGTTTTCCAAACACATACTCATCCGTTTGATTCTTTGACACCTTCTTGAACACAACTTTGAAATCCTTCTCTTCACCAGTTTTAGTGAACTTCAAAGTACTTGGGTCTACCGAAATTGAAACTCCTGGCGGTGCCTCGACTTGGGCAACATACGTACCTGGACTTCCCACATTTTTTACTCTTCTTTTGACCTCTACGGCCTCTGATTTAAGATTATTCATCGAGATTGATGGGTAGTTCAAATCTGTTACTTTGAATGACTTTGGACAAACAAATGAAGTATCATTGGTGAACAGTTTCATTTGTGTTTTATTGTAGCCACGGACACATAAGAAGTTCAAATAGTCTTGGGTGGAGAGGTCGTAAATAAGGCCAGGATCTGCTGCTTTGTTTGGTTGGACATGGCCTGCACCATATGCCAAGGGGTTTACTTTCTCCTTTTCTGTGTTCTGTATTGGATTTAAGTCATTGGCTTTGGTTTCAGCTGCAAAACAAAACCATTAGCTCGCGAGATTTAACTCAAAATGAAAATCTCATAAATAATATATCTTACTATTTCATTGTTTGGAAATACATTTGAGAATTTTGCCTAACGAACCTGTGGTCATGATTGCAGATCTGATAGCTGCTGGACTCCATTTTGGATAAAGGGTTTTGAGTAGGCCAACGATACCAGAAATATGGGGGCATGACATAGAAGTGCCTGATAATATATTATATAGAACCCGGCGTTTATCAAAAGGTGAACCAGTAAGTGATGCTTCGTTAGAGAAAGCCGCTAGTATATTCACACCTGGTGCTGTTATATCAGGCTGGAAATTAAAAAGAAAAATGCAATACTTCAAATTTTGTGATGGTTGACACATTGAACTTTATACTATAAAATTACTCAACACATATATCTAACCAACCTTGAGTATTAAGGGCTCAATTAGGTTGGGACCTCTTGCCGAGAATGAAGCCATAATTGGTGCTGGTTTGATTCCCAACTCAGTCTTCACGCGAGTCATGTAAGCCATTGGACTTCTGATTCAACCACAAAACTTAGACGTATAAGTTACAACTTTTAAGTATATAAATTTTTAACTTAAAAAATACGTTTAATAGATTCCTAATTCCTAAGTTTATGTTTATTAGATCATAAAGTTTAAAAGAGTTCGAGAATACACGTGGAAGTTTATGGAATGAGATGGAGTAATTACTTAGTAGACTGGATGTATTGGTCGATTGATTTCCTATCGGTGTAGCTTATATGTGCAGCAGGAAGTGAGTGTGCAGCAGGCAAAAGTCCATCTCCAATATCCTCGTAATTAACAAGAATTATCCCAACAGCACCTGCTTCAGCAACCACATAACCTTTTTCCACATCGTCGCCCAAATTAACGCAAACTACAATTTTTCCTTTTACTTTTTTAGGATCAAGAGACCCTCTTGCACATGTTTGGCTACAAGATCACAATAAATTTGTGTTAATATTATATGGCTACCGTTAATTTGTTCGGTAGAAACATACCGATTAAATTATACAAAACAATCTTAAATTTTAAAATATATTTAAATAATGTTCTTACCTCTTTAAAAGTTTTATTTTAACCCTCCTCAAAAATTGTCAATGTAAAAATGGAAGAATATAACATAACATCATTTTTAACTTAAAAAACATTAATTTTTATGATTTATTTCAACTCAAAAATGTTGCTAACATAATTTACAAATTTACATTAATGTTTTCAATAGAAAATTCCTCAAAATTTAAGAAAATTACGACACGATTGAAATGTATCCAAAATTTAAAGATATTTTATATAATTTAAATCAAAATATACTCACGCGTCGTATCTAGAAGTGTTGTTGGATTTTGCATCTAAAGAACTGATCAGCGGATAGAACTTCTTAACTGGCAATATTTGATTAGAAAGACTTTGACCCTGGTATGGACAATGCAAAAATTATTTAAGACAATGTAGACGTAGTACAGAGCTATAAACTCAATCGACAAATATAGAGACACGTATACAAAAAACGATATTTTATATGCCCAATGCAATTAACTATGTTTAAAAATGGTTCGATACTTACCTAATTATTTGTATAAATAGGATCAAAAACACGACTATATAGTACTAACAAGTGTCGGATAGAGTACCTTCAAGCGCCTCTTGTTTCCCAACACCACGTAAGTAGTAAAAAGCCTGTCAATTGTGCTAGCTCCCACAGTTATCATCCATGGTGCGACATTTGAGACACTGTTTTCAACTGGTCCTAAATTTCCACCAGAACAAACAACAGTGATGCCATTCTTCACAGCATGGAAGGACACTATAGCCATTAGATCATCAGAAAATTCAATAGGAAATCCACCGAGTGAAACCGACAGGACATCAACTCCATCACTAATGGCAGCTTCAAAGCCAGCTACAATATCGGCCATAAAACACGAACCATACAACGTTGGAGGCCAACATACTTTATAGGCAGCAACAAGGGCTTTAGGGGAACCCCCTTTTGCAGTGCCATTACCATTCCCAAAAAAGCTTACTCCTCGAACGAAATTTCCTCCAGCTGTGGATAAGGTGTGTGTTCCATGCCCTTCATCGTCCCTTGCTGTTTCATAGCTTGAGTTGAGAGGTTTAGGTTTCACGACGGATATAAATCCTTTGTTGAAATATCGTGCTCCAATCAGCTTCCTGCATTTAAAATCTTCAATTTTACATCTACGTTACACGTATCAATACAAGCATTTGATACAATGACTAGCTAGAACACAAATACGATATCTATTATCATTTAAGTGCAAATACAATACTTTTTAAAGTTCAAAGATATCTTAAACATAAGGGTGAAAGTTTAGGAACTATACTTATAATTTAACCATGAAATTGAATTTGATGTAATTTTTTTCTAAAAATATATGCATTATTGTGTCTATTTAGTATCTATAACAATGATTCCATATGAATCTAACAAATGTTTGATTAATATTCACTTTGAACAACTAGTGTCCTTTGTTTTTGTATTATACTAACAAAAGTTTCAAATACGTACTTATTACATTAGTCAAATGAAGTTGTATGTATTTCTTAATATAAAAGAATTAAATAGAGGCAAAGTAAGAATAAGAGATTTGATGTTAGGGACCTGTTGCAACGAAAGTTGGAGCCACCTTCACAACTTCCCTTCCATCTTTTTGGGATAGGTCCATATCCTTCATCACTAAAGCTCTTTGATTCGGGCAAAACACCTGTTTTGTTCCCAATTACAATAAGAAGAGGTACCCAAATTATTACAAAAGCTGTCGAATGTCCAAGAATTTATGAGAGGGAAACAAGTCCAACCTGTGTCAATGTTGCCAATGATCGTAGATTCACCAAAACTTGAAAGGTTCCAAAGTGAGTTTGAAGGAACTCCACCATCATTCTCAAGTCCAAGAAACTTCCATGATCGTGTTGTATGCAGTTTTAGTCCTTTGTTTTCATAGACTGATATCACATCACGATGCTCTAAAAAAAAGGACAAAAACATCATTATTAAATTAGAAAAATGAGTCGGGCTTGATAATTGTTTGACTTTTGAAAATTAAGCTGTGACTTCTTCTAACCTATAAACTTTTGGAAACTAAAAAAAGTAGTATGATTTTACTAAGAAAGAAAATCATTATCAAATAATATGATAGACATAGCCATAGAAATAGATGAATCATTTTACTCGCTATATCTTCTGCAACTTTCTGATCAAGGACAGCTGCAAAGCCATTGATATTTCTATTGTATGAGTAAAAGATTGCTTCTTTAGCTGCTTCATTGCTATACTTGGAAACAAAAACATAAGAGTGTAAATCAAGAGTGAGAGTTCAACAAATCCGAACTACATTATTTGAAAGTAAAAGCTTCACCTTCCTAACACGGATCCAAGTAGATTGTAGTGGGTTTGTGTTGCAAGTTGAAGATCAACTGCAGAAGGATTCAACCCATGTGAATGTGATCCTAAGTAAACAATATAAGACTGCACAAAATTAAGAAAAAAAACTTGAGTGTCTAATAGTCATTTGATATAAGCATTAAAAAGCATTTATAAGTGATCATCGACTAACCTTCTTGTCTGCCATGGTGGGTGTTTGTAAAAGAGCAAAAAGAAAGAATGGGAGAAGTAAAGGAGAAAGATTGAACGCCTCCATTTCTTTTTGTGTCAGAATAATTGTTTTCTTAGAATGATATACTCTCTGTTCCTTCGTGCCTTTTATAATGTTAATCAATGTTTTATGATTCGACTCAAATTTGGGGTTTCATTTTTACGTATAGAAAGTGACGAAGAAATCTTCCCTTTGAAGAGAACAGATAAGATTTATAACTCAAATACATTGTATTTTAAAGAAATTAGTTTGGTAAGGAAATGAAAATGATTTAATAACACACCCTGCACCAAAAAGGTAGAAACCAAGTAAGAAATATATTAGACTCGAGTAGAGAATTAAGATGATATAGTTGTTAGTCCAATCCAATTAATCCTAGGAGGTCGAAACTCTTCTCGACCTTCTATGGAGTACTCAGCTTCCCATACCTTCAATTTGACTTGTGCAAGCGAGATACACCACCGTAATGAGACTCTTAGTCGAGCCTCTTGTGCAGTTAGAAACCATTTATTGTGCGGCTCTAGGCATCTTGGCTTGATAAATCTTTGAAGGGTTTTCAAATGGTTTGAAAGAACTTACTTCCCAAAATGATGTTCCTACATCTATAAATAAATGTTTGATTATGAAGAATACTCGTCACAACTCGAATTTCAAGGCTACGAAATCTGGATCGAGACTAAAATGGGCCTAGGTGGTTACATTTGTTTCGAGGTTGTCATGATGGTCTTTTAGGTCCCCCAGAGTAGTTTAGAGGGCTTGACATGGATTCATGTCTCCAGGTTTCTCAATTCTGACTACTCGAGTCTTGTTCGGTCGAGAGCACATCAGGAGCACTAGGGCTACACCCTATGATCGTCTCTCACGGTTCTCTAATGTGCTTGGACTACCGGAGACATTCCATCCTAGGTATTGTCTAACCAAACTATCCCTCACACCTTATTCTTATTCTATTTACGATAGGGAGAATCACACATTCAATCACCTGCAGTTATTGTACTGTAAAGCATGCATATAGTCACAGATGCTCTACGGGTGATAACATCCATCAATTACTGTTTAGCACAATTATGTACAAGCGGTAGAAAAGCAGTTTGTTACATCATTCGTCCTAGACTTAGGTCAAACCAAATTTATCTACCTAGGATTTGGTTTTACTAGCATGCATGTGTTACCAAACTATTTACTTTCTAGAATTCGTGTGGTTACTTACTTAGATGACGAATACTTTCTCGAGCTAGCCTTTTTATGTGTTAGGAGCTCCAAAATTTATGAAATTTCTTTCGTAAATAAATAAATAACCAACTTTGTGAATGGAATTTTTTCCATAATTTTAGATTTTAATTAGCATGTATTAAAAATAGAAATTTGATTTCTTGCTTATTATGAACTTTCGAATAAAGTACAAATATAGTTGTAAAAAAAAATTGAAGAGGAATTTTGTCATAATAAAGGTTTTATCATAATTGGGAAGGATTATGATAAAATTAATATTGTATTGGAAAATTAGTAAGGGAATTATTTTACAAGGAAAAAATAATAAGGGAATTTAAGATGAAATAAAAATAAATAAAATAAAATAAAATAAAAGATAAAATTTAACTCCAAAATGTACAAATAGACTAACGCTCCAAAACTGTAACGGTACAAAAAAATTTGTGGTCATTGGAAAATGCAAGATTTCGAGGCGCTGGAGATCTCGCGTCTTCAACCAACCCACGACCTAGACAAGAACCCCCATGCAACAACTCGGTCAAAAACAACTCACTTTCCTTTTGAGAACGTGTGAATACCGAGAGGGAGCGGCAGTGAACTGACCTTTTTTTTTCCTTGGAGTACAAGGCCAGCAAGATAGAAAGAGTTGATCCAACTGACCGACGACCCGAGTACACAGAAGGTAAGCCACTTGCATTTCGTATTAATTCATCGTGTTTTTCCTTCGTGACCGGTGAGATATAAATGGATTTGCATTTGTAGGTACAAAGAAGAAAGTAAGTCATGGTAGATGGAAGTTGAACGAATGAGCAACAGAGAAGAAACTGAAAGGTTGTAGGAGGAGAGAGAAAATTAGGCGGAGGGACTCGAGCAATCAGGTTAAGGGGAACCAATCTGATCCACGGGTCTTGTCGGATCCAGATTCGGAATATACCTAGTAACTATTGTTAGATGAACACAACTATGAATACAACTCTCCACAATGGTATGATATTATCTACTTTGAGCATAAGCTCTCATGGCTTTGCTTTGAGCTTCTCCGATTGGGCTCCCCGAAAGACCTCATACTAATGGAGATAATATTTATTGATTATAAACCCATGATAATTAAATTAGCCAATGTGAACTTTCCTCCAACAACCATATCCTAAACTTAGCCATGTCGATAGAATGTATTGTGAGTCTTGAAGGCATAGTAAAAAATGACTAAAGTATCGAACAAAAGGTGTACTTTGTTCGAAAACTCCAAAAGAAAATGAGTCGAACCTCAATTAAGGGGAGGTGTTGGATGAAAGTCCCACATTGCCTTTTTGGGGAAGCTCAAATGATCATGAGTTTATGAGTTTATAAACTATGAATACTATCTCTATCCTTTTGGGGAAGCTCAAATGAGTTTATGAGTTTATAAACTATGAATACTATCTCTATTCTTTTGGAGAAGCTCAAAGCAAAACCATGAAAGTTTATGCTCAAAATGGACATTATCGTCTAACAACCTAACCCACAACCCAGTAATGCAATTAGAACGCTCAGCCCAGCCCAGCAACCTGTCTGCAAGCCTCAGCCCAAACACGTTGCAGCAAGCCACGAAGCCCTCTAAACACGGCGAACATCCACGGCCCATCTCAACGTGACCCACGTATACCCAAGAGTATGATCTAACCCTCGCGGTCTCCAGCCCCTACATGCGCACGATGAGTGGCAACTCTTCGACAAGGCTCCATTGCGGCTGGGCGGCTCCACGGCTCAAATTGGCTTATCCAGGTCGGGTCTTATATTTGGAAATCATTTCTTACGCTCCCATAACTGATTTTGTTCTTCTTTAAGGCAATTAAAAGTCAATATTCAAATAGGTAAAACTTCATTAAACTGATTTTGTTCTTATTTAAGGCCATTAAAGGTCAATATTCAAATAGGTAAAGCTTCATTATAACTGAGAAAGAACTTAAAGGACGAAAGCAAAGTAAGTTGAAAAGAGAACGTCGGCAAAGGTCACTTACTTGGATGAGTAAGATGCAGTCTGGACAATCCCTATACACACGACACAAACCCTCGAATATCATACAAGGCATGATGATGATCATTTTAAATCATGATTGCATGTGTTTGCATTTTAAATCAGGATTGCATGTGTTGCAATCCCGGACCTAAATACAGGATTGCATGTGTTGCAATCCCGGACCTAAATACAGGATTGCATGTGTTGCAATCCCGGACCTAAATACAGGATTGCATGTGTTGCAATCCCGGACCTAAATAGTGGAGTCACAAATATTTCTTAAACCAAAATCTAATCCGACTCAAACGATTGGGTTATCTAGTTATTAGTTCATATAAAATAAAAATTAAAAAGAAGATTCCAAATTTGATTTTATTGTTTAAGTGAGATTTTTGCATATTAATAGAAAATAAATACAATTAATATTCAGAAAAATCCGAAAAAAAAGTAAGCCGGAGGCGTTTAATACGAGTTATTATAAAAACCGGGTTTTACTAGAAAACCAATTGAAGCTCCCCCCACAAACCTCAACACCACTCCCAAACATATGAATCTACTCACCGTCCATTGAATCTTCCACCGCCGCCGATTTCTGAGCCAGATCGGAGAGGTTAGATCCCTCGGAGCCGCCGCGGGAGATGGCAGTGCCCCGGTGAAGCCGGCACCGGAAAGATCCAACGTGCGTCGTCGGAGAGCAGAGGCAGGTCGATTTAATGCTCGGCGACCTCGTCATCTGCGCATTCTTCTTCTGGTCGTCTAGCTCCAACTCTGGCTGCGCGTATTTCGAGGTCGGCGACTTGCAATTCGTCGTTACTTGTTTCGGCTCCGCGCTGATCGGTTCCATTTGTGAGCGATATCTGAATTAGGGCTTTTCTTTTCTTTTTTTTTTTGTTTTTTTTGGATTTTGTTGTTGGTCTGCCGGAGGAAACTTCAATGGCGGATTTCTCCGGTCCGATCCGTTCTGGATCTGTGGGGAATTTGAACAGAAGAGTTTGGATTTGGGGTTTTGGAAGGGGTTTTTAAGACACAAATTTGGGGTTCCTCCATGCCTTCAAACAAACCCTTCTATTTTTAGATTGAATTAGTTTGAATTTATTATTAATTTTAAAATATACACCTAATATTATATATATATATTTTTTAATTTCATTAAGGTTTGAAAATAAATATATATATATATATTTATAATATTTTATTTTTATTAAAAATAAAAATTCGAATAAACGAGAAACCATAATTATTATGGTTGAGTTTATATTTAATAAATATTGTTTGAGTTTGAAAATTTTACCACTCATACAATCGAATTTGATCAGGTTACAACTGACCCAACCATCGTGTCTGTTTATATTCTCTTCCTCCAAAACAAAATATATATATATATATATAAACGAGATTCTACTATAATATCTTTTTTTTTAAAACTTTTAAAATTGTAAAACAAGTCAGGTCGTTACAAGAATATTAATTATAAATTTGATGTAAATAATTTGGAATTGATTATAAAAATTCTATAGTTCTAGAGATTTTGCAACCGGCCAATTTGAGCCCAACTTAACTAGTTAAAATATTATAATTTTTATCTAAGTATCTCCAAATTTTTACCCTCATAAACTATTGAATTAATGACTGTTTTGAAATATTTTCCGTTTAATTAGAATAGTTTTATAAGTTTAGGAAGTTAATTAATCCATTAAAATTTAAAAAGAATTAAAAAATAATTGCATGATTTTTGCCAAATTCTAAAGGAAGTTGAGAAATGTAAAAAAAAATAAAAAAATAAAAAAATAAAAAAAAACCGATCACCCGAAAAACATGATAACTTAATTTAATTCGGATTGAATTATAAATTTATGTGAGTTTTATTAAAATTAGATAAAAATAAATAAATAATAAAAATTCTATAAATTAGAATGAGTTATAAGTACGTCTAAAATTAGAATGGGTTGAATCTGACCCATTCATATTTATTATTAAATTTAAAATATATATTTATTTTATTTTTATTTAATTTTATCATTATTTATTTTCGGACCACTCTTTTAAATAATTTTTAACCATTTGAAAGGTAATTTTTTGAAATAGATATTAGAATAGAGTTACAAATTTTAATTAAATATTTAGAAATAGGTCATGTTTATTAAAAATAAAAAAATTAAATAAATAGTGAACCAATTAAATTCAAAAAAAATTGTGTTAATTATTTAATAAGGATTATTGTAATGAATCCAACTGTAAAAGTATCAAATTTTTATATTTACAAAATATATTATAAAATAAAATTATCCATCATAATTCATAATTTTCTTTTGGGATTAAAGAACCCAACTAACTGTTAGAGGCTTGTTTGGCTGCGGACTTTCCATGGCTGGGATTCGGATTATCTTGCTCCAATCCTAGATTAGTTTTTCCCAAACCCCATTTTCTCGAATTTTACATTACAGCCAGCCACGTAATTCGATAATATTCTAATTAAAGAAAAGTAATAATCGTAATAAATTTCAAACTGAATAGAAGGTTCCAGAAACCCTAGTAGAAACCCCTTCTTCTATATAACCCTGCGGTTCCTCCATAGATCTGTAATTGCTCTCTCGAAGCTACCTTCGTTTCCATTTCCTCCATTGCTGGTCTGAGATTAACTTCGTTCGTCGTCTTCAACAATGGCGGATGCTGAAACGTTCGCTTTTCAGGCCGAGATTAATCAGCTTCTCAGTCTGATTATCAACACCTTTTACAGCAATAAGGAGATCTTTCTCCGGGAACTTATTAGCAACTCCTCTGATGTACGTTTCCTTTTCTTTTCTTTCACTTTTTCTTTGATCTTCCTCGTATCTGCTGTTCTAGGAATTAATCGTTTTCCTTTTGTTTTTCTTCTGTCGTATGTGCATTTCTTCTCGATTGTGAAGTTTGATTTAACCTCATTTTCTTTTACATTTATTTGATCCAAACTTGGTAGGTTTTGTTCCGATTTGTGGTTTCTGACGATGTTTTTCTACACGTACTCTGTGAATTATTAGAGATGTAATTTTATTTGGTTTATCGATCTAAAATTGGTCGAATGTTAGCTTTTGGAATTTTACTTGCATCATGATTTACAAATTGAACAAGTGAATTGACATGTATAGTCTTGTTCGGTAGTCGTGTGGATATGTGTTTTCGTGGAATCATGAATCATTATGTACTTTCTTGGATTATGATGATAGAATTTTCCCTAATTGAAGTTTTGAAATTAATTATTTGAAACTTAATTTCAGGCTCTAGATAAAATCCGGTTCGAGAGCTTGACCGACAAGAGCAAGCTAGATGCTCAGCCTGAACTCTTTATCCACATTATTCCTGATAAGGCAAACAATACATTGTCAATTATCGACAGTGGTATTGGCATGACCAAGGCTGGTGAGTGATTGCCACGGCTTATGTGTAATCGTCTTTTAGCCTGTATAATACTCGTATCTCATTTCTCGAACATGTTGATGCAGATTTGGTGAACAATCTTGGAACCATTGCGAGATCTGGGACCAAGGAATTCATGGAAGCCATTGCAGCTGGTGCTGATGTGAGCATGATTGGGCAGTTTGGAGTTGGTTTCTACTCAGCCTACCTTGTGGCTGAAAAGGTCATTGTTACCACGAAGCACAATGATGATGAGCAGTACGTATGGGAATCCCAAGCTGGGGGTTCATTCACTGTCACCAGGGATACCTCTGGTGAGAATCTAGGCCGAGGTACAAAGATTACCCTGTATCTCAAGGAAGATCAACTCGAATATCTTGAGGAGCGTCGTCTTAAGGACTTGATTAAGAAGCACTCCGAGTTCATTAGCTACCCAATTTCTCTCTGGGTTGAGAAGACCACGGAGAAGGAAATCTCTGATGATGAGGATGAAGAGGAGAAGAAGGACGAGGAAGGCAAGGTTGAGGAGGTTGATGAAGAGAAGGAGAAGGAAGAAAAGAAGAAGAAAACGATCAAGGAAGTTTCTCATGAGTGGTCTTTGGTGAACAAACAGAAGCCCATCTGGATGAGGAAGCCAGAGGAGATTACGAAGGAAGAATATGCTGCCTTCTACAAGAGCCTTACCAATGACTGGGAAGAACACCTTGCTGTAAAGCACTTCTCGGTGGAAGGTCAATTGGAATTCAAGGCTGTCCTCTTTGTCCCCAAGAGGGCTCCTTTTGATCTCTTTGACACAAAGAAGAAGCCTAACAACATTAAGTTGTATGTTAGACGTGTGTTCATCATGGACAACTGTGAGGAGTTGATTCCTGAGTACCTTGGTTTCGTGAAGGGCATAGTCGATTCCGAGGATCTTCCCCTCAACATTTCCAGAGAAATGCTGCAACAGAACAAAATCTTGAAGGTCATCCGCAAAAACTTGGTCAAGAAGTGCCTTGAGATGTTCTTTGAGATTGCTGAAAACAAGGAAGACTACAACAAGTTCTACGAGGCTTTCTCCAAGAACTTGAAGCTTGGTATCCACGAGGATTCTCAGAATAGACCTAAGCTTGCCGAGCTTCTCCGTTTCCACTCCACGAAAAGTGGCGACGAGTTGACCAGCCTGAAGGACTATGTGACCCGAATGAAGGAAGGTCAGAGCGACATCTTTTACATCACTGGTGAAAGCAAGAAAGCTGTAGAGAACTCTCCTTTCCTTGAAAAGCTCAAGAAGAAGGGTTACGAAGTTCTGTTCATGGTCGACTCAATTGATGAGTACGCAGTTGGTCAACTAAAGGAATTCGAAGGGAAGAAGCTTGTATCAGCAACCAAGGAAGGTCTGAAACTCGAGGAGAGCGAAGATGAGAAGAAAAAGAAGGAAGGCTTGAAGGAGAAATTCGAGGGTCTTTGCAAGGTGATCAAGGACGTTTTGGGTGACAGGGTGGAGAAGGTCGTGGTATCTGACCGGGTTGTCGATTCACCATGCTGTTTGGTAACTGGTGAGTATGGCTGGACAGCGAACATGGAAAGAATCATGAAAGCTCAGGCGTTGAAGGACAACAGCATGGCTGGGTACATGTCTAGCAAGAAGACGATGGAGATCAACCCGGAGAACCCGATCATAGAAGAGCTGAGGAAGAGGTCTGACGAGGACAAGAACGACAAGTCCGTGAAGGACCTTGTTCTACTCCTGTTTGAGACTTCCCTGCTCACTTCTGGGTTCAGCCTGGACGACCCGAACACGTTCGGGAACAGGATCCACAGAATGTTGAAGCTGGGATTAAGCATCGACGAGGAGGAGGGTGAAGCGGATTCCGAGATGCCTCCTCTAGAAGATGCAGAGGCTGATGCTGAGGAGGGTAGCAAGATGGAGGAAGTCGATTAATTTGAACTTCAAACAAACTAGCAAAAGCATCTTCTTTCAAGGCTGTTCTCACTTCACTGCGTTCTTAGGTGACCGTCTTTTTTCTTGTCTTTGTTTTTTCTGATTACTTTTAACTTCGTTTCCCCCCCAAGTTTTGTGGTAATTCTAATGGATATCATAGTGTTCTTGTTCTCGAAATGCTTGCATCTTTCCTTGAAAGATGTTTACTGATTCAGACTCATCTGTTTGAGAATTCCTTTATAGATATGAGAGTTGAAGCAAGCACTTTCCCAATTCTCCTTTATGCGCTGTTGTGTATTTTCAGTAATAAAATGAAACGTAGTATATATATATATATATAGATACATACATACATATATGTATGCACACAAGCACGGCATGCATTGTGTTTCTGCTGTCGTTTATGAAATGTGGAGGCGCTTTGAGATCAAAATCGATCATCCCATAAAGTGGAAGCTATTACGACTACGACCAATCTTAGAAATGTGAGAAATTAAACTGCTCGGATTAGTTAGGTTTAATTATATGCCGTACTATCTCTTCTGTGTGATAACAAGACTTTCTTTTTTGTTTTGTTACATTACCCGTAATGGTATGTTACATTTCTTAGAATCATGGACCGTCGTACGTTTTTTAGAATCATGGACCGTCGTACGTTTCTTAGAATCATGGACTGTAGTACAGTAACAATGACTCGTTTCTTCGAATCATGGACCGTAGTATGTTTCTTCAAATCATGGATCGTAGTACATGTACAATGACTCTCTTTGAATCATAGACCGTAGTAAATAATGATTCGAAAATAATGATTCGGATTTAAATAATGATTTGACCGTAGTAAATAATAATGATTTGGATTTGATTTGGATTTAACCATTTCCAACTATTTATATGATAATAATTTTTAACTTTTCAAAGCTCTATTTGTAATCTTATATTAGAACTCACACATATATATCTATATAGAATTCATGTTTATATATGGATTTCGATTGACTTTGTAATACTCAACGATCCAAAATACGAATGAGTAAATAAATTAAAAAAAAAAAAAGGAAAGACGGAAATGACAGGCGCGTTGGCAGTGTTGTACACTGCTCATCGACAACACGTATAGAGGGCAGGCGACGAAAGACCTCCGTCCCATCCCTCATCGTGCGCGAGAATAGAAGGGGGGGTGAGAGTTGATTATAGGTGGCTTGCGCGTTGGCAGTGTTGTACACTGCTCATTAGCAATACGTATAGAGGGCAGGCGACGAAAGACCTCTGTCCCATCCCTCATCGAGCGAGAATAGAAGGGGGTGAGAGTTGATTATAGGCGGCTTGCCAGTTGAGGAAGGAATAAGGGATTCGAATTTGTCGAAGGGAGAAGCATCGGAGGTTGGAGACCAAAACCTATGCTCGCTAGAAGAACTCGAGTTCTAGATCCAGGGGCGTTCGACGGTAGATTTCGAACGAAAACAAATTGAAGCGGGAAGTCGAATGGAGGGAGAACGTGAAGGTACGTTCATAGGTTTTGAGAGCTTCTACCGTTAGATTCGCCCCCTACCGTTCATGGGTTGACCCGATTTTAGTTGTTAGGTGTGTTCATGGGTTTTGAGAGCTTCTACCGTTAGAATCACCCCCTACCCTTCATGGGTTGACCCGATTTTAGTTGTTGAAAGAGGGAGAACCAAGCAAGGGTCCGTTCTACCCATTAAATGACACCTTGGAACTTTGGATTTAGCTATGCTCGTAGTATACATGAGAGTATGATATAAGAAGACGCTTTCCAAATAAGTGGCACCTTGAAACTTTGGATTTAGCTATGTTCGTAGTATGCATGAGAGTGTGATATAAGAAGCATGTCAAATAAATTTGAGCATGAAATGAGTTGGTTTGACGTATGTAAGAGTAGGTTAAATGTTATGATGCATGCATGACTTTAGTATGATATAAAGCATTAAAGGTTTGAGCATAGGATGAGCTGAGATGACAACCGTTGACTGTGATTATGTCTGTTTACTAAATGTGTATGCACTGTCTTATGAATTAAAATTTATGACTAGGTTTTCATGTTTAGATCACTATGCTATGTCTCTATTACATATGTTGAGATGTTAGTGGTTATACGGTGACAGTTAGGGGTTCGCCAACTAACCCATAGTCGTAAACTTGACTCGATGCCAGGGATCCGAATAACTATAGAATTGGCCTATTTTATTGTTGATGGTACTCCGTGGAGAATTTTAGGAAGTTTACCAGTTAATTTCCTATTAGTGAACATGTCACGAGTGGCAAGGGTCCACAATGGTACATTAGAGTTGGTCGATTTGGCGACTCTTGATTTATTGTTCATGCATTTGAGTTAGTGGTTATACGAAGACGATTAGGGGTTTGCCAACTAACCTCTAATCGTAAACCTGATTCGATTGTCAAGGTCCGAATAACTATAAAATTGGTCTATTTTATTGCTGAGAAGTTTGGCGTTAGTTCCTTTAAGTGAACTTGTCACGAGTGGTGAGGATCCACAATAGTATACTTGAGAGTTGGTCAAATCCTAGAATGCATGAACATTGAGCACTAAGGTCGCGACACGAAGACTTAGAGATATGATGAGACTAGCAGAAATGACAAACCAAGAGACTTAAAGAACTTAAGAATATTTCGAGGGCTGGAGCTCCAAAAAGGAACAAGAACCAAGAAATAGAATGAGTAAACCTACAGTGTAGCCTAAGAGACACCTATATTAGGGAACGAATCCCCAAATGAGAATAAGACACCAAACGAGCTAACTAAGATAAATAAAACTTGATAACGAACTATGAACTACCATCAAGCTACTTACTGAGTATATTTTATATACTCACCCGTGCTACCTGGACTTTTTTTCAGACGAGACATGATGGAGTGGACACAACGGATGCGCACACGAGCTAGGGCCCATGGAGTTTTAGGCTAGATCGGTGTCGTGTACCCCATTGACATGTTTCCTTTACGAACCCTTTATGTTTTTGTATTTCTGGATTTTACCAATTACGTGTGTCATGTTCTTTTATGTGTACGTCGTGTGGGTCATCAGTTTGTGATGTATTTCAAAACAATGTCGTACTAATTTCAAATTTTCTTTATGTGCATGCACGTTTAAAAATTATAAGTCTCACGCATTTTTACTTATTCCCACCTCAAAGAGTAACAATCCATGGCTTGAGTTCCTCGAAAAGCGAGTCGTTACAAACTATGTTTCTTTAAAAGAGTCCACTAGCTCTCCGAACTTTCTTTCATTTAAGATTCACACACAGAGAATTTGCTATAGAACATGCTATATAAAAACCGTCAAATTAGTTAAAAAGGGTTTTATTAATCTTTAATTAACCTCCTATGATCAATATACACGCCACTATAAACTAGCCTAGAAAATTCTTTGAACATCTAGCTTATAAAAGCCAGATGCGAGCACTAGTGAGTCCAAAAACAATACGTAACGAGAAAATCTTTGAAACATTATCCTCCTTTAATCTTTTTTTGTTTTTGAAAAATACTTTTTCTTCCCTACCTTAATTAATTCTTAAACTAATTCTTTCTTTTTAACAATCAAAGCTAACGCCCCGACAAAAAAACATTAAGTAATTCTATTCATAATCTTAAGAACCGGAAACAGGTTCACAGCTCAAGCTCTTTGTCTTTGTTGAAATCAATAACTCGTGTTGATACTGATACTAGAAAATAACTTTAATTCTAAATTCTAACTTTTTTTTTTACTGATTTTCTCCTTTCAATTAGATTAATCAATTTCATGTATTATTTTGTTTGTTCAAGTTAAATACTCTAAATCTTGGTAAGATTGATATTAACGGACTGACGTCTTATTTAACTTTTTTTCACTTAATCCATACCTACTTGGATTAGGTAAGATTGTCGACATAAAATTCAGCGATCTAAGCTATTCTACGAACTTTGAATTTATATCAAGATACTTAAATCTTCGACCCAATTCACTGAGTCATATTCATAGCTTTAATTATTTCTTCAAAATAATATCTTAACGAAATTATTTTCACAATTATTAAATCTAGCTACTATCATTTTTTTATACATTAAGAGATAAAAGCATTGAATGATAATTCCTAACCATTTTTTCACTACCCAAATAATGCCTATAACAATTTATCCCTCTATTTTATTTTTCCTTTCTCACAAAATTTCAAAAATATCCTAAACTTTTAAAAGTTCCAAGAATACCCTTAAACGTTAAAAATATATATATATATATATATTTACTATTAGGTTTAGATATAAACGGTTAATACTTTGTTTCAAAAATATCTTTTAACTTTAAAAAATACCATTAAAATGGAACTTCGATCGGATGCGGGTATCCAATCCCGCCGCTGAGATGTCAAGCGGATTCCTGGGCGTTGACGAATGGTCGGCCACCTTTTACGTTAGAAGAGCAAAAGGCCCGGGGCATAGCTAGATGAACCAATGTGAATGAGTGTAAGCTTTGTGACCCGAACACGATTGGTGCTGACCACACTAGGGACTACCGTGGTAGCAAGAGAGGCCAGGCGGTGACAATTGAGAGGTTGTCTCTGAGCATTCCCAGTCACACGGGAAGAGAGGTCAAATGGCAAGGCCATACACCCGTTTGGCTCCTCGCGGAGTATAGCTCACATCCAAACATCTAATTTTAAAAGTTTCATTAATACTCTTAATTTTTTTTACAAATATATATATATATATATATTTAAAAATTTAAGAACACTTTTGACTTTTTTTTAATAAAAAATAAAAAATACCATTATGGTACCATATTTAAAAAATACTCTGAATTTTCAAAACTAATACGGAAGGGTTTGGAGATAATTTATGAAATCTCATATATTGAACTTTTTAAAATTTTTTTTTATAAAAGTAAAATAAAATTCTATGAGTATTTTTTAAATATTTTTGAATTTTTTATTTTTTCTAAAAATTCAATTGAAAAATCAATTTTTATGATTTTAGTTAGGTAGCTTGGGTGGATCAAATTACGGCTAGTTTTGATCGATTTCGAGAGAAATAATTGAAAAATGTGACGAAATGATTTGAATTTAAAACATTCACAATGGAATTTTTGATTAAATTATATTTTCAAATTTAAATATTTCTTCGCAAATTAGGTTTTATTCATTAAAACTATAGGAATTAATTGAAAAATTACTAATATAGAAGAAAAAAATGGAACAAATAGAAGCCAATGAAAACGAGGTCGTTTTGTGTGGGTCTTATCATCCCAACTCCAAGGTTATGGGCTTACCATTCCCATCTCTTCGCCACGCTACAAAACATCAGAATTTTTATGTTTTTTTATTTATTTCTTCGAGAAAAAAAAAACCAAATTATTGTTTTTGGTTTGGTTTTCCGTTCGTATCTTTTGGCTATAAGAACGTTTCTTCATCTCTCTGCCCGTCTCTCTCTCTCTCTGGATTCGTCACCGTCGCACTTCGTCCTCGATAGCCACCGGAACAACCTCGCTTCCATCGTCGCCCCCTTTCCTTATACGGTATACGGTTGATTTTAATTTCTCTGTTTTTATGCATAAATTTGTAACAGAATATGACTACTGGATTTTGTTGCTGCGTGGAAGCTTCATCAGTTTCAATTCAATTGCGTTTTGTCTTCCCCAGATCGTTTCCGAATTTTATGTTTGTGTAATCGAATTTTTGGAATTTCAAATCTGTTGTTTGGTGGGACCTATAACGATTAATTGCGCGACTGGATCTGTTTCCGATTTAGAGATCTGTGGTTGGGAGGGATTTTGTGATGGCTGTTGCGACTCTTTTTCTTTAGGAAGTTGTTATGGTAATTTTCTATGGGTTCTATCCCATTGGTTGGAAATTTCGGTGGTTATTTTTCTTTTGTTATATTCAAATTCTGCTCTCTAATTGGTCATGGCAATGCTTGTGGAGACTAGAGTGCCTTTAGAAGGTTTTCCGCGTTCCCAAAAAACTTGGATGTGTGAAAGTAGAGTTGGTTTCACTTTTTTTTTCCCCAATTGATATGTTCTTCAGAGAATTTTCTGATCTGGGAACAACGTTTTTATTTTTTTCAATTTTTTAATGATTGTGGTAGAAAGATTATGCAAGAAATACATCACCATAATTCTTTAACTCCCATCATCATTGTCTAATCACTATAATCTAGTTCTGTTCTAGATGCAGCAGATAGATTTTCGGCTTATATTGGATTCGTTCAGAAGATTAGACATAGTTTAACTATGGTATTTTCGCATTCATTGAAGATTGTAAATTGGTTTCTCATCAGTTTACCTAAAAACACAACGGATCTCGTTTTTGGGATTCTAGGACAGGGGCACTTATGTGTTTTATACATGTATTGCATCAGTGCGTGTTGTGAATATTTTCTTTGCCAGTTGAATGCTTGGAAGCTCGTTTTGGAATATGCAGCTTGCTTCCCCGATAAAAAGTGTTGCATCTTTACAGAATTCTTATGTAGCTAAACACCAATCGAATTTGCCCGTTATGTATTATTTCTTCCTTTTTTCTCCAAATACTCTCTTGCAGTTTGTTCTTTTATGACTATTTCAGTTTTATCTTATCCACGAGGAAATTTGAAATTACGATATCCCTTTATTTCTCCATTTAGCTTTCTTTTTTAAAACTAATTTATTTAAGGACTAACAGGTATCTTACTAACTATTTAATGAGTTTTGTTTAGTTCTTAAAGCTTACTTGTTATAGCTATTTAAACTGGTTGATTAGCCTATTTGTATAGCTACATTTCAAGCTGTATGGAGCATGTATACATCAGTTTGGGTACCATCTTCATGTTTGATATGTACTGAAACTATTGGTACTTGTACTTGTTAAGCACAATAGACATTTGTCAAATACTCGAATATGGATGTGTTAGATGACTGTTGTCTGACACTCGACAATGAATGTCAAATAATTTCTGAACACTTGAACTTAAGTGTTAATCTAGAAAATGGAAGTAATATTAAGGGACATAAAAAGTAAGAGAAATTATAAATTTTGATAGCAGAAGAGAAGCATATAATAAGTGCATAAGCATTATTGACATAATTTTTTTTATAAGCTGTGAAAAGTTTTTTATATTGTCTGGCATATTCTAAAAGATATTGTTGTAAATGTGTCATGGCTGTTTCCATGTCCTAGTTCATTAGACAATGACATGTCTTTGTGATTGTGCCTTGTTTGTGTCCCATGCCATGTCTATGCTTCTCTGTTACTGGCTAATACTTGATACAAGTTGGAAATGGAGAATTTATAATTACTTTTGTATTAAATAATATGAAACTCATGAAGCACCTATACATGATCATCTTACTTGATAGAGCCACCTTGAAAAGCACCAGCTTGATGCATCCACCTCGAAAACGCCTTTTGGATCAAGGTTTTTTTTTTTGTTGGTTATTTTGGTTTTTTTTTTTTTTTTGGATAAGAAACAATTTCATTGATTAAATGAAATGATTCAAAAGGGAGTAAACCCATCTTAAGAGATTACAAAAAACTTCTCCAATACGTTGATGCAAGGATAATCAAATTATTGTGACATTAAAATAAAAGAAAAAAGAAGAAGACGTTAATGCAGGGATAGTCAAGGAGGAAGTTTGGGTTTGGAAGTCGTTAAGCATCCAGTTGATGCTAGTTTTTGTTTTGTTAGTTATTGACTTATTATTATCTGTTCTTGCAGTTATGTAACATTGAAAAGCTACTTGAGCCATCTACTCTTTTTCCAGAAAATATTTTTGTACTTCACTTGTTACCGTTTGTTCTATTAATTCCTAATGTACTCAAAATATTGTCTTAACCAGAATAGGTTTCCTGTTGTTATGTGAAGTTTTGGCATTTGAGTGAGTCATTAGAAGCAGAGAATGGTTAAAAGGTTCATACTCTCTTTCCATGCATTTTTTTTCTAGTCATTTTCTGATATCACTGAGAAGAAACTCTTATATACAACTTCTATTAAACAGGCATGGAGTGTTTTGATTATCAAACGATATCATGTTGCAGTGCATAGGGGGATTTTTTGCTTCCCTAGTAAGATGTTGTGATCTTGAATTGTATAAGCAGTCAAGAGGTCTCGACGATCCTGAACTTCTTGCGAGGGAGACTGTGTGTATGTTTTTAATTTTCATTCCTTCCATTGTTGATTTATACCTCTGAAATGCACACAATTCATATTGTCACATCTACTTGATGTCCAGTGAACCTAAAACTAAAATTGGACGTTGGTGACCATAATGAATTGGGCTACCAAAATGAAGTGTGATACAACTCTAGTCATCTGTTATCTTTTCAGAAACAAAAACTGTAAATTTTGTTAAATGATGCTAGTTTTCTACAACATGCAGTCAGTGTAAGTGAAATAGAGGCACTATATGAACTCTTCAAGAAGATAAGCAGTGCCGTGATTGATGACGGCCTGATCAACAAGGTATATGCATTCTTTTCTGCCATTGGTTAGGGATATTATGATTTGTACCTTAGGCAAAACTTTTACCATATTTTGGACCTGACATCTTTTCTTCATACGATATATTAATCCTTGTACGTTTGTATTTGCTGATTTTCGTTGGTTCTTTCTTGATGTTGTTTCTTGTACTGTTATTCTGTAGGAGGAGTTTCAACTGGCATTGTTCAAGACGAATAAAAAAGAAAGCTTATTTGCTGACAGGGTACTTTTTTTTTTTTAGTATTATTTATTTGATAATGTATATCTGCAGATTATTGGTATTGTCTTTCCTGTTGCATGGACTAGATTTATTAACTCATTTTCTTACCAATATCTCTTGTATAAACTTCTTATACTTTTTTGTTTTCTATTGAAGGTGTTTGACTTATTTGATACAAAACACAATGGAATATTAGGCTTCGAAGAATTTGCTCGTGCGTTATCTGTATTTCATCCGAATGCCCCAATTGATGATAAAGTTGAATGTACGTTATGTAGTAAAATGATAAAATATCTGGAAGAGATGCATGCTGGTTGTTAAGACGTTTATAATATGATTGGAACCCTTATGTCTAACTATATCCTTTTGCCTTTACCTTATAATGCCATGTTTTCAGTTTCTTTTCAATTGTACGATCTTAAGCAGCAAGGTTTTATTGAGAGACAAGAGGTAATACTTTCTTTCTAGTGATGAAGTTAGGTTTCCGGTTTTTTATCCCAACTTTCCTACTACAGAGTTTGATTTTTTGTTGTACTTAGGTGAAGCAAATGGTTGTGGCTACCCTTGCGGAATCTGGTATGAATCTTTCGGATGATGTTATTGAGAGTATAATTGATAAGGTACTTCTCTACCTGTTAACATTATTTAATATTTCCGTTTAGCTCTCGAAAGTTTGATGAATTTACTTAGAGGTCTTATTCGAGATTATTTATGTGCTTTTGTATTGTATGCATAGAAAATTTTAATTTTATTAATACTTCTAAACCTTGGAGTATGTTTTAGACCTTTGAGGAAGCTGATACAAAACATGACGGAAAGATTGACAAGGAAGAGTGGAGAAACCTTGTTTCGCGACATCCATCTCTCCTAAAGAACATGACCCTTCAATATCTCAAGTAAGTCCATTTTTGTTGAACTGAAACATTGGAAAATCATAATCATATACCTTAAGTCAGTGCTTCTTTGTTTTTGTGTAACATCGTTGGGAATAACGAGAGAGAACTCTGTCACATATCCTGTTTTGTCGTAAAAAAACACGGTCTCATAAAGTGAACTATAACTGAATTTATTGGCACTTGCTATGTGTTATATAAGCTGGGCGTTGTTTCTGGGCAGGGACATCACCACAACTTTCCCAAGCTTTGTCTTCCATTCACAAGTCGACGATACCTGAAGTTGTGACTGTGATCGTGTTCGTGATCTTATTGGATCATGGTTTGCCCAACTGTAAATGCTGTTGGCCACTTCTTAGAGGAGGGGCTAATATTGAATTTTCACTTCGCATGGGTTGCTCCTTTGGTCATTTTCGGTCTAGTTTCTTCAGTGACTGAACCTTTGTGTTTTAAGCACGAGACAAGCAGAACTCTGGTTGCTTTTGTTTGCATTCTTGGCTGAGTTTGAGCATAGGCTGATGAAGCTAATCCCTCATCTACAAAGTATTCAATGTTTCATCAGCAGTCATCATTTGTTTTCTTCTTTCAAATTCAATATTAATAGTGATATTGATGTGATGTGATATTTGTCGCCTTTCAATTTTCAGTTGATGATTGATGGTAATTGGTAACAACTGAGTGTGTCCTGTTTATGTCAATATGGATGGGGCATAAATACTCATGTTTTGGATAAGTTATGTACATATTTTTCAAACAGGCACCAAAATTTTCCATTGAGGGAGCTTGATGACGCCAAGGGAATCAGCTTCGATCTTCAAAGGTGGGTTCTTCCCTTCCCAGGACTTCTCTCAATTCCTTGTAAAATAAAAGATTTGTTGTGGGTGCAGGGATTATTAGATCATTTTGGATCCCAAGAGAGGGCGTTTGGGGAAGTCCTTGAAAGTGAATGCTCATGCTATTGCTATTGCTATTGCTATTGCTCGCTCTTGGGATCCAAGGCTCCTCTTGGATGCATGTATTCTCCCTTTTCCACCTTCCATCTATGGAGGGAAAGAAATTGTTCATGTTGCTTTCCATTTGGGAAAATCTATGGGGGGAAAGAAATTGTTCATGTTGCTTTCCATTTGGGAAAATGGGCCTCTTCTAATGAGTCGATTTTAAATCGTGTCGAAGTAATTTTTTGTTGTTGGATTTTAGAATCTGGTTTTGGGTTATTATATTATTATTCTAATTTTTTGTTGTCGAAGTATGTGTGGCTATTGTGTTTTTTTATGTCGAGAAGTTTGCATTTGGTATTGATGAAGCCTAGTTGAGATTCATCGGTATTAAAGAAACTAAGAGGAAGCAAGAATTTGGCAAAATCGTCGTCGTTAACTTTTTCGGTCTAGCTCTCGACCCTGATTCTAGTGGAATTGAGATTGAAAATTTTGATAGTAACTAAATTTGCTAAGGTCATTGGCTTCCATTGAGTTTGTTCATTTGTGCTTGCCTATTATATTTTTCTGTCTTGGTTAGAAAAAGTTTAATTATTGTAAATTTTAAGTCTCCACTCTCATGACAATTTTTCTACTACATTAACACGTTGTTCGCACCAAGATAGAATCGTAAAATATATAATCCAAACGAATCCCAACCCAAATTGAAGTTGGAGAAATGTGTAGGAAGTTAGGCTTAGAGCCTTATACTTGGGGGATAATGGAGGAGCCTTATACTTGGGGGATAATGGAGGAGCCTTATACTTGGGGGATAATGGAGGAGCCTTATACTTGGGGGATAATGGAGGAGCCTTATACTTGGGGGATAATGGAGGAGCCTTATACTTGGGGGATAATGGAGGAGCCTTATACTTGGGGGATAATGGGGAGCCTTATACTTGGGGGATAATGGAGGAGCCTTATACTTGGGGGATAATGGAGGAGCCTTATACTTGGGGGATAATGGAGGAGCCTTATACTTGGGGGATAATGGAGGAGCCTTATACTTGGGGGATAATGGAGGAGCCTTATACTTGGGGGATAATGGAGGCATGAAATGCTTAGAGTTAGATAAGCTACACCCCACAAAAAAGCGAAATGGGGCTCATTTAAAAACAATGATGAGATGTGGAGGAGGTTAACGTTATGAATCCGAGGATAAAGAGCATATGAAAAATCTCATGAAAATTGTGCTCTCCATATGCTAAGACCAAACTAAAAGGCAAAAAGTGGAGAGGTACGACCTTAAATTCGATAATGTCGAGATGTGTACAGGGCGGGACGAGGACAGAGAACCCTTTTCCATCTTCACATCCTATTTCGTTTTCCATTCTCGCAAAAATTTTCATTAATTTTTGTGATGATGAAAACAAGAATTTCCATCGATAATTAAAGATTTGTCACATGCCTTTCGTTTCTTGCGAAAAAAAAGTTAAATGGATTGTTTTCAAATATATTTCACAAATGTCAATATTTATAAAAAAAATCTGATGAACTTCACTCAAACAATTTTGATTGGGTCACCAACTTATTTATCCTTTTTAACCACTTTTTAAAATTATTTTTAACTATTTAAAATATAATTTTTCAAAATATATATTCACATAGTTGTAAATTTTAGTTAAATATTTAAAAATAAATAAATCACCAACTAATATTTTACTTTTATTAAAATCACTAAAATCACTCTTAACATCGGTGGTCAATTTTAGTTAAATATTTAAAAATAAATAAATTATCAACTAATATTTTATTTTTATTAAAATCACTCTTAACATCATTTTCAACTGTCAGTCGTGATGAAAAATCTTGATAATTGATCGGGATGATTAAGCGATGATAGGATGCATCGGAATTTGAACCCTATAAGATGTCTTTCCATCGAACTCAACAGCAAAAACTTAGTTTTCAATTTTTTACTACGATGCCTTAAAGGTGGCAGGAGGAAGTGGGGATAGAAGGGTAGAGAGGGTAAGAAGAGGAGGAAGCACTATATTGCCTTAGTAACATCTTGAACACTCCATTTGGCTTAGAGATCTTCTATTAAAGGTGATCTGACTGAAGCAACCCAACCCAACTTATGTTCTTACGCCAATCCATAGGGATTAATGAATTTAAGGCAAATAAGTGGATGAAAGAAATCCAATGGGATTAACATTACTAGAAACAAACGTTTATTTTGAGATTGTCTCCAAGTATAAATCTGAATCTACATTATCTTCTTCTCCTATCATCCTCATATGACCCTTCACTTTCTTTATCTTTTAAAAAGCCTAAGAAAGCAAGGAAGCCAAAGAAGAAGAATCCACCAGACCAGTTGCCTCCACCGCCGCCACCTCCTCCGCCGCCATCGCCATCATCACGAGGCGGAAATCCAGAATTGCCATCATCCAGTTGCGGTGACTTCTCCTTGCCTGCAATTTTAGTTTTAGGTAACACAATGTATGGCTAAAAATAAGGCTTAGCAACAGCAACAGCAACGTTATGATAACCTACGAGAATCCCGTGTGTGTATGTTAGGGAGAGACGAATAGGTAAGAACATAGCAAAGCATGTTATTTGCAAGGAGTAACAGACGGTGACGTTCGGTTGCAAGGCGATAACATGTGCATATGCTACTTGCTGCTAGGAAGTTTGAAGTTTAAAAGTTACTATTATTCATAAAATTTGTAAGTGATTGTTACCGGGAAGAACAGTGATTGTAGGAGCCTCTCTTGTAACAGTCTGGGTCTGCTCCGCTGCACATCTAGCATTCTGCAGAGAGAGCGTCATTAGATATATATATATACACACACACATATAAACCCCTCCAAGTATTGTGTTCAAGTCTTTCACTATGCTTAAAACCCGATTTTGTTCTTTGCTATTGATTATTTAACAAAAACTCAAATCCATTTGAAAACCCACCACCCAGCCTAGCTTCAAAGGCATAAGAATATGACATAACTGATATTACATAAGACATTAGCCATAGAGACCCAAATCAAGGTATTAATTAAACCTATATCACATCTGCTTCACGTAATTTCACCCCTCTAAAAATTCTATGATTCCTCTCCAGCCAAATCTCCCAACTCATTTAAACAAATTCGGAGTCGGAAGACTTTTAAAACGCTCCCTTGGCATCTAAGCTTAGGATTGTACAGTAATGTTTTTTATATAAAACAATTACTACCAGCAGGGCTTTGAATTAAAAAGAGAACAGTTGAAATAAGGAAGCATTAAAAGACATAACAAATTAATAAGAACCAAATTACCAATGCAGCAAAACATATGAAAGCGTTGTTGTTCTTTCTACTAGAATACAGAACGCCTCCCTTCGTCCCAGTAGATGGAATTGGTTTGAGAAAAACTGGTCCTGCTTTAGCAATCACAGATTGTCTCCTCCCATTAGGAGTTTGAAGTTGGACACTATCCCTTCTAAGAAGGAAGTCTTTGGCCTTCATTCTTCCCCAATGCTGACCCACTATTTTACAAAGACAATATTACAACTAAAGATTAAAAAAAAACATCTCAAATAATGGAAATATAACATTAATTTAAGCAAGAAACCAATATTTTTCAACTGAATAAGAAATCAATGTAACTACAATGGTCTTCCAATTCAAAAGATAATATAAGCTAATTACTTCCATTTTTTAGTCTGAGTAGAAATATAGTAAAACTTAGAGCATGAAGAACAACATAAGACCACAAGAAAAGGACATATACTATGTTACGATTATAATTTATCACAATTAGCAGCCATGGAAATTGACTGCTCCAATCAACCGAGTGCAAGTAAATATACATTCCAAAGAATAAGCAAGATGTTATGGTACATCAATAAAATTCCTGACCTGCATCAGCTGACTAAATAATGAGACCACAAAACCGTGAAAGGCTGTGACCTTTCACAGCTGTACCAGGAACGATTATTTCTACAACAATTATCTATTACTTTCAAGAATATATATATATATACACCATTCATATGTACACACTGAGCACAGCGCACATAAATGTTATCTCGACAATCAGATTGCTTGAGCGGATCTATAACAGCTATTATTTGTTCCCAAACTTAATAAACCATGATAGATATTATTAGTATGAGAGCATATAACATCTCTTTTCGTTTGGAATTTTGATCATTTGGGGATATATTCTTGCAAGTCTGCTCTTTCTACCTAACTAAACAAAAACCCTAACCTCAGTTACCAACATAGCTAACCTGATTAGGAAGAGGCCCACACAAAAGTCAACTTTTCCCACTATAGACCATCTATTCCTCTACTGAGTGTCCAATAAAGGTGGAATTTTCATCATGTCAAATTTGGAATTCTTAGAGCTTCCTGAAGGATGTGAGATCTCTCATTTTCAGAAGTTTGTGCGTTGACTGAAAATAAAGGACGATTTCTATATGGAATTCCTTCTAAAGCTATTTGATGGCTAATTATAAATTTTTTATTTTTATGAAATGGCTAATTTTAGATTGAAAGGAACAATGGAATCCCTTCAAGATATCTTTAAAACTTTTGACAATATCTTGGATTTTATACAGTACAGTACCTCATGCTGGAGTGACATGGTAGGAATTCTAACATTAACTTACTTCTCCAATCAAATTAGATATGGGTTGCTTCTTATTTCTTACGTGTTCCTTTCTGAGGTAAGGCAAATGCCATATCCTGCTTCCCTTCTCCTGTACTTGTCTTTTTTTTATTATAATTAAATCCATTCATTTTCAATTGCATCAAATCAATGAAACAATACGAAAATTAATTGCTTATACCTGGGGGTAGAAGAGTTAGCATGGCACCAGAACTGGTAGTAAGCATCTCCATCTTCGAGGGTAGATGACAACCTGACACTGTAAACAAGAATTTCTGAGATGAAAGCGCCAATAAAATGAGAATAAATTGAATTTCCTAACTAATACAAGTTGCAACCTAAAAGACTGCACGTTATGTAATTAAGAACATGAAATACGAATAAAATGATAACACAACATAAAAAAAAATTGTTTATCCGAACCCTATGCAATGCACAGTTAAAGGAAGTTTTAAAATAACAAGGCTTTGTAAATTTCAAACATAAATGAAATTGCCTCTTTATAAAAAAAAATAGTAACAGGAAAAAAAGGGAAGAATAAGAAGAAGCTATATGAGAAAAGTGGATAATAATGATCTGTTTTATAAGATTACCACTAAATGAATGAGAAGTATAAGATAGGAATCAAATCCCTAAATTCTAGAGCTGGTGTCAGAAGGCACAGGCTAGAATTCGAACCCAGAAATTGTTTTAAGAGCTGAAGGATCTTTGAGATACTTTTTCAAAACAGGAAATTCTTTCCAAAAGCAACCTAGAAACCCTGTAGGGTGGCTTTGACAAGTATGGGCCCTAAAAAAAGGTGACTCAACTGAATACTTTGGAGAAATAAAATAAAATAAAGGGAGATAATTGAATGCAATGAAGCCCTGATTTGGCCGACTGCAGATGTAAGGAGGAGTTCGAGAAGCAATACAGTAGATATGAACAGTAGGTAAATCTTATTTGATTAGTCATTAGGTTGATTTTGGCATATGTTCAGATGATTTGATCTATCCCTCTTATTTGTCGTGATTTTATATAATGTAAGAGAAAAAGGCCATGAAGGTTGTTCAGGCACCGAATATCTAGTTTCAAATCTTAAATCCTGGATTGAAACTAGAATCCCTAAAAGGTACTTACGATGCTAAATCATTTTGGCCCATATACTCACAGACATCACAGACCTCACAGACCTAAAAGAAAAAGAAAGGCATTTACAGTGTTAAGCTATTCTGACTTGTTGATGGTATTGATGATTGTTTGTCGTATAACTCATTTTAGTCCCTTTTTTGTATCACCAAAACTCCTTTGTTTTTCTATGAATAATAGAACTTCCCTTGAGAAAATAATGAAAGAATACCAAGTCATACAAAAACAAATCCCACGAAAAAAGGAGCTCAAATTGAAATAAGACCTAAAGGATAATTACAAAAGACTTGGCTACTGAAGTGGAAGAGAAACATGGAACAGTACAAAGAACCAAACATGACTGAAGTCATCTCAAATCCTCAAAATGTTATATGGTTCCTCTCATGCCAAAGGCCTCACAAAACTGTACCACCTAGCTCGCCACACAATGCTCCCCTTCTCGGGAGGGGAGGGGTAGAGGAAACCCCACCCGAAAAGGACTGCAAAATAAGAGCATTCCAAACATTAACAACATCACCATGAGGTGTAATGTTCTACACTATCAGAAAACTCAAACATAAAGATTTTATCTTCAAAAGTCCTTTGCTTTTATCACCTTTCTGAAGAACTCTAGACACAAAATTTCAAAAAGAAACAAAAAATACATCAAAACACCTTACCATTGCCTTAAAAATTCCAATTAACAAAAACTTCCAAAGGCCAAAGCCATAGCCTTAAGCTATTAGCCTCATTAGTACTCGCTCCTATTGTAAACTGAAATAGTTATGATCTCAAAAACATCCGATGGCAAAAGAGAGAAAAATTCACCGCATTCCATAATGAGCTTTAAATGAAATGTGATTCTAAAGTAGTACACATTTTGCAAGTGAGAAGTCCTTGGGTGCTCGCTAGGATTGGATTCTCTAGTACCTTAGCAATTTATTATGCATATTCACTTATCAGACAATGTACAAACGCCTCTCTCATTATGGCTATTAGGTTGTTATGTGAGGTTTTTATTTTAATAAAGGTACCCTATTTCTTATCCAAGACAAAACACTTTGTATTCAACACCGATCAATCTCATCGGACAACAAGCCTCCTAGACCTACATTCTACAGCTGAAAAGCTCCATTAAATAAAAGAACCAGGCTTCTGCCCAAACCAGATTGAAATGAATTAGCCGATCAATTTATCAGTTTTCTATTTTGAAAAGCAAGGGCAACGATCAAGGAAGAGAGAAAGGGTTACTTACCTTATAGTTAAAAATACTGAGAGAAGATTAGAGGCAAAGTGTGGAGGCCAGCAACAATGATGGTGCGACAGCAGTAACCAACAGGGACTTAAGAGGATGATATTAGAATGGATTCAAAAGAGGATTTCGTGAAAGGCTGGAAGGGTGGGAAGAGAGAAAGCAACAACGACAACAGGGGGGCATGGAGGGGTCTGTCAATAGAAGTGGCTGAGAGGGTGAGATAAGAAAACATGAGGGTTCTTTTTGGGATTCTTTTTCATTCATAAAAGGCTAAGATAAGAGATTTTTTATTAAAGATTCTTTTTAATAATTTCCAATACTCAATTGAGAGTGTTTTGAGAAGAACTATATCTTTCAAAAAATAAAATTCTTTATATTCTTATATGATTTATATTGCATAATTATATTATAATTGGTTTGGTTAATATAATTCATTTTGAACCACTAACCAAACCGTCCTAAATGGATTCAATTAGAACCCAACAATGACATTAACTAACTTAATTGAATCCGGATCAATTTGGTTCAGTTTCATGTGTCCTTGCTTTTACGAGACCAAACTGAACCAGTTGAATGGAACAAATCAAACCAGTTCAGTTTGGTTCAACCATATCAGTTTTTCAATTCTTCAGTTTTGAGGTGTCACATGTCAAAAGAGAACGAGGAACTCATCCACTGATTAAAAATAACAATAAAAAAAAACATGGTAAAAAACACAAGAGGAAAGTCTAAAAGATAGTCAGAGACGGTATATTTGATCCACATTCTCCTAAATTCAAGTAATTTTAAGTAAGAAAATTAAAATTATTAGGCCACCTTACAGGCAGGCATCTCCACAATTGAACCAAAGCTAAAGAAAAAAGGGATGAACTTGTTTACGTCCAGTCCAGATTGAGTGAGAGAGAAACTAACTTGACAAGACATACCCCCAACACAAAATGAAATAGCCTTACATTACATTCTTCAAAATCACAAGATATGAATGTTTCTATGAATTTACGTAACAAGGTAACCCCCATACATGCCAAGTAAACTCTTAACTTACGCCCTTCTAGTTTCTATGGACTTCGTGGGTTTCATGAACTTTAAAACAGAAATATAAAGATGATCAAGAATGCCACTGTTTTATTGGTCTAATTCAGTTATTTTGAACTGAAACCAATCGAAGTCTATTCAAGACCAAAAATTGAGGTTTTTTTTTAATATTCTACATCAAACCGAAGTCTAGTTTCACTTGGTGTCTTTTTATCTCTTTTTAACTTCTTTTTATAATATTACTATGATACCAAATGAACACCAAAAACGCGATTTCTTACACAAAACTCTGATTTCTTAAAATTGGCATTGTTTTTTTATACTCTTCGTCGTACATAAATTATTTACACCTAAAAAAAACCTCAAGAGTATGACACTTCCACCGAGGAGTCCAGATGGAGATTAAGACTTCAGAGGGGGAAGAAAAAGGGAGAGAGATAGTGATGGCCTTCTCATCTCCTCTCCTTGCCCTAAAGTATTCCCCATACCAAGAAATCCCTGCTTAGAAGGATCGGATTCCCAGGAAAAAAAAATTAAAGGAATAATTTCCACCACAGACGATTTCCTCCTTCACAAAAATCCAAGAAAATAATCTGAGCCCTATTCCCAAATAAAAAGCAAAATCATCTTCAAGTAATCAGAGCCCTTAGGTCACGCGGAAATTCTAGCATTCAAGCAATAACTCTAAATTCACATAGAACCCCACTTCAATCGATTCCAAAATACCAACACAAAAGCAAGAATAACCTCTCCAAGTCAACGACAATGCGAAGCACAGGAGAAGAATTGGCTATACCACGAGAACTTACAACATAATTTTTCAATGTGGAACAACGGGAAACTATCAATACAAAGAAGCAGAACAGAAATTACAGGAACCGAACCTTGAAGATACGACAGACCCGATGACCAACTCGATTCGTCTCTACAAAGTAGCGAAAATCCGTAACGCCGAAAGCTTTCGAGAGAGAGAGAGAAGGAGGTTAGGCAGCGGAAGGACTCGTTTGAAGGGAGATGGCGGCGAGCTCCAGGCGACAATTCATGGAGATAAAGGCAGGAAGAGGCGGTCAAATATAAATTCCCTTTGTTTCGCCGCTCCGATTGGCGCAAGGATTATGGATAGAAAAATTATTTCCTATTTAAATAAATAAATAAATCTTCAATTTCTATTTACATAAATACCTCTAAAATTTCTCCCCTTTTAAATTTTTAAAAGTTTGAATATTATTTTTAAATTACAAAATTAAAAATATTTTTATTAATACCTTTAGTAACACTTGGTGCCTAAGATTCAAAAATCGGATTCAGCACCTGATGCTCTCGGTATTCCCCTGCAACATGGTCACGGTATCTAACTCAGACTATCCCCACAGACCAACACGAGTCTTTCTAGCATATTTTGTTCTCACTCAAATACATCCTAGGAAAATTCTCATGAGGTCACTCAAATACATCCAAGTAAAACAAATTTCTTATGATCGAGCCACTCAAAAATAAGAAGATGCATCTTGTTCGTATAACTAGTAACTTTCATTTCTTTTAAGTCGTTATTAGTTATCTTATCCTTAGGATCTCTCTCATTCAAATGTGGTCTCGGTTCATTCATGTACCCTTCATTTACTCACGTCCTTTTAAGTTAAAAATAAGAAATTAAAAAACACTCAATTATTATTATCACATTGTAAAATATATTCATAATTTCTCTTTTTAACTTTTAAAATAAACTTTTGAAAATACATCAGTATTTTTTTAAACGCGGTACTAACAGTTACATCAATTACTAACGGTTCCATCGATATATTAACGTTAAGAGACACTAAGATGAGTCGTTACAATTGTATCAGAGTGGTACCTCTCTCAATAAGATTTTAACCAACATAGAAGCTAGTAAACATGTGAGTGAGGATAAATCATACTAGAAGGACTCGTGTTCATATATGAGGATAGTCTTCACTCTTAAGCGAGGAGTAGGTTTCGGTTAGTTGTCTCGATTTCAATCTTTAATGCTCAACCCTAGTCGGTAGACCAAATATACGTCCTAATAAGTTTGAGTTCAACATTTAAATGATAATCTATGACATAATAATTTTTTTTTTATTGTAGTTTACTTATTTTCTAGTATGTACGTTTTGTTATACTTCACTATATTATTTCGATTGTGGGTGTATTTATTTGTATGTTACGTATATAGATTTAATGTGTCTAACTACAAATCTTCTTTCCCGGCTACACAGTTATCGATTGTATTGTCGTGTTTGTACTACATGCATATATCGAGTATATGTTTACAAATGATAGCGTAATGGTAACAAATAAATATTCTCAACGTATGAAAAGCTTAGGTGGTTCCTAACGACCAAGAGCATCATAATTCTAAGGCTAAATTAATAAAAAAAATTCGTAAAATTTTTGACAAAATGTTTTAAAATGGAAACTACCATTCAAACTTAGAAAAAAAATTAATTAATACTATTTTAACTTATTAGTACCATATTTTAAAAGTAGAATTAACGCATTAACATTTATTAAAAAAATTAAAATTAAAAGTTATTACGTCTAATATAGGGATAGAAACCGTCTATCTACACCTCATGAATCACATCTCTTTAATTTTAAGAGGAGTATTCGTGTAACTTTTTTAAAAATTGTTTCTAAAAATTTACGAGTATTAACATTATTTTTAAAAGTTTATGAATATTTTTTAAACAGGGCAGTAACGGTTTGATTTCGAATTAGTAATATTTTTTAAAATTTAAAATTATTTTTAAAATAAAATATTAATAGTGAAAGTTTTGAAAGTAAATGGATAAACATAATGGAAAGCTCTCGTTTTTGGGGGCCGACACCAAATCGCGCCCGTACCAATGGGCTGATTAGTCTTTGAAATCTCAGGCCGTATGACCCAAATTGGGAGCTCATCAATCCAAAGACGATCACAAAGCCATTGGTTTTAGAAGCCCAAAGGCGCCAGCGACGATCATCGCTTTCAGGGCACAGGAACCAACGATCTGGTATATTCATTATTCAATCATCTTGGTAATTTTTCCTCCATTTCTAAAATTCTACGCAATGGTGTGCCTTAAATTGACCATCGCGCTGTTTTTGATTGTTCGATTCGACGGTTTTGGGCTTTGATTTCCACAGAAGAACAGGGCTTTTTATCTCCAATTTTTTTCTTCTACATGGAATATTGTTTAATCGAGTTTCAATAGTTTCCTACTATTATAAAATGTGTTGAGGACTTGAAAATCCAGTTTAGTTTGTCTTCCTTGGAAATTTGTTTGTTCTGCCATTATCATCTGTACTGTGAGAACTTAACCTGTGTGAGTGTTGCTGTAAATTGGCTGGGAATGCTGTGGTTTTATCAGCTATGTAAAGTTGTTCTTCATGGGAGAAGTGTTTAAGCCTTCTTCCATTGGATAGGAGAGAACTTGTGCCTTGAAAAATGTAGTTTAAACCATGGTTTCACTTTCACCATCCATTTACATTGATGCTGAAGCTCTTTCTTGTCTGTTCATCAAGTGTTTAATCTAAATTAACTTATAAAATGTATGAACTCTTTATATGAAACAGCTGAATTTCATTTATCTCTTGTGTTGATGCCATATATCAAATCACTATTAAACAACTTTTGAGAGTTGTTAATGTGAGATCCCACATCGGTTAAAAATGAGAACGAAGCATTCTTTATAAAGGTGTGGAAACCTCTACGCATTTTAAAAACTTTGAACGAAAGTTCAAAAGGGAAAACCCAAAGATGACAATATTTGCTGGCGGTGGGCTTGGACGGTTACAAATGCACATCCCCGGTGTCTGGCTTTGATATCATTTATAACGACGTGCATTGGTGGGAGGGAATCTTGGGAAGTTGGCTCAAAACATGGGGCTATTCAAATTGGTGGGACTCTGATTCATGATGGAGAATGGTTGTATGGTGATGGTGATGCCATTTTGGTGTCCAAATTTGAGCTGTCTGTATGAATAGATAGCCTGATTGAGTATCATACACAAACCCTCTCTATTGCTCGTTCTTTAGGCTTCTTGGCTCTCTGGTTGTTGAGTTCCTTCCATCTGTATTGGATTAAGATATGTAAGGAGATAATTCAATGGATTTCTAGAAACTACTATGCGATGTCCCACCTTGGTTGGGAGGAGAACAAATCACCCTTTATAAGGGTGTGGAAACTTTTCCCTAAAAGATGCGTTTTAAAGCCTTGAGGGAAGGCCCGAAAGGGAAAGCCCAAAGAGAACAATATCTATTAGCGGTGGATCTGGGTCGTTACAAATGGTATTAGAGCCAGTCACCGGACGATGTGACAGCCTTCTTGCTGTTCTCCAAAAGGGGTAGACACGAGGCGGTGTGCCAGTAAAGACGCTGGGCTCCAAAGGGGGTGGATTTGGGGGTGGTCCCACATCGATTGGATAAAGGAACAAGTGCCAGCAAGGACGCTGGGTCCTGAAGGGGGATGGATTGTGATGTCCCACATTGGTTGGGGGAGAAGAACTCGCTGCTGGGTCCTGAAGGGGGATGGATTGTGATGTCCCACATTGGTTTGGTTGGGGAGAAGAACAAATCACCCTTTCGTGTGTAAACTATGAATTTTTACGCGATTTTTTAAACTATGAATTTTTTTTTATTGTAATTTGATTTTTTTTTTAATCTAATTCACTCTTTTTGTCCAAATACAATGAATAAGTTGGTTTAATTAAAAAAAAAGTTTTATTATTTGAAAAAAAGGGAAAAAATCGACATATATTTATTGAGGTTGCTATTTTTTAAAAATTACAAATAAATTTATTGCATATATATTCTTCAATTTTGTCAACAAAAAAAACGTTTTAAACCTTTAAATTTTAGTTAATAATTTGTTTTTTTTGTTTTAATCTTATCCAAATTAAAAAAATTAAGAGAAATACAATTCTTTTTTTCATTTTGTATTAATGTCATTACCTTTAATATTAGTGTATGCATATATATTTTTTGTTTTGTTTTTGTGCGGTATTATTTTAAGGAAAAATATTATTTTAATTTGTAAGAGTTTTAATATAATTTCTATTTAATTTCTAAATTTTTAAATTTCAAAATATTACGCTTTTGGTCCTTTTTAGGTTTTAATTAATTAATTCAAAATAATTGTGATGGGAATTTTTCAAATAACCGCTTTTCTCTGTTTAGGCGCTACTAAGCCGGCACACAGGATCTTAGACGGGTTTCGTCCCCTTTTGAGAGCCTGCCATGTTCGCCCGCTGGGCCGAGTGTTCGCCCACTGGGCCGAGTGTTCGCCCACTTCAGAGTCTTTGCCTTTAAATAACAAAAAAAAATTTAATAACAAAAAAAAATTTAATAATGACCAAAAATTAATGAAAATTATTTTAAATTAATTAATAAAAAATTAAGTATAAACTCTTAGAATCTTATAAATCAAGTCGGAGACTAAATTCAAAATTCAAAAGTGAGAATATAATATTTTAAATTTTAAGAATAAAAAGGACCGAACTCATGTAATTTTATTTTCTTATTTTAATTTTATTATTTTTATGGAAAGATTGTTGGTGTATTAAATGGTAGGTTTTAATTTTGCATTATTTAATATTTAAGTTATTTTAAAATAATGTTGCTTTTAAGAAACCTTTTAATTATTCCAAAACTTTTATAGTCAATTATATATCATTCATCCATGAATGAAACTGCCCATATGATGAATCAATTTACCCCAATCCTTTGAATTTAACTATTTTCTGTAAATAATTAAAATAATATTCTATATAAGTTTTCTTATTGGTTAAATGACTGATTATACCCTTACATACACGATTAAGAGATATCCCGAAGAGAAAAAAAATGGTTAATTATTTTTTAGAGGTTAAGACTTAATTTAGTTCTTAAGTTCAAAATCATAGAATCAAATAGTTTAATTTCGTTATTCCATTAACAAATCTTGAAGATCATAAGATCATAAGAAGAATAACGGTCTTCAGATTCCCCTCTCTCGTAATAGCAACAACAATCAAATTTCAGACGAATCGAAAAAGAATTGCAATCGCTTTCTCAATCGAACGTTCACTTCAACAATCAAGTCCAAGTAGTTTACATTTTAGTTGATAGTAGCACGCTTTAAATATAAACGAGCAAAGAAAAATTTAGAATTGAAACAAGATAGCTACGATTCATTCGATCAAAATGGATAGCAAGTTTAAAGGGAACAAGATGAACTCATTGGAATTTGAGTCGAAAAAATTAAGAACAAGAAAGGTAACTCTCACAAAATTAAAAACAATGTGGACTTTTTTTTTTTAAAGAGAAGCGTTACAATAATTAACGGTTGGATTTAACATACTTTCGAGGCAAAAATAACAAGATCACGTGTTCTTGAGTATAATAGTTTGTGAGATCCCACGTCGGTTTGAAGAGGGGAACGAAATATTCCTTATAAAACCGTGAGGCTGACGACGATACGTAACGGGTCAAAGCGGACAATATCTGCTAAAAGTGGGTTTGGGCTATTACAAGTGGTATTAGAGCCAGACATAGGACGATGTGCTAGCGAGGAAGCTAATCCCTCAAGGGGATGGATTGTGAAATCTCACATCAATTGGAGAAGGGAACGAAGCATTCCTTATAAAACCCATCCCTAGTAGACGCGTTTTAAAATCGTGAGGCTGACGGCGATACGTAACGGGTCAAAGTGGACAATATCTGCTAAGGGTGAGTTTGGGCTATTACAAATAGTATTAGAGTCAAACACCAGTGATGTGTCAGCGAGGACACCGGCCCCAAGGAGGTGGATTGTGAGATCTCACGTTGGTTGGAGGAGAACGAAACATTTGTTATAAAACCTCCCTCCATTAGACGCATTTTAAAATCGTGAGGCTGACGATGATACGTAACGAGCCAAAACGGACAATATCCGCTAGCGATTGGCTTAAGATGTTACAATATAAGTTTGGTAGCTAGTTTTGACTTAGAAATGGAGGCGATGGATGTTAAAATTGCAAATTCGTAACGTAGACTTAGATAAAGAAATTTATACGAAACAACTAGATAGTTTTGAGGAAAAAGAAAAAATGGATCTTGTGTGCAAACTAAAGAAAAATCTTTATGGATTGAATTAAGCACCGAGACAATAGTACAATAAGTTTAAGTCAGTTATGACAGATAAAGACTATAAAACGACAATTTCTGAAAATTTCTTTCTTGTGCAAACATTTTTCGGATGCTAATTTTATGGTCCTATTGCTTTATGTTTTGTAACATTTTGATTGTCAAATATACTCCGATAAATAAATACTAACTAAATTAATAAACTATTCAAACGAAAATTACAACAATAGTTGGTAATTATACTACATTAGACTAATTTATGTAACGACACATGCCTAAGATTTTGAAATTTGGATTCAGGACCTGATAGCCTTGACATTCTTCTGTATCATTTGCGACATGGTTACGTTACCTACTCCTTGCGTTTCAAGAACGAAATCTATTCCCACATACCAACACGAGTCCTTCCCGTGTACTTTTTCCTCACTCACGTGCATCCCAAAAAGATTCCTAGAATATCACCGAACATAAAATTGTTCAAAGTATTTTTTCCAGTGAGACTCTAGACTCGTTTTGGGAGAGGTAACGTAACTATGTCGCAGGAGAGGCAGGAGAATGTCAAGCAAATAAGGTGTTGAATTCGGTTTACGAATCCTAGGCATGGGTTGTTACAGTTTATACCGTTATTATTTTTTTTTCTATTAATTAATTTAAATTGAATCTTTCATTTTTGATGGTAGTTAAATAAATAAATAAAATGAATAAATCATTTATATATTAAATAAATAAAAAATCATGTAATTGGTAAAACGCTTGCAAAGTGGGAGTAGTTTTGGTAAGTAGTTGGTAATAATGTAACATAGGTGACTGCGCGTGGTTAACTATGTGCTGAACACCACGCGTAGGCTTCCCACGTGACGCGTTTACATGTGGCCGTTCATGCAAGTGTGGTGACAGTCCGTGACGTTAGCAAGAAAGGACGGAGACTTGGTCCGAATTGCCAATTCCTTTTTTGACCGGGTCCGACCGTTTTGCTTGCCGACCGGACACACAAACAAACAAACACAATTTATTTTAGGCTAACTAATAAAAATATATTTGATTTTTAAATGCCGTATTATAAAAAAAAAAAGTTCAAAATATAATTTTAAACTAAAAAAATAAAATACTTTAATTGTTAATATTTTAAAGTACCTAAAAATATTTTACTTTTTTTTAAAAAAACTTTAAAATTACATTTAAAAATATCCATAAACTTTCAAAATAACATTAAAAAATTTAGAAATAATCTATGTGGTGTTGTTAGATGGTTTTCATCCCCTTATTGGTAGCAAAAAAAAATTAAAATTAAAAATTTCTTCTATAAACGTAGAGGATATTAATACTAATTTTAAAATTCTATAGATACTTTTTAAATACGATAGTAATGGTATTTTTTTTTATAATTTGAAGGGTATTAATAAAAAAAATTAATTTAAAGATATTTTTGAAACCGGTATTTTTAAAGCAAAGTGTTTTTTTTATATTATTTAAAAAGTTTTTAAGAATATTATTGAAAAATTTGAAAATTTAGTAATATTTTTTTTAGATAAAATTTAGTCATTTTTATTAAAAGAATTTATTTATTTATTATTATTAGAATTTAATTTTTTAAATAAATTTTAAACTAAAAAATTTCACAAATATTTGTCCTTTTTAATATTTATTATATATATATATATATATATATATGATAATTTGTTGTGTTTACCGGCTTTGTCCTTCTCCGGTGGGAGTTGGCCTAAAACAAAATGCTGAAGTTTGTTATTTCAAACTTTTGATGGTGACATTGCTGTTTATGGAATAAAGTATTTTAGTTTCTTTCATTTTCATTCTTTCAATCATTGTAATATAGAATATATATATTATATATATCACTTTATATTCTTATATATATCTTAGTTGAGTGAGTTACCTTCCATTTTTTAAGTTTTAATTTCTTTTAATAGAATTATTAGGGGCGTTGGAATCCGATCAATTTCGACTATCTAACCCAAACTATAAAAATTAGTTTTTTTTTTTAATTTGGGTTGGGTTGAATTTTTTAAAAATTAAAAATTCGGGTCGATTTATAAGTTGACATTTTTTTGGTCGAGTTGAATAGAGTTATAAGTCAACTCATTCCTACTGTACTCCTAAAATTATTATGAAAATTAAGAATATTTGACATATAATTTTGATATTTGAAAATTAAAAAACTGACGAGTGGAAATAGGATTATTTTTTATTTTTGAAAATTATATATATTTTTTTTCTTATAATTATTTTGGTAACTTTTTTTATACGAGGTAAAAACACAATTAAATTCTAAATGAAACTTATTTTTTAGGAAAAAAAATGACGTATTAGTTTAATAACATTTAAGTTTCTAAATTTTTAAATTTGAGATTTGTAACGAAACGACATTTAAGAAAATAATTTATTTAATTTCAAACGTCATCTTTCATTATATTACTTTAATTAACGAAAAGTCGTTACTTCTCTCTTCTTTTTCTCCATTCTTTCAAATTGAGATAAGGTCGAAAGGTGGTGGAAGATAACGACAACGAAAACATATCACAAATATTTTTATTTTTAATTTTTTTTAAATATTCTTTAGCAAAAAAAAAAAAAAAAAAAAAAAAAAAAAAAACTCTACTTTTTTATGTATAACTAGATCGTTACTACATATATTTTCCGAGAGATTTTCAAATAAATTCAAATGTAAATAACTAACTGCAACTCATTTACATTCAACTAGTTGAACTAACGAATATCTAAAATAAAAGGAAATGTTATTCAAACTTGAAAAACTAACATTTGATGGTCTCTGCATCAAAATCTGCCATCCGACCGCAGTTTCTTATATATATATAAAAAAAAAAGTTAGAAAAATAACGAGTATTTAAACATACATAGTAAGGGATCTCATAAGTCGGAAAATACTACCACATGCAATGTCTATCATGTCAAGTGGGACCTAAAATCGATGTCGTGGGCTTTGTGTTATATTTTCATTTTTAGGTAAAATTGAATGCAGAGTATTTCTCTACACACGGTACACGTAGACCCACTAGTCAAATATCGTTCTCGTAAACCTAGATCTAACTATGAGCTTGTGCACGCTTAACCGGTTGAAACTAGAAGTTTCAAATGAATTCAGGCGGTACATATTCTCCATTTATAAAAATAATTTATTTAAAAATTAAATAGAGATAATAAAAAAAATTTATAAAGAAAACCAAAAGTAAAATGAAAATTTCAAAATTTAAATAGTTATGAAAGGGAACATTAAATTTATGATAGGTCCTCCAACTTTTGGATAATTTTTGTTTGGACTAAAAAGATATATTAATTATGTTGGTGGTTGAATATCTATTTTTTACCCAACAAACCTGCCTTAGGGGAATATTTATTTATCCCTTTTAAAATAATGAACTTAAATGTCTTTCAATTATTGTAATATAAATTAAATACTTTTTCATTATTTGTTTTTTTTTTCTAATAATATTTATAATTTAATTTTGTTGAAAATAATTTAATTAAAATATGAATATTATTTTAAAATTAGTTAGTATCTTAATCCAATTTCATATTTAAATATAATTTTTTTATCATTATAATTTAATTTTTTAATATCATTATCTATTTACCATTTTATTCTTTGGTTGTTTTATTAAGAAAGTTTAAATTCTTTTTTCTTTGAAACCCATTTTATCTAATTTTTAATAAATTTTCCAATTAAAGTTCATATTTACAGAATATACACAATAAAATTAAATAGTTTATTTAAATTTAAAAATAATAATTTTCACCCCAATTTACACAACTCCGAACAATAGAAGATATCGTGTTCTAAAGCTCTTTTACCCAATTTCCTATATAAAAAAAGAAGGTACGAGGACGAAAAATTTATATTCTCGATAATGATTAGAGGTGTTCAAAAAATTTGATGACCTAAAAAACTCGATCAACCCAACTCAATCTGTATGATTTGGGTCTGGTTATGAATTTATTTCGGTTGAGTTGGGTTCAAATAAATGAAAATTTTATGAGTTAAGTTGGTTCGTGTTCAACTGAACAAACTAAATTTATTGTATTTTTTTTATAAAAAAAAATACAATTATATATTACATATATTTATTTTATTTACATTTAATTTCGTAATTACTTTCCATTATTTATTCTCCAACAACTCTAGTAAATAATTTTTAACTACCTAATTATTTCAAATATATATTTGGATGGAGGGTAAAACAAATAAAATAGATATTCTATGAACTAATATTTTAGTGTTCATTAAAAATAAAAAAAATTGAATAAAATAACTCGAACCATATGAACCAGCCCAACTCAAAAAAATTATGGTTGGGTTTGAGTTGGGTTCATTATTTAACAAAACTGGTTTAAGTTGAAAAAATTTACAACCCGAACAACTTTAACATCTAACGATACCGATCTCGACCCAGCCTCTTGCGAATTCTAAGGCAAATTAGAGGAAAAAATAAAAAGTAAAATTTAAAATTTAAAAAAAAAATAATATTTCAAAACTATAGGTTACATGTGTTAGGCCATTGACCTAAGACATCTATATTACATTATATTTGTATTATTGACCCTTCTTGTTTAATTAAAAATAATATTATTGCTGATTTTAAGGCACCAAATCAATTCCATTATTCTATATTTTATAAAATAATCAATTTTTTTTTCTCTCTCATTTTTATTAATTGAGAGACAATAATACAAAAACAAGTTCTTGGAAATAAATATATATATTTTTAAAAAATATTTTAAAAAATGGAATAATTTAGTTAATTTTTTTACAAAAAGAAAAGAAAAAAGACAGACAATAATACAAAAAGAAGTTTTTGGAAATAAATATATTTTTTTAAAATATTTAAAATCTTTTTTTACTTTTTTTTTTTTTTTTTTTTTTTTTCTTGAAATTCAAAGATTCCGTTCCATTTTCTGTCGTCCAAACATAATCCCTTCTCTTCGCCTTTTTCTCTTCAAAGGGGTCCGACCATTTTTTTTTTAATCTTCGTTTCTGGGTTTTTGCAGCTCTGTAATTTTGTCTCCAAATACAAACACTCCACTCATGTTCATTGTTCTTCATCAATTGGGTTTTGACCACAATCACAAAACGCCAATTTGAGACAGACAAAAGGAAAAAAAAGGGAAGAACAAGGTGTTGATTGTTTTAATGATCCCTAAACCTTGTTTCATCTTCTGGGATTTTGCCCTCTTTTGATTTTCGATGTCGGAACCCATTTCTTGTTCTTCTCTGTTTTGATTTCCGTTTCCGACCGCTAAATCACTCAGGTAATCCATCTCCGAATCTGTTGTTTGGTTTTCTTAATTCTGTTCTGTTTTGTGATGGCTTCGATGTTTTATGCTTAGATCTTCGCGGGATCTTCGGATCTGATACCATTTTGAATGTTTTAGGACATGTTTGATACGTTTGTTTTTATCGATTTTCATGTTCTTGGTGGTTTCTGGGGTTTGATTCTTAAACTATGTAGCAATATCAAGAACAGACAGACATGTTGATGTTCTGTTCAACATTTTAGCTAGCTGTGTTGTTTGGGAGCTATGATTGATAATGAAACTCCTGATTTTGTTGTGAAGAAGATTAGATTACCAGCTGAACTTCAAATTGTTAAACGATTTTGCGTTGTTTCTTAGGATTCGTCGAGATTTTCGAGGTCGGGATCGATCGAGTAGTAATGGGGAGGACTGATGATAATGTTGCTATTATTGGGGATTGGGTGCCTCCAAGTCCCAGCCCAAGAACCTTCTTCTCAGCAATGCAAATGCTAGAGGAGGATGTTGTTGGTTCTAGACCTACAATGGACACTACCAGCACTGATAAAACCGAAGAACTCTTTCTCGGGTCTCGAGAGTACACGGTGTCTGAAAACGCCATTGCAAGAGGCGGGATCTCGGGTGTCAACTCTGGCGATCGGTCGACGGAGTTCGGTATGGTATCGGAGCAGAAATTCCGTGGGGGACTTGTGGAAAGGATTGCAGCACGAGCTGGATTTAATGCTCCAAGATTGAATACAGAGAACATTAGATCAACAGAGGAAGTGAAGTCTCCTTACTTGACAATACCGCCTGGTTTGAGTCCAACTACATTGCTTGATTCTCCAGTTTTTCTTTCAAATTCATTGGTAAGCTAAACACTTAGTTTATGAAGTTTATATCTAATGTTCATGTTAAATTTGTTTATATTTGTTGTTCTTCATCTGTCTTGTTGCAGGCTCAGCAATCTCCCACAACTGGGAAGTTCCCGTTTGTAGCGAACGTTAGTTATCGAAGCTCGACGATGATGTCGGAGGCGAACAATCGAGGCAACGACAATCCATTCGATGATAACGGTTCATCGTTTGCTTTCAGACCCAGTGTGGAATCAGGATCATCATTTTTTCATGGTGCAGCAAGTAAAGTAATTTCACTTCCACAATCTTGTCCAAGAATTGAGGTTCCGGGTCTACGCTCAGAAAATTCGTATCAACCCGAAAATAGAATCAATCATCATCCTCGAATGGGGCTCTCTACACCGTGCACGGAGAGGGACAATGGGGGTAAGAACGTGTTGGATGATCAAAGACCCTATGATTCTTTGTGTGGTGGTGAACATTCTTCACCACTCGATGAGCAACCGGACGAAGGGGAGCAACGAGGCACTGGGGATTCGATGGCCGGTGGTGGTTGCGGTGCGCCCTCTGAGGATGGATATAACTGGAGAAAATATGGACAAAAACAGGTTAAAGGAAGCGAGTATCCTCGGAGTTATTACAAGTGCACACATCCGAACTGTCAAGTTAAGAAGAAGGTCGAGCGATCTCATGAAGGTCATATAACAGAGATCATCTATAAAGGAACACATAACCACGTAAAACCCTCACCGAATCGACGAGCATCAGATTCCCATATCAATATGCAACTAGACATCACTGTACAAGCAGGCCAACAGAATGGTGAAGTTCCCCTGTGGGAAGATTCACAAAAAGGGACTCCTGATTGGATGCATAGCAACCTTGAGGTGAGTTCTTCAGCATCATTGGGTCCTGAATATGGCAATCATATTGAAACAGTTGAGGCCATTGATGCCTCATCCACATTCTCCAATGATGAAGATGAAGATGATAGAGGAACACATGGAAGTATAACAATGGGATATGAGGGGGAAGGAGATGAATCTGAGTCTAAGAAAAGGTATTGCCATCTTATTTTATGAATGATATGAAAAGAACCATGAAATTTAACTTGGGTTTTCCTTTGATATATTTCAGGAAACTCGACGCCTATGTAACGGAAATGAGCGGGGCTACTAGAGCTATCCGTGAGCCTAGAGTTGTTGTTCAGACTACCAGTGAAGTAGATATTCTGGACGATGGCTATCGTTGGCGCAAATACGGACAGAAGGTGGTGAAAGGAAATCCGAATCCTAGGTACATCAAATTTTCCATATTTGTGTGCTTTCGTTCTGTCTCACCAAGTTTATCTTTGACAAAGTTGCTTGTATACAGGAGTTACTACAAGTGCACGAATCCCGGCTGCACAGTGAGGAAGCATGTCGAGCGAGCGTCACATGACCTGAAGTCAGTGATAACCACATATGAAGGAAAGCACAATCATGATGTTCCTGCTGCTCGCAACAGTAGCCATATCAGTTCATGCACATCCAGTCCAGTAACGGGTCAAAACTCGACCGCTACTCATGCTCACAGGCCAGGGCCACCGCAGCCTCAAAACAACATGCCAAGATTCGAAAGGCCAGTCTTCGGCCTTGCTGGAAGACAACCGATGGGCACTGCCCATGCCCATGGCTTCGGTTTTGGTATGAACCAACCTGGACTGAGAAATCTAAACCTGACCATGACCATGGCATCAGCTGGCCAAGCCAAGCTTCCTGTTCTACCAATGCATCCATACTTAGCACAAGCACACAATGTTCATGAAATGGGTTTCTTGTTGCCTAAAGGTGAGCCCAATCTAGAACCTACATCTGATCATCTTGGCTTGAACTTTTCCAATGGTTCAACAGTGTATCAGCAAATTATGAGTAGGCTTCCACTTGGGCCTGAGATGTGAGTTCTTATTTTACCTTTTGTTCCCAATCTTTGTTCTCTAGGAAAGTAAAAGCTCTTACTGCTACACATAGTTATCATAATATGAATACACATATATGGCGATCGATGAGTCGATGAACAACATAATTCTTGTGGAAACAGTTGGTTTATGTCAATGCCGAACAAAAGTTTTAGAACTTTGTTATAACTTTTTTACTTTTCGACCGAAGAGGGCAGCTCTTTCGATACTCAGAAAACAATACGAGCAAACAAATCATGAGAAATGGGAATGAGCTAATTCATTGAAATGGATCCACTATAACTTACATAGCAGGAGAACACATTCAGTGCAAAAAAATGAATCGGCTACATTGAAACCTAACCGAACAGGTATGACGACTCGTATATACGCTAATAAACCATATGGATTCCTCAGACTATCAAAGTTATCAAGGTTCATCTCTGCTTCTAAATTAATCTGTGTATTATGATACAATTTGCTAAATTACTTGGAAAAATATTACATAACAAATCTACTCACCATATAGTTTATATCTCTTCTTTGAAGACCAAATCAGATCATTGTAGCTCAACATTCAGCTTGAAAACTTGAGCTCTGAGTTTAATGACCATCTGCAACACTCTCCTGGACAACCTTCTCAGTTTCCCTTTGATTCAAGACCTCTCTGCACAGAAACGAAAACGCCTCTTACAAGAAAAATCCAGATGCATAAACGATTAATCTCGAGAAACGACTTTGTAATATCCAAAAAACTGTCCGGGTGAACGATAATTTATTAATAGAAAACCAAATTTAAGATTCAGTAACAACCTGAGATAGCTAAAGATTGAATCATAGTGGAGAACAGCTACGATTCTTTTCTTCCTTTCTTTACCACGCTTAACAACAGGCAACTGCTTTATACCCTTAGCCTCCATTAGTTCCTTGGCAGTTGCTAGATCAGTGTCAGGGTGGCATGTTAAAATTCCTCGTTCTCGCCCACGGTACCTAATCCCTCGAGTGTAAATAGAGGACACAAGGCCAGTATCCACCTGCAAAGATTTCGGGGTTTCTTTGTTATTTGTATTGAAGAGTACAAATGAAACGAAAAGAAGAAATTATATTGAGAATCAACACGAGATCATCGGTCAATGTACCGATCATAAAACAATGCATGCATATGCAAATGATTTATATTTGATAGGGAGTTTTTTCTGGAGACAAGAAGTATTAACAAAATGAGCAAATAAAAGTGAACAAAAAATGCACGGATTATGGATACATACACTCAGGGAATCACCCTTCAAAGCATCACCATACTTCTTGAAGAAATATCGTTTAATATCACCATATGTCAAGATCCCCTCGAGGAAATCATCATCGTCGACCACTAATGCACAGTTCTGCTGGTTATCTTTCATATATTTTAATGCATCTTTCAAATATATGGAAAATGAAACCTTCAGAAAGTTCTTCGACATCGCTTGAGAAACCTGAAAGGCAGGAGAGTCAAGAATAAAAGTTAGGATAAATAGCAATTTGCAAAGGGATGGAGGTAAGGGGAGAGAAGAAATAAGTACCTTTTTGTCTTCGAGAAGATTATCTTCATAATTAGATTCATGGTCAGATGGATTTGCTATCTCAGAGAGCTCCAAGCCATTGTCAATATTATCATATCTCCAAGACGCCCCATCTTTACGTTCAGAAGGTGAAAGAGGCGTATAACCTCTAGCGAAACCCCGCTTATCGGATGATTCGATTTCCTTGGTCTGTTTTGTAACTGAAGGAACCCATATGGCCAAGCCTACGGCCCCCTACTCGTATGACAGCAATAAGAAAAATAAGAACCAGTCCCTGAGAAGTATATGCTTCACAATGTCTAGCGACAGGAATAATGAGCCAATATAATCGAACTATGTCGGAAGAATAAGATATCAGAGTTTTAAACTTGCAATTGGTAACCCTGCACTGTTTTTCGACACTGGTATGCTCCCTAAGTTTGAATTATGTAGTAACGACTGCTCACCTGTTAACGCGTAAAAACTACAACTCACACTAAGATTAACTTTTTATCATTAGTTTGATAAAAGAACTCTTGGTTTTGGATTAAAAGTTGATGACAAAACCGAGAAAGAGGTTCAGAAATAGACATTTCGAAAACAAATATCCGTAAAGGAAGCCTTTAAGATAACAACTCCGAAGATATTGTCATGACATCCATTACGGAAGATGAATTTAATACTAACTACACTCACTATCCATATTATTAGATCCTTGATTAACATAAATTTTGTTTTCAAAAGCATTTTGAGCAAATGACTTGAAGGATCTCCTTTAAAAAAAATGCATCTGTAGAAGAGTGTACTAAAGATATCACGGAATACTTGCCATGAGAGGAAGGAGTATCCTATAATCCTTTGTCAGCTCAAATAGAAGTAGAACGGATGTCAACGGCACTGAACAGACGGAGGCCAGCGTAGCAGCCATTCCAACCTGTATAATGGCATCAAATTATAAGGAATAGAACAAAGTTATGTAGGAAGAAACCAGCAAAAGAAAATTACGAAAAGGAAACTGCGAAAAAGAAAATTACGAGTGCATATGCTTGTGGCTGTGCAACAGCTGCATTTCCAGGAATTGCAATATTAATAAGTTCAACAGCTGAGCCCCCAAATACAGCACCGACAGCCGCACCAATCATTAGACTGGGTGCATAAAGGCCACCTACGAGCCCGGAACCTTTGCACAGAGAAGTAGCTACGACTTTTGCAGCTGCTATCTGAGTTAATAACCAAATCCCAGGAGCTGAAGGACGGTTGCCGGTATGAAGGATTTCTTCAACGTTTGTAAAACCCCAATAAAGTATTCCTGGGTACTTGAGAGCTATTATTCCAGCTCCCAAACCGCCTAAAGCAGGACAGACAACAGGAGGAAGACCAAACCTTTCCTTGATGAACTCAAATGATTTATCGAACCAAGCAACCAAACGTGTAACTGCTACACTCACAACGCCACATAGCATTCCCAATATCAAGTACAATGGAAGTTCTAAAATAAAACACGAGGTAATCAATAATGAATCAAAATTAATAGGCTTATACGGTATTAATCAATTTATACACTTGTGCCGTGGCAATCCTACAATGAAACAATGGGTATTTGAGTGGTTTTTATATGGGCATATCCACATGTTCAAGCAACATTCAAAGTGGCATGACCATGTGTCTAAAACTATCAATAAAATAATAATTTAAAATTAACGTATTTATCACTAATTTTCTTAAAGTTTCTTTATGAAGCCTAATTAATTAAAACTAATGCATTCAAGGTAAAAAACCAAGTTATAAAAGATTAAGGACAAGAAATGTTGTTTCTTGTTTAAAGATAAAAGGTTAGGGCAAACCTGAAAATTACTTGCATAGACAACTATTGTATCTATTTAAACCTTTTTTATAGCGCCAAAATTTTAAATTCGGACAGAGGAGGACGAAAGGAAAAGAAAAAAAGAGGAAAGAAAAAAAGAGATGAAAAAACAGTGGTGGCATACGACAGCGGATGTAGTTTTGGTCCTCTTTAAACTTAAAAACTCTACGTGCATACGACAGCAGAAGGAGAAAGTAATATTATTCTCAAAGGTAATGATGAAGAAGGTTTACTAGATCTTAAGAACAAGCTTGCAAGTGAGTTTGGGAGCCTCCCTATCAAACCAACTTAAAATTACAAGCTACAAAAGCTGAACAAGTAAGAGGAAAAAGATCGATACCAAAGATTTGTCGATGTACTAGACAAAGTTATTTATCTCACATATGCTTAGATATTGCATTTGCAACGAGTATGGTGAGTTATTTATACACTTATCTAGACCCACTCATTTTGAAGCTGTGTATAGAATCTTGAAATACAAGAATGGAATTCTAGGTAGAAGTATATTATTACGAGCATGACCATCTTCCAAAAGTTTATACTCGTGTAGATTGGGCAGGAAGTACTAATAATAGATGATCTACTTCTAGTTGTTCTTTTATTGGAGGAAATTAAGTTACACGACAAAGAAAAAAAAAATGCATCTGACTTCCTTGCACTTGTTTTCCTAAGCCATCCATTCAAAGCCGAGAAGAGGACTCTACGGCTTAACATAAGCCGAGCATTCCTCGGGAACCTATGGTGGGAAAAGGAACAATAGGGCGTTCAAAAAACTACCCCCACCTTTTGATAGCATTCTTGAGCTAGTTCTTTTTATAGCTTTTCTTGGGGTAAATGCTTACATCCTTCCAAATTCACAGCTTTACTTATCCTGTTGGTTGGTGAAGTCTTTTGTAATCCACCTTCCATAATACGAAGGCCTTTCCTTCCCTTGGTACATTTCATTTTACGAAGAATATTCATGTTTCTTCCTCAAATAACAATACGGTTAAATTACAAAGTTAGTCCTAAACTTTGAGGCTTGTGTCTATTCGGTTCCTTAACTTTTAAAGTTACAAATTTAGCCCCAAAAATTTTTAATTTTTTAAAATTTACACATATACTATGTGAGATCCCACATCGGTTGGGGAGGAGACGAAACACCCTTTATAAGGGTGTGGAAACCTCTCTCTAAAAGACGCGTTTTAAAAACCTTGAGGGAAAGCCCAAAGAGGACAATATTTGCTAGCGGTGGGCCTGGGCCGTTACAAACTAGACATAAAATTGACAATTATGGATTCTATTAATCTTGATTGTGGTTATTTTTAAGAATCCTACGACATTTAAGTCTTTTTTCCCTTCCTTCATTTTGTACCTCTTTTGTTACTCAAGATTAACGAAACTTGCTATGTTCCTCATGAAATTTAAAACTAAAAACGATAATTAATAAGAAATATAGGATGGAATAGATTATGACATGCATAGATACTATCATGCTCCAACAAATTCCTATGAAACAGAAGATGACGTCGGATAATTGAAATAACCAAACAAAGGGAGAGGGTGACATAATACCAGCAGCAGATTTCAAATCATAAGTAGGTACTGTGAAAGCAGACTGTGCGCCAAGTAAAACATTTGAGACCGTAGAAGAAATAACAGATGCCAATATGATCATCGCAGTCGTAAAAGGAGGCGAATTTTCTGCACGCAGAGGCCTTAATACAGTTTCGATTGCAAAGAAGCTACCAGCAACAGCTGCATTAAAGCCTAAAAAAGAAGGATATAAAACAAATTAGCCACAGAACAAGTAGACGCCTCAACAAAGAGGAAAGATCAGCAAAACTTCAGGGGCAGGGACGAGGGCGGGGGGGATTATACATGAAGTATTGTACGAGTTATAGCGTATACAAAGATTAGTCGAATACCGGAAGCAATTCCAGCTGCTGCACCAGCTGCAACAAATGCTATTTTTATCTTTTCACTGTTGTTTTCCATCATAAGATAGAATCCATTGGCACATGATTTCCCAATATCTACACTAGGCCCTTCAGGACCCAATGAACAGCCAGTACCTAAAGTGATGGCTGCTTGAATGGCTTTAACCGTAGGAAAAATTCCAGAAAGTAAATCGAATCCTTGCCTTTGGGAAGAACTTGACTGTTTTATTTGGCTGAGTATCTCAAGCAAACCATGCATCATACCCACTATAACACCTCCAGTTACTGGTATCAAGAGAATGCGATGCCATGTATCAGCCATTCTCTGTAAGCGAAGCCAAGCAGCACCCTCATTTGGAGTGCCAGCCCAAGCCCATTCATGGATTACATGTACCTACTTCAGAACCATGGCATCAGCAACATTCATATCATTCTCTTTAATGGAACATATTTTCATTCACAGAATGAAGATTACAACCAAATGAAATCATTAATTTTAGAACAACCCAATGGGGATTACAAAAACTTCAACCAAGAAACCAAACGATCATTTAAACCATAATTAGATGCTGCAAATTTAAGAACAGAACAGAGAAACTAACCCCAATGTTAAAAGCTGCAACGCAAAGACCGGTGGCGAGACCCAGAAGACAAGCAATAAGGAGCAAAGCCCATTCAGGAGGGGCAGAATCATCGATATTGTCGTCGATTTCGCCATCGATTACAGTTGGGGTTTGAAGAGAATGCGAATTGTTGTGACGATCGGAAGAAGAAGATGAAGAAGAAGAAGCCGTACGATTTCTACCGACAATATTAACAGAAGAAGGGTTGAAATTAACGCTATGATTCTCCGTTTCAAGACGCTTGTAATTGAGGCGACGACCGGAAAAGCTGCCGCCTCGATTGAGATGATGAAACAGATCCAGAAACCCTCCGCGTTTTCCACTGTTATTTCTCATTGGATGAAGTTCATCGCCATCTTGCAATTCTAAATCGTGGTCTTCTTCATTGTGATCCTCCATAGATCTATGAAGGCGATTATAATCGGAAAATTCCCCTTCCGAAATAGCCCAAGAACTCCCAAGTTTGAAGACGGTGACCCTCTTGTTGGTTCGCAAAGACCCACGAATCGAAACGGGAAAATCAACGAAAAAGGTGAATTGGGTAATGAATGGAATCGAATTTCGAAGGGGGGAAATTTCGGAATTCAACTTCCGGCGAGCTAAGCCGGGAAGGAACCCGGCGGAAGGAAGCGACGCGTAAACAGAGAACAAGGCCGCTTCACGTTCCGTATTGGATTTCAAATTAGTATAAATTCTGGTGAGTTTCTTCCCTGGGTAGGTACTGGATTGGAATGTGTTAATTGAATTGAAAGTGCCAGATTGCATGTTCTAAATGTGAGCTGTTTTATATGAATGTCTTAGTAGGTCAATTCATTGATGCATAGCGTCGAGAATGTACATTTTTAAGCGTCTGGCATCATGAACTTGTCACGTTCATAACAAATCTTAAGGGAAATCTAAACTTCATATACATTTTTTGTTCGTCTTTGTGGTTTTGTTAAACCTTAGGCGAGGTTCATATTCACTAATCAAACACAATTCATGCAGAATCTAAACTTGTTCGGCCACACATGCTGCCTGGACATACATGTTCAATCGTTTGCAACTCTATTTGACTTGCCTTCATACTAAACCAAGTCATTTGGCTCGACCTTGCCTCTACTCCGGGCCAAGGTCTCTCACATGCAACGTCGCATCTCATTTTGTTATCTTGGGTTTCCAGTTAACACGACCCACACGTCTTAATATCACCCCAAGTCCCGGGATGTCATCGACCATCGTGGCTCATTCGGTCATGCTCATTGAGAACGAGCCCATGTGTTGTTCATATCATCAGGACACCCCGAACATCCATTCTTCTAGGCTCTATCGAGCCATTTGGATCCTCTCGTGTCCATGTCATATCATTTATGGACTTGGTACTGGATATCATATGCATATATCAACATCCAACACATGGGTAGGGGCACAATGTCGACACACCTATGTCATTCGACACTGTCTTGAAAGATCCATTTCAAAGGAAGTCACCCGAGACACCTGTATATCACACGATAGCTCGCTTAAGTTACAGGGCCAAGGGTAGTAGAGAGCTGACACTATGTTTTTTCTATAGCACAGGAGTAGACATCATTTTGGCGAGAGGATCCTGTAGAGGATTCCCTCTAGATGAACCTATAAAGATTTCATACCTTAATTCACAACGAAAAGTCCTAGATATGAGAAAAATGCTTAAGATCTTACCCCGCGGGTCATCTCAATTTCTTGACGAAAAAGGAACTCCAACCTATGGATATGTCTTCTGTACATCAAAGGAAGATTGAGGGCGGTATTAAAACGAGAGGTAGAGGTTTGGTTTGATTTTGTCGATTTGCGCTCACCAGAAACTACGATGGTCATTTCGTCTTCTCTCACTCACCTACACCATTTCTTTTCCTTCTCCCTTCTGTTTGCAAGTTTGGTGAAGAGGGTGGGAGTGTGTGGAGAAAGAGGGTCGTGGGCTGGGTGTTGGTTGTCCATGGTTCCAGGCGTCTCATCGGAATTTCCAGATTTTCTTGCGACCGACGATTTTGTTTTTTTTAATCCTTACATCTTAAGTCTTGCGTCGTTTATTCACGTTATATCATTCATGAGTTTTCTTCCATACCTAATTATCGTGTATCCAAATTATAGGTTTTCCTAGACTAGCATCTAGGTTCTACTAGCTTACCCAAATTCAATTTAGGGTTCTAGTTCATTATTTTTATGGTTTTTCATCATCTAACCTTTTCAGGGATCTTTATTAGTTTCATCCGTTCTCATTGTTCGGCCCTTTGGAGCTCTTCTCTCTCATTAGGGTTATTTCGGAGTTCTAGGACAATCTAGTCAGTTATTTACTAGTTCCAAATATCATAGGTACTCAAGACACAACCACATATGGTTCCAACTCATAACTCATCATACAATATGAACATTGTAAATCTAGACAGAATCTCTATTAAAAATTAGTTGGCGACTCCATAATTGACCTTATAATGTCGTCATCATCAAGAAAAGAGCGACCATCGTGCCTACCAACTATCATATGTCCATTTAGTCCCTGCCCTTATTCAAACAAGTTCAAGACTAAGAAATAATTGAAGGTCCCATAATTGTCTCCACACACAATATTTTTATGGTACTATAAAGTTCATACATCTCAATGCATGACCCTATACATACCAACTCATAATCATAAACGGTACAATGCAGACCAGTGTCAGTCCATGTCACAATCCATGAATTTGAATAGCTCGAAAACCTGATCATAATAGAAATTCTCCCATGTTGTTGAACATCTATCCAACTCAATATTCCTCGAGTACCACGTCAAAGAATAGTTAAATTAATTTAATAAAAATTTTGTATAAATAATGTGTGCATGTAGATTAACTTGAAGCCTCTCGTATAGATGATCCTTTGTTGGGATGATCGTTAATAACGACTTTGTATAAATTCTCCCATGTTTGATGTCCTATTTTTCTTATGCCTTCGTGGCTTCCTCTAGGCCTCTTAGGTTGAGATGATAAGTCTAATGAAACACACCGACTCGTAGGTTTCTCTTTGATGATTGAAGTGACCTTTAGTTTCTTCTTGGCTCTTCATCATTCATATATGTGAGATTTGTCTCCTCATCGTATTCCTTGTTATGGCATTCTATTGCATAATGCCCGTATTTTTCACAAGCATAACACTTGATCATTCTCTTATACTTTTAGGGGTTGACATTGTCATGAGTTTGTGAGGTATTGTCATCATGTCCCCTACTGCAACGTTCGCGGCCATGACCACGACCTCAACTTTCATTGTTGTTGCTACCACATCCCTTCATACCTGAAAGAGAAGAATTGGCTGCATCTTTCCTTTCGTCCGTGCGAGCCACTCCTAGTGTGTAAGTAAGAGATGTTTCTCCTCCTCTCTGTTATAATAGCCACGAAGTCTCTCATCTTGGACCTTAAGACAATCAACAACCTCCTTAACAGACATGTTCTTGAGGTTGGTAAACTGCTCGATGGAGGTAACAATCTACATGAATCTTGAGAGAATAACTCGAAGGAACTTCTTGATGATGGAGATCTCCTCCACCTTGTCACCTAACTATAGGAAGTCGGTGACAATCGTTGTCAACTTCATGGCAAAGTCGTCTATTGACTCACTATCCTTCATATAGATAACTTCAAATTCACAGTTCAAGGTCTACACCTTTACTTCCTTGACCTATTCCACACCCACATGCATTATGTATGTGGTCACCCACATCCTCTGATACTGCTTGATAGATGGCAACAAAAGTCATCGTATCCTAGCACTCCTCAATGTCGTAAACATGCTCGATGGCGTCCCACACACACATTGTGCCTATAAGTTAAATGCATCTTTGTGACCATGCTGCTTAGTCAGAGCACTCAGAGCTCTTGTTTGAGACCATCATGATTCTCTTGTTCTGACCCACATAACCGTTGTTTATGTGTAGATCTCCTTAATGATTTCTTTTATGACTACATTTTTTTCATTATTGAGTTTAATAATATCAGTTACAAACATCAAATATTCAAGTCATAACGTCACTAATGTTAGTTATAAACCTCAAATATTTTTAATCTTCCTAATAATCTTAAAAGTAGGTAGGTTGGCTGTAACCCTATTTTCAAGTTGGTCGAGTTTATCCAACCCAAAAAATGTCAATTCGTGAATCAACCTAGATTTTTCTTTAATTTTTTTAAAATTAACTCAACCCAAACTAAAAAAAATATCATACCCAACTTAACCTGAGTTGAGGTATCCAAGTTGGTTGGGTTCTCGAGTCACATAAATGTCCAAAAATCACCACGTAATTCTTTTTAAATATGTAGAGAGAAATAAATGAAAGCAAATAGATGGAAAATCGCTCAAATTTAATAAAAAAAATTATATATTATCTATTTTATTCTCGCATTTTTCTCTAATTTAGATCGGTTACACTCAAATTTCTATATATTCATCAATTAAAAATGTAAACAATTTTGTGTTTTATATTTTTTTTGTTATTAAACATTTTGTTTTATTTGACGTCATGGAAAAAGTAATGTTTAATTAATTTAATTATATGTGAATTTTATTGTCTATTAATGGAATTAAACATATTTTTTTCAAAAGATAATTCAATTAGTTTAAAAATGCTTAGAATTAAGATTGTCGCATTAATAAATAAATATAAAAAACCAAACTATAAGTCAATGTCATAATTTCATTTCACAATAAAAAGTTTATTCACATTTTTTTTCAAAACTCATAATTTTAAATTAATTTGTTGAAAATTAAATTGTTTCCATTTCTTATATATATATATTTTTTAAAAAGTATCTATTTGCATTATTGAAATTATTATCATTAGAATATTCATTTTTGCAATTATTGATCATGAAAATCATTTAGAAAAAAAAATTTGAATTATATAATTTATTGAGTTAAATACTATATTTTCAATTTGTTTAAAATAATATATTTTAATTCTAGGACAATCGAGAAAGACTATGTATGTATATAAATATGTTTCTTTTTAATCATGTTTAGATATATTTGTAATTTCAATTTTTTTTGTTAAAAATTTATAACGATTTATTATATTTAAACATTAGTATTATTTGTAGCAAAGTTATTATGAGTTTAGGGACGTTAAACTTCTCATTTTTAGTTTAATAAATTTGTGGTTTAACATATTACACATAACATTACAATTTTAAAAATTGAGTGAAAATATTTTTATATATTTTTTATTTTTATTATATACTAAACTAATCATTTTTATTATTTATTTTATTTCATGATTTATCTTTATAATTTTTTTACTTTAACCAATGGTTAAGAAATATCGGTATTTAGCTGTCTTTATTTATTTATTTTTTTTTATGAATAATTATGGATTGATTTGTGTTTGTTTGTGAACTTTTAATATATTTTATCTAATACGGTATCCGAATAATAATAAATTGTGGATAAATAAAAATAAAAAATAAAAAAATTTTACAACCGAACTCGAAAATAGAAGGTTGGGTTGGGTTGGGTTGTGAAAAGTTTCGAGTTGGGTTACCAGTCCAACCAACCCGAACTTTTGGGTGGGGTCAAAAAAATCTCTCAACTCAATCCAATCCGATGATGTACACTCCTAAGTTCCTAAGTGGCATTGACTAGTGCAGAGAGGACATTAAACTCTTGAAGTATGAAATTACAGAAAAGTCCAAAGAAAAGCAGGAAGAGAGAGGAAATTGCAAGGTATGGGGGAGGGTAAAAAGGGAATAGTGGAAGACAACGAGGATTTTATCGTCAAAACAGAGACGGGTTTTGTCGTGTAGTGTCCATTATGTTTCTAAGAACTGACTGAAAACCGACATTTCGGGGGAGCCGTCACTCTTCTATCTCTATTTTATTTATTTTTTTAATTTTTTTTCTTCCTAATTTAATTTTAACAGCTCCCCTTGTTATTATATTTTTTAATATAATTTTTATATAATTTTTAAATATTATACATTTTTTTTCCAAACTTTTATATATATATATATAATGGTTACTTAAATTTTAAAAAACTAAAATAAAAGATTGCGAAAATATGTGAAAACAAAAAAAAGATTAAGTGAGATGTTGTAACATTTTTCATACGACTTGATAACTTGATCATCTCGAATTATCCAATTCAAACTATATAAGTTGATGTTTCTTTGTCGGGTCAACCCGACCAATCTGAAAATAGGGTTACAACTCAACACAACCCAACTCTATCCTACTTTTGAAATTATTACGAGGATTAAGAATTTTTGACATTTGTAACTGATATTTATGATGCATTGTGACTTCTAAATTTTTGACATTCCAGCGTTATGAAAATTTAATTATTAATATAATATGTATTGTGGATTGTTGGATTTTAAATTTTACTTGGGTGCCTCGGATCATCAATCCAATCCATTCTAAAAATTTGGATTTGTCGGACAAAAATTTCCACCCAATCTATAAGCCTAAATTTAGTTTAAAAAAATTAAAAATTTGTTAGTAGATATTAGATTTTTCGAGAAGTCTTTATGATAATTCAATAAATATTCTAGCGCACTAAAGCTACATTGAATCTGCTCGAATACAATTGAAAAACGCATTAAATTATCGAGGTCATATCAATATCAAAATTTGAGAACATATCGATATGGATAAATATTCACGTAAATAAAATAAAAAATTACTTCATTTAATAATTTAATTACTTTTACTTCCAAAAAATAAATCATAGACATTGTCATTAATTTTTAAAATAAAAATTGAGTAATTATTATTAAAATCCTTAAAAAATCATATAAATTAAATTGAAAGAAACATATATTTAACATTTAAAAAAAGAATTAAAATTTAATAATTATTTTAGTTAGAAAGGGAAAGGTTAGTGGCAGAGGCAGCTTTGCTCTGTATTTTACAAAACTGTACAGAGATGAAGAAAATGAAGAAAAATTATGCACCCAATTACCCAAACGCACTTTTTTTCTTCTCTCTCTCTCTTCATTATTGTTTTCTTTGCTTCAATTTTCTCTCTCCTCCTAAAAGTCGGTCTCTTGGCGCATATTCACAGATTGGGGAGGTGAATCGTGGTGTGCTTAGTGCTCCAAAGCCTGCTTTTGACAAAGAACCTGATGCCCGTTTGATGTGTGAGTGGGTGGTGCTGTTTTTTCTCTCTCTTTTTCTCCATTTCCCCTTTTTTTCTCATGAACTTCTGCTAATTTCATCATCAGATTCTTACGTTTGTGTTCTAGCACCTCTGTTTTTGTGGATCCTCTTCTGGGTGTTCTTTGTTTTTGCTTAATCTTCTTGTTTTTGTGTTATTTCATGGCTATCTCAAGATTTGGGGGTTTTCTTGTTTTCATGTTCTTTGATGGGTTTGTGTTTTGATCTTCAAATTTCATGTCGTTTTTCGTTTACCCATCTGAGCTTTGATGATTTTGAGCCTTTTCTGGGTTGAATCCACATGAAATGATACTCAAAACCCACTTAATTTTGTTCTTGTTTCTTTGCATCACATGAAATAACATTCTAGCTCGTTCTAGAGTGTTGTATTCTGGTTTTTTTTGCTTGGATCTCTCTTGTAGTTCATGATTTCATGTTGATTTCTTCGTTTTTTGTAGGTTAATGGATGATGATTCTGGTGGGTTTGCTTCACTTTTGTTGTACTGATTTTGGGTGAAAGGACTGTAGTTCTGTTTTTATATATATGCTGAAGTCTAAGTTAAAGATAAGAACTAGTAGTAGTAGTAGTAGTAGTGGAAGAGCTTGTGACTGTTTGAAGAACAGCACAAGATCATTAGAGAAGCTTTTCATCAGATGTTATCCATTGAAAACCCTCCACCAGATCCCTCATATCAGCCTTTGAGTATCAACAATGATGAGAGGCCTTCTCAAAACGCCGCCATTCTTGACCACTCCACCTTCCCTAACTTCTCCTTGAGGTACTCTCTTCACCCTTTGGCTTGATGAACAGATATCATGTTTGTGTGTGTTTTTTTCATGAACCCATCTGGGAAAATCCCTGTTGGGGTAGATCCATATGGTAAATTGTTGCTTGCTTGCTTGTAGTTTAGCCCAATCGATTGGAGAGGAGAACGAAACACCCTTTATAAGAGTGTGGAAACCTCTCCCTAGCTGATACGTTTTAAAAACCTTGAGGGGAAACCCGAGAGGGAAAGGCTAAAGAGGACAATATCTGCTAACTGCACCCACCATGGGGCCTGGCTCGTGATACCCATATTGTTCCTATTTTCGTACACTTTTGCTTCTCAATGGGTTCTCTAGAGCTGCCTTTGGAAGCTTTTAATATCTGTTTTCTTTGTTCTTACCATGTCATGTGCTTAACGAACTCGATAATGAGTATTCACTAGGCTCGGTGGTCGATAACTCTCTTTTGGAACCATTCATTTGCTTTCTTGAATCATGTATTGGTGTGGAGGATCTAATTTCTTAAGATTTTGATTCTTGAACTTTCTGGTTGGATACTGTTAAGCTGAAAGCTTATGTTCTTACGAGGTTTTGAGGTTTCGAGCTTGTGCCAGTTTGATAATGGAAAGAAATGGTTTTGATGCAGAGATTATGTTTTCGGTTCTCGGAGCAAGGATATCGAAAACAACTGGCCATTTTCCCTCAAGAATTTGCAGCTTTGTTTGAAACATGGTGTAAAGGATTTACTACCGCCTTTTCAGTCTCCGAATCGTGTCCGAAACCAGCGGGGTGAAAGTTCAACATCAAGTGTTCTTCATGGAGAGTTCTCTGAGCCTAAAGAACCTGTAGAACTAGAGCGATCGGATGCTAAGTTCGACGAAAAGCTAGTAAGAACTTGCACGGAATCGAGTTCATGCAGATGTGAAGGAGAAAATGGTTTCTCTTCCACCATGACAAGCATCTCACAACCCCAAAAAGAATTGGTTTCCACAAGTGGACCGTCTAGTTCATCTTTAAAAACCGATACTTTATCGGAAACCCCGGCCGAAGTGGAGCGTACTGGTTTTCCCGTATCTGAAAAGAACGAAAGTAAGATCAAAACCTCAGGTAAAAGATGCAAGATTATCAGAAAATCGACCAATCACGTTGACCAAACATCAACCTTAGATATTACTGCGTGTCTTAGTACGGCATCGGAGTCGATGGCTTCGAAAATATGCCCTGTCTGCAAGACGTTCTCCTCTTCATCAAACACCACTTTAAATGCTCATATTGATCAGTGTCTTTCTATAGCATCAACTCCCAAGTGTACATCAGACTCCAAACTCACACGGTTTAGGATCAAGCCGAGGAAGACGAAGTTGATGGTTGATATCTACGCTACAGCTCGTTCTTGCACGTTGGAAGAGCTCGACAGACGAAATGGTACCGCTTGGGCCACTTCGTCGGGCTTTCCTGCTGAGAATATCGAAAATTGTCAGACTAATGAAGGGAAAAAGCAGAAAGTGATGCCAGTTCATCCTGAGGACATTGATGATCATAATGCAGGTGCAGTTTATATTGATGCCAACGGCACGAAACTTCGAATTTTGTCGAAGTTTAGTTCTCCGTCATCGTTGTCGATATCGCAAAATGAACTTGGTTCGAAGAAACTCAGCGGAGTAACGGGAAGGAAATTTCATTCAGCCAAGAAGAAGAAATGTCATGAAACTAAGCATCAAAAGTATCTTAAAGTAGCTGCTGAAGGTAGAAAAGTTCCATCTCAGAGGTGCATTTCTCAGGTATACTACTCAACATTATTCGAACCCGAAATATTCATGTTACGATAAATTATTTACGATTCATTCAATGCTTAAACTAAAACATTATCTAGAATAGCTTCGACGTTCTCGTTTAGCCTAGTATGGTCACTGAGTTTGCTTATCCTTGATTAACTGATAAGGTTCAAGGACACGATGAACGGAACGGAAGTAGTAGATTGGAGGTACATAAAATAACGAAGGAAGCGAAACCCCACGATTCGGGAACTTTACGACAATGGGCGTGCTCGAAACGAACCAGAGCTAGTGTGAGCACCAGAAAGGAAGGCTATCAACTCTCTACATTTAAATGGCATGTTGATACTGATCGCTCGGTTTTAGCTGACTCTTTGTTCGACAGAAGTCAAGTTGAGCCTTGTGTTTCGTCTCCCGAAAGCAGCGAGAGAACGGACAACATGGAGTACGAAGCCTATATTTCAGACAAGAAAGGGTGGTCTCCCGTGCGGAGGAGCCTGAGAAGTTCGTTTTCTGGAGAAATGGTTGATATTGGTTCTCCAACACAAATGAAATCTCAAACTCCACCTGATTTTAATAAGAAGTTGTCAAGTAATTTCCATGAAAATGCAGTGAAAGTTAGAAATTTGAACTCTTCCCGACGAGACGAGTTCCATGTCAGTAGCCGGTCGTCTACTGGTTCTAAGCCGTCTCCTCGGTTTAATCGGTTTTCTACTTTTGATCACAGCCGTAGCTCATCAGATGGAAGTATTGAAAGTGATCAATCTGCAAAGGAAGAGGTTACCAAAGTAAGTGAATTGAATAACAGAAGTAATAGAGAAGCAATGAGCAAAGCCATAGCTTTGAGTAGTTCGGACTCGGAACCCGAATACGACGGACGTCACGAGTTGAAAAACATGGTTTCTCATGTTCGAATGGATGTCGAGTTTCAAGAAAACATTAAGAGCCTTGAACTTGATAGTAAACAGAGCTCATTTCATGAAGATGTTAGTGTGGATTCTTCTTCAAAATTAGCTCCGAACGAGAACTTCACGTGTTTTTGTAAGACGAACAATAACGTCAAGACCCGGTGTGGCATGCTACAATCTACTCAGAATTGTTCATGCACCTTCTATGGATCATCAGATGGAGCAAAAGGCGGTTTCGGTATTGAACAAGACATGTTTTTCACTGATGAAGACTGCAGTGCCATGATTGGACATGATGTTCAAGGAGAACTGGATTCCGAGGCCAAGCGAGGAACGTCGTGTTTCGAGGTCGATCCAATATCTATTCCAGGACCTCCAGGATCTTTTTTGCCGAGCCCCCCGAGGGACATGAGATCCTCAGAATACCGAGGAACGTCTTCGTTGAGCTATAGCTGGGTTCATTCCTGCCTCGATCAGCACGAGTTGATTGATGGGGATTCATCAGGTTCTCCTATTTCTGCTACATCAACTATCTCTAACACCACAGCCTCTAGATCTTGTTTTAAGCATAACAATCCATCTCGAGTATCTTCCGATGTATTTCACGATAAGTTCGGGTCGGTATCTCCAAAAGCTCGTGCATTGCCTCATGTAAATGGTGATATGTTTAAAGTCAATAAGTTACCAGTTGAAACTGGAGCTCTTGGCGTTATAAATAACGGCCAGCCTTGCTGTTGTCAAAGGGTCGGCATCAACGTAACTTATCCCGAACCACAACTGACGAGGCATCAGGCGATGACTTCGGAAACCATGCCAGCCATGGACAGAAGACCGAACAGCTTTGATATTATGGCTGAAGGGCCTGGACAGACGACACCGGAGAGCACAGGGTTCCCAGTAAATAAGTCGCCTTTCAAGTCCTATCCGGGACCGAAGTTTTCGAGTCCTCGTGAGCCTGCCAGTCCAGTTACGTCTAATTCTGTATTGAGGTTAATGGGAAAGAACTTGATGGTGGTAAACAAAGATGAGGAAGATGTAGCTATGTCAGTTAAGCAGCCACAACTTAGTCAGGTTCCAAGTTTTTCGAGCGGTTCCTCGCAACATGTTCGAAATCAAGCCTTCTCTGGGTCGTATCCTCATTGGCCACATCAAAATGCAGGTAACTTATTGGGGCGGAGTGTCGATGTAACATCGTCGAGGGGCTTCGGGAGCCCTGCGAATCTGAATATGTCGTCACCACACGGTCAAGCACCTACGACATTGTTTCTTAAGCAGCACACAGCCTCCCAAGCCAGATTCATTGCCAATGATCCAAAACACCTTGTAAGTCCATTTTGTTATCAACCAAAGGATGCTTCAAATCTCAACAAACCAGCAACAATACACAGTTCTAGTTTTCAATCGACCCCGTCTCGAAAAGATCATGCCAGCCCTGTTAAATGGGATTGTAGTTCCGAACCGCCATACATCTGCAGGAGGGGAGTCTTTTAATAGAGTTACTCGAGATCTTTGCTCGTCGTAGGTTCTGATATCAAGTTCCTGCCATTGAATCAGTGATAGTATCCGTGTTTTTTCGGTAGCCAAATGTTTTTAGAACGCTCAAAGCAACGGGTGACAGATACAACATACAATGGAGATTCAGAGAGGGGCTGTGTTATTAGTCAGTTCTAAAGCTATGAAGAGAGTAGATAATATATATATATATATATATATATATATATATATATAAAGTACAAGTGGTTTTTCGATGAATAATCGTCTCGAACCTTTGACCGAAACGTAATGGAACAGAGCTTTCCCGATATTTAAAGCGTCTTTCCTGTTCATTTCCGAGTCAATAAGTAGTAGTAGTCTTTTTTATCTAACTTCATGGGTCTTGAAATGACACAAGTCCACAGCTAGCAGATATTGTTCTTTTTGGATTTTTCCTAAAAAATTTTAAAACGCATCTGCTAGGGAGAGGTTTCCATATCTTTATAAATGGTGTTTCGTTCTCCTCTCCAACCGATGTGGGATCTTACCAGTGGTATTGTCCTCTTTGGGCTTTTTCTTAAAATTTTTAAAACGCATCTGTTGGGGAGAGGTTTCCATATCTTTATAAAGGGTGTTTCGTTCTCCTCTCCAACCGATGTGGATCTTACCGGTGATATTGTCCTCTTTGGGCTTTTCCTCAAAATTTTTAAAACGCTTCTGCTAGAGAGAGGTTTCCATATCTTTATAAAGGGTGTTTCGTTCTTTTCTCCAACCGATGAGGGATCTTACAGGTGATATTGTTCTCTTTGGACTTTTCCTCAAAAATTTTAAAACGCGTCTGTTAGGTAGAGATTTCCACATCTTCATAGAAGATGTTTCATTCTCCTCCCCAACCGATGTGGGATCTCACATGTCTGAATTCATGAGAACCGTTTATATTGCTCCTACTCTAAAAGGTTCCATGGATTCAATATGAACAAGAAGAAACAAACAAGAGGAGGAAAAAGAAGATTCGTTGATAGTCAAATCAGTAGCAGAAACCATCACTATATAATGAAGCTGCATTGGATTAACTTAACTTCCATTACTGTATTTAATATGAAGATTAGTTGTACAATGAATGGAACAGAAGAAGCCAAACTTTATGATGGAGTACCCATCTTTCTCTGTCAAGATCACATTTTGATCATATGGGTATCTGTATTTTGATGAAAACAAAAATGGGTGTCTCTTGCTTTTGTATATTGATATCATTTTCTTGCTACAAAACATCTCTCTATGTGAAGAAATAGCTCAAGGAAGTGGAAGGGATTTTTATTGGGGCCTTTAGTATAAGGGAGGCCACGTTCTCGCATGCAAAGGTGGCGGACCCTTTATCTATATACATATATGTAACGGTCTAAACTTATCGCTAACAGATATTGTCTATAGTCTTTGAGCTTTTTCTTTCGAGTTTTTCCTCAAAATTTTTAAAACGCGTTTGTTAGAGAGAGGTTTCCACACCTTTGTAAGGAATGAGTCATTTTCTTCTCCAACCAACGTGGGATCTCCCAATCCACTCCTTTGGGGAGTCCAGCGTCCTTGCTGGCACACCGCTCCGTGTTTGGCTCTGATACCATTTGTAACAGCCCAACCCCACCGCTAGTAGATATTGTCCAAAGTCTTTGGGTTTTCCCTTTTGAGCTTCCCCTCAAGTTTTTTAAAATGAGTTTGTTAGGTAGATGTTTCTAACACTCTTATAAGAAATGTTTCGTTCTCCTCTCTAACCAATAAGAAATGTTTCGTTATCCTTTCCAACCAATGTAGGATCTCACAATCCACTCCCTTGGGGGGCCAGCGTCCTCGCTGCCACACAACTCGGTGTCTGGCTCTGATACCATTTGTAACAGCTCAAGTCCACCAGTAACAAATACTGTTCTCTTTGGGCTTTTTCTTTCGGTCTTCTCCTCAAGGTTTTTAAAACGCGTTTGTTAGGGAGATGTTTCCACACTCTTATAAGAAATATTTGGTTCTCCTCTCCAATTAATGTGGGATCTCACAATCCACCCTTTGGGGGCCAGTATCCTCGCTTTACTGGCACACTGCTCAGTGTCTAGCTCTGATACAACTCAAGCTCATGCTAGCAAATATTGTCCTCTTTGGGCTTTTTGTTTCAGACTTTACTTCAAGGTTTTCAAAACAGGCCTATTACATCGATTTTCCCACTCTTATAAGTAATGTTTAATTCTCCTCTAGAACTAAGGTGAGATTTTACTATATATATATATATATATAAAGATAGAGGAGAGAGGAGAGAGAAGAAAAGACACTTTAGAAGGTGAAAAAAAGAAAAGGAGAAGTGATAGGGATGTTGGGAATATTTGGAGACAGGAACGGAAATGGAGGGCTATCCCTTTTCTTCACTTTTGAACCAAACCTTTTTCTCTTTGGCAAAACCATCATTAAACCCATGTTTTGTGTTCCTAAATGCTTCCTTCTACCTTTTCATGAGATGCCCTTCAATTATACCCATTCGTGTAATGCACGATGTATAAGCATGTTTCGATTCAAATAACGGAGAAAAAAAATGAAAATGAAAGACTAAAATAGATGTTTTCAAAGTATAAGAACTAAAATGTGAAGTGGAAGGCCACGACGAGATGAGTCGTTTATCATTACGATAGATGTGAAGTGGAAGTGTAGTGATGTATGCAGCTAAGGCATCCTAACGGATCGATAGACTTATTGATGTCTTGATTTAATTTAATATATAGTGTTAATCAATACATACTTTGCAGGGTGAAATGTAGAGAGTTCCCAAGACATTATTCTCTCTCAATCTCTGTAGAAAATGAAATCCCTGCCATTGTGGACCACTTGCTTCCACTTTACATATGCCTTAGTCTGTGTTCTTCAAAAGCTTGCAATATTAAACAATTCACCACTCGTGGGGCTCTCAGGAATTTCATATCACCGACCCACAACCCCAACATAAGATGCTTGGATCACTCTCCCATCCTCTCTATGGGCAAGACGTTTTGAGAAGAAAGTTTAGAAAATGGAGGCAGAGAGATTTTCAAAAGAGAATTTGAAAGTTAGGTTGAAAGAAAGATTGAAAGCAACGTTATATAGCTATGAGTAAAAAGGAAAGAAATACCACAGCTTAATTATTTTATAACTCAAGGTACAAAAAATTGATGACTAGTTGCATCCTCCTATAGTATATTTTGAGGCGATTTAGGTCTAGACATGATTTTGCCATGATTTCGCCGAACGGTCACACAAAATTTAGGTGGGAGGAGTTGACGACTAGTTGCTACCCCTATAGTAAATTTTGAGGCGATGCAGGTTTGGTAGGTTTAGACATGATTTTGCCGAATAGTCATACAAACAGAAAATATAATAGTGAGACAATACAACATGAAATCAAATAAAGGGTTTGGCGGCACGCCCCGAACGAGCATGACTGTGATACCATGAACGTATGTCGATATTATTATCATGGCAACTAATGTCTTGTATTGGTTAGAAGTAAAAATGACCGTTTTTTCTACTAGAATTTAAGTACAACACTTGATTATTTAACTGTCAAAATTAGTTTACCAAGTGCCTGGATTATAAACGACATCAGATCTTGCTCCAAAGACAAACGATCATCGCTAATGTTTTTTGTGTTGCCAAGGTTTGAGGAGCATGGTTATGTTCCAACATGATTGTTGTTATGTTCTTTCGGCACTGTCGAAGTGTTCACCCTCTCAGTCAGTAGTAGCTTAGCTCGGGTTGCTTGTTCGCCTTCTGGGCGAGGACAAACTTGATCAGAAGAAGAGCAGATTCTTCCTCACTCTTCCCAAGCTTGTGAACCTAAACAACAGGAGCAACAACCAAACATGAAGCTCAGGTATTTGCTCCACTTTTTAAACCCTGTTCTTCAGACAGCTGCTGCTGTGGGTAGTACAGATATCAAAGGTATCACGGTCGTACTTTTTCAACCGCGCGGCGTCATGATCTTGACATCCTCACGACCAACCTTGAAGGAAATCCAAACCCTATATTTTTTCGCCCAACTTTGTGGCTTCGTTAGACCTTAGGCGAGGTTTGTTTTTGCCCACCGAACACAACTTATGCGGAATCCAAACTTGTTCGGCCATACATGCCGCCTGCGCGTGCATGTTCAATCCTCTGCGACCTAACTGACTTGTCTCTACTCGGGGTCAAGGTCTCTCGACGCAACGTCGCATCTCAACAGAATCATGGCCCGAATATCTTGACGTCATCCCAGGTCACGGGGTGTATGATCCAACCTCCGACACATGGGTTGGGGAGCAATGCCGGTACACCCATGTCGTCCGATACTATCCTTGAAAGACCCATTTTAAAAGAAGTCACCTGAGACACTTGTCTTGCAACACTCGCCCTCATTGTGTCACAAGGCTCGCTTAAGCCACAAGGTCCAGGGGTGGTGTAGAGCTCACACCATGTCTCCCCCTAATATACATTCAGAGTCATTTTTTGTCTAGCAGACATAGACATGATTTTGTCGAATGAGCATATGGTGTCGTAGAGACTTCATCTAGTGCTTGATTGACACCAAATTTGGCGAGCATTCATGTTTCATATGGATGGATTTGACTCCAGAATCGCAGGCCCGAATTCCCTCCAAAACTCCAACTTTCGAGGTCAAGACCTGAAGTCGTACCCGGCCCTTCAACAAGCCTATCTTTCACGCTCTTGTCTACTCGTTACCTCATTCTTGCCTATCTCTCGACTTGACTTCAATGTATATCTTATATGGTATGTTGGATGATGCACCGTCCTCCTTGGTCACATCACAACACCGTGTTGTCTCAGCCCTCACACAAAAGACCATATGTCAACCTCCCAAGTTTCTCATCAAACTTCCTTGGATATTCCAATTCATCTACATGGCATTCTTTCTTCCTTTTTCTTCTCATCACAACCACCAAGGGCAATGGATGAATGTTAATCATACGAATATTCGCCTTGTCCGAGAGTCTCGATGTGATGATCACATTAGATCGCTCGACGTTCCTTGGCAACAAATCGTTCAAATCTTCCCCTCTCGACCCGTCCACCCCGGCCTCAAGATTATGAATGATCAACAAGTATGACATGTCTCTAAACATCTCCCTCTTACACTCTTTTGAACGCCTCTAATTCAATTTTTTTTTTCCAACCATGAAACCTAGTACTGCAGTTCAGGATATTTTTTATTTTTTTAAAAAATGTTTAAAATGTAATCACGAATTTCTTTAAACAAAGTATTACCAATTTTTATCGGTAAAAGTATCTTTTAATTTTTTTTAAAGTTATTTTTTTAGACATTCTAAAATTTTAATAATATTATTGAAACTTTTAAAAATTTAAGAATATTTTTTGAAATAAAATATAAATTTTAAGAGTATTTTTATTAAGTTTTCTTTGACTTATTCAAATTTTAATTTTTCAAATATTATTTTAATAAATGAATAAAATATATTATTGTTGTTCGAGGAGAGCAATAATAAATTGAAAAATAAAATTTGATTGTAAATAATACAATTGGAAAAAGTCTTTTGAGTTAGTCAACCATTATTTTGAGAAATTAAGATTAAATAAATATGATTATGATGGTTGCTAATTGATATTATTAATGGTAATATATGTGGGATGACAAGGTAAATATGAGAATGAATTAATTTTAAAATTAAGTATCTATTAAATTAATTTCAAGTTTTAGTGACGATTCTATTGTTCATGTATGAAAAGACGGGTCATTATAATATTTTAATTTTCAAGTCTTTTTCTTTATAAAAATATTGAATTGTAAGAAGAAAAAAAAAAAAGACGACCTCACAACTTAAGGTCAAAGCACAAACAAAACACAGCTACTACAGTTACGAGACAGACAAAAAAACAACCAAATTTACCTAAAAGAACCTACACGAATCCCTTTGTAAACCCTAAACAACGTAGAACAATAAAGAAATGCATTGAATCGAATGATTTGAATAATTACTTAAGACGAGTAAGATAGCACTGTGGATGCAAATGTTATGCTCCTCCGAAAGATAATAGATAGCAGCCTATCAGGCCACTTGCCAAATTTTTGACACGTGATAATCTATGCTAAAATTACAAATTCAGTCAAGCTTCATACTCGACTGAGAAATCCAATAGGAGTCGGCCATCCCACAAAAGCACATTTCTAAATAACTCGAATGAAGGAGTAGTCACAATAAAGAGTCTCAAGACTCAACTTCACTACTGCATCATATCTCGCACATCAAACCAAACTTGTTTGTGCGAGTCTTATTAAATATATTTTTCTCTAAAGTATCAATTATAGCACCGGAAGTCATATTAAATATTAATGTTGTCATGAGTTAATTAATTAATTTTCATTCATCAACTATATAAATTACACAACTATTATTCTATAAATCAACTCTTACGTACGGTAGGACATGTTGTATCCATGGATATAATCATTACATGCAAGTCGATCGTTCACGAGTTATTCAAATTACAGACAGGATAAAGTTTATTTTACTCTATAATTATATCTTTCACCTTAAGTACTACTAATTCTCTGATAAACAATTTATTTACGATCCAACCATAAATTAAGTCTCTCACAAGCCACTAAGAGAGAGTAACCCCATTACTCATCTGCTTTCCTATGTACCAAGGAGAGAATTCTATCTCGCTAGATTATGTTTTTATCACTCTATTTGGTCCCGTCACCAAAATGGTAGGTAGGTATATTGAATCACCTACAAAAGTCATTCTCACTCAGGCAAATCAAAGAACAAACTCTTAGAAGCCGGAGTTTGTAACCTACTCCACATTAAAATTGAGTTGTATATGATCATCGTATAAAATATTAATATTCTCAATTAACAAACTCAACTTAAGTTGATTCATGTCCATTTTTAAAATTTTTAAACAAAAAATAAAATATTAGTTTATAAATTTTTTTTAAAATAATATTAAATTCTACACTAGAAAATTTAAAAAAATATAGTTGTCAGAAATATATTTCTTATTTTTAAATTTAATTGAGATCTCAAAAGTGTTTTAAATATTAATTGAGATTTCAGAAGTGAATAAAAAATCGGAAAATATATTCAATTTTGTTTTAGTCTGATTGGATTTTTAACATTTTTTTTTCTATTTAAAAAATCAATTTTGAATTTACTATTTATTTATCAAAGTTTATTTGAACAAATTAATATATATATATATATTAATTAAATGAAAAAACAAACAACACAAAAGGTTTTTTCAAGTAATTTTTAAAATAAAATATAACATATTTTAAAAGGTTATCCTTGTGTATCATTAATAAACTTAAATCATTAATAAAATTAGAATTTTAATAATTAAAAAACTTGCATAGAAACGAAGAAAGAAACCCTTTTAAAATGAAAATACTATATATTTTAATTACTTTTTTTTTAAATATAATTATACACTTTAAATTTTAAATTCAAAATGTATAAATATTATTTTCAAAGATTTGCAATTATGATAAAATAATCTGAAAAATAATTTTAAAAAATTAAAAGAATTTTAACTATAATATTACAAACTTAAGTGAATTTTTATTCATTTAAACTTCTAAAAATTCTAAAAATTTCTAATAATTCGTGAAATTTTAATTCTGTTATTAATATATTAATTAATTTTGTTATTAATATATCAATTAATTTTTAAATTTGGTAAGCTAAAATGTTTAATATATTCTTAAAGGTTCTATTTAATCTCTTTTAAATCCACAAATTTATGGAATACAAAATTGAAAGTTTAGAATCGTATCAAATATAATATTTAATTTTGTATATAACATATCAGTTTATTTTAATTTTTTTAATATATTTAAAATTTATTAAGTATAAAGTTAAAATTTAAGAATTATTAAAAAAATTTAATGTTTTTAAACACAAAATTGAAACTTAATAGAGATTGTTTAAAAATTTAAACTTAAAAATGGAGGAATAAAAAGTTGAGGTGTTCATATAATTTGAGAATCCGACCAATTTGACCTATCTAACGGAAACTACAAAAATTGGGTTCTATTCAAGTTGCTCGGGTCATCAACCTAACAAACTCGAAATTTGCAAAAACTGGGTTCTATTTAGGTTGCTCGGGTCATCAAGCTAACAGACTCGAAATTTCGAATTCATTCAAAAGAGTTATCCAACCCAATTCAAATCTATATCCACCCGGGTCAGGAAATATCCTTGATCTGAGAATCCGACCAGCTTAAATTACCTAACCCAAATTAAAAAGATTGGGTCCTATTCGAATTGCTCGGGTTATGAGTACACCACAATCCAATCAATCCAATCTAGGTTTACCTTTGATAGGCCATTGGGGGAATGTTGATGAGAGGGGGCGGAGATGGATCAGACGGCGAAGAGAGGGCGACCGGTGTGGCTGCGTAGTGGGTGGTGATTAAGTAACCCACAGTGCGCCATGTGGCCCCCATCGCTCTCCTCCACGTTCTTACTCGTTCTTCTTTCTAACAAATTTCCCCTTTTTTCCCCCTTTCTCTGTTTTTCTCCTTCCCATATTTTGATTTTTCTCTTCTAAGTTCTTCCCCCATGGTTTTGATTCTTTCAATTCCTCTTTCTTTCTATTAATTTCCCACTTCCTCAACGATCTAGGGTTTCCAATTCCCTTAATTTCCCCTCTCTTTCTCTCTGTCTTTTCAATCCCCCTCTTCTAAACCTTCTACTCTTGGTGGGAGGTGGGGGGCTTTGAAATTCAAGGTACGTTCCCATTTCTTTCTCCTACTCTCTTCACTAAACCGCGATTAGTTTGTTAATTATTTCATGATTTTGGACTGTTTAAGCTTCTTCCGCTTTGCAATTTTCTGTCCCTGTTTTGCTTGTTTTACTCACGATCCAACACCCACTTTCGATTTCTTTTTGGTTTCCGTTTTGTGTTTGTTTTTGTTATCTGGGTTGGTTCTGTTTTGGTTTCTATTATAATTTGTTTTTCATTACGTGGGTTGTTGATTGATTGTTTCGTCTTGTTTTTTGTTTTTTTGTTTTTCTGTAGATTTAGTGCTGCTGATAGGAAGGATTGTTGTTGTCTTGATCGGACTTACATTTTGAGCATTGGGGCTGTTTGAGATCTCACTGGATTTCTCTCATGGATTTTGAAAGCGAATCTTCGGCTCTTGAATCTGTGGAAGACAATGAAGTGAACCACGAAACTATTCCCTTTGATGATATCAACCGAATCAGAACCAATGGGAGTTGTGCTAATGATGCTGACCAGACGGTATCCATTTCACCGGCTTCGAAGGGAAATGATTTAAGTGGAAAAGCTATGAATTCACAATCTCCTCCTCCCAACATTTCTTCTCCTGTAGCAAAAGGGTATGGATTGAAGAAATGGAAGCGTATCCCTAGAGATTTTGTGAAGGATATGAATTCAAGCGAAGATTCTAGTAAAATTTTGAAGCGGGCACTCTCCACTTCTGGGAATCCGCTTAAACCTCAACATTCTCCGACCGGGAATAAGCAAAATAACGAAGGTTTAACCCCGTTGAGGAATATCGGAAATGTTGATAGCCAATTCCATGGTTCGAGTTCCAATTCGAGGTTTGCTGCGGGGTCTGCCTTTAACCATGGAACAGATTCGGAAAACAGCGAAGATCGGAGTAGCAAATCTTCCACTGCAGCTAGTGCTCCGAAGGCGAGGTATGATCTGAATACCGTCTTAGGACATGTGCGGGAAAAGAACAGGATAAAGAACATGAGTGGGAAAAATCCGGGTGGTTCTGGTCAAAAGGGTCATCAGGGAAAGGGACGTGCTGAAGGAAGTAAAAAGGCGAGAGGAGAAAGAATCAAAGTTGCGAAGGAGAATTCTCAGTCTAGCATTGAATCTGACTCGAGGAGCTCGTGCTTTGTCTTTAGGCAGGGCATGATTGCTACTGCTAGCAATGGAAACCAAAATGAAAGGTCTGTTACCGACGATGGAGACAACAGCGATGGAGCTTACGCAGGTGATCAACAGTTTAGTGAAGAAGTTGAAACTGCATATAGGAAAGACAACGAGGTAGAAGCTGAAGATAATTTAGCTGCTGACTTGTCTTGGGAAGTTAAGGATGAAAAGGATAGGAATCATTGGTCACCTTTGAATAAGGATCCCATGGATGAGTCTATTCTCAGCCTCCAGTCAGCTCAACATGCGCTCGAAAAAGGTTCATATACGTTTCTTTTTAAATTTGTGGAATATTTTTCTCTATAGTTTTGTTGCTTTAGAGATGAGATTATTATGCACTCTTTCTAATCAAGAATGATGGTATTCCTTGAGCCTTCATGAACCGAGAATGAAGTAACGATTTATCATCCATCATGGATTTCTTAGAAAGCTTGTAGATGTTGCAATCTCCTATTGTTTTCCATTTGCTTTGGCTTTTAGTTGATATTGGATACAAATTTTCTCTCGTTTGGACAATATTTATAAAGCGTTCTTTGTGACACATTCTATTACGATTCTTGGGGAATTTTTCGGTAACTGCTTGTGAATAGACCATAAGATTTATTACACTAGTACCTCTTACTCATCTACATTTTGTTGAGTTCGAAGTCATATAGGTTGATCACTTATGTATATGTAGAAGGTGGGGAAACTTTGTATCGTTGGACAAGTAGACAAGTGAAGCCATTGATGTGAGAATTTAATTTTTGATGGCTAGAACGTTTTCGTTGACTTGAATATACGACATGGTGGCTATGATGTATACCTACGTAGGATTTAATATCGTATGAGTTTCTTTGACAATCAAATGAAGTAGGCTCAAATAGTTGTCTCGTGAGAATCGTGAGAATAGTTGAGAGTACCTGCTACTTGAGTCATAATCCAATCTCTTATGTACATTTTGCTCCGAACACCTACCAAGGACTTAATATCATACGAGTTTCCTTGGCAACCAAATGTAGTAGGCTCAAACATTGTGAGAATATTCGAGGTGTCCACAAATTGGTATGGACACTCATGAGGTCGATTAGCTCGTCATTCCACTTTGGATTCGACTTTTTTTGTGCTAAACTCTGTTAATGTATCAAAATTTCCTACAAACCTGATTGTTGTTTATTACCCTTACACACATGGAGTTTGGTTTTTATCCATCAGATCTAGTTGTTTCTTGCTGGTTTTTTCTGCACTTTGTTATTTTGAGTTGAGCTAACAATGTGGTATCTAATACTTCTGTTCTACACTTTCCAGAAATCAAGAAGCTAGGAGAGATAGGAAGGGACGAGATACCATCTTCCAGCATAATCGACAATACTGAACCTTCAAGTTTTGGGTATGACAACCTAGAACATAAATCAAGTTCTTCTTTCCAAATGGGGTCGGGGAAGGCTGTTTCGAGTTCTTTCGAAGCCACAGTTCTGGGCTTGACAGGAAAGGTTAAATTTTTGGAGAACAAGTTAGAAGAGACAATGGCCATACTCAAATCGAAGGAATCCCGAGTTGCAGAACTGGAATCCTCCATTAGCACCAGAAAATCACCCAAGGAGGAAGCAGCAAGGGATGAAAAAGTTAAGGAAATAGAGAAGGAATTCGAGAGGTTTTTTAAGCAAAGACTTGAAGCAGAAATTGAATATTTGGCAATAGTAAGAGCAATTGAGAATTTACAATGTGAAACAGTAGTTGATGCTAAAAAAAAATTGGCTGATGAACAAGCAGAGATGATGAACATATTTAGAGAAGCTGAAAGTAAAGCTACGACGCTTACGAAACGAGCAGAGGGTTTGGAGAAATGCTGTGGTGATATCTTGGATACAAAGGAGGTTTCAACGACTCGAGGGGACGTATTCAAGGTTAGTTCGTGTGCGTTTCTACAGTTGATACTCTTGAGCTTGGTTCTTTGGGTTTTTGTCTTGCAAATGTCTTCACCTGCTGGAGTAGTTGTACCAACATAATTAAGCCTAGAAAAGGACATACATATTTTGTGAATTGATGAACAGTGTTTAAACTAAAAGGTTTCGTTCCCTTTTATCATTTTGCATAGAAAAAAAGAAAAACAAAAGGAGGAAAAGGGGAAGGGGGCAAGTAGGAATCTCAGTTGTAAGTTGTTTAATGGGTTCTTTTTTTTCCTTTTGTTTCTTCTTGTAACTGTTGTTGTAGTCGTGATTTTTGATAGACAACTAATAGAGCTTCTGAAAAGGTTGCAACTGCTGGATGAATTGTTATACTGTGTTAATATCCTGGCATCATGTGCATTCATTCATTGGGATTATACATTTCTGGCATCATGTTTGAATAATGTTGATATTACTAGCTATGGCTGTCTCTCGAACCTCGGGTCGGGTTCATTTGGATTGTATTTGTTTGTAACAGTCTAAGCCCATCGAGTGCCAGCGAAGACGCTGGGCCCTGAAGGGGTGGATTGTGAGATCCCACATCGGTTGGGGAGGAGAATGAAACATTCTTTATAAGGGTGTGGATTGTGAGATCTCACATCGGTTGGGGAGGAGAACGGAATATTTTTTACAAGGGTGTGGATTGTGAGATTCCACGTCGGTTGGAGAGAACGAAACATTTTTTATAAGAGGGTGGAAACCTCTCCGTAGTAGACTCGTTTTAAAAACTTAGAGGGGAAACCCGAAAGGGAAAGTCCAATAGAACAATATCGGCTAGCGGTGAACCTGGGCTGTTACAGTATTTCTATTATTAGTTACAATATTTGATCCAAAGAGAACAATGTCTGCGAGCGGTGGGCTTGGAGTGCTGGATTAGGCTGCGTGCATACTAACTACCGGGGGAACGCCATATTGTGAGTTATTGAAGCCATGGTGTTGATGCTGTGCATGATCAACTCCTGATTATATTTTTGCCAAACCGCCATACCTTGGATACCATTTGCCTTCGTTTGACGAAATTGGATACCATTTGCCTTCGTCCGACGAAATTGTTCCCTCCCTCTAGATCGATTTCGTCCCTCCTATTTTATCTTCAAAGTTGACACTTTTTCTCTCTATTTTTTCACCACCTTGCTCGTTACTATATTTAATTATTTTGTTCTTGTTTCAACCAATCGATTGGCCTAAACTTGAAGGTGTATGTATCAAAAAAATCAAAATCTATGGTTGGATATTGTTGTGGGCGAGTTCTACCATGGTCGAGAGGTTTCTCTCTTCGATCTACACATGTAGGTAAGTATTTCTATTTCTCGGCGATGATGTAAACTTTTTGATTTTTACAATTGATTTTTTATGGAAGATAATTGCATTCGCTAATGCCGGTTTAAAAAACAACAATTCATTGTGATTTCCAATCATTTTCGTTGTTTGCATGTTTTATTTTTGTTTGAACTTATTTTTTTTAAAGTAAAAAAAAAGTTCATGCTCGATTTTAGTCCATTGTGTCACAAACGCACTTTTATGAGACTTTTCAAATGATTGTGCGACACTCACTCACCAATGAGTAAGTCAGTCAACTCAAATTTGTGTCGCCATTGACATGAGCAATGCATGCTCAAGCCTCTGGCTTTGTTTTGAGAAAAATGTTTTAGAAAATGGGTCTGTGGGATTCTAAAATGTTTTGAAAGTAATTTTGGAAAACAATGTTATCGGCTGTCAAGCAAATAAGTGATAACGACAACATTGATAATATATAACTTCGAGTAGAAAAAATTGATGATTAATCGTATTTTGTTGTAGTACACTGTATTTTAGCCTTGACAAAAATAGATACCGACAATACATTGCAAAGTTAGGAGTTTGCAGAAACAGTACACAACAATTGTCGATAAGCTCGAACCAACATGTAGTGAATTTGGTTGAAAGGAAGAGTTCAAGTGCATCAAGGCAGATGAGGAAGTGTTCGATGCATAGGTTAGGGTAAGATTGCGATTCAAAGATAAATTACTATTCTAACGCACTATACTAATGCTTAGTTTTTCTTTTTTTTCACATAAGGTCATTCAAATACAAAAGGCAAACAGAACAAACCATTCTCACTTTTTTATGACTTGAGTAGTATGTTTGACAAAGGTCGTGCCACAAGATTAAGTGCAAAAACCCTAAAGAGATGGCATCAAATGCTTTTGAGCAAGCGAGAGAGGATGTTCAATTGAGTTCAAAGGAGTACTACGTCTCAGAACCACCACCATTTGACGCTACAAGGGAGGTGTTGAAAAGGACACATCGAAAATGCAAACCAACAGACATATTGGAACCGGAAAATCGTCACGACTAGGGAAGAGGAAAATAACTCTTAGAAATGATTGCCGTTGTACGGTCAACAATAGATATGCAAACAACTCAATTGCAAAGTCTTGCATCGTGGAAGAATGACAAATATGAAATGAAGTCGCAAGATGAAAGGAAGTAGTGGATGAACTCGAACAAATTGTAGACTTGTATAAGGTGAAAGATTGCACCTCATAGATATTTTGTCCATGGATAACCGCAAGGCGGACAATTTGAACACTTCAAAACTTTCTTTTAGCTAAATTGAATCTTTAAACGTTTTTATGAGCTAGTAAGGGGACATTATGGACCTACATTGATACAAAATTAATTAATTAAGCTCTTTAATTAATAAAATTCTGGTTCTTTCACTATAGACCTATAGTTGAACTCGTATGCAATGTAGGACAAGTTGTGTCCATTGATATAATCATTACAATTAAGTCGCTCTTTCACGAGTTGTCCGTAACGACACCTAGGTCAAAAACCCATTTCTATTCCTGTAATTACATCTTTCACCTTAAGTGTCACTAATTCTCTAATGAACCGATTCTCTCTCGGGCCAGTGAGAGGGCGAGACTCCATTATTCAAGTCTCGAAATCAATACTTAAGGAAACTATTTATCTACATACCCTATATGGAAAGGAGTGGACTTCATCTTGTGAAATTATGTTATTAGCTTCATATTTGGTCAAGTCCCCAAATGGTAAACATATTGATTCGACTGCAAAAACTATTCATACAAATCAAAGGACAAGTCTCATAGACAGGAGTTCATAACTCACTCAAGATTCAGATCGAGTCACATATGATCATCTTGTAAAATATTAATCTTCTCAATTAACGAATTTATAAAAAAAGATTAAATATTTTATGGTACAACCTTACACAAACTTGGATACTCCCACTCACATGTCTGATTTGGATCAAAATCATTTGGAACAGTTACAAAGTGAGTTGTATCAATAGTATTATCAAGATAAAACACTCAACTTTATCCATGTACTATAGATATTTAGGTTACTATTTAAACCTGATCCTACCATATGTCAACCACATACCATTTAAGGTTACATTAATGACCTTGTATTTTTCATAGATAATATTAAATTGTAAATAAAATAATAAAAATTATTATTAAAAATTAAATAATTAGTTACGAGGTTTTAGGGCATAAATCACAACTTTATGATCCTTTGTGAGAGTCTCCCAGCCAATCTTTCATGGATGATGTTCAAATTAGCAGATACTACAGTGTGCCACCAAAACTTTATGAGATAGCGCACACCTAGAACGTCGATCATTACACTACATAGTCAAGGCATGCTACCTAAGTCAAAGAACGGAAAGGTTTGAAACATGTACAAACCCTTAGGGATAAGATTCAGGTTAGAGATATGCTCGAAACTTCAAAGTTCTCCAGAAGCTTAATTAGCAGTAGAGACTAGGCCAGAAATTCCTAGAGTACTGAGTAAAGCTCGTAGATACTTACCCGATTAAGGATGTGATAAGAGCCTACAAGTAGGTTGCTTAATAAATATTTTTATACTCACCCATTTCCTTTTTTTATAGGTATTTGCAGGCTAGCGGTCGAGGAGGAGAAACGTTTGACAGCTGCATGATCATAGAGGAGATCGTTCTAAAGTGTCAGTCTTTTTTTTTTTTTTTTTTTTTTTTTGATCTTTTGTATTGTGTTTGTAAATGTATTCCAAAATCATTCCCCATTTGTAATAAAATTTAATAGCATAACTTGTAACTGAATTTTGATTTATTTTTAATTGTGATGTTTCTTACTTTATAGTAATTTCGTTACGATAAGCTATTATGTTATGAGGTATCATGATGTACTATGACATATTATGTAAGGCCATGATGTTCTATGACATGTAATGATATGTTTTGAAAGGAGGAAAGCTTAGGATGCACAACCCTACCGCCATGATTTAAAAGTTATGTTATGAATAAAATGATTTATGAGAGTTTATGTACGCATATTACCAAGAGTCTGATAATGTGATGAAAGAATAGGATTGTCTTGCCTGATTTATTAGGCCACGATAAAAATATGGGAACCTCATGCTAATTGTATGTTCACGTGCATTGGATACTTTCTCTTTATGATGAGTACGGACGGTACACTATGAGACGGGAATGACTATCATGTTTACTATGATGCTACCACGTTTGTTAGTGTAACCGTCCAAGTAAAATAATAAATAAAAAAATAAAAAAATAAAAAAATAAAGTTTTTTATTTATTTATAAAAAAACAACCTTTCTCATACTTCTCCCTATTAACCTCTCATTTCTTCCCCAACCACCTCTCCTCAACAAAAAAAAAATGGTCTTTACTCAATTAAAGCAGATTTACTTGTAGATAGATGTCTTAAGACGTCAATTTGTTACTATATCTTGTATCACATCCAGTTAAATCTTAGATCTTCACTAATTTTGTTGTAATTATTTAGCTTTTAATTAGAAATTAAATGCTAAGAATTTTATAAGAGTTATAGGAAATCAGATTAAGACTGTAAGAACCGATTAAAATTGGCTTAGAGTAAATGAAAAAAAAAGAGGAAATATAAAAAGAGAAAGGGAAGATTTGGAAACAAGAATGATTAAAAATTGTACAGCTAAACACAATTAAAAAAAAAAGAAATATAGAGATAAAAACATGAAAGATTTGAAAGTAAAAATATATTAAAAATTGGCTCGAACAAAATAAAAAAATACTGATAAAGAAAGTTAAGATCGAGGATGGTTAAACTCTTTCTTTTATGGTTTGTAATAAAAAAAATTATATTACAAACAATATTTGAATGGTATGATCGAAGCAACATGAAATAATATTGTTTTTATTTATTTAAGTTTTACTATCAAACACAATTAAAAACAATAAAAACATGGAATTCGATTTTTACGGAGGCAATTAAGTGAACATTCAAAATAGGTGAAGCCTCGACATAAGTGACAACAAATTCGAAGGATGAAAGCAACCAAATTTGGAGCTAGATAGAACTTTGGCTAAAGACAACTAAGTAAGTGACCTTAGTATCGGTATGGTTAGAAATTGATGATTTGTATGATGACATGTGCCTCGTGATTCTGCATATCACATGTTTATGAAACGATATGACTATGATATGTTTGTGAAACGATATGACTATGTTATGTTTGTGAAACGATATGACTATGTTATTTTTACGAAACAATATGACTATGATATGTTTACGAAACGATACGACTATGATATGTTCACGAAGTGATATGACTATGATATGTTTGTGAAATGATATGACTATGATATGATTATGATACGATATATGTGAAATGTTTATGAAATGATATGACTAAGATATGTTATGAAATGTCGGTGATATGTTATATTAATGTTATGACATGTGTTATGATGTGACGTGTTGATGATACGATAAATGTTATGGTGTAACATGTTCGACGATACAAAACATGTTGTGACTTTTTTTATGATATGTCGAAGGATATGTTATATGCATGATATGTCATAAGATCACGTATAATATGAATGATACGAGACTCAACTCCGATACATGCCTTAAAGGCTATGTTGAAATATAATATGATAGGAAGGAAAACGGGAGGGGGTTGTTTTACATTATAATGAATGAAAATGTTGGGACCTCATGCATCATTGTGTGTTCATGCATCGGGGAATATCCCCTTATTATGATGGTATGAACACGTACGTTACGAGGCAGGAAAACGATTATTATGCTTATCATAATGCTGCTACGGTCGCTATTTCTAACTGGTGTCCGACATTAGCAGCTCCAGAGAATGCTCGCATGACAAAGAAAGTGACCCAGGAGCTGTTCAAACCGACTGGTGGGCCCATACTCACACGTGTGGGCAGTGTGTAGAATAGTAATTTCGCATTCAATTACTCGTTTAGGATAGCCGCCTAAGGGAATATAGACTAAAAGGATAGGTCCCATTCATGATGATATGTGTTTGCATGAAACTTCAATAGTGGGGTCAGTTACTAAGTATTTTTTAAAATACTCAAGTCACGTGCTATTTCTATTGCAGGTAAAGACAAGACACTCTTGTACGGTTGACGATGACATCGCAAGTCGAGACCTTGACACATTCATAGGATAGTTGTATTTATTTTTTTTAGACTTAGGCTAGAATAGAGTGTTTTTATCTTTAATGTTTATTTATTTTATTTAGAAAATTTTATGTTGTTTTAGAGACGTTTTCAACACTTAAGTCTATGATAGTGTTTTATGTTGAAGTTTCAAATGATTATTTCGGCAAAAATGAGTATGTTATGCATATAGTAGCGACTTTAGACTATCAGAAATCTAGGGTTGTTACAGCTATTCTCTCTGGGTCTTCTACAAGAGTCCGGATAAGCTAGCCCAACCAGCAGGCTTAGAGCGTGTGCGAGCCCGCTTGGTAGGCCCAAGCTCGCACGTGTGAGTCGTCTGTAGAGAAATACTACACATTCAATTTGCCCGAGTTGGAAAGCTGCCTAAGAGATGATGATTTTAAATGATAGGTCCCATCATTTTGTATGTGTTCGCATTCCACGACTCTAGAAATACTCAAACCTTGTGCTATTCTTATATTCACGTAAAGACAAGACACCCTTCTACGGATGACAACCGCGGCTTCGCATTGAAGACCATGAAACTTGTGTTAGGATAGCTGTACTTTATTTATTTTGTAGCTTTTAAGTTAGATCAGGGCATCGTTCTAATCTTTTCTTTGATTTATTTATATTTTTGTATTGATTATTTTTGGTTGTTTTGTTTTAAGGCTTTTAATGCGTAAGTCCATGACATCGTTTTATGAATTTTTTTAAATTAATATTTTTCACATAAAAAAGATCACGTCATACACATGATAATGATTCTATTTAAGTATGAAATTAGGGTTAGGGGTGTTACAAAAAGGATGAAAAAAAAAAACAATTTGAAAAAAATGTAAAAATATTATAATTCTATAGATACCTGAAAATCTCGAAACCGCATCTATTAAACCAAAATCGGTAGAGGTAGGATTTTAGGTCATGTCCATTCATTCTCGAGGTAGTCCTCTACCAAACAAGATTCTGAAACTTCCAAAGCCAAGAAGGAAGAGTTGGATGATCCGCTCAAACTCATTTCAGTATTTGCCTCTGAATGAGATTTTCAATCAATGCTATTTTATGGCCCCAGTCATAGAACGTGTTCTTAGGGGAGGTGAACCCATCCCATTCTCTGGAGCCTCATTCACATTTGTCCAATATCTTTAGATATTTGGTTATTTTAAGATTACCATACCGAAATCTTATGCTAGAGAATATCAAAATTTCTAATCAATCATTAAACTACAAATTTAATGTTTAACGTATCATTAAGTTCGCACTTTTTAATGTTCAATAAGTTATGAACATATTAATCAATTTTAAATAAAGAATTAAACTTATAATTTAATCTAAAGAGATGGGACAAAGATTTGTAAGATCTCATTGATATATGATCTTATTGATATAAGATATCAGATATAAGATAAGAGAGAATAGAACGATATATGGAAAATTTTAAAATTTTGCTACAATTAGGAAGGGTTAATCCATACCCTAAATCTAAAACTTTAAAATCTTGTTTTGATTCACAAAAACTTGGATGCCAAGAAGCCCATGGAAATAACCGTATTTTGGATACCCTCTTCCTATATCTTCATGTTCTTCATTCACACAATTATTTATGTTACAATGATATTCACAACCAATAACTCAATGGGGCAATCAACAAAGAGGAATCTAGTAAGTCAAATTTATGTTTTCTTAGCTCCAAAATAAAATAAAATAAAATAATAGTGATTCGTATGATTGTTGCTTATTTATTTTGTGAAATATTTTTTTTTGTCTACTTGTTTGTACTCGGTTCCGTTGATACTGTGTGTATGTATATATTGTTGATGTATGAATCTGATACGTGTAGATTTACACGAACCAGATCACTAAAGAACAGGTATGAGACGACTTGCATGAAAGATCTACTCGTATCAGATTCGTGCATCAAATGGATGGTAGAGATGAGAACAGGTAAGCCTTCTCCATTCCCACTCCATTAACTTGTAACTCCTCAAACAACACCATCGATTTTCCTAAACTTTGAGAGACTCCTTACAAAGGTGTCGAGAATCTTAACTTTAAAATGCTTCTTAGAGAGAATTTAAGAACATTGATACCATTTTTCATTTTGATTAATCTAACTTAAATTTTTAATGAAAATTGGAATGGATTCTTATAGTATCCTCTGAATGTATGTTTCTCACTGGGATGGGGAGGTGAAGTCTTCCCTGTCTATGTCATCTGTTTCAATCTCCATCTCTGTGAAATTCTTTACTTATTTTCGCAATCTCCATCCCTGCAAAATTCTATACTTATTTTCGCAGGGCAAGAATTGGTGTATAATTTTTTCCAATTGTTATATGTATATTAAAAGTATTCCTTTTAATTTTTTTTTAATGGATCATTTTTATTTTTCAATATAACTTTTATTAAAAATGGTAAAACATCTTAATTAATCAAATAATGTTTACTAAGACGTTTTACCAACATAATTTCTAGAAATTTAAATTTTAATATTGCAACGTAATCTTAAACATATCTAAACAAATGGAAATTATATATATGACAGGGCGGGGAATTGTCTCCATCTCCATTTAGTTAATGAGGAGAAATCTCTCACCACTCCCTCCTACATTCCTTGTCTAGCTCTCTCTACAATTTTCTGTTTATATATTTTTCGCTCCATTTTCTATTCATATGAGACAGGTTCCTCCCGTTTAAATGGACATCTCAATTTTTCATATACTTTCGTCTATTATTATTTATTTTTTTGTGAAACAAAATACCAAACTAAACTAAACTTGAATTGGTGGCGGTGTCATTTGATATCCTAAGTTTTTCCAATGTTTATTTTGAAAACTATGGTTGAACAAGACTACTATGTAAATATTGATTCTTCTCTATATTTATGTGGAATGCTTTTCATTAATTGGATTTAGGGCATTTTGTTGCCAATGATGAGCATTTTCTTTATTTACTTTTGTTGATATGGCTAGATTTGAAAATTTTCATAATTGGGTCTTGTTATTTCTATGAATTTTGTACGATTGATTGAATTTTCTAATTTAGTTCTAAAGAGTTATTAATTGCAATAGTGATTCAAATTTATAGAATGTAATGACTCGACTTTGTAAACTTAAACGGACCAAAAGCAATATTAATGTGAGATCCCATAACGGTTGGGGAGGAGAACGAAACACCTTTTAGAAAGGTGTGGAAACCTCTACCTAGTAGATGTGTTTTAAAAACCTTGAGCGGAAGCCCGAAAGGGAAAGCCTAAAGAGGACAATATCTGTTAGCGGTGTGCTTGAGCTGTTACAAATGATATCAAAGTCAGACACCGAGCAATGTGAAAGCGAGGAGGCTGAGCCTCGAAGGGGGGTGGACATGAGACGATGTGCCAGGACGCTGGGCCACAAATGGGGGTGGATTTGGTAGGGATCCCACATTGATTGGAGAAGGGAACGAGTGCCAGCGAGGATGCTGGGACTCGGAGGGGGGAGGTGGTTGGATTGTGAGATTCCACATTGGTTGGGGAGGAGAACGAAATACCTTTTATAAGGGTGTGGAAACCTCGTGGTTGGATTGTGAGATTCCACATTGGTTGGGGAGGAGAACGAAATACCTTTTATAAGGGTGTGGAAACCTCCTCCCAGCAAACGTGTTTTAAAAATCTTGAGTGGAAACTCCTCCCCAGCTCACACTTTTAAAAATCGTGAGTGCAAACTCCTCCCCAGCTCACACTTTTAAAAATCTTGAGTGCAAACTCCTCCCCAGCAGACACTTTTAAAAATCTTGAGTGCAAACCCCTCCCCAGCAGACACTATTAAAAATCTTGAGTGAGTGCAAACCCCTCCCAGCAATCTTGAGTGAGTGCAAACCCCTCCCCAGCAGACACTATTAAAAATCTTGAGTGAGTGCAAACCCCTCCCCAGCAGACACTATTAAAAATCTTGAGTGAGTGCAAACCCCTCCCCAGCAGACACTATTAAAAATCTTGAGTGAGTGCAAACCCCTCCCCAGCAGACACTATTAAAAATCTTGAGTGAGTGCAAACCCCTCCCCAGCAGACACTATTAAAAATCTTGAGTGAGTGCAAACCCCTCCCCAGCAGACACTATTAAAAATCTTGAGTGAGTGCAAACCCCTCCCCAGCAGACACTATTAAAAATCGTGAGTGCAAACCCCTCCCCAGCCGACACTATTAAAAATCGTGAGTGCAAACCCCTCCCCAGCCGACACTTTTAAAAATCGTGAGTGAAAACCCCTCCCCAGCCGACACTTTTAAAAATCGTGAGTGAAAACCCCTCCCCAGCCGACACTTTTAAAAATCGTGAGTGAAAACCCCTCCTCAGCAGACACTTTTAAAAATCGTGAGTGAAAACCCCTCCTCAGCAGACACTTTTAAAAATCGTGAGTGAAAACCCCTCCTCAGCAGACACTTTTAAAAATCGTGAGTGAAAACCCCTCCCCAGCAGACACTTTTAAAACCCCTCCCCAGCAGACACTTTTAAAACCCCTCCCCACCAGACACTTTTAAAACCCCTCCCCACCAGACACTTTTAAAACCCCTCCCCACCAGACACTTTTAAAACCCCTCCCCACCAGACACTTTTAAAACCCCTCCCCACCAGACACTTTTAAAAATCGTGAGTGAAAATCCCTCCCCACCAGACACTTTTACCTCCCCACCACTCACTTTTAAAAATCGTGAGTGAAAACCCCCCTCCCCACCATTTTGTTCACAAACATAAGTCTACCAGCTTGTGACCATGGTGGTATAATTAACTTATGACACGACAACTAATTGTCACAGTTATTTTTTCTTTACAAATCATGTGATTCTATACCTTCAAAATATATGCACAACCATCACAAAATAGACAATGTATGCATATCCAACATTCAATGAGGGCATCCAACAAAAAAATCATTACAAATAAAGGAGAGGAAAACCAATCTACTTAGATTAAAGAACCCATCAAATCGAGCTAAACCAAACCGAACATTGATATGTTTTATTTTTATAAATCTAACCTTTTTAATTTTCATTTTTCATATACAATTTTAAATCCAAAATCATTGAATCATGTATTTGGAAAATCTAATTTTGTAGATGCATCAAGATAGTCAAAACCTAAGATTTGAAGGTGGCCCTACTTCAAATGGTGATGAAGATGCATCGTCTTCTTCATCTTCATCATCTCCATGTTCGAGGTCGAACAAACAAGCTTTTAGCCATAGCTGCAATATTAGAAGAAAAGGGTTTAAGTCTGAAAACTCTCAAACTACCAATAGCAATATAGCATGCTATAGCTCCATTACTAGAAATGCAGCTGATAGCTTGGAGAAGCCCAAATGTGGACGGTGCAATGAGGTTTTTTCATCCATGAAGGCATTGTATGGGCATATGAGGTTTCATTTGGAGGCCCCATGGAAGGCTTGTATCTCCTCTTTGAATGATGCTTGTTGGAGCTGGTCTGTCACTGGTCGGAGAGGGCGAATAAAGACGAGAGTGGAAACTTGCGAGATTAACCTCATGAATTTTGCTCAAACGGGAAACTCGACTACGAGTTCTATTAACATCGTAAAGCAAAAGGACAATCAATGAACTTTATGATAATTGTATTTTTTTTAACGTTAGATTGTGATATTCAGATCTTAAATTTGAATCAACCCTCTAATAAATAAATTTGATGGTTGCCATTTGTTAATAACATTTCAAACTTTCCACTTTTATACTTCAAATGAGAAGTGCTTTCGATCTTATTCTAAACTTTGAGTCTGATCCTTTAGGTGAGACAACGACTCCTATCCCTATCAATCGAACAACTTAGCTCCTTCTCCTTGGTTCATTAGTCAAGTGATGAACAACTTCTCTTTAAATAATATATTTATTTGTGAACTGATAAAAAAAACTTGACACCTTCCCTCTAAACCAATCTCTTCCATGCTATTGCACAAAAGGTCAGATGGTATTGGTCTACTGCAACTTTATGTCGACGCCTCACTACTACTTAATTAATTAACGACAGTTTTTTTTTTTTTTTTTTTTCATATGGTTGATAAACCCATTTATATTATACATGTAAGAAGATCAGTTTGAGAAGTAAGTTCTTTCGGCCAAAATTTGAGACCATTCGAAGTGCTATCAACCAAGGATGTCTAGAGTCAGCACAACAATTGGTTTCCGTATGTATCTTGCTAGCACAAGCCATATTAAATGTGATGTCCCACATTAGTTGGGGAGGAGAACAAACCACCCATTATAAGGCTGTGGAAACCTTCTCCTAGCACACGCGTTTTAAAGCCTTGAGGGGAAGCCTGAAAGGGAAAGCCCAAAGAGGACAATATCTGCTAGCGGTGGATCTGGGTCGTTACAAATGGTACCAGAGCCAGACACCAGACGATGTGCCAGCCTTCTCACTGTTCCTCAAAGTGGGGTAGACACGAAGGCGATGTGCCAGTAAGGACTCTGGGCCCCGAAGGGAGGTGGATTTGGAGGGGGTCCCACATCGCGATTGGAGGAAGGAAAGAGTGCCAGCGAGGACGCTGGGCCTCGAAGGGGGGGTGGATTGTGATGTCCCACATTGGTTGGGGAGGAGAACAAACCACCCTTTATAAGGGTGTACTTTCAATAAATTCGTGACATCAACTTAAGCTAATTAGGTAAATGACCTTACTATAGGATAGACTAGATATTGTATGAGGTATAATCTATGATTGCTTGTGATGACATACGATGATGTGTGCGATATTTATGAGTTGTATCATATTATGCCGTACGCTAGTTATATGATGATGTATGAGTTATGATGCATGATGATGTATGACGTACTTGACATGCTTGATGCATGTAATGACACTATATGATGATGTCTTTCCATAGTAAGCATGTTCTATGATGATGATTGCCATGTTGCATGGAAGATATGTTAATATGAGAATGAGAGGGACCTCATGCATGTTGTGAATACATAAGCATCGAGATACTTCCCCTTTATGATGATGAGAGTGTTCATGGAGAGCATGACACCAGGGGTCCATTGACTTTCGAACGTCGCTACAGATAGCTAGCTTGACCAGAGAGGGTCCAGGGAGTGTGCGAGCCGTCTGGGGATTCAAACTCGCACGTGTGGGTCGTGTGTAGGGAAATACTACACATCCATAGTAGTCTGGACGGGAGGCCACTCCTAGTATGAGAAAGAGATAGAGATAGGGTAGATAAATACATATTTAAATTCCTAATCTTAGATTAGAATAAGTTGTTTTGCATTTCATCATTTTAAATTATTTTGTATTTGTTTTATTTTTAAATTCTAGTATTTCGTTTGAAACACGTAAGACCATGACGGTATTTCCCAGAGATGAAGTTGTTTTTAATGTTTTGGATATTTATACTACAAATGATGTTTCTTTTAAGAGTTAGATTCCGCATATTAGCTGAGCGTGAGATGTTAATCGCGACTCTAAATAAGTAGAAATTTAAAGTCGTTACATGAAAGGTCGAGCCAAGTTTCCACCTCTTAAATATAAGAATTGAATTGGTTTGATCTTTCACACTTGCTCATATTAAAATTAACTTAACAAAATTACATATTTTTTTTTGTTTCTAAAAGTTAAATTTGATCGCATTTTGGTGTATCCGCTCGGAGAAATAAAACATATCTTTAAACCTTAAAGAGATTCCATATAACCTTATCATCTTAATTTCTTGTTCAAATCTAATATGATTCTTTCTTGGATTCTACCTTTTTAGTGCTAAGTTCTTATTAAATAACTTTCGTTTCCTTACCATAATTATCCTAATAATTTCTTCATCACACCATTAATTTCTTCTCTGTTCTCTTCAAATGGAAGAAAATTTCATTCCTTTGTATAATATATTATGAATTAAAAAAAATGAAATTAATATTGTCCAAGCACATATAGAAAAAAGAAAAAATGCATTATTATTCTAAAATTTCAATTTTTAATTATATATATATATTTAACTTCTGATGTTTGAATTTTTTTTTAGTTAAGTAAGAGGAGTGAAAATCGAACTCTGATAATTATACATTTAACCCGTTGAACTATGCTCATGTTTAATAAATTTAAAATATATTTTTGCATTATTATTAATTTTATACGAAGTTAAAGTTTGAAATAAAAATAAAAAGGTTTAAAATGGAGAGATTCCATTGCATAAAAAGTTGTATCTATTTTGGAAGGTGGCATGAACAAAGTTAAAGAGGATGATCTTGCAATTGGAACAAAATCTCATTTGGTGATGTCAAATGGCTCAAATCTGATATTAAATAATTTTCATTTCCTTATCATAATTATACTCATAATTTCTTCAAACACACCATGAACTTCCATTATTTTTGCCTCCTCATCTTCTCCCTTCTCTTCAAATGGAAGAATCCTTGTCACTTTCTATAAAAAAAAAAAAAAAAAAATCCAAATAAAACGCTTATCAACATTATAAATACGGTAAGGATCAGGAATGAACCATTATTCTGAAAGAGGAAAAGAAATGGAGGCGTTCAATCTTCCTCCTTTACTTCTGACGTTCTTTCTTTTTGCTCTTTTGCAAACATCCATCGTTGCAGCCAAGAAGGCTAGTCATTGATTACTTATAAATAGTTTTTAATGTATATATCAAATGCATTTTAGACACTAAAGTTTTTTTCTTAATTTTGTGTAGTCTTATATTGTTTACTTGGGATCACATTCGTATGGGTTGAATCCTTCGGCGGTTGATCTCCAACTTGCAACACAAATCCACTACAGTCTACTTGGATCCGTGTTAGGAAGGTGAAGCTTTTAGTTTCAAATCATGTAGTCTAGATTTGTTGAACTCTCACTCTTCATTTACGCTCTTATGTTTTTGTTTCCAAGTACAGCAATGAAGCAGCTAAGGAAGCAATCTTTTACTCATACAATAGATATATCAATGGCTTTGCAGCTGTTCTTGATGAGAAAGTTGCAGAAGATATAGCTAGTAAAATGATTCATCCGTTCCTATGACTATGACTATCATTTTGTTTGATAATGATTTTCTTTTTAGTAAAATCATACTTGTTTGTTCCTAATTTATTGGGTTTCATACTTTTATGAAATTCCAAAAACAAAAACAAACCTTTTTAGTTTCCAAAACTTTGTAAGTTGGAAGTATTCACATCCTTAATTTCAAAAGTGAAATAGTTATTAATTTAATAATGATGATATTCTTATCCTTTTCTTTTTTAGAACGTCCTGATGTGGTATCAGTGTATGAAAACAAAGAACTAGAACTGCACACAACACGATCATGGAACTTTCTTGGAGTTGAGAATAATGGTAGAATTCCTTCAAACTCACTTTGGAAACTTTCAAGATTTGGCGAATCTACAATTATTGGCAACCTTGACTCTGGTTGGTCTTGCTCCCCTTTTTTAATTTTTTTTTTTTTGAGTTTTTGTAATAATTTTTATATGTAACTGGAATCGATATAGGTGTTTGGCCCGAATCAAAGAGTTTTAGTGACAAAGGATATGGACCTATCCCAACAAGATGGAAGGGAAGTTGTGAAGGTGGCTCCAACTTTTGTTGTAACAGGTCATAACATCAAATATCTTATTATTACTTCACTTCTATTTAATTCTTTTATGCTAAGAAATATGCACACTTTCATTTGACTAATATGTTAAGCACATATTAAACACTTTTGTTAGCATAATAGACAAATATTGAACAAAATATTTTTGAACTTTCAGTAAAATTTGTTAAATGCATATTGAATCATTGTTAATGTTACTAAATAGACACGTAGATGAAAGTTCCTAAACTTTGAAGTTTATGTTTGAAATATTTTGAACTTTAAAGATTATCTAATAAAGATTGAACTTTATTATTATTATTATTTTTTTGTCTAAGAAAATTTTAGAAAATTCAATTATGTGTTTAATAGGTTTTAGACATATTCATAAATTTAAAAATTAATTGATCAAATTTTATATGTAATAGAACTCTAAACATTTAAACATTTAAGGTTCATAAATTTTAAATAAATGTCAAATGGGACAATAATTTAACATGAAATTAAAATTTTAAGATTTATTGACTATTACAAAATGTAAGAAACTTAGATACATTTTAAGGTTTAGGAAAAAAATAGATACTAAAATGGAGAGACTTATCAAATGTTAATAGTATTCTAGCTAGTCATTGTAAAAATGATAATAGATTTATCCTTGTCCTGTTTGTGTTCTAGCTAGTCATTATATCAAATGTTTATATCAGTACGTGTGACAATTTTAAATGCAGGAAGTTGATTGGAGCACGGTATTTCAACAAAGGCTATGCATCACACGTGGGACCTCTCAACTCGAGCTATGAAACGGCAAGGGACGATGATGGGCATGGAACACACACCTTATCCACAGCTGGAGGCAATTTCGTTCAAAGAGTAAGCCTTTTTGGGAATGGTTATGGCACGGCAAAAGGGGGTTCCCCTAAAGCTCGTGTTGCAGCCTATAGAGTATGTTGGCCTGCCGTGGGAAATGGTGGGTGTTTTATGTCCGATATTCTAGCTGGCTTTGAAGCTGCCATTAGTGATGGAGTTGACGTTCTATCGGTTTCACTCGGTGGAGGTGCTACAGAATTTTCTGAAGATCTACTAGCTATAATGTCCTTCCATGCAGTGAAGAACGGCATCACTGTTGTTTGTTCGGCTGGAAATTCAGGACCATTTGCAGGCACGGTCTCAAATGTCGCCCCATGGATGATAACTGTGGGAGCTAGCACAGTTGACAGGCTTTTTACCACTTACGTGGCATTAGGAGACAAGAGGCACTTCAAGGTACTCTACTCGACACTTGTTAGTGCTATATAGTTGTGTTCTTGACAATATTTATACAAATATTTAGGTTAGTATCGAACAATTTTTAAACATAATAAATTGTATTGGGCATATGAAGTTGTATCGTATTCATATCTCTATATTTGTATCGATTGAGTTTATGGCTCTGTATTAAGTTTATGTTCTCATCAATTATTTTTCATTGTCAATACCAGGGTAAAAGTCTTTCTAGTAAATTATTGCCCGTTAAGAAGTTCTATCCATTGATCCGTGCTTTAGATGCAAAATCCAACAATGTCTCTGATAACGACGCGTGAGTATATTTTTGTTTAAATTATACAAAATATTTCTAAATTTTGGATACATTTCAACCGTGCCCTTGTCCTTACCACTAACACTTCAATTTTGAAACAGATCCAAAAAAGAATAGCTTTTCTATTGAAACAATATAATGTATATTATTAAATGAGGTTACCAATATCTTTTGAGTTAAACTAAACAATAAACATTAATAATATTTTTTCTATATTTTTTTATTGACAATAGCACGTAATATTAAGCAAAAATTTATTGTGATCTTGTAGCATACTATGTCTCAATGGGTCGCTTAATCCTAAAAAGGTAAAAGGAAAAATTGTAGTTTGTCTTAGAGGGGACAATGGAAGAATCGAGAAAGGTTATGTGGTTGCTCAAGCAGGTGCGGTTGGGATGATTCTTGCTAATGACAAGGAAAATGCAGATGCACTGGAGACTGATGCGCATTTACTTCCTGCTTCACATATAAGCTATTCCGACGGTGAATCAGTCTACCAATACATCCAGTCTACTAAGTAATTTCTCCGTCTTATTCAACAACTTCCATGTTTATTCACAAAGTATTTTAAATTTTATGATTTAATAAACATAAACTTAGAAGTTCATAATCTATTAAACGTATTTCTTATGTTAAAAAATTTATTAAACTCAAAATTTGCAACTTATATGTTATGGTTTGTTATTGAAACAGAACTCCAATGGCTTACATGACTCACGTGACTGAGTTGGGAATCAAACCAGCACCAGTTATGGCTTCATTCTCGTCGAGAGGTCCCAACACAATTGAGCCTTCAATACTCAAGGTTGGTCAAGAACGATGTGTTGAGTACTTGTATAGTATAAAATTCAATGTGTCATTGGCTAACAATAACAAAATTTTAAGTACTGCATTTTTTTTTAATTTCAGCCTGATATAACAGCACCAGGTGTGAATATAATAGCGGCTTTCTCTGAAGCAACATCCATAACTAGTTTACCTTATGATAAGCGTCGAGTTCAATTCACTGAATTATCTGGCACTTCCATGTCATGTCCCCATATTTCTGGTATCGTTGGTCTTCTCAAAACTCTTTATCCAAAATGGAGTCCAGCAGCTATTAGATCTGCAATCATGACCACAGGTTCATTTTCAAAATTCTTCAACAATTTTAAAAGTTAACCGACTAATTAAACTAGTAATTTATGAATAGTAAGAGATGTTATTTATGGTATTTGCATTATTTTGTATTAAGAAACATTTTGACTTAAATCTAGCTGACTAATGATTTTGTTTGGTAGCTGGAACCGAAGCCAATGACTTAAATCCAATACTAAGCTCAGAAAAGGAGAAAGCAGACCCATTGGCATATGGTGCAGGCCATGTCCAACCAAACAAAGCAGCAAATCCTGGCCTTGTTTACGACCTCTCCACCCAAGACTACTTGAACTTCTTATGTGCCCGTGGCTACAATAAAGCACAAATGAAACTATTCACCAATAATACTTCATTTGTTTGTTCAAAGTCATTCAAAGTAATAGACTTGAACTACCCATCAATCTCGATATATAATCTAAAATCAGAGGTAGTGAAGATCAAAAGAAGAGTGAAGAATGTAGGAAGTCCAGGCACGTATGTTGCTAAAGTCGAATCACCGCCAGGAGTTTCGGTTTCGGTAGCCCCAAGTACTTTGAAGTTCACTAAAACTGGTGAAGAGAAGAATTTCAAAGTTGTGTTGAGGAGGGTGCAAAGTAATCAAACTGAAGAGCATGTGTTCGGAAAACTTGTGTGGTATGATGGGAAACATCGTGTTAGTAGTCCAATTTTTGTGACATTAGAGATTTAGTAAAGTAAGACATGAGTTGGGTTGAGTTTAGCCTATTTTAGCTCAATCTTTTGAAAATTTCTACCTGTTCACAGTTAGGTCTAATAATAATTAATAATGAATAATGAATTTTTCGTTGCTTTTTTTAAGTTTAATTTATTTAATTTTTCTATGTTGAATGGCTTACAAAGAGCTCTAATTTTTTTTTTTTTTTTAGGGTATTGGTTTTGAAGTATATTAAAACAAAAGAAATGAAGTACAAAAAAATAACTTGAGGGGATAATTTCTACAATTAAGAACCTTAATAGTATCTTTTCAATTCTCTTACGTTGTTGTAAATAGAACATACATATGATGAGTATTTATGGACAAAATACTAACAAAATTTCCTAAACTCTCTACTCAAGTTAAAACAAAACTTTTTTCACAATTTGAAAACTACTATCATTATTCAACCTCTCTTTTGCACAGGAACTTCATCATATTTTAAGGTATTCCTTGGTCTTTCATCCCTATTATTATTGAATTCTTGTTTCTTTTTTAGATTTGCCTCTAGTTCTCTTTGGTTGAGATAGTAAGAATGAAGCACTCTGACTGGTAGATTGCTCTTTCTGACTAAAGACCTCCAATTTCTTCTTAGCTCTAATCTTTGGTTCCTTTTCTCATGACTCCCTCATTTCTTTTCATCTTTTTTTGCTGTCAGTGCTAATAGAGGCTTCGGGAAGATGTTGATGGTTTTTTATTAGTATTTATATTGGCAATTTTGCGATCATTTTATCTTCATCAACAGAGCTAAGTTTTTGTTGAATATCTTGAAGAACGAGCCAGCTAACTCGATTCTGCGGCCTTCTTCTGTTATTTGACCAAGGCTTATTATATTGCTCTTCAAACTCGAGATATACTATTCCTTAGTCAATAAACGTTGATCGCCGTTCTTACACTGAAATAAGATGGATCATTTTCCTTGGATCGGTACAATTATAGGTTTTGACCTCCGATCAAAATATACCAAAATAAATAAATGAAGGAGAAAGAACAACTTGAGGGGAGAATTTCTTGGATTAAGAACCTTAAGCACTATGTTTTTTAGTTTTTTTTATGTTGTTGTGAATAAAGCATACATTTAATGATTATTTATATGGGAGAAGACACTAATTTTTTTTTAAAAACTTATTGAATCACAAAGGGATCTTTTGGACTAACCCTTCTTTTACTACTAATAGTTCTTGTACTAAGTCAAGCTTATTGAATCACAAAGGTATCTAAGATAAGTGATAGCTCTACAAGAACGTGTAATATACAAAAATTAAATAATAAATTACGAGGTTTTATGATATAAATCATAACAATCTTCTACCTGCACTATAGCTCGTGAGACATTAGACTTTGCACCCAACATATTTATCTTAGAGAAGATGAGATATGTCTTGTAATACCAGACATTCTATATAACTCTTAAACACTTTAGCTCAAAATCATTCCTTATACATTGATCTTTCATTATTTCCTTGATATCAGTTGTATATTAATATTATCATAACAAAGAGTGACAACGAGTGACAAATTAAATTGCATTTACAATAAAGTTCGGACTCAAAATTTGGCTAGGTCAAGAATAGCAGATTATGCAATAAAAACATGTATGAAAGATAACTTAAAAATTACAATAAAATTTTATGTGATTTAAAAGAAATAAATGAACTCACATTAACACCAAACACCAAAGTAAGAACGTTTAGAAGTGCGAAGGTATGAGAAGGTATGAGATTTTTTACAAAGTAGGGAACGAGATTGGGATAAAAGAGTTATAAAATATGACATCCTATAACATGCAGACACACTAGATTCCCTAGGTTGACACCCTCTATGGCTTCAAAGCTCCCGAGCACCTCTCGCCTCAACCAGTGACATCGGTCACTTGAGAAAAAAATAAAGGAAGGAAAGGGTGAGTATAAAATTATACTCAGCAAGCAACCTACTTGTAGGCTCTCATCACATCCATGACCTAGTTGGTGTCTACAAACTTTTCTCTAGGCTCAAGGCATGCAACTTTTGCTTCTCTCGAACTTAGGTAACTATCTTAGCCTAAGTAGCGGTTACTCCCAGGTTGAGACATTCCCTCATAAAACTCTTTCACTAATGGGGACATCGTGGTATGTACTAGCCTGCTCTAATCATCTATGGGAGGTTAGTTGGCAAACTCTACCCACAGTACCATCATGTTACCCAAGGTTGTGGAGTGACCCCTCTATGCTTGCTAGCAACTAAGACTACCTACGTAATCCTACATTCTTTCTCAAGATGGATCTGAACTAACTTGTCAGTCACACAAACCTAACAAATCTAGGCCTGACTTAACGGTATTGGTACTGGTATAGAGTAAAGTGGAAGTCTATTTGATACCATACCTACTGCTATAAGCTTGGACACTACCTTAATCTTTTTAGTTTGCTGTGGTAGTACTCTAGGTTACTAGAGCGGTTTGGTGGCTTTGACATGGACTCTCCTCTCCATGATTATCGGTTCTGGCTCCTTGACCCTTACTTGGTTGAGTGCACTAGGTCTAGACCCATTGATCGCCACTCATGATCCTAAGGTGCTCAGTCTGTTGAAGTCATCTGGTCTCTATGAATCGTCTAGCCAATCTGTCTCTAACGCCCTAGACTTACCTCTTAATAACTAAATTATTTCTATTAGTGAGAACACACATTCATGCACATGAAGCTAATGTACAATAAGACATGCAATTCAACCACATATGCTTAACGGGGTTATAACATCCATCAAATAACCAGAGCACATATCACAAGTTTTCATCATCCTTTCAGCATATTTATGAACATAGTAGTAGTAAACAGTCATGGACTTACGTGTTCGAAAACATAAATTTCATCCTTTGAGAAGACGTAGGATTACGTAAACTTCTTCATAAAATATAAATTTCATCTGAAAATACCGTTATGGACTTACATGTTCGAAAATATCTTTAAAATGACATAATAATAAACTAAATTAAACAAATAAACCTTTAAATTAAAAAACATCTCATTCTAGCCTAAGTCTAAGAAAAATAAATGTGACTACCCTATGTATGTGACATGGTCTCGAGTTGCGATGCCGTCATGAACCATACAGGAATGTCTTGCCTTTACCTGAGATATAAGTAACATATGACTTGAGTATTTTAGAAAATATTCAGTAAGTGACCCCATTATTAAGGTTAAATGCAAACACATACAATCTCATCAATGAGACCTATCATAACAGTCTATTCTCTTACGACGGCTATCCTACCGGGTAATTGGGATGTGTACTTAATTTTCCTACCCACAGTCCACACGTGCGAGTATGAACCCACCAGTCAGTTCGTACACCTCCTGGGCCCCCTTTCTAGTCAGGCAAGCATTCTCTAGGAGCTGTTGATGTCGAACACCTGTTAAGAATAGAGACCATCATGGCAGCCTAGACCCCCTTTGTAGTCGGGCAAGCATTCTCCAGGAGCTGTTGATGCCGAACACCTGTTAGGAATAGCGACCATCACGGCAGCATTATGATAAACACAATGAACGTTCCTCTGCCTAGTAGTGTACGCGTCTGTACTATCGTGAAGGAATAGGGGTATCCCCAATGGATGAACACACAATAATGCATGAGGTCCCAACATTTTTCCATTTTAATTATCATTAATACAACCTCGCTAGCGTCTCGTACTTATCATATCATTTCTCATAGCATTTCTCATATCATTTATCATGATTCTCATGTGTGTGTCGGGGTTGTATTTCATACTAGTTCATCGTTTTGCATGTCAATCATAGCATATCACTCATGTCACATATCAAACATATCATAACGTTTTTATGCTTTCAGACATAACAATCCATATCGTGCACATATTATATCATATTGTGTATCATAATAATCACATAACATATCCCTAACATATCAGTTCACATTATATCATACCATAAACGTGTCTATGTATATATATTCGTCAAATGGGTTAAGACTTCTAATAATAAAAGATATTTATGCATTGTTATTATTTATTCCAAGTTAAAACTTCTAATAATAATAAAAGGGTTTAAAATGGAGAGATTCCATTGCATAAAAATCTCCATTTATTTATAGAAGGTGCCATGAACAAAATTTAAGAGGATGATCTTGCAATTGAAACAGAATCTCATCTGGTGCTGTCAAATGGGACATAAACCATTTAACCATACAATATTCATTTTGATAATATCCCTTATTGATTCAATGTTTTTGGAACAGTATGAGTTGTTAAATAATTTACACTCCTACCATAATTATCTTAATAATTTCTTCAACAAACCATGAATTTCCACTATTCCCAACTCTATAAAGAAAAATGAAAAATGAAGCCCAAATGAAATATTGATCAGCATTTCCAAATAAAACACTGATCACCAAGGAATTATTATTCTTAAAAGAGGAAAAGAAATGGAGGCGTTCGATCTTCCTCCTTTACTTCTGTCGTTCTGTCTTTTTGCTCTTTTACAAATATCCACCATTGCAGCCAAGAAGGCTAGTCGTTGATCACTTATAAATGCTTTTTAATATTTATATCAAATGCGTGAAGTTTTTTTCTTAATTTGGTGTAGTCTTATATTGTTTACTTGGGATCACATTCGCATGGGTTGAATCCTTCTGCGGTTGATCTTCAATTTGCAACACAAATCCACTATAATCTCCTTGGATCCGTGTTAGGAAGGTGAAGCTTTTAGTTTCAAATCATGTAGTGCAGATTTGTTAAACTCTCACTTTTCATTTATGCTCTTATATTTTTGTTTCCAAGTACAGCAATGAAGCAGCTAAAGAAGCAATCTTTTACTCATACAATAGACATATTAATGGCTTTGCAGCTGTTCTTGATCAGAAAATTGCAGAAGATCTAGCGAGTAAAATGATTCATTCGTTTCTATTCCTATATCTATCATTTTGTTTGATAATGATTTTCTTTTAATACTTTTATAGAAACCAATGGAATTCTCATAGAAAAATTTCAAAAACAAAAACCATCCTTTTTAGTTTCCAAAACTTTGTTGGTTGAAAGTATTCAAAAGCTTAATTTCAAAAGTCAAATAGTTATCAAGTGAGCCTCGTTTTTTTTAATGTAATAATGATGATGTTTTTATCCTTTTCTTTTTTAGAACGTCCTGATGTGTTATCAGTGTATGAAAACAAAGAAGTAAAATTGCACACGACCCGATCATGGAACTTTCTTGGAGTTGAGAATGATGGTGGAATTCCTTCAAACTCACTTTGGAACCTTTCAAGATTTGGTGAATCTACAATCATTGGCAACCTTGACTCTGGTGGGTCTTACTCTCGTTTTTAAGTTTTTTTTTTTTTTTTTTTTTGAGTTTCTGTAATAATTTTTATATGTAATTGGAATCGATATAGGTGTTTGGCCAGAATCAAAGAGTTTTAGTGATGAAGGATATGGACCTATCCCAACAAGATGGAAGGGAAGTTGTGAAGGTGGCTCCAACTTTAGTTGCAACAGGTTCTTAACATCAAATCTCTTATTATTACTTTACCTCTATTTAATTCTTTTATGCTAAGAAATATACACACTTTCATTTGTCTAATATATTAAGCACAGATTAGACACTTTCATTAGCACAATAGACAAACACTTGACAATAGTTGTTTAGAGTGAATATTAATCTAATGCATAAATTTTTAGAGCAAAATTACATCAAATTCATTATCTTGGTTAAATTACAAGTATAGTTCCTAAACTTTCAGGTTTAAGATATCATTAAATTTAAAAAATTATATAATAAGAATTTGAACTTTAATTTTTTGTGTCTAAAAAAGTTTTCAAATGTGTAATAGGTTTGGAACATTCACTTATGTTCTAACCGGTCGTAGACATATTCAGATATTTAAAAACTTTTATTCGATATAAAATTAAATTTTATGTCTAATAGAACTCTCAACATTCAATTTATTTTTTTAAGTAGGTTTGTAAACTTTAAATAAATATCAAATGGGTCAATGGCTTAGTAGACACAAAATTAAAATTGCAAGATTTATTGACTATCACAAAATGGTAAGTTTAAGGAAATTAAGATACTTTTTAAGGTTTAAGAATAAAATATATCCAAAGGAAAGAGTTTATAGACTTATCGGGCATTTATTTGACAAAAATATATACAAACCAAAAAAAAATAAGGAACTAAACTTGTGGATGAATCTATGTTTTTAACCATGCAAATGCATAAACTCAATGACTTTTGAATTTTCTTCTTATATAAAAGTGATAATAGATTTTTTCTTGTCGTATTTGTATTCTAGCCCGTCATTGTATCAAATACTTGTATACAATTTTAAATGTAGGAAGCTGATTGGAGCACGATATTTCAACAAAGGCTTTGCATCCGCCGTGGGACCTCTCAACTCGAGCTATGAAACAGCAAGGGACTATGATGGACATGGAACACACACCTTATCCACAGCTGGAGGCAATTTCGTTAAAGGAGTAAGCATTTTAGGGAATGGTAATGGCACTGCAAAAGGGGGTTCCCCTAAAGCCCTTGTTGCTGCCTATAAAGTATGTTGGTCTACAGATAGAGGTGATGGGTGTTTTATGGCCGATATTCTAGCTAGTTTTGAAGCTGCCATTAGTGATGGAGTTGATGTTCTGTCGGTTTCACTCGGTGGAGGTATTCAAGAATTTTCCGACGATCTAATAGCTATAGGGGCCTTCCATGCAGTGAAGAACGGCATCACTGTTGTTTGTTCGGCTGGAAATTCAGGACCAAGTGAAGGCACTGCCTCAAATGTCGCACCATGGATGATAACTGTGGGAGCTAGCACAGTTGATAGACTTTTTACCGCTTACGTGGTGTTGGGAGACAAGAGGCACTTCAAGGTACTCTATCCAACACTTATTAGTACTATATATATGTTCTTGACACTATTTAATAAGTATCGAACCATTTTTTAAACATAGTAAATTGCATTGGGCATATGATACAGTAAATTGCATTGGCATATGAAATTGTATCGTATACGTGTCTATATTTGTATCGATTGAGTTTATGGCTCTGTACTATGTTTATATTCTCTTCAATGATTTTTCATTATCAATACCAGGGTGAAAGTCTTTCTAGTAAATTATTGCCAGCTAAGAAGTTCTATCCGCTGATCCGTGCTTTAGATGCAAAATCCAATAATGTCTCTAGTAACGACGCGTGAGTATATTTTTCTCTAAACTATACAAAATATATCTAAATTTTGGATACGTTTCAATCATGCCCTAATCCTTAAAATTAACGCTTAAATTTTTAAATAGACCTAAAAATTATCCTTAAGGAAGACCCTATCACTGTAAATTTATAAATGATGTTAGCTATATCTTTTCAGTTGAAATAATTAATCATATTTTATATATATAATAATTATAAGTTGAGTTATAATCATAATTTTTCTAATTTTTAGAATATTGGCATCTTTCACAATTTTTTAAAGTTTTAAAATAAAATTTTTCAAAAATGTAAAATATGTTTTCAAATTTAAGAGTATTTTATATAATTTAATCCTCATAGTTTTACGGTAATAATTAGAATAAATTGACAGTAGCATATCGGTAATAATTAGAATAAATTGACAGTAGCATATGATATTAAGCAAAATTTATTGTGATCTTGTAGCATACTATGTCGTAAAGGGTCTCTTAATCCTGAAAAGGTAAAAGGAAAAATTGTAGTTTGTCTTAGAGGAGAAAATGGAAGAGGGGAGAAAGGTTATGTGGTTGCCCAAGCCGGTGCTGTTGGGATGATTCTAGCTAATGACGAAGGACATGGGGATGAACTTTCGGCTGATGCTCACTTTCTTCCTGCTGCACATATAAGCTATACTGATGGTGAATCAGTCTACCAATACATCCAATCTACTAAGTAATTACTCCATCTTATTCCATCAAATTCCACGTTTATTCACGAAGTATTTTAAACTTTATGATCTAATAAACATAAACTTAGAAACTTAGGAATCTATTAAACGTACTTTTTAAGTTAAACTCAAAATTTGTAACTTATATGTCATGTTTTGTGGTTGAAACAGAAGTCCAATGGCTTACATGACTCATGTGACTGAGTTGGGAATCAAACCAGCACCAATTATAGCTCCATTCTCGTCAAAAGGTCCCAACATAGTTGAGCCCTTAATACTCAAGGTTGGTTAAGAACGGTGTGTTGAGTAATTTTATTAATTGTGTCAACCGCTAACAATCACAAAATTTTAATTACTGTCTTTTTTTTTTCTTTTTTCTTTTTTTAATTTCCAGCCTGATATAATAGCACCAGGTGTGAATATAATAGCGGCTTTCTCTGAAGCAACATCCATAACTGGTTTACCTTATGATAAGCGTCGGGTTCAATTTAATGAATTATCTGGCACTTCCATGTCATGCCCCCATATTTCTGGCATCGTCGGCCTTCTCAAAACCCTTTATCCAAAATGGAGTCCAGCAGCTATCAGATCTGCAATCATGACCACAGGTTCGTTATTCAAAATTCTTCTATCATTTTAAAAGTTCAGGGACTAATTAAACCGATAATTTATAAATAGTAAATAGCAAGAGATGTTATTTATGGTATTTATATTATTTTGCATGAAGAAACTTTTGACTTAAATCTTGCTGACTAACGGTTTTGTTTGGTAGCTGGAACGGAAGCCAATGACTTAAATCCAATACTAAGCTCAGAAAAGGAGAAAGCAAACCCATTGGCATATGGTGCAGGTCATGTCCAACCAAACAAAGCAGCAAATCCTGGCCTTGTTTACGACCTCTCCACCCAAGACTACTTGAACTTCCTATGTGCTCGTGGCTACAATGAAACACAAATGAAAATATTCTCCAATGATACTTCATTTGTTTGTTCAAAGTCATTCAAAGTAATAGACTTGAACTACCCATCAATCTCGATAAATAATCTGAGATCAGAGGTAGTGAAGATCAAAAGAAGAGTGAAGAATGTAGGAAATCCAGGCACGTATGTTGCTCAAGTCGAGGCACCGCCAGGAGTTTTGGTTTCGGTAGACCCAAGTACTTTGAAGTTCACTAAAACTGATGAAGAGAAGGATTTCAAAGTTGTGTTAAGGAGGGTGCCAAATAATCAAACTGAACAGCATGTGTTCGGAAAACTTGTATGGTCTGATGGGAAACATCGTGTTAGTAGCCCGATTTTTGTGACATTATAGATTTAGTAAAACAAGCACATGAGTTGGATTGAGTTTAGCTTGTTTTAGCTCAATCTTTTGAAAATTTCTATTCCTGTTCACCGTTCTCATGTCGGATAATAATGAATGTTTCGTTGCTTGTTTTTTTTTAAGTTTAATTTATTTAAGTTTTCTATGTTGAATGGCCTAAAAAGAAAAGTAAAAAGACGTAAAGGGTGTTGGTTTTCACGAACCAACTAAATATACTAAAACAAAATAAATGAAGTAGAAATAACAACTTGAGGGGAGAGTTTTTGGACTAAGAACCTGAACACTATGTTTTTCAATTCTCATTTGTTGTTGTAAATAGAGCAGAAATCCTTCGAACATTTATTGGGGAGGAAGGAGTAACAAAATTTCCTGAACTTTCTACTTAAGTTAAAACCGCTCAAAATTCTCCTAAATAAACCACTAACTATTTTTCATAACTTGCTTCACAATTGGTCAACTACTAACAATTATTCAAACTCTCCCCTATTGCAATAGCCCAAAATAATAATAATAATAATAAATAAGTAATTAAAGAAATTAACAAATAATAATAATTATTAAAAAAATACGTTTAAAATAATAAAAATAATAATAATAATAATTAATTAAGTAATTAAATTAAAAAATAATATTAAAAAAAAACCTTTTCTCCCTCCTCTCCACTAACTTCTCATCCTTTCCCATTATCTCTCGTCAACCCAACTCTTACGCCAAAATCTCAAGTTCCTGCGAAATAGAAAAACAAGAAAAACAACAAATATCTCAGATTTGAGAAAAACTAAAAAAAAAAAGGCCTTCAACTATAGAGGCAGATTTACGTGAAGAAGAGAGGTAGAGGCTGTGAAGGAAGATCTCGTCAGTTTGTTAGGTATATATTAAACTTCCTTTTCTTTTATTCTAATTTCATTTATAGGAAATCACAACCAGTTATATTTTAGATTATTTTAGTCTTCTTGGTCAATAATTTTATATGAATTATGGTAATGACGTAGATCGGTGGACAAATGAATCGATTAAATTAAAAACTAAGAATATCTGGCCTAACAAGGAAAGATTTGGGTGTAAGAATGAATATTTATCAACTCACTAAAAATATAGAAAGAGAAAAATAGAATTACACGGAGGAAATTAAAGAGAGGATTTGGGAGGGAGAAGGATTAAAAATTGGACAAGAATATTTATCACACAATGAAAAAGAAAAAGGGAATTGGAAATAATATTTATCAAGATAATGAGAATAGAGAGAAAGGAAATTATAGAGAAGACCGCGAATACAGCAAACCGAATAAAAGAAGGAAAATGCATGGAAGATCTTAAAAGTATTAAATGGTTGATACTAGTGAATATAACAACAACCATATATTTTTATTTATGAAGTAATTCTTAAATATATTCTCATTTATAACAACAACCATATATTTTCATTTATAAAAAAAAGAATGAAGGTTGTGGTGCCTTACCGTTATGGTTATAGGAACGTTAGTCTGGTGTTGTACTAGATAAGGTATACCAAGAGAAAAGCCTATTTGACATACCATGAAAGTTACCAAAATCTCAAACTCTAGCTTGGCCACAAATCAAATATAGTAAGTGGTTCGTAGATCCATGTGATTTACTAGTGTATTCGATTGGCATTGGGTTAGGGTGAAGTTTTTAACCAGTTTCATGTTCTGATTTTGACTCCAAAAATTTACTAGAATTGGGGTAGGTAGCCCAAAGAGAGGAGGTATTACAAATTTCTTGATTTTGTATGGGGAAATAGACAAATTTGCATATGTAATACATCTACAAAGATGAGACATTAATGATGAACCAAATCAAATGGACAGTTTACAAACATGAGGAAAAGAAAATATTTCTTTTTTCTTTTAATTATTAAAAAGATAGAGAGCTAACAATTTTTATTGGAAACATTCCTCTAATGAATTCCTTACGAACTTCTATTGTAAATGGACTACACAGAATTGTGATCAGTCAAATATTGCAAAGCCTCTGTATCTATTGTCGGTCAGAATTGGACCATAACGAAATTTCGGTCTATATCGGCACAATAATATCTGATTGGGGAGGAAGATTAGAATTGAGATGGATCGAAAAGCAAAGATATGGGCTCGTGTGAGTAGGAAACATAAAATATCTATTCTAGTTCTATCATCAGCTATGGATTCGAATCTAAGAGAACGTCTCGAGAATGTTTGGTACCTTGAAATTTTTTATCTTTCCTGATTGATAAGGAGGAAAAAAAAAAGAAGAAAAAAACGGATAAAAAGAAAACTCCATTTTGGAGTTTTATCAACAATTTTCTTGTGTAGGCGGAGATCAGTTCTTTTAAGATGAGACTTTGATGATGTATGGCCAAAGAGGTCAATTATTGAACCTTTAGCAAAGTTTAGATAATTTAACTTGGAGAACAATGTAATACACGAACCTAGCAAACTATTGATGGTTGATGGAATCATCATGAAGAAAAAAAAAGAGAAAGAAAGAAAGAAGTGAGGATCTTGGGATTAAGATTGGGTAAGTTGTCAATCTTAATGTCCACATGAATATTGATTTCAATGAAACGCTTGAGCCACAAACTTACTAAATAAATTATGTTGTTCATGAAATTTTAGGAGAAGACTCAATATGACATGATAATATTATGTATGAAATTTGGTGACCATTAAGTTATGATAACTGGCTAAACCAAGGGTGGGTGTAAAATGACTAAAATGCCCCTATAATTATGTACCACTAGCTTATGACCAAAGTGACCTCTAAGTGAGATGAAATTTGATGAGGAGCCTTATGTCATGGTGTAAAGGGATTACACAAAGTTACAAGACCATTGGAATATGTTGAAGAATTAAACCAAGATTTGGGGTGGTAAATGACCAAAAGACCCTTATGAAAATTATATGACGTTTTCAAGATCCTAAAAGACTCAAAATACTATAGCTATAACGATATGAGACTCATTTATGATATTAAGAGTAAGTATGAAAGATTTTAATAAATTAAAACAATTTTGGAGTATGAACCAAGATTTAAAATACGTAACTATCCGTCAAGACAAGTTATAAAAAATCAAAGATTTTATGAATACCAAGTGATAGGCTTACGAAAGTTATGCATGCAAATAAATGTTTATGACGTATATGGATTAGGGTATACTTATTAAGAATTTTTCCTTAGTACTTCAAGACTTAACAAAGAACCCATAGAATAAGGACCCGAGTTATTTCAAGATTAAAACACTTTCGAGGACGAAAGTTTCTTCTAGAGGTATATGATGTAATAGCCCAAAATAATAATAATAAAATAATAAATAAGTAAATTAGAGAAATTAACCAATAATAATAATTATTAAAAAAAATACGTTTAAAATAATAAAAAAATAATAATAATTAATTATTTAATTTAATTTAATTTAATTTATAAAAAAAAAATCTTCCTCCCTCCTCCCCACTAACTTCTCATCCTTTCCCATTATCTCTCATCAACCCAACTCTTACGCCAAAATCTCAAGTTCCTGCACTCAACTCTTACGCCAAAATCTCAAGTTCCTGCAAAACAGAAAAACAACAAATATCTCAGATTTGAGAAAAACTAAAAAAGGCCTTCAACTATAGAGGCAGATTTACATGAACAAGAGAGGTAGACAGGAAGATCTCGTCAGTTTGTTAGGTATATATTAAACTTCCTTTTCTTTTATTCTAATTTCATTTATAGGAAATCACAATCAATTATATTTTAGATCTTCATTGGTCAATAATTTTATATGAATTATAGTAATTATGTAGGTGGACAAATGAACAAATGAATCGATTAAATTAAAAACCAAAAATATCTGTGAATAACCGTGAAAAGTTGGTCTTGGCCTAACAAGAGAAGATTTGGGTGTAAGAATGAATATTTATCAACACACTGCAGACAGAGAAAAATAGAATTACACAGAGGAAATTAAAGAGAGGATTTGGGATGGAGAAGGATTAAAAATTGGGCAAGAATATTTATCACACACTCAAAAAGAAAAAGGAATTGGCAATAATATTTATCAACCCAATGAGAACAGAGAGAAAGGGAACTGTAGGGAAGACCTAGAATACAACTAACCGAATAAAAGAAGAAAAATGCATGGAAGATTTTAAAAGTATTAAATTCGAAAAATGCATGGAAGATTTTAAAAGTATTAAATAGTTGATACTTTATAAAGTAATTCTTAAATATATTCTTATTTATAAAGTATGTCAATAGGCATTAGAAATATTTATATCCCAAGAAATATTAAATCTAGATTGAGAAATTTAACACTTTGTTAAATAGTTAACAAAATTTAGAAATTAAAATTACTGAAGTAATTTGGTGATATCTCTAATAGGGTGGAGCGCCTTGATATAAGTGGGAACGAATTCAAGGGACGAAAGCAAGCTAGTTTGGAGTTAGATGAACTTCGGCTAAGGTCATCCAAGTAAGTGGCCTTACTATCGACATGGTTATATTTGATGTTGACACGTGCATGTGATTCTGCACGTCATATGTTCTGATATGTGTGAATTATCTGTGAATCGGTATGCTTATATTATGTTTATGTTATGTTATAATATGTGAATTGTATGATAATAATTGTTGTACGATGTGTTCAAGGATATGTTTGAGATAGGATACGAGAAGGATGCACAAAACGAAATGTAACGATAGGAGTAAGATACGTTCATGAAACGTTAAGGTTAGGTTACATACCGGAGTGTTATGGATAGGAGAGATTGATGAAAGAATATGGTTAGGACATGGGTAGAAAGGGATAGGTTTGTGATAGACTGATAGAACGATAGCGTTAGGATACGTTCCTGTGATGATATGACTAAGATACATTCACGTAACGATATGACTGTGATAGGTATAAGAACGTTAAGGCTATGATAAGTTAGGGAACGATATGACCACGAAGTGTTTACGATATGACATTATGATACGATATATTGTGATGTGATATGTTATGTTTAAATTGTTTTGTGTGACCATTGAGGTAATTGTTGTATGAATTGCACGTTATGAAATGACATGTTAAAAGCATGGAGCGTTTTGTTATGCTTTCTAAATTGTATGTATACAGTATGTTATGAATGACATGATATCACGATAAATGAAATGAAATGTAACCCCGATATGAATGATGAACGATATGTGAAATGATATGAGAAAGGATATGATACGAATGACAGATGATAGCGGGGTTATATTCATTAATGATAAAAGTAGAAACATGGGGTCCTCATGCATTATGTGTGTTCATGCATTTGGGGGATACCCCTATTCCATCACGAGGGTACGGACGCGTACATCCAATGGCAGGACAACGATCGTTATGCTTTGCATAGCGCTGCCGTGACGGTTACTAGTTCTAACGGGTCCCGGCATAAGGGGCTCCCAGAGTATACCCACCGGGTAATGAAAGTGGCCCAGCGGTGTGCGAACTAGCTGGTGAGCCCATACTCGCACGTATGGGCTGTGTGTAGAGTATATGGTACACGTCCAAAGTTTACCCGTTAGGACAGCACTGTAGGGAAAACGAAACGAAACGAAAGATAGGTCCCATCATTTCATTGCATGTGATTGGACCTATCTTTCATTGCACTGTAGGGAAAACGAAACGAAACGAAAGATGTTTTTGAAACACTATTGGGGTTAAATGCAACAATCACATGCAATGAAATGATGGGACCTATCTTTCGTTTCGTTTCGTTTTCCCTACAGTGCTGTCCTAACGGGTAAACTTTGGACGTGTACCATATACTCTACACACAGCCCATACGTGCGAGTATGGGCTCACCAGCTAGTTCGCACACCGCTGGGCCACTTTCATTACCCGGTGGGCATACTCTAGGAGCCCCTTATGCCGGGACCCGTTAGAACTAGTAACCGTCACGGCAGCGCTATGCAAAGCATAACGATCGTTGTCCTGCCATTGGATGTACGCGTCCGTACCCTCGTGATGGAATAGGGGTATCCCCCAAATGCATGAACACACATAATGCATGAGGTCCCCATGTTTCTACTTTTATCATTAATGAATATAACCCCGCTATCATCTATCATTTGTATCATATCCTTTCTCATATCATTTCGCATATCGTTCATCATTCATATCGGGGTTACATTTCATTTTATTTATCGTCATATCATGTCATTCATAACATACTGTATACATACAATTTAGAAAGCATAACAAAACGCTCCATGCTTTTAACATGTCATTTCATAACGTGCAATTCATACAACAATTACCTCAATGGTCACACAAAACAATTTAAACATAACATATCACATCACAATATATCGTATCATAATATGTCATATCGTAAACACTTCGTGGTAATATCGTTCCCTAACTTATCATAGCCTTAACGTTCTTATACCTATCACAGTCATATCGTTACGTGAATGTACCTTAGTCATATCATCACAGGAACGTATCCTAACGCTATCGTTCTATCAGTCTATCACAAACCTATCCCTTTCTACCCATGTCCTAACCATATTCTTTCATCAATCTCTCGTATCCATAGCACTCTGGTATATAACCTAACCCTAACGTTTCATGAACGTATCTTACTCCTATCGTTACATTTCGTTTTGTGCATCCTTCTCGAATCCTATCTCAAACATACCCTTGAACACATCGTATCACAATTATTATCATACAATTCACATATTATAACATAACATAAACATAATATAAGCATACCGATTCACAGATAATTTACACATATCAGAACATATGACACGTGCAGAACCACAGGCACGTGTCAACATCAAATATAACCATACCGATAGTAAGACCACTTACCTAGTTAACTTAAGTCGTTGTCACGAATATATCCTTGATGAAAGTTCGATTTTTGTCCTTTGTATTCAAGCCAACCTATAGGAACCATGACATCAATATCAAGTTCAATTCTCTATATTATACCATGCTTCACGTGTTATACTTCGTGCTAGCATTAGAGACTTTGTATAAATTCATAATTTTATTTTTATTAAAGATTTCATTTTCTATTATTACTGTTTTAGAAATGATATTGTTACTGTTAAAGAATTTGATGAGTTTCTTGGTGTCTGATATTTCCTGTTTTACCTTTAAATTATGTTTACCAAATCTTCCCTCTTATTCTTCTCCTGTTTTATTTACTCTGTTAAATTTAATTTATGTATTCACCGTTAGGCTTTTTCTTTTAATTGATTCTTGTATTGGTTTACTGTAACCAGGTGATTTCCTATCACAAATACAATGCTATCTAAAATCTAAATAATTGGATAAGGAAAAAGGAGGAGATCTGATTTATTTCTTGTAACAAATTAGATTAAAGAAGAGGAGATCTGAAATATAAGGAGATTTGAAAATAACTTACAGCTAAATCTCTCTCCAAATAAATCTGCACCATCACTTGTAAATCTGCTGATTGACATTTTGGTTTTTTTTTTTTTTTTTTTTTTTTCTCTTTTTGTTGCAGGAATTTCTTGAAGTGGTTTGAGAGGATTGTTCAGATCTGAGAGGGGATGTAACCGTTCTCTCCCTCTTCTCTTAATTAATTAATCCATTTTTTTAAAATTATTATTATAATTTATTTATTTATTTATCTATTTATCTATTTATCTATTTATCTATTTTTGTTATTATTATTATTATTATTATTATTATTATTATTATTATTATTTTTTTGTTAGGGTTGTTACATATTTATTTTATTTAGTCTTTCATTATGTCATTTTAAAGATGTTTTCGAACACGCAAGTCCATGACAGTGTTTTAAGATGAAGTTTATGTTTTAGGAAGAAGTTTAAATGCTTATTTCCGCATAGAAATGATTACCCTATAATGACAGTAGCGACTCTAGGTAAGTAGAAATCTAGAGTCATTACATATCAACCAAGGATGTCTAGAGTCGTGCAACAATTAATTTCCAACCGCACAAGAAAGTTTAACTAGGAGTCTCATTAGGGTGGTTACTCATTTAGTATTACTTTAACATTGTAATATGCATCTTATTGGCACAAGCCATATTAAAGGAATAAGAAATTGGGTACTTGATAAAAAGTCGAGCCGAGTTTCCACCTCCTAATATGAATTAGATTGGTCTGATCTCTCACACTTTTTCCTTTTCAAGTGTGTTCGTGTTAAAATTAACTTAACAAAATTACTTTTTTTGGTTGATCTCATTTTGGTCTATCGACTCAATTAATTAACGAAGATTTAAAACATATCAAATAAAATCCCAAGGTTTAAAGATGTAGAGATTCCATATAATCTAATCATCTTAATTTGGTGTTCAAATCTAATATGATTCCTTTCTTGGATTCTACCTTTTTAACAAAAACAATTAAAAATAAATAAATGATAATTATAATTTTAATTATCTCTCAAATTTTATTTTAAAGTATTAATTTTCAATTGATTAATTGAGAATAAAGGATATTATGTAGGTAAGAAAAAAGAAATATTATGAAAAAAAAATGTAGTTGAAAAAAAAATGTAGTTGAAAATTTATGAAAAAAAATGTACTTTTTTCAATGAACTTAAGTCATTTAAGAGTATATTTATTCAAACAAAAGACGTCATATGACAGGCTAAAATTTAAACCTAAGACGTGTGTATATATATATATAACAAATTTATTATTTTTTTTACTTGAATAAGATGAGTTGATAAAGAAATCAACCCAAGGGAAAGCTCTAATACTAAATGATAAGGAAATCACTACAAGGGGAGTAAGGTTCGGATTACCTTGTTGATCGAATATCTCAAGGCAAGAACAAATGATAAGGAAATCAGCCAAGGGAAAGCTCTATACCAAATGATAAGGAAATCACTACAAGGGAAGTAAGATTCGGATTACCTTGTTGATCGAATATCTCAAAGCAAGAACACTTGTTTGAGATTCGAATCATTCCACAAGTAAAATTGATCATGTCTAGCTTGAATGATTCTTGTTGATACAATATCGGAAGGCAAGAACACTTGTTTGAGATTCGAATCACTCCCCAAGTAAAATTGATCATGTTAAGTTTGAGTGATTCTACATTCAACCTAATTGCAAAGAAACTTAGTCATTGGCTAAAGGAAAGCACAAAGGCTTCTTTTACTATATTTTTCAAATCTCCCTTGCAAAAATAAAAAACATGTCATTATATAGCCTCAAAATAAAATTTTTGACCTTACCGGAAATATTTCAAGAATTGGTAACATTTATACTTTATGATTGTAACTTTAAAGTAAATAAAAAGTCTTAAAATAAAAATTGTAATCCATCCAAAATTTATAACAATGAAGTTTCATTCTGGTTCAATGTGACATAAATTGAAATATCTTTTGATAATTTCAACAACATTTTTTTCAAATCCGGATCTCTTAATAAGCTATACATATTTTAATAAGTTGAACTAATCTCAAATTGGATAGAATTAAAAGATATTTTTGCATTATTATTATTTATGTCAAGTTAAAACTTCTAATAAAAATAAAAGGGTTTAAAATGGAGAGATTCCATGGCTTAAAAAGCTCTATCTATTTTGGAAGGTGCCATGAACAAATTTTAAGAGAATGATGTTGCAATTGAAACAGTATGAGTTGTTAATAATTTTCATTCCACTATTTTTGCCTCTTCATCTTCTTCCTTCTCTTCAAATGGAAAAATCTTTCAAGAAAAATGAAAGCCCAAATAAAATATTGAGGTGCATTTCCAAATAAAACACGGATCAACATTATAAATACGCGCGGTAAGAATCGCAGTAAGAATCAGGAAGGAACCATTATTCCGAAAGAGGAAAAGAAATGGAGGCGTTCAATCTTCCTCCTTTACTTCTGTCATTCTTTCTTTTTGCTCTTTTGCAAACACCTACCATTACAGCTAAGAAGGTTAGTCATTGATCAGTTATAAATGTTTTTTAATGTTTATATCAATAGAGTTTTAGACGCTAAAGTTTTTTTCTTAACTTTGTGTAGTCTTATATTGTTTACTTGGGATCACATTCACATGGGTTGAATCCTTCCGCAGTTGATCTTCAACTTGCAACACAAACCCACTATAGTCTACTTGGATCCGTGTTAGGAAGGTGAAGCTTTTAGTTTCAAATCATGTAGTTCAGATTTGTTGAGCTCTCACTCTTCATTTACGCTCTTATGTTTATGTTTCCAAGTACAGTAATGAAGCAGCCAAGAAAGCAATCTTTTATTCATACAATAGACATATCAATGCCTTTGCTGCCGTTCTTGATCAGAAAGTTGCAGAAGATATTGCGAGTAAAATGATTCATCCATTTCTATAGCTATGGCTACCCTTTTGTTTGATAATAATTTTCTTTCTAATAAAATTATACTCGATTGTTTCTAATTTATTGGGTTTCATACTTTTATGGAAACATTCGAATTGTCACATAAAAATTCCAAAAACAAAAACGACCATTTTTAGCTTGCAAAACTTTGCAGGTTGGAAGTATTCACAAGCTTAATTTTCAAAGTCAAATAATTATCGAGCATGCCTCTTTTTTTTAATTTAATTATGATGATATTTTTATCCTTTTTGTAGAGCGTCCTGATGTGGTATCAGTATATGAAAACAAAGGATTAAAACTGCATACGACACGATCATGGAACTTTCTTGGAGTTGAAAATGATGGTGGAATTCCTTCAAACTCACTTTGGAACCTTTCAAGATTTGGTGAATCTACAATAATTGGCAACCTTGACACAGGTTAGTCTTGTTTTCCTCTTATAAGTTCTTGGACATTCAGCAACTTTTGTAATAATTTGGGCACTTTTTCTTCTTGTATTGATCCAATTGGGATCAATACAGGTGTTTGGCCAGAATCGAAAAGCTTTAGTGATAAAGAGTATGGACCTATTCCAACAAGATGGAAGGGAAGTTGTGAAGGTGGCACCAACTTTAGATGCAATAGGTCCCTAACATCAAATCTCTTATTATTATTTCACCTCTATTTAAATCTTTTATGCTAAGGAATACGCACACTTTCATTTGACTAATATGTTAAGCACATATTAGACACTTTCGTTAGTATAATAGACAAACACTGGACAAAATTGTTCGAAGTGAATATTAATCTAAAATTTGTTAGATGCATATTGAATCATTGTTACTGATACTAAATAAACACGCAAATGCATAAATGTTGAGCAAAATTACATCAAATTCATTTTCATGGTTAAATTACCGGTATAGTTCCTAAAATTTCAGGTTTATATTTAAGATATTTTTTAACTTTAAAACGTATTTAAGAAAGATTTGAATTTTTTTTTTACAAAGCTTTCAAGTGTGTAATAAATTTGAAACATTCAATTATGTGTCTAATAGGTCTAGGAGATATTCAGATATTTAAAAACTAATTGATCTATTATATATAAAATTAAATTTTAGGTTTACATGAACTCTGAATATACAATTTATTTTTAGTAGGTTCTTGAATTTTAAATAAATGTAAAAGGGGTAAATAGTTTAGTAGACACAAAATTAAAATTTTAAGATTTATTGGCTATCACAAAATTGTTAGTTAGAACTTAAGTGTATCTAAAAGTTGAGAGACTTATGAGACGTTTCTTTTAGTTCATATATAAAAAAAATACAAACCAAAAAAATTTAGGAACTAAACTTGTCGTTTAATCTATGTTTTTTAGCATACAAACGCATAAACTCATCAACTTTTGAATTTTCTTCCTATATAAAATGATAACAGATCTATCCTTTTCGTGTTTGTATTCTAGCTAATCTTTGTATTAAATGCTTGTATCAGTACGTGTGACAATTTTAAATGCAGGAAACTGATTGGAGCACGGTATTTCAACAAAGGCTATGCATCCGTTGCAGGACCTCTCAACTCAAGTTATGAAACAGCGAGGGACGATGGTGGGCATGGAACACACACCTTATCCACCGCTGGAGGCAATTTTGTTGAAGGAGTAAGCATTTTTGGGAATGGTTATGGCACTGCAAAAGGGGGTTCCCCTAATGCCCGTGTTGCTGCCTATAGAGTATGTTGGCCTCCAGTGGAGGATGGTGAGTGTTTTGTGGCCGATATTCTAGCTGGCTTTGAAGCTGCCATTACTGATGGAGTTGATGTACTGTCGATTTCACTCGGTGGACGTGTTCAAGAATTTTATGACGATATAATGGCTATAGGGTCCTTCCATGCAGTGAAGAATGGCATCACTGTTGTTTGTTCTGCTGGAAATTCAGGACCATTTGAAGGCACTGTCTCAAATGTTGCACCATGGATGATAACTGTGGGAGCTAGCACAGTTGACCGGCTTTTTACCAATGACGTGGTGTTGGGAGACAAGAGGCACTTCAAGGTACTCTATTCGACACTTGTTAGTACAATGTATAGTTATGTTCTTGACACTATTTATACAAATAGTTAGGTAAGTATCGAACCATTTTTAAACATAGTAAATTATATTGGATATATAAAATTGTATCGTATACGTGTTTCTATATTTTTATCGATTGAGTTTAAGGCTCTGTACTACGTTTATGTTGTCTTCAATGATTTTTCATTGTCAATACCAGGGTGAAAGTCTTTCTAGTAAAATATTGCCACCTAAGAAGTTCTATCCGTTGATCCGTGCTTTAGATGCAAAATTCAACAATGCCTCTGATTACGAAGCGTGAGTATATTTTTATTTAAATTATACAAAATATCTCTAAATGTTGGATACATTTCAATCATGCTCCAGTTGAATTTTGAAATAGATCCAAAAACGTTGAAACCATGTAATGTAAATTTGTAACCGTTAAAATAGAATTTTTTAAAATGTAAAATATGTTTTAAAATTTAAGAGTATTTTATATAATCTAATCCGCATGTCTTTACCATAATAATAAGAACTAATTGACGGTAGTATATGATATTAAGAAAAATTTATTGTGATCTTGTAGCGTACTATGTCTTGAAGGGACTCTTGATCCGAAAAAGGTAAAAGGAAAAATTGTAGTTTGCCGTAGAGGAGACAATACAAGAGTGGAGAAAGGTTATGTGGTTGCTCAAGCAGGTGCTGTTGGGATGATTCTTGCTAATGATTTGTTTGGTGGGCGTGCACTTTTGTCCGAAGCACACTTACTTCCTGCTTCACATATAAACTACACCGATGGTGAATCAGTCTACCAATACATTCAGTCTACTAAGTAATTACTCCTTATTCCATCAGCTTCCACGTTTATTCACAGTCTTTTGATCTATTAAACATAAACCTAAAATTAAACATAAACTTAAAATGAATTTAGAAGTTTAGGAATCTATTAAACTTATTTTGTAAGTTCAAAAATTTATTAGACTCAAAAGTTGTAACTTATGTCATATTTTGTGGTTAAATCAGAACTCCAATAGCTTACATGACTCGCGTGAGGACTGAGTTGGGAATCAAACCAGCACCAATTATGGCTTCATTCTCATCAAGAGGTCCTAACGTAATTGAGCCCATAATACTCAAGGTTGGTTAAGAACGGTGTGTTGAGTAATTTTATAGTATAAAGTTCAACGTGTCAACCGCTAACAATCACAAATTTTAAGTAGTGCATTTTTTTTTTTAATTTCCAGCCTGATATAATAGCACCAGGTGTGAACATACTAGCGGCTTTCTCTAACAAAGCATCACCAACTCATTCACGTTTTGATAAACGTCGAGTTCTATATAATGTATTATCGGGCACTTCCATGTCATGCCCCCATATTTCTGGCATCGTTGGCCTTCTCAAAACCCTTTATCCAAAATGGAGTCCAGCAGCTATCAGATCTGCCATCATGACCACAGGTTTATTATTCAAAATTCTTCAATCATTTTAAAAGTTAACGAACTAATTAAACTAGTAATATATGAATAGTAAGAGATGTTATTTATGATATTTGCATTAAGATACATTTTACTTAAATCTTGCTGACTAATGGTTTTGTTTGGTAGCTGAAACGGAAGCTAATGACTTAAATCCAATACTAGCCTCAGTAAAGGAGAAAGCAGACCCATTTGCATATGGTGCAGGCCATGTCCAACCAAACAAAGCAGCAAATCCTGGCCTTGTTTACGACCTCTCCACTCAAGACTATTTGAACTTTCTATGTGCTCGTGGCTACAATAAAACACAAATGAAACTATTCTCCAATGATACTTCATTTGTTTGTTCAAAGTCATTCAAAATAACAGACTTGAACTATCCATCAATCTCCATATTTGATCTGAGATCAGAGGAAGTGAAGATCAAAAGAAGAGTGAAAAATGTAGGAAGTCCAGGCACGTATGTTGCTCAAGTCGAGGCACCATCAGGAGTTTTGGTTTCGGTAGACCCAAGTACTTTGAAGTTCACTAAAACTGCTGAAGAGAAGGATTTCCAAGTTGTGTTGAAGAGGGTGCCAAATAATCAAACTGAAAATCATGTGTTCGGAAAACTTGTGTGGTCTGATGGGAAGCATCGTGTTAGTAGTCCAATTTCTGTGACATTATTGATGTGGTAAAAGAAGCACATGAGTTGAGTTTAGCTTGTTTAAGCTAAAATTTCTTTTCGGGTTCCCAGTTCTTATGTCTAATAATAATGGATTTTTCCTTGCTTTTTTTTCTTAAGTTTAATTTATTTAAATTTTCTATGTTGAATAGCCTAAAAAAACAATAAAAAAATGTAGATAATGTTGGTTTTGACCCACGATCGTAATATACTAAAAACAAAATAAATGAAGTAGAAAGAACAACTTGAGGGGAGAGTTTCTTCGACTAAGAACCTTAACAATATGCTTTCGAATTCTTTTATGTTGTTGTGAATAGAGCATACATTTGATAAGTATTTATTGGGAAGAAAATACTAACAAAATTTACTAAACTTTTAGGATTCTTGTTTCTTTATAAAACCTCTAGACCTCTTTGGTTGAGATGGTAAGTTTGATGAACATCCTAACTTGTAGATTGCTCTTTGTTGACTGAAGTGACCTCTAAATGGATAAACGAATAAAAAAGGGACTCACACGCGTCAAAAAGGGGTCTTACGCCCATTTACCACATGCATGTATTGTCACAATTACACTCTTGTGGCAACAGGATAACGATTGTGCAACACTTGCTCTAGCTTGATGAACAAGTCAATTGTGTGAAAATCAAACTTATAGAATAATCTTGACATATGATCGAGCTTCAAGTCACATTTGGTAGAAAATGTTTTATGAAACGTGAGCGATAAAACAATTTGAAAGAAAACAATGTTACGGGGTAAAAGCGAATAAGAAATAAACACAAGGTTGGTAACATATAACCAGGGTAAAAAAATTGACTATTAGTCACATCCCCTGTAGTATGTTTTGAGGCACTTTTGTCTTGTTAGGTGTAGACATGATTTTGGTAAACGACCATATGCCCCCTGACAGGAATAGTAAGGACCTAACTATACATGAAAACAAGTAAAATGAGTTTAGAATGGGCATACGATATGGACAATACGCCTTAGACAAGTATAACCAGGACATTCGACACACGAACATAGGCAAGACGCCTTGGACAAGCATGATCGTTGTATCCTTCCCACTCAATTGGTTGACATATTTGTCAATCGACTCTTCACGAACTCAGCAATGTTTGATGAGGCTGACTTCAGGTCTTTCAACACGCTTCCAGCTAATCTCGCATTGAGGAGTCTCTTCCAATCTACCAGGAATTGTTGAAAATCACTTCTCAAATCGTCGATTCTTAGCATGTTATCTATTAGTCTCTCCTAAATTATTTTTGGTGGAATTCTTCTTCGTTGAATGAGGTCATACCACCTCCTTGTGCCTACCGTCTTCTTGGTCGGTATAGTAACATTTCAAGTTACTGACATGGATAGCAGGGCTAGTCAGCATCTATGGGAGCAATTGAATCCTATATGATGCCTTCTTGACCTTCTAAATGATTCGACTGATTCACAATATTTTTGCAGCAGTAGAAATCAGAGTTGATCTAACCTCAACTTGATCAAAACTCTTTCTCCATTTTATAATTGTCATGGCAGACACTTTCGATCGGCCCTTCTCTTTATCTATCCAGATGGTCTTTCTGAGTAAACACAAATTACTTCATAGGTTTGTCTCACAAATTACTTCATAGGTTTGTCTCCATTTTTCCCTTCACGGGAGGTGATTTCTTGGGGTCTCCCTTGCATTTGGATGATCATTGACAATAGTCTTTACAGTTCTAACGAACCCGACTTTCAACAAGTCATGTTGTTATTTATGGAACTCAACTAGCTTAGGTTGAGTCGTATGACACACATCTGTGGCAGGCAATCTCACTCCTGATATAGATTCAATCTCTTAACTTATTTGTCCATACGAGAATAAATTCTTTGTCTGACCTTCTGGCCTTGCGTCGCGGTGTTCCTCCAGCGACTGCAAGGTTTTGTTAGAGTTAGCTCACTCGAGCTCCCTGTTTCAACTATGGAAATGGTGGCGAGTGTGGGTTCAACATGGATATTCTTTCTTAATTGTATTGCCGACATAATCTTCACAACTTTTGGTTGATGGGTGTTAGTTTGAATGACGGTGGGGTTGGATCCATGTACTTAGATCCCCACCACAACTTTGCATCTTCAGCTAGATGCATTGTCGCTAATGTGACCTTCGTCTCTTCTACCACGGTATTTATGGCTCAAAAGTATTGTTTGAGGTCAGAGATAAAGTTCTCAAAAGCCTTAGTATCTCGAGTCACACACAAGGGCTTAGGCTCCGGGACCTTCACTATAACGACCCGAAATTTTCTACTTAATTTAAAGTCGTCACTGTATACATATCATGAATATTGAATGCGAAAATACTTCATTTAAATTTTCATAAAACATCACCTTAATCTTAAAACAGAGTCATGGACTTACGGGTTTTAAAAATACCTTTAGAACAATGCAACAAAAGACTAAATAAAATAAATAAACGTTTAATTTAAAAACATCTTATTCTAGCCTAAGTCTAAGAAAATGAATGTGACGACCCTATGCATGTGTCATGGTCTCGAGTTGCGATGTCGTCGTCAGCCGTACAGGAATACCTTGCATTAACCTGAAATAGAAGTAGCACGTGCCTCGAGTATTTAAAGAAATATTCAGTAAGTGACCCCACTATGGGGGTTAAATGCAAGAACATGCGAATGCAATGACGGGACCTATCATAACAGTCTATTTTTCTACGGTACTCTCCTAACGGGCAACTTGGATATGTACCATATACTATACACACAGCCCACACGTGAGAGTGTGAACCCACTAGTCGGTTCGCACACCGTTGGGCCCCTTATCGGGCGAGCATGCTCTGGTTGCTCTCTGTGCCAGACACCCGTCACAGCAGCATTATGTAAAACATAATGGTCGTTTTTCTGCCTAGTAGTGTGTACGCGTCCGTACCATCGTGAAGGAATAGGGGTATCCTCCAATGCATGAGCACACATCAATGCATGAGGTTCCAATGTTTTTCCATTTTCATTATCTTTTAATACAATCCCACTGGCGTTTCGTACATATCATATCATTTTTTATATCATTTCTCATATCATTTATCATATCTTTCATGCATACGCTGGAGTTATATTTCATGCTAGTTCGTCGTTTTGCATGTCAATCATATCAATTATTCAGATTACATAAATATGTCATATCATAACGTTTCATGCTTCTAGGCATAACAACTTTCATCATATACATATCGTACCATAACATATCGCATCACAATATATCATATCATAAACATGTCAATTTATCACATATCTCGTATCATAACATATTTCATATCATTTTCATATTATATCAGAATATATATATATATATCCGTCATTCACATGCTGTATCATAATCATATCATTTCGTAAACACTTCATAGTCGTATCATTTTCATATGCATGTCCTACCCATATCGTTTCCTAAACTTGTCATAATCTTATTGTCCTTATGCATCTCAGAGTCGTATCAATCCATGAACATACCTTAGTCATATCATTCCCCAACATAGCATAAATCATATTGTTTCATGCGTATCCTAGTCTTACCGTTACAGGAACGCATCCTAACCATATCGTTTCTTGAACGTATACTAGTTATACCATTACAGGAACGTATCTAACCATATCGTTCTATCAATCTATCATAATCATAGCATTTTCTATACATAACCTAAACATATTGCTATGTCAATCATATCTTAGTCATATCGTTATATTTTATTTATCGTATCCTTCTCGTATCCGATCACATGACCTTTATGGTCTATGTCATGTTCATGTATGCACCAATCATGTGACCTTTATGGTCTATTCCATGTTCATGTATGCACCGATCACGTGACCTTTATGGTCTATGCCATGTTCATGCATGCATCGATCACGTGACCTTTATGGTCTATCATGGGGAGTAATCTAGGACCACAATGGAACAAGAAGAGAGTAAGTTACCTTAGCCAAGAATCAAGAACCTCCTAAGACCTCCCACGGTTCAGCATGCTCACGACTTAGACTATGTCGCTTGGAACGCATGAAGCCTTGGGCATAGGTATTCAGGTTGTATCACAGGGCAAGCCCTAGAGGTAGGATTAGACTACATCGCTTGGAACATAAGAAGTCTTGGATGTAGATTTTCATACTATGCCGCTAAGAACGCATGAAGCCTTGGGCATGGGTTTTCAGACTGCATCACAAGGCAAGCCCTAGATGCATGATCCAACTACGTCGCTGGTAATGCATTAAGCCTTGGACGTAGGTTAAGATTGTGTCGCTTGGAATGCATGAAGCCTCGAACATAGGTTGTCAGGTTTATGACTAGTAACGTAAATTCTAAAGGGAGTGTCTTGGAGAACGATTCAAGAAAAGAACAAGAACTAAGAAAGCACCAAGAACAAGAGAAAGATCAAGAACTAGAACATGGATCAAGATCTAAGTTCTAAGGACAAGAACCAGGAACCAAGAACCATAGTAATAAGGCCCTTAGATCAGAACCAAGGCTTTAGAATCCAAGGACCAAGGTCCTCATAATAGACCAAGATAAGAACCCACGAGTCACGAACAAGAACTAGAGGGCCTTAAGTACTTGCAACAAGAACAAGCAAGAAAGAGTGTGGTGCCCTAGCATATCAAGGACACGATTAAGAGCCTACAGGTAGGCTACTTGCTGAGTCTTTGTACTCATTCCTTATTTTCCATTTTTTTCAGGTAATAAGGAGTTGGTCGAGGTCGGGAGCAGACTCTGGAGCAAGTGTCATAGACAAGCCTCACCCGTTGTCCTCAACCCTCTTGTTTTAAAATGTTTTGTATCCGTTCCTTATTTTGTGTTTTAACTGTTGTGTCGTGTTTTAATTATTCATGTATGAACACTATTTTGTTTTAACGAATGTTATGTTTAAAATACCGTTTGTTTTATTTCACGAAAAAAATTTACCCGTCTTTTTGGAGTCATTGAGTCAGCCCGATCCTTATAGGTTTACGATAATTTCTTCCAAAAAAAAAAAAATTTCAAAGCTATTTTTCAAAATCCTTATTTTAAATATTTTAATATATTTTTCTACAAATTTCTTCCCTTATTTTGCTACTTTTTACTTCTTGAGCCCTAGAGATTCTTTCTTTATAATTTATTAAAAATTCAAGAAGCTCATTAAAAATGGAAGAAAACTACATACTTTCCTCTTTCTTTTCAATCTCATTTGGGCATTAAACTTGTGAGACAATTCTCAATAAGTATACCAGACTAGACTGAGCAATAAAAGCGAAAGACATCTCGAGACTTGAGGTGACATATGAAGCATGTGGTCTGTGTCGTTGAGAATCAAAACATCGAGATGAGATGTCATGTTATATATGAAGGACCTTGGCCTAGAGTAGAGGCAAAGTAGAGGCAAGTCGGCTATAGTCATAATCGAGTGAACATACACATACAGGCAACGTTAATGTTGCATCGTATACGTGTCTTTGTATTCGTATAGGTTGAATTTTTTACTCTATACTATGCTTATGTTGTCTTTAATGATCTTCAATTGTCAATACCAGTGTGAAAGTCTTTCTCACAAAATATTGTCAGCTCAAAAGTTCTATCAATTGATACGTGCTTTGGATGCAAAAGCCAACAATGTCTCTGACAACAATGTGTGTTTTATTTAAATCATGCAAAATACCTCTAAATTTAGATATGTTTCAATCATGTCCCTACTCTTTCAAATTAAATCTTAAACTTTGAAATGGTTTTTAAAAAAAAATTCATTAACCGTTATTGTATAACAAACATGATAGCTAGCCGAAGTGGACAAACCTTAGTAGAGACACCACAGGGCCAGAACCAACGGTGCCCTTAGTTCAACGTAGGAGGCCTGTAGTCACTAATTTAGACTATCGTGGAGAGCCCGTTGAGCTAAGGGTCTAGATTTGTTGAGATTTATGCCTTAAAATTTTATAATTTAGTATTTAATTTAGTATTTAATCATTTTGATTATCTTATTTACCATATAATAGTATTCTTTGGATAAAAAATCTGAGGTTATTAGTGTACTTTTGAATCATGTGTAGTTGACATATAGAAGAATTATGTTCAAGTAATAACTTGAAAGGCGTATAGATATGTTTTGTGTCATGTCCTTGTAACACTATTGATATGGTCAACTTTGTCATTGTTAAAATGATTTAATCCAAATCGTTTATGTGGAGACATATCTGTGGGAAATTCTATACAATGAGTTTGTATAAAACTAGACTACAAAATATTTAGTCTCTCTTTGTAAATCAGTTAATTAAGAAAATTATTATTTCACACGATAATTTATACGAATCGATATTAATCCTAAGTGAGTTATGAACTCCTGCTTATGAGGGCTTGTCCGTGATTACATGGATAAGAATAACTTTTATACCTGATTCGATATACCTAGCATTTTGATGATTCGATCAAATACGGAATTAGGGAGTTGGGAACATAATCCTACGATATGGAATTCACTTCTTCCCACGGAAAGTAAATAAGTAGTTCTATTAAATGTTGATTCCGTGACTTGAACAATGAAGTTCCACCTTCTTACGGCCTCGAGAGGGACTTAGTTTATGGTTGGATTATAATAAATTGTCCATTGGGTGGGTTGGAATGTTTTTCTTGAACCAACCGACAACCTGAATTGAGTTATAATCCAACCCAATCTCACCCCAAATTTTTTGGATTGAGTGGTCGCGTTCTTTTTTTAATTATTTAAAAAAAATCATATTTTTTTATAATATATATGTTACATTAATGACTAAAATTTCATAAATTTCAAATATAAAATATTTACAAGTCACACCTCATCATTAATATCGATTACAAAGATTAAATATATTTTATTTACGTATGAAATCTAATCTAATATGATATTTATGGTTTGGGTTAGATAATTAATATTATCGGTCTAAGTTTATCACAAAATCGATTTTTTTTTTTTTTCCGAAATTTTGTAGAACACGTGTCTAGGTTAATTGTCCGTTACGTTTCCTTTCCAGCGCTTTCGCCTTCCGATACCAATCTCTTTATATTCCTTACGTATAATTCAGGCCATTTTTCTTGTTCTTCACCAAGATAATACTCCTCCGATCAACTTCTTTCCTTCTCCAATTTCTCTCTGATTTCTATGGCGATGCCTTCGCGGGAAGCAATTGATACTTTCATCGGCGTTACCGGAGCATCCGAAGCGATCGCCGTTCAGAGCCTCGAGGTTTCATTTCTATATTTTTGTTTCCCTTTTTCTCTCTTGTAGTCGGTGAGGTAAGGCGCTGATTTTGCCTCGGCTTGGTGATTGTTTATGCTGCCGCTGGACTGTTGATGTCGATGTTTAGGACCGTTAGGTTTAGGTCATTGCTTCTGAAGTTGTTTAATGGTAGTGCTTATTATACTTCTTTCTGCTGGATTTTGATTTTGGGGGGTTTTCTTATTTCAGCTATGGATACATGGGTGGTGAATTTTTTTGTTAATTTTGGTCTCTTGGTTATTCGTTGGCAGTTCATGGGGTGTGTGTTTTGCTGGCACATGTGATAGTGAAGATTAGGAGAATACAAATGTTAAGCATTGATGATGAGATAGACTTCTTTTTTTGGTCGTGAATTGCTTCAATCTGTTCATTTTCCTTTTATGGTCTTACATTTAGGCACATGGTGCTGATCTCAATGCTGCTGTGAATGCTTATTTCAATGAAGGAGATAGAAGTTCGTCCGTAAAGTATGCTACCACTTCCGTTTTTTTTTTTCTTTTTTCTAAAGCTTTTGTTCCTTAAAAATGGGATTGCTTACCTGCATATCTGTGTTCTTGTTTTTGTATCTGATCATATTCTTGATGATGAACTTGAACTCTTCCCAATATCTCCAGTGCACGTCAAACCTCTGTTTCTGGTGAATATGATTTCATGGACATTGATGATCCAGTTGAAGTTGAACCCCATGGTCCTCCTCGGTCTCTTCTATCTACAGCTAGAGAGGGAATGATTCCATTTTCGTTACTTGATCGAAATCTCCGCCAGGGGTTCTTTGATCGCCCCTCTGATTTTACAAGTTCTGCTCCAGTTGTGACTCATCCAAGAGAGGTGAGGGAGATTCCCATAGACTTTAGAGATGGCAATCGACCATCTGGCCAATCTGGCCATGAGCCGACGATTGAGGATGTCACTGGGACTGTGGATGCCCATGTTCCAGAGGTTCGTGGAACTGTAGTAATTGATGATAATGAAGATGAAGAACCTCCAGTTACTTCTACGGCACGTGCACCAGATTTAGAGCATCAGGCTGTTTCAAGTATCATATCTCGTGACAGAAATGCTATACCCGGTGCCTTTGAAAGTAATGAGTTTCAAGACAGAAATGACATTGAAGAAGAAATGATTCGTGCTGCGATTGAGGCTTCAAAGAAGGATGTTGTGCAAGCTTATCCAAGCGATCCCTTAACTACACACACTGTATGCGATAACACTATAAACGTGGAGCTTTTTATTTGCCGTGGAGGCATTGCATCATGTTGTGGTATATACTGATATACCTTTTGCCTTGATGGCAGGATTTAAGCAATCTTAGGCCTGAAGAACATCTTTCTCCCTCGAATAATTTTGAAGTTTCACATGCTGCTTCATCTATCAAGGTTTGTTCTCGTCTTAGTCCCCTTTTTTGTCTTAACGCTTACACATTCTTATGGATAACTTGTATCGACAATACAGCCAGATGAAGCTTTCCCTGAGCGAGGGGAGAACATTGGAGGATCAAAAATAGCAGATTCTAAGTCAACTGAGGTGGAGATGAGGAAAGGCAGAGCACTAAATGGAAGGTATTCTTCTCAACGACTGTATTCTCTGTAAACTACACTAGCTAGATTTAGGGTTCATTTGGGATTGCTTTTGGATATACTAAAAGAAATTATAAGAAAATTTTAACCGTCTAGATTGTTTGGTAAAATGACTCATTTATTAATTTATCTAGAATCGCTTTCCAATCTGCTTTGGCATGCAAAATCAAATCGACTTTCCTTGCAAAATTTTAAAATTTCAATTCTATCCTTCCATTTATTTTTTTTTATTTTTTTTTTTGTAACAATTATTTTTCCCAAGCTTTTATCAAATAATCTATATTAAACAAAGTTTTACTTGCACTTTTAATCGTGTAATTTTTTTTAATAATTATCTTATAATAAAGTATATATTAAATATCAATATAAAAAATGATTGCAATTTATATGCCTACTTTGGTCATTATAGCTAAATCACAACAATTCTATTTATTTGTCAAACATTATAACATGCTTTTCATGTTTTAAATTGAAATTTACCAAATGGTAATTTACTTCATTTCACAATTGATCTTCTTAGAAGTACGTTCGCCGCAATTATTTTAAAAGCTACATCAATCCCAAGCGAAGCCTTAATATAAATTATTATTCAACCAACTTGTTTATTATGAGGCCTACTGAGAATGAGACATGAGACTTTAATTTGTGTTATATTGTTTGACGCAAAAGTCTGATGACAATACATTGGAAATATTCAGGATGGAAGCAGGAAGCACGTCTGCGCAAGACGAGGTTGAAGACCTAGAGCAAGATAATTTAGTTAGGCATCGGTCCAAACGCAAGTCCTCTGGCTATTTTGAGCCTACGAAGGGGGTTGAAGTTGATGTAAGCCTTGCATCTAGTCCCAAGCATTCCGGTGCTAGTAACAATTCACAGCACAATGGGAGTATCTTTCGTTCTGATGAGGTATAGAGTTTAGCATGCCCATGTTTTTATCTTAATTTCTGCATAGTTGAAATTTTAAAAAGATATCATCCTAGCTGCTATTTATAACTATCCATTGTAACTGTTGATGCTTCTCTATTGAAGTGGGGTGGAATTTCTTCAGAGGAGCATGACGAAGCAGTCATGCTTGAGGCTGCCATGTTTGGTGGAGGTTCTGAAGGAAGTTCATATAATTTTCCATCTGCACCTCATGAATTCATGAGAAATCAAGGTTCATATATGCAGCCAGCTCCCCGCCCTCCTTCTCCCTCTTTAGTAGCTCAGCGTTTGATAAGGGAACAACAGGTTAGGCTTTTGCGTTTTAAGTAGAAAACTGTTCAAGGTTTCGTTATTGTGTCTAATTGTTAGTCACACACACCCATGCAGGATGATGAGTATCTCGCAGCATTACAAGCTGACAAAGAAAAAGAACTGAAGGCCATGGCCGAAGCTGCTGCTGTTCTTGAAAAAGAAAGACAAAGAGAGGAGGAATCCCGTCAGAAATTGGATGCTGAGAAGGTAATTCTGGTCATTTATGTGGCTTTCTCTTCTGGAGATGCCTTTTCCCATTCGTTGTTATTAATTCATAGAATACTCCATATATTTGAGAGAAGAAATGTGTGCAACTGTATTATATGTCTATTTGCTCTCTTGTTGTGCTCTCAGGGAATTCAGACTCAACACAGAACATTGTACTCTATTCTATTCTGAGTAGTCTCTACAAACATTACATCTTAATACTGATTGTTATAGTTATGAACTTTATCGTCCGAGGCATATAAGATAAACTAGGGTAACGTGTCTGTGTCAACACATACTAGATGCTCTGTGATTTTTACATGTGCCAAACACTAATTGAACAAATTGCCTATGAGTTTGATACTTGTGAAACATCTCTAGCACTTTTTAAGCACGACATAGCATCAAACAATCATTCTCTCTCAAATAATTGTTTGTCATTTGAACTAATCTTACTTTTCTTCATTTACTTTCATAAAAATGATCATAAAATGAAATGTAGGGAAGTATACAAAAAAATTTAAGAGTCAAAACCATCAGACTTATTATTTTAAAGAAAATATCAATACATAAATGCACAAGCACTTTGAAATTATGTTAAATTATTAAGGCATTTTATCATTAGAAATAGGTTACTTGTTTCTTCGATCTCTTAGAGCAGTATTGCATATTTCATTCCTTCTTTTAGGTGTCATATATCATAAAGTTCGACAAATTCCTAGGGGGTTCCATTAAAATGCATAAAAATCTTTTTTATATTACACACTTTTTATAAATGTGTCCTCATGGTCTCCGTTTTCTATCCATGTTCCTGCTTTATTTTATTTTATTTTCTATTAGCGTTTTTGTAGTAACTCGATAGAAATTATCTGGAAGTTGTCATTTTTCTCTATACCGAACTGAAGTTGTTGCTCACTGTCTTATTTATTCAAAGGCTAAATAGTTTTTGGATAATATAGCATTGTGATCATTGTGAGGATGTTCAAATTATGAAATTTGGTCCTTTCATAATGCTGTTTGGGATTCCTCCCCTACTAGTTCAAATATGATGCATTGTATAGTATTTTCACTTCTGCGAGATATATTTGGTCCATGTATTCCACATTTCTGGAATTTAGCGACAACGAGCAATCTTCTGATCTAGATGTTCACTCTATGGTTTTTTAATTAGCAGGAACTTGAAAGACACTTGGCAGAAATAGAAGCTTCTCTTCCAAGTGAACCAAGAACAGATGATGAGAATGCTGTGACACTATTAGTGCGCATGCCCGATGGCAGTCGCCGTGGTCGTCGATTTCTCAAAACTGATAAGCTACAGGTGAATTGTATAGAGGTTGGCAATGGTGGATTTGTATTCTTTGCCCCTCTTTGCCTAACTGGCTGTGATATGTTTTGTAGTGTCTCTTGGACTTCATTGATATTGGTAGAGTTGTGAAGCCTGGCTCCTACAGATTGGTGAGTACATTCTGTATGCTAAGACGATGTTTCTCTGCCAAGAAGTATTATTTTTATTTGTCGTTTTCTATGACGATATGATACTATGATGCTATACTAATTAGAGAGTAAGAACATATTTGGAAGGGGTGTGATTTGGTTTAAAATCTATTTTGCATTAGAAGCTTATTATTCCATTATAGTCCATAAACCATCACAAAATGATTTAAAACCTAATTGAAACATTTGATCATTTGAGTAGACATTTACTTTATATGTTCGAAATAATTATTTATTATGAGACTAAAATAAAATATTTAAACATTAGATCAAAGACTAATACAGAATTGAAAGTGTAAACCTATGGTTTAATATTTATGTTGATTTCATTTCATGTATATATTTTCATTCTATGGAACAGGTGAGGCCATATCCTCGAAAAGCTTTTGGAGATGGGGAGAGTTCTTCAACGTTGAATGAACTTGGACTTAACAGCAAACAAGAAGCCTTATTTCTGGAGTTGATTTAATGGTCTGGCCAATGCTCGAGTCCGATGGCGCCGAACTTAAATGATATATTCATGAAAACTGCATCTTCCCTCTCTGTTGGAGGTTTCTTTGTGTGGATGAGACAGAGATGGCATTTGAAGGTATAAATAGAACCATTTATGCGGAATAATGGTCTTTTAAGTGCAAAATATTTGATCATTATGCCGAGGAGTTCTGTATGCAGCTTTCTTGTTAATACGATGGGGTTCTAGAAATCATATTGGATTCTGTGGCTGCTTTGTATATGACTAGTTCTATTCATTTTAGACACAAACATTGCATATATTAGATGGCTACCCAAAATATAGAGCCTTCCTTGGTTTGCTGCATAAATTGGTTCTTTGCTTCTGATTTTACATTGACTTGGTATCTTTAATATTCATCTTTTGGGCATTTCACAAAACTCGCTCTGGTCATGGAAGGACACAGTGAATCTATATTTTTTGAAAGCATATGTAAGGTCTGTGATGGGCATATGCCAAGTTGTTTCAAAGACTTAGATAATCAATCTAAATCAAGTACTGTCCAAGCTAAGTATTCATGTGAGATCTAGGGAAACGAAACATTCCTTATAAGAGTATGGAAACTTCTTCCTAGTTGACGCGTTTTAAAACCTTGAAGAGAAGCTTGAAAGGGAAAATCCAAAAATGACAATATTGTTAGCGGGGACTTGGACTTGGACTGATTCGCGTAAAAAATCTTATTATTTGGATGTGGAGAGGGAAGCATAAGAGGAGCTAACAAGTGATGTTTCAGGCTTATTAGGTAGGAACAATTTTTTAAGGGCTTAAAAATGTCTAAGCATTTAAAAAGTCATTCTATATAGATCTTCAAATGGTTCCTTGAAACTTAAGGGTATTGCAATACAACGTATGTGCATACTAGTGTGTTCTTATTCGAGTTCATTGTAGCAGTAATAGCCCATGCCCACTGCTATTAGATATTATTTTCCTTGGGTTTTTTTTTTTTGGGTTTCCCTCAAGGTTTTAAAATTCGTCCGCTAGGGAGAGGTTTTCACATCGGACAAAGAATGTTTTGTTCTCCTCCTCTTCTCCAACTGATGTGGGATCTCACAATGCTATGATACTATTTGTAACTGCTCAAGTCCACCATTAGTATTGTCCTCTTTGGGCTTTTCCCTTCAAATTTTTCCTCAAGATTTTAGAGAGAGGTTTTAATACCCTTGTTTCGATCTCCTCCCAACTGATGTGAGATCTCACAGTAGCTCCTTTCAAAGTTGTCTTATTCAAATGAAGCCTTGAGCAGCATCAATCTTACTCGTTAACTAAATTAGATAGATTTAAGGGAGGAAATAAGAGAGCATTCAAGAGATTTTGATTCAGTCACTATCACTAATGGTAGTAAGGGAAGACCTTCATCAAAAGTTCCATCACGATTGAAATGAACACTTACATAAAAGAATAAAAGAATTAAACAAATAAAATCTCGTATCTCCAACTAACTAAAGAATGAAAGAATAATCTCTCTTATAAACCCTACAAAGAATTTCTTCTCTCTCCCTCTCCCTCTGTATAACAAATTACAAATTGAAACCAAAAGAATGTTTATCAAGAAACTTCGGCTGCTGTCCATCCTGACACACTGTAAAGTGGCTGTTCTTCCCAAGCTAAGCATACTCCTTGAGCTCCTCCTTCTTCAATCTTCCTCACATTGAATCCATCAGCTGATGAGTACATTTTCAACAGGATTTGGCTCTGAACAAGCTCTCGATCGTCCCGAATCCCGACGCATCGCAGCCCTCCTTGCTTCTCCATCACTTTCTTCCATTTCTCAAATCCAACATGCCTTTCATACCTCTCCCTTCCTTCACATCCTATCATGTTCCTTATCTCCCTCCCAAACATCTCCTCGATTTTCAACCTCCCCGAGCTGTCCAGTGGAAGGCTAGTGTCGAGGGAGTCGAATATGGCAGCGTAGTACTTGAGTGTGGTTGCAACTCGAGTCTCCAACCTCGGGTCGTTGTGCTCGGCTTCTTGCTCGCCCATCACAACAATGCTCGGGTTCGTGCTTCTGATAAGCCCCAAAAAGTCCTTCAATGCTCCCCCATTGATGTTATTATTATCATACAGAGTCTTGTGCAGTTGGAGAATGCAATTCACTCCTACACTCTCATTCTCCTTGACATGAAGCATCCATAGTCTCACATCCTCCAACCGGTCCACCACCGCATGGAACTCGAACGGCAGCCTCAATGCCTCGGCGAACCCCGCTAGCCTATCTCCCGTTTCGTTCAATTCCTGCTTCGATTCACCGATCCCGGTGATTCGGACATGACTCGGAGGGTTCGCTCGAGATGCCAAACTCTGGAACAAGCTCGGCCATTGCAGCCCTTGCTTTATGTCAAAGTCTATGATGTGAACCTTGTCTTTTCCTTCAAATGCTCTCAGCAACATCTCATTTGCTGTGAAGTAGATGAATTTCGGGATCGGACTCACCTCGTTTAGAAGCCGTAGCGCTGTTCCTGTATCGTCGTCGATCCGATCGTATTCCCTCGGCGGCCTTACGTGAAACACCTGTGGCCAAACTCTGCTCACTCTTACTGCTAAAGCCTCTGTGTAATATGAAATCAAACGTGTAATGGGTGATGAACCTCTTGGTGAAGCTTGACTCCCAAGCTTTTCTATCAAATGGTTAATCAAAGTAATGTTCTTTGATCTTATTGCTTCCACACATGCCATTAGAACACTTAACAGCTCAAATGATTCTTCTTCTCCTCTCTCGTTTTCTAAACCAGAGCCTTGATGGTGGTGATATGAAGGATTTCTTGAGCTCCCATTTCCAATTTCTGGCCCTGCTTCTGCTGCTGCAAATCTCTCACTTCCTGATGATGAACTCGACCCCGAACCTGAACCGGAGACCGAGCCAGAGCCCTGCGCCTTCACATGGCTGCTTTCTCCGTCATTTCCTTCTCCAAAATCGGCGATCTCTGACAAAAACGGCGAAGTCGAAGAAATTACTTCACTTCCAGGAAGAAAGCAGAGTCCTTCATCCCCATCAGGCTGCTGCTGATGATACCAAAAACTCCGAACCCCACCGCCAAATTGGCTCGGAATCAGCCAGTCTCCTGCGTCGTCTCTGCATTCTCTCTTCCTCTTGGCATTGCTAATGAAAGATTCATCATCATCAATCCCAACCTGCTCTGCAATTCTCTTCAAGTTCTTACCTTTCCCATTCCAAAACTCTTGCTTGATCTGCTGGTTAGTAGTGGATAGCGGCGGAAGCCTGATGTTCTGCTTCTCGACCGAGAGTGCAACCGGGCGGATCGACGGGGATCGTGTGATGGAAGAGGCGTCTTTCGAGCGGGAAAAGCTGCAGGGCAAATCCAATCTCTGTGCGCTCATTGAAGAGGGCAACTGCAAAAGGCAAGCTTGAAACGGCGACTGTACTACTTCACTTCTCAAATGGTTCCTTGGCGAGAGCAATGTTGAACTAGAACACCCAGCCAACATCCTCTATCTTTTTCCAACGCTTTTGCTTCGTTTTTCCAAAAAGATCCACACACCCCCACAACCCAATTTTCCTTTCTTTTTCTTTTTTCCTCTGTTTTTCAAAATCCCTTTTAGAGTTTATAATCTAAGAAAATCAATTCCCTTCAAGAACTACAAAGAATGAAGCTACGTGATTGTGTGAAGAATCCCAAAAAACGTATGAACAGAAAGAAATGAAAAGAAAAGAAGAGGAATCCGATGAATGAGAAACAGAGGAAGAGAATCAAAAGAAACACTCTGTTTTTAAATTGGCAAAACGTGTGTCCTAAAATTCAATCCCAACCCCAAAACAAAGAATGAAAGAATATCAAATAGATTACAAGAAAAAGAAAATCATCGGATTCCCAAAGATTCAGAGGAAATTCATTGGAAAAGACAGAGAGAAGATTTACTTACAAACCGATGAACAGAGCTGAAGAAACATACTGGCGAGGCGAAATCGAAGCAGAATCTGAAACCCAGAACAGAGATGGAAGCCATCGCAGCAAAAATCGAATCATCCAAGAGCTGAAGAATCAGAGAAAGAACACAAAACCCGGTAAGAATTGAGAAACAGAGAGAAAGAAATAGAAGTATTTGATCAAAATCCATTACCTGTCTCTGTCTCTGTAAACTTCCTTTGTTGATGTGGTGGTTGTTCTTTGTTTCTTCCCCTGTTGGTTCTGTGACTGATTTGATTTAGGAGCACTGAAACAAAAGGAAAAACGATGGAGCAGAGGGAGAAAAGGGTATAAGGACTGTGGGGACGATGATCAATAGCCGTTGGATTGGGATCGGACGGTGGAAAGAGAGGGTGTAAGTGACCGTTGGAGTATGTCGGTGGAATATGACCGTTGAGAGAAGAGAGGGGAAATTGGAGGGTACGGTCTCTCTATAGTCTTCGTGTGGAAGCCGTCACGCTTGATGCACGTGACCTTCTTCTTTTTTTTTCTTTTTTTTTTAATTTTATTTTTACGTGGACCGACCGTTGAGTTCCGTTACAATGACCTTTGCTTTTTAGGATCCCCTTTTTATCCACTCGCCAATTTACCGCCGTTTTTATGGTAATAATAATAATAATAATAAGTAATAGTTAATTTCTATTTTTACCCTTTGTATTAATTTTTATTCTTAATATTCAATCAATTTGTGTTCTTTCATATGTTTTTTTTAAATGGTTAATAAAGTATTATGATATACTTTTAATAAAAAAATATAAAAAAATTATTAGATTTAAAACCAAATGTTTATTAAAACGGGTTTTAATAAAGTTATTCAATAGTTAATGTTCGAAAATTATACATTATTTCTTTTATTAAAAATAATCTGTAACATATTATTAAATTTGGGACCAATTATAAATTGACATGTGTCCTAAGGGAGTTAGGTCAATGGGGCTCACAATCAAATAACCCAAAAAAGAATTATTAATTCGCTAAGCAAAAGATTATCAAAATTTCATATAAATAAAGTATTATAATTATGTTTGGAGTATTACTTATGAATCTTATCGCATTATAATAATTTATTAATAAAATAATAATATGCCTTAAATTTTAATTTAATTTCATTCCATTAAATTTCGATAATTATTCTTATATAAATAATTTTAATAAAATTATACAAAAATTTAATTATAAATAATTAGAATTTAATTTTGAATCATTCCTAATTGGTCTCGAGTATTAAAAAAAACGTTCTAGCTCATTCAAAATATATGTCATCAAAATCTAGTAAATCGTGTGTGATATGAATCAAGGCCAAAAAATTGTCATACATCAAGGTCCAGTTATAAGTTCGAGAGCAAAAAAAACTACAACGAGCACTAATCACTTATATTCAAGCTATAGTGAGCTCGTCAAAAGAAGTTTTAGAAGATGTTAAAGTTTTTCTCTACCGGTTGAGCAAAGTTGAACTTCAAGATGGAAATGCATTAAATTCCTTTTGACTTTCATTTAATGAACTCCGACTTAATTTATAGAAGATTAACATTGTTTTATTACATTATTTTAATTTTTGTTTATCATTTAAGTTAGTAAAAGAGTATGGATTACTATATTTCATCATTAACTAGTCATTTTAAATATGGAGTATATTTTGAATTGAAATGAATAAAGTTTTTTTATTTAGATTTGTAGAGAGGTAAGTTTTTCATTTTGTAAATTCTTGTATGGTAAGAACTTACCGGTTAGATTCATTCAAGTAGTGTTGATCAAATCTCTTGTGAAATAATTGAACAGCAAGTTTAGATCCAAAACTTTCCCTAAAATTGATTCGTTATTGTTTTTGGAGTTCATGAATATTTTATCTAAATTTCTTGTTCTAAACAAGGTTGTTAGATTAAATTTCTAAAGTTTATAATATTTTTTTTGCGTTTATCTCTTTTAGTTCTCTTATATTTTTCTTCCCTTTGGTAATATTTTTGTTTTGTATATATATATATATATCACCGTTTTCTATAAAGTGTTAAATTTGGGTCTGTTTTATGCGAGGGAGAGGTCGTGGAAGAAGACTGATAATATTCAACGAGTTCCATGCGATAATGGAATTGATCGTAACATGGGAGGCATCAAATTGAAGATTTCAGAGGAAGCGTCTTGTTTCAAAATGTTTTCAATGACACATGGCACAAAAGCTTCAAGCATTGAAGCAAAGAAGCAAGTTCGTGGAGGATATTATGAGGAGATGGATCGACTTGATAGATAAGGACATGGAGAATCTAATTGTGCCGTTTCTTTTTAATGGGTGAAAAGGTTTTCACAATCCACTCCCTTCAGGGCCCAGTGTCTTTACTGGCGCACCATCTCGTGTCTACTGGGGAGAGGTTTCCACATCTCACAATCCACCCCCTTCAGGGCCCAGCGTCTTTACTAGCACACCACCTCGAGTCTACCCCTTTGGGGAACAGCCTCCTCGCTGTCACATCGTCTGATGTCTGGCTCTGATACCATTTGTAACTTTGGGGAATAGCCTCCTCATTGGCACATCGTCCGGTGTCTGGCTCTAATACCATTTGTAATGGCCCAAGTCCACCGTTAGCCGATATTGTCCCCTTTGAACTTTCCCTTACAGGCTTCCCCTCAATGTTATTAAAACTCGTCTGCCATGGAGAGGTTTCCACACCCTTATAAAGGGTATTTCGTTCTCCACCCCAACCAATGTGGGATCTCACACTCTAAAACGTATATTTATTGATCAATGCAAACTTAAAAACAAAAGGCAAGAGACGGATGCAAAAAAAAATTGAAAAAATTAAGTGAAAGAAAGAGTTTGAGTGAAAAACAAACGAATAGCACTAAGCCTAAAAAAAAAAAGTACAAGTGAGACAAGCTCTCCAACGGGACCATTCTTGTACTTATGTGCAAGTGTCTTGTTTCTTTATTGACAAGTTTAACCCTTCTTTGCCTAGTGATTTTGTTGTACTTTTGTAAGAGGTTGAAGATTTATTTTTCGAGGAGATGCCCAGTGGTTTGACACCATTCAAAGGAATTGAGCACGAGATTGACTTCATTCTTTGAACGTCCATTTTAAACCGTCCAACACATAGAACTAATCCAAATAAGACTGAAGAGATACAGAGACAAGTGAGTGAACTCGTTGCGTAAGGATATGTAGGTAAAAGTTTGAGTCCATATTTTGTCTGGGTTATTCTTGTGCCTCAAAAAACATGGTTCTTAGCGTTTATGTATTGACGGTAGGGCTGTAAATAAGATAACTATAAAGTACAGACATCTAATTCCTAAATTAGACGATATGCTTGACGAGTTGCATGAATGCAGCGTTTATTGGATTTGGGTGCGCTTTCGAAAAGAAAGATTTCCTACTCAAAGAAAATCCAAGCTTGCCTATGTTAGTGCAACCTATAATGTTGATAATTTGAGTCTTTTCGATGTAGATGGTAGTCGGGATTCGAGGACAAATCCTTCTTCAAATGGGCTAAGGAATTGTCATATTTCGAGGTCCAATTATAAAGTTAAAAGCTAAGCAGCTAAGATGAGTTTTAATCACTTATATTCAAGTATGATCTGCTCGTCAAAGAAAATTTTAGTAATTAAATAAAATTCGTGTATTTTATAAAACATTGAACTATTAACCTTTAAAATAATACGATATATACTAAAGTTTCGTCGTATTAGCAATTAAAAAATTGATATAAATAATACATAAAACAACAAAAAATAAAATGCATTAAAAACAAAAGGAATGTATCTACGTGTCCATTAGGCTGGTATGACCAAGCGCACACGTGTAGACTTTTCACACGGTCCATAATCCAGCCAATTCCATATATTTTAATAAATTAATAAATTATTATTGATTTTGTATTTTTGGTAATTTTTATTTATATTCAACCTATTTAAATGGTCCATTCTAGTCCATAAGGGTTTTATTTATTTATTTATTTATTATAATGGACTGAAATGGACACTAAATTCTTTGATAAAATATTGCCTAAAATAAAAGATAAATTAAAAAAATTTTAAAAAAAAGTATATATGACGTGTCGAAATATGCATATGTGGCTGTAGTAGGTGGGTATAAACAAGCACACACGTGTAGATTTTTCAAACATTCCATAATCGACTGGTCTTGTTGTCAATTCCAGAATTTTATTAATTAATTAATTAATTTATTTATTTATTTTTGACGGTGCAAACCAAGAATGTTATAATAAATGGTCCTAGATGGGCCTTATTGAAAAGTGCCGTTGACGACGACATGTCGTAAATGGCCTCCTTTTGTCGTTGGCGCATGTCTTTCAAATTTATTATGTTGGACTAATTCTATCTCCCATCAATTAAAATATTCAATTTATCATTAATTTTGGATTTTATTCCTTTTTTAATTTATATATTTTTTATGGTTCAAAATTAATTTTTATCCAAATTGATTAATTAATAATAATAAGAAAACCAGAATTTCTAATAAAAAAATAAAATAAATAACTAGATGAAAAATAAAATTAATAATTGTGATGTCATTAAATTTAGGGTACTCGAGCTCGAATAGAATAAATTTTATCGAGCAATCATGTACTATATCTGTTCGAACCAAAATAAATTGCTTTAGTTTTTCACGGTCTTTCGAGCACTTTATCCATCATTTGTTTTAACTAAAAATTAAATTTTCTTTAATTTTTTTAATTAATTTAGAATATCCATTTTTTAGTTGAATAATATTTTAATTTCTAAATTGAGGGTATTTTCATAATTTGATTTAATTAGAGTTATTTAAAAAAGAAAATAAATAATTGATTCCTATACTGACAGAACTTGCATACATTGACGGAATATTTAAATGGAAAAATATGTTTGATAAAATAAAATAAAATAAAATAAAATAAAATAAAATAACCAAAAGAATTAATCTTGTGCTCCATTAATGAATGGCTTTATCTTTTGGAATATTTATAAATATGATTTTTTAAAAAAACTAATTACAAATATAATATTCTCTTTATTTATATATATATATATATATATATATATATATATATATATATATTTCTTGATAAATTTAGAAAACATTGAACGACAAAAATTAAAATTAATCTTTTATGCACAGTTACCTTATAATTAACTTTTTTTTATAAATAGAATTTATCTCTATTAAATTAAAATAGACTAAAATAAAATAAGACCCGAGCATGCTCCACAAATAAAATAAGATGAAAAATAAGAAGATTATAGATGTACGTTTATTTTTTGAAAATAAAAGAAAAATGAAACAGAGCCAGAAATAGAGATTATATTTATCGTTCTTACTCGTTTTTTTATGTATAAAAAAAATGTATATATTTTATAAATATTATTAACACCTAAAATTACGAGGGTGTGATCATAATATTAAGTTAAAAACTATATAAAAACTTTTTTTTTTTTTTTTTTTTTTGAAAACCATGTTATAATATTAAAATTTAAATTTTTAGAAACAATATTTGTAAAACATTATATTATATTTTCACTGAGTGAAATATAATTAGATTTACGAAGATACCCTAAACCCTAAACCCTAAAAATATAAAACTGAAGAAAAGTCACGGAGAAAAAAGAAGGAAGAGTTCTCGTAGGCTTCCTGAGAAATTCTTCAATTTGTTCCGGAAGAAGTCTCCGTTAAGAGGCAGGACATTGAGGAATGGATCTTGTAGTATTCTCGAGAAATTCTTCGATTTCTTTTCGAAGCGGATGAAGCTTAGACATTAAGAAATATCGAGAAAAGCATTTTGGGAATCGATCTTGTTCTGTCGTCTCTGTTCGTTCAGATTCAAAAAGGGAAGGAATCTAAAGAATCGACCTTTTCTTTAGTTATCAAATCTCGGATCAATTATGCGAAGATGATAATGAAATAAGAGACGGAGGTGGAAGAGATGGATCCACGTGATAGATTTAGGAGCAAATTGTTTGTAATTAAAGTTTATAGATTATAGAAATGGAAAATAAAATGAGAGTGAATAATAAGGATCCTTATCCTAATTAAAGCGGAACCAATGGACGTAAATAGCGGCAAGGAGAAGCAGCCATGGATTTTAGATATATAAATATTTGGGGTTTTGGAGCAAAAAAGATTCGATTCCACCTTCAAATTCTGCCTCCCACTTCCATTTTTAATCCCCAAAACCCCCAAATATCTTCTCCATTTCATTCCTCCCTGTATTTCTTCACTTCCTCACTAACCAAGCACCCGCTTGATTCTTGTTTTTCTCGAAAACTGACGAATCCAAGCAACCCATCTCCTTAATTCTCTCTCTTTTTCGTATTCAATCAACCCCTTTTGATTTTTCTCTCATGATCTTCTTCCTTCTGTGATGGGTCTTAATTTCTCTTCGTTTTTTTGCCTCCATAATGGCTCTCACCCACCGTCGCCGCCGCCGTATCCCGGCCTCGGGGACTTACCGGAGAACTGTGTGGCGGATGTTTTGGGGCATTTGAATCCGGTGGAGATTTGTAGACTTGCCAGGTTGAATCGGGCCTTTCGTGGGGCTTCCTGGGCTGATTTCGTTTGGGATTCCAAATTGCCGTCTAATTATAGGGTTCTTGTTCAACGATTGTTTGGGGATTTTGTTCAGATTATGAGTAAAAGAGAGATTTATACGAAGCTTTGTCAACAGAATCCATTGGATGGTGGAAATAAGGTAAACTTAATTTCGAAATTAGGGCTTTGTTTTTCGTTGATTTCTCTTCTGCGTTGTTGATTTTGTTTTTGCTCTTGTTTCAGAAAGTTTGGCTGGATAAACATTCTGGTGGTGTTTGTTTATCGATTTCTTCCATGGATTTGAGGATTACTGGGATTGATGATCGGAGGTATTGGAATCGCATCTCCACTGAAGAATCGAGGTCAGTCAGGTTCATTGGAATGAATATTTTGAATCAATCTATGCTTGTTCTTATCATTATTGTTTTGAGTTTTTGCTTGCTGAATTCATGGAACATGGTTGGATGGATCTTGTTGTTCTATATTAACAGAATGATGATAAAACAAATATTCCAAGTTTGGTAAGAACAGTGATTTGTTTTGGATATAAGTTCTTGTCTTGATTCATGTGGGAAATATGTCTGCCCCCAAAACATCTGTTATGGAATGCTTATCGTTTTGCGCATAAATTGTGTCGAAATTATGCGTATTCGTATCGTTTTCAGTGGTGTTCTTGATCAATTCATTGGTATTTGAAGATCTTTTGAAGCTGATAGAACTGATATGATCTAGATAAGTTAGTGTAATCAGTGATTTGCCCTGTTAATTGTGTCGAAATTATGGAATGCTTTCGAAATTATGCGTATTGGTATTGTTTTCAGTGGTGTTCTTGATTAATTCATTGATATTTGAAGATCTTTTGAAGCTGATAGAACTGAAATGATCTAGATAAGTTAGTGTAATCAGTGATTTGCCCTGTTCAAGGCTTGCACTCTCTGGATTTTGTCGTCTGCGTCGTTCGTTGAGAGGGAACGAACTGATATCGATTTTTCATTTTCTTGCTTAGATTCTACACTGTTGCGTATCTTCAGCAAGTATGGTGGTTTGAAGTTGGTGGAGAGGTTGACTTCCCGTTTCCACCGGGAAGTTACAGCCTATACTTCCGGTTACAATTGGGTCGAACGTCGAAGAGGTTTGGGCGTCGAATCTGTAACCTCGAGCACGTTCATGGTTGGAACATAAAGCCTGTGCAATTCCAGCTTTGGACTTCAGATGGTCAGCATGCTAAAACCCGATGCTATTTAGTGGAATCTGGGAAATGGACTCTGTATCGTGCAGGTAACTTCAATGTCGATGCTCGAAACGAATCGACAAGGATCAAATTCTCTATGACTCAGATCGACTGCACGCACACGAAAGGCGGGCTGTGTTTAGATTCAGTGATGATCTGCCCGGTCGAGTACGAACAGATATCCCAGCGTCGTTGACTCGCTCGGTCTGGATTTTGTTGTAGTTAGAAAATGTGTAAAAAGAACATAGGTGAGTGAGAGAGAAGATTATATTTTTTGATGATAGCTTCTCAAATGATGATTGGCTTTGTTTTTTGGTAAGCCTATAGTAGTTTGTGTTGGAAATGAGGTAATGTTTATTGTTCTCGTTCGATAACGGTTTGATTTTTTATTTTTTAGATTCAACGATAATTTCACGTCATTTTCATTTTTTTCGATTTGTCACTGTCATTTTGCTTAGGGTTCCAACTTCAACGGTTGGCAACTAAACATGAGATTTGTGTTCGTTGCGAGATTTAACCTAACATCTTATGGTATGAGCCGACGATAGTCATGTACTACTTTTTGTCACTAATGGTTTGCTTAGGGTTCTAACTTCAACGGTTGACAACTAAACATGAGATTTGTGTTCGTTGCGAGATTTAACCTAACATCTTATGGTATGAGCTGACGATAGTCATGTACTACTTTTTGTCACTTTGCCTTGTTACTAATGGTTTGCTTAGGGTTCTAACTTTAACGGTTGACAACTAAACATGAGATTTGTGTTCGTTGTGAGATTTAACCTAACACTTTATGGTACGAGCTGATGACAACCATGTATCACCTTTGTCACTTTGCCTAAAATCAAAGTGAAATGTCATTTCCGACATTTTGTAGATGTGAATTTGGATGGTCCTTATGGGATCAATAGTTATACGCACAACTAGTGGCTATGTTGCATCGTACAAAAGTTTCAACATTTTGTTCTTTTTTCATTTTACCTTTTTCTTGAATTATTCTATTAAAAAATATCGTGAAAGATTTTTTTTTTTCTATAAAACCGACACAGAAGTCTATTATTCCCGATTCATAATCTTGAAGGTTTGATACGTTGTCACCACAAGTCAAGTTCAGGTACAAGAGTAAAAAAAATATTGATTAAGTAGATTCAATAGCACGACCTTAAATAATCACATATCATGATCATGAAAACCATCTTTCACGTGTATTAGATTAAATAATTTCATAGGTTGTAGACTATAGTCCCTTTCATAAGATATCGACCACCACTTATTTCTTTAATATCGATTAAATCACCACTTCTTTTTTTATGATTAGTTATTACCTCCATTGTAGTAATGCTCTCTCTGCCTGATGTATTATTTAGTATTTCTACAATTTAGTGAATTTTTAGTTGAACACTTAAAAGGTACGATCTTGTAGCTCATCCCACTCTAAATCTTATATATATAGAATCTTAACTATGAGGGGAGAAATCCCGTCATACATAATTCATATCATATAGGGTATGACTATGTAAATCATATATATGCAGGGAGTGACCCGAACTCCATCATGTGAGTTCATGTCATGTAAGGGACGACTCCATAGATCTGAGCCCCATTATGTATATTTCAAATATGATAAATTTAAAAATTAAGTGAAAAAATGAATGAACTAGTTCTAAAAATTTAACACAACATGGAGTAATAAAAAAAAAAAAAAAGTAATCTATAACTAAAATGATTTAAAAAAAAAAAAAAACATCCGACACCCGAGTAAAAGAGAGGTACATGAAAAAATCAGAACCGCATCCAAATGAGAACGATCTTGAAGATAGTATAACTAAATAAAGTTAAAAAAGAATTGAAAGTTAGTATCTATATCAATAAACTGCACATTCTTTTTGATGAAAAACATTGAGCAAGGACAAAACATGTTACGATGTGGTACGAGAATATCAAGACCATAACGTATGAGTACGAGTGTGTATGGTCCATATCATATAAATATCTAGTCCTTATCTCTCTTAGATATTTGAGAACTTGTGGTTGATGCCTTGCCCTTTTTTTTATTTGTTTATTTATTTAATTATGTTCATAAAATTGATTCTTTATTGTGTGGCTTTCATTGTAATGAATATGGAATTGATGTCCTCCATTTAATTCTCTTCCTTTTTTAAAACAATTTATTTTGGTTGAAAATGTAATTGTTGGGTAAGGTTATTTTTCCCAATAAACTCTAAAACATCTCACCATGGAAAATATCATATGTTCATATGGTCCGAGAATCTGACCGACTCGAACCCCCAACCCAAACCAAAAATGTTGGGTTGAGTTAGATTTTTATGATTGGGATTGGGTTCAATTTTTGGAATACAAACCCAACTAACTCGAAAATAGGGTTACAAGTCAACCCTATACTACCCTACTTTTAACTATTATCATGAAATTAAAAATATTTGACCTTTGTATGTCACGGTTAAAAGGAACGGGAGTGGGATTGAAAGTTGATTTTCATTCATATTCACCGCCTTTAAAATATATTACTAACAAAATCCTGAAAAAACAGAAAATATACGGCTAACTAATTCCTAGAAATAAGGAAAAAAATCTCTCCCAGAAATAACATAAAAAATCCTAATGGATTATATCTCTATAGAATATATTCTATAACTAATTTTATATCTGAGAAGTTGGAGAGTGTATGTAATTTCATATTAGTAACTGATATTAGTAATGAATTGTGACTGGTAACTTTATATCCGAGCAACCCAACAGATAATTTGGACTTTTTAAATAATTAAAAAAAAACAACCCGACAACCTAACCAAACTCGAAAATAGAGTGCTGGGTTGCTCGAGTTACCAATCTGACCGACCGAAATTTTAGGTTGGTCTAAAATATTTTTCTAATCCAACCCAATTCAATCCATGTTGACTTTTATCGTCTAAATTTATTAAATTTAAATTGATTGATGAATAAGTTTAATCATCAACGGTTTGGTTTACATGGTTTGGTTCAGCAAGTTGCTGCTGGTTAGCAAGAGGTTGAAGAACGATCCATTTCCGGTTCGGTTTGGTTTGGTTGGAGGTTCAATGGTTCGGTTTACATGGTTTGGTTAATTTCAATTTAAAATAAACTACCAGAAAATACAACCCCAAGAACTTTATTAGCTCAGCAGACCCATTTACTAGAAAGAAGGCCCAACCCTAAGCCCAATAACTTACAAGACCTAATCAGGGTTGACTTGGTCACCAAGTCAACAATTTTGGTCAACTGTCCATATTTGTCCTAGGTGGCATGAATTGGGTTGGGAAATCTTTTGGACTAACCTAAAATTCCGGGTTGGTTGGATTGATGACCTGAGAAACCCACCGGAAGAGAGTTTGAAGCCTAACCCAACCCAATCCTCTATTTTCGAGTTGGGTTGGATTGGTTGTCGGGATCTTAAAAAATCATATCTATCCTCAATACATGTTACGTTAATAACTAAAACTCATAAAACTCAAATATCAAACATTTACAAGTCACAATACATCACTAACATTGGTTACAAACGTCAATTCTTAACATTGATAATAATCTTAAAAGTAGGGTAGAGTTGACTTGACTTGTAATCTTATCTTCCCGTTAGTAAAAAAATGACGACTCGCCAACTAATCCAAAATTTTCAATTTTTTAAAAAATTTAACTTAATCTAAATCGAAAAAAAAAATATATATAGTCTTATCTTATAGTTTGGATTGGATAGTCTGAAATGATCAGATTATTAATAATGGTCTTTGATCGTTATCCCCCTCGACCAAAATTTTTATTATTAAATAATGTATTCTATTTATATTAAAATATCTTCTTATTGATAAATTGATGTAGTTCTTCCTTCCAAGTCTTTATTATTATTATTATTATTATTATTCATATAGTTTATTACTTTAGGAGATTAGATATACATATAATAACAATAAATATCGAAAAATCAAGAAATCTATAGATCGTACTAAATCGACAAGTTCGATATACATAAATGATTGATTATCACAAGTAAAATCTCAACAAAGTGGTACAATCTCCATGTACTACAAGCTCATATCACGAACATGTGGTACAATCCTCATGCACATAGATAGATCGTTTACTCTAAGGCCATATGGATATTTGTCTTAAGTACTTTTGTAATTCTTATGTACACAGATAGGTAACTACAATGCTTTTCATGTACAGATATAGACAATTGTCTCAGAACACTCAATGTCACGAGATGCAACAACGACCTTTAAAACTCCAAGAACCTTTTGGCAATACCCAATCGAAAAGAAAAAAAAGTTTGAGGGAGTGACAACCTATAATCTAGAGGAAAAATACTTCACGGCACGATTCCAAAGCTTTTAAACTAAGAAATGATTTAAAAATAACCATGAACGGTTAAAAAAACTTTAATCCTTGATTTTCTTATTCAATTTCTTGATCGATCTTCACATTTTCTAGAACAACTTAGCAATAGTTTAAGCTCTCATTCAACTGTAAATGTTCATAATCGATCCTTAATGAGTTATTCGTAATTATACTTGAGTAAAAAGTCTGTTTTACCCCGTAGTTACATTTTTTATAAGTAATACTGATTCTCTAATGAACAATTTTTTTATAATTCAACCATAAATCAAGTCCCTTTCGAGCTAATGAGAGGGTGGACCCCATCGTTCAAGTCCCTAAATCAACACACGGAACTACTCATCTACTTTACCACATACGGAAAAGAGTGAATTACATATTGTGAAATCATGTTCTTAACTCTCTATTTGGTCAAGTCTCCAAAATGATAGACATATTGAATCGACTATGAAAGTTACTCTCACCCATGCAAATCAAAGGACAAGTCTTCATAGGCAAGAGTTCATTACTCATTCAGGATTAAGATCGAGTTACATATGATCATTATGTGAAATATTAATCTTCTCATTTAACGAATTTAGAATGAGAGAATAAATATTTTATGGTCAAATCTTATATAAATTCAGTGTATATGATACTTCCACTCATATGTCATAGGAACGATTTGATTTAGTTCTACAACTTGTTTCTAAACTCAAGATTCAAATCACTCTCTGATTGATCAAGGTAACGTGAATACCTATAACATGTAAATCTAAACACAAGAAATGCAGAAAAAAGAAACTTATAGCTTAAGCATAATATGCAACTTTCACGTTAATTTCAAAAATTCAACGAGCTTGAAAATAAATTTTAAAGTAGACTATTATCAATTGGAAGGTTACAAAAAGCTATATTTAAAAAAAAAAAATACGAATATGATTGCATATATTTACAAAAAAAAAAAGAAAAAAGAAAAAAGAAAAAAAGAAACGAGTTAATTTTTGAGAAGTGGAAACTAAATGGGCACAAAATTCACGGTGATGGAGGCATATGATCGGAAGGCACGTACAGGAAGGCGGCGTAGTTGAGATTCTTCTCTGTAAATCAAAGAAAACACTTCGTTAACTCCGAAAGAAACCAAATCCAGAGCAACGCCTTCGATGGGCCTGGAGATGGAATCCTTAGCCGCCTCAATCGGCGTCTCGGTCCCAGTTCTCCGGTTCCTTCTCTGTTTCGTCGCCACCATTCCGGTCAGCTTTCTATGGCGGCTTGTTCCAGGTCGTTCCACCAAGCACCTCTATTCCGCCCTCTCCGGTGTTCTTCTCTCTTACCTCTCATTTGGGTTCTCTTCCAACCTCCATTTCTTGGTCCCCATGGTCCTGGGTTATGCTTCGATGCTCCTCTTCCGTCGCCATTGCGGCTTAATTACCTTCTTCCTCGGCTTTGGTTATCTCATTGGATGGTAAGCCATTATTGGGCGTTTCTTTTGTTATTCGATTCAATTGGTTTTCTTATTCGACTTCGATTGATAGGGTTCTTGAATTGAACAATCTGATTGTAGTTTCTATTGTTTTCCATTCTTCGAATTATTGTTGTGTCACTTTAATTTGTGTTGAATCTGGTGGAAATTGAACTTGGGATAATGTTCTGTTCTTGTAATTCTGTCATGCAGCTCAGATTGTGTTTGTTTGTCTTCTGGGCTTTGGTTGACTATGATTTTGACTTGCAGGAAGATGTAACATAGGTTTGAGCTTCGTACTCGGGTTTTTATCGACCGGGCTGTTCGATATAAGCAAAAAAATTATAGTACTTGTAGAATTAGTTGTTTGGAAATTAAGAGCGTTTGTGCTGGAGATGACTTGTAACAGCCCAAGCCTACAACCAGTAGATATTGTCCTCTTTGGGCTTTCTCTTTCAGGCTTTCCCTCAAGGTTTTTAAAACGCGTTTGCTAGGTAGAGGTTTCCATACCCTTATAAAGGTTGTTTTGTTCTCCTCCCCAATCGATGTGGGATCTCACGCTACATCTATGCTAAGTTCCTTTAGTCTTTTAGTTTTCCTGAGCTTGTCTTGGTATAGTTATGGCACTGATAAGCTAAATTCTTGTCCCTGAATTTGTTTTTCATGTTTGGTGGAGATAATTTGATAGCTAGAATAGTGAGTCGATGCTTATTAAGATAGAGTCGTTACGACGGATTAAGATTGTTGACACTTCGAAGAGATTTGTAAGCATGGAAAGGATTATAAGCAGATATAGAGTTTATGACTTTGTTGAAAGTCATAGTTAAAATACCATTTTGAAACAGTTATGATGTTTCCTTAGCTGAAAAGCTCCTCCTCTTTCCGAAAGTCTGGCTACATTATATGTTTTCGGGATCCATACAAACATCGCTACTCAATTTTCATTGAGGGGATGAAATGGACTTCCATTGTCGTTTCTTTGGACGAGGCCTTTGAGGAGGAACCGTGCTTAGAAATGTCTATGTTGTCAAACTTCTTGGAACTATGATACAACATTTTCTTCCTTGATTATTGTGTAAATAAATTTTGGTCTGAAAAAGATATTGCTTCTAGGGAGGAGAATGTAACATTATTTATAAGGGTGGAAACCTCTCCCTAGCAGACGCGTTTTAAAAACCTTGAGGGGAAGTCCGAAAGGAAAGGCCCAAAGAGGACAATATCTACTAGCGGTGAGTTTGGGCCGTTACTAATGGTATCAGAGGCAGATACCGAGCGATGTGCCAGCAAGGACGTTGGGCCCCAAAGGAGGGTGGATTGGGGGGGTCCCACATCAATTGGAGAAGGGAACGAGTGCCAGCAAGGACACTGGGTCCTGAAGTGGGGTGGATTGTGAGATCCCACATCGGTTGGGGAGGAGAACGAAACATTCTTTATAAGGATGTGGAAATCTCTCCCTAGCAGACGCGTTTTAAAAATCTTGAGGGGAAGCCCGAAAGGGAAGACCCAAAGAGGACAATATCTACTAGCGGTGGGCTTGGGCCGCTACAATCAGATTCTTACGAACGTTGCTAATCCATTTAGCATAGCCCTGATCTCCAAATGAAACTTGAACACCACTGAAAATGAGTAGGAATTAAACTTAAAAGCTAGTTAGAGGGGAAGAAGTCCATAGGAGGTTAGAGAAAGCAGCGAGAGCCGAATGATTGGCAACGACAGTCGCCGGGGGAGCAGCAGAACATGCACAAAATGCAGGATTGTTGGTTTTTTTATTTGATAAACTTATAATCAAATTTTACCATCACCATTCTGCAAATTTTTTGAAGATTTACCTCGGAATCTGTTAGCGTGTTTCGTAAAGAAAATGATCTTAGATATCAAATCTGATGTTGTGTTATCTCCCTTGAGGCACTAAAAATCTAGCATTTAATTATTGCTTGTGTTTCAAATCCATTTGCATCATAAAGATCTTTCAGATTCTTGAGATTGTGCTTTTGGTTCCAGAATTCTTGACTATTTGTAAACATGTGTAGCCATGTATATTACATGAGTGGGGACGCTTGGAAGGAAGGAGGTATCGATGCAACTGGTAAGATCACTCGTTCGACTCCGTGTCTTCTTTTTCTTTCATTACAATCCAAGCGTGTCGTTACTGTGACATTCTTTCCACTATATTGTTCAGGGGCCTTGATGGTGTTGACACTGAAAGTCATTTCGTGTTCGATAAACTATAACGATGGGTTGTTAAAAGAAGGTTTAAGCGAGGCTCAAAAGAAAAATCGATTGATTAAGTTACCATCGTTAATCGAGTACGTTGGTTACTGCCTCTGCTGTGGCAGCCACTTTGCTGGTCCTGTTTTTGAAATGAAGGATTATCTTGAGTGGACTGATGGAAATGGGGTGTGTCCATTCTTCTTCTGCTTTGATCGTTTTACCCCCGAACTTTCGGAACGATGTTCTTATGTCGAATTTTGTCATCTTGGTTCTTTTTCAGATTTGGAAGCATGATGAACAAAATCCATCTCCATCACCATATTGTGCAACAATTAGAGCTCTTTTCCAAGCCGCTGTTTGTATGGGCTTGTATTTATACCTCGTACCGCAGTTTCCATTGTCTCGTTTTATCGATCCTGTCTACCAGGATTGGCCGTTCTGGAAGCGTCTCGGGTACCAATATATGGCAGGCTTCACGGCACGCTGGAAATATTACTTCATCTGGTCAATTTCAGAGGCCTCCATCATTATTTCTGGCTTAGGTTTCAGTGGTTGGACGAAATCTTCTCCGCCTAAACCGCGCTGGGACCGTGCAAAGAACGTTGACGTTCTTGGTCTCGAGTTTGTGAAGAGTGCAGTTGAGATTCCTCTTAAATGGAATATTCAAGTCAGCACCTGGCTTCGTCATTGTGAGTTTCTTTCCAGCCCGAGGTTTACACGTCTGTACTGTTTTCGTTAGCCTTAATATGAGATCCCACATCGGTTGGGGAGGAGAACGAAACATTCTTTATAAGGGTGTGGAAACCTCTCTCTAGCAGACACGTTTTAAAAACCTTGAAGGAAAAGTCAAAAAAGGACAATATCTGTTAGCGGTGGGCTTGAGCCGTTATATTTAAGCATTTCACTAGTAAAATGATCTCATTGCTGTTTCATGCTGGTGTAGATGTTTATGAAAGGCTGGTTCAAAAGGGGAGGAAACCTGGATTCTTTCAGCTGCTGGCAACACAGACAGTCAGTGCTGTTTGGCATGTGAGTATCATGAAAGACATTACTGCTTTTAATCTTTTACACATTCAAAATCTCTGGTTATTTTTGTGTTCCGACATCGACTTGCTTTTCTGATCTCCCGAAAAAATATAGGGTCTGTATCCTGGATACATCATCTTCTTTGTTCAGTCCGCTGTGATGATTGCTGGTTCACGAGGTATGTAATGGCCTAACTGTTATCATACTGTCCCATCTTCAGTTATGTAACTCTTTTCGTTGTTTCCTCGGCCTCGGTACGACCTATCGAGCAGTTATTTACAGATGGCAACAAGCTATTCCTCCATCCATGGCGTTCGTCAAAAGTATACTCGGATTTTTGAACTTTGCTTACACAGTTTTGGTTCTGAACTACTCCTGTGTTGGGTTCATGGTACGTCTCTTTTGCTTGTTCGCTATCTCTCGTCGTGCTCTTCTGATGCTATAATGTTTTGGGCAGGTCTTGAGCTTGCACGAGACGCTTGCCTCGTATGGAAGCGTGTACTACATTGGAACCGTTATTCCCATCACGCTGATCGTACTTGGTTCGGTTATTAAACCCGCCCCGGCTAGATCGAAAGCTAGAAAAGATCAGTAAGGTAAGATAGGTTGATCCTTTTGATGGGTTTCTGAATAACTTTAGAATGAGTGTGGGAGAACATTTGTTGAATGATTGTGTGATGGATTCTTTTGAGTTGAAGCCATTGAGAAGGATAGAAGTGGTTTGAATTCAAAACGTTTTAGCTTTACATAATTTTGAGTAGTTTGTTGAGTTATTGTGGAAAATTCTTGCCTTGATGCTTAATTCATTAATAGGGTTCTCCAAAATTTGTTTGAGTTATGGATATCAATTGTGAAGCGCAATATTTTGGTAAAAAATACGTTTAGTCTCTTAGACGACTTTTGAACTTTAGTTTGTCACGACTTAGTCAATCAAGTTCTTGTTCGTTATTGTTCGTTAAACGAATGATGTTATGTACGAAATGGGTATGTGTTTCAAGGGATCATAAATGAATAGTTTTATAAGGAGGGAGATGGTTACACATTCGCTAATGGAAAAACCAAAGATTTTATTACTTAATGCTTATAGATGTTGAATTTTGGCACGTTACGTATTGTCGTCAGCCTCACAGTTTAGGTTTCCACACTCTTATAAGAAGTGTTTCATTCCTCTCTCCAACCGATGTGGGATTTCACAATTCACTTCCTTTAGGAACCCATCGTCCTCGCTGGCACACCGCCCAGTGTCTGGCTCTATACTATTGGTAAACAGCCCAAAGTCCTTTGCTAACAGATATTGTCTGTTTTGACTCATTACGTATCACCATTAGCCTCACGGTTTGAAAACGCGTTTGTGAATAAAAAGTTACCACACCCACATAAAAAATGTTAAGTCATCCAAATGAAATATTGGGAAAATTTCTCAGAGTCAAAAGAGCATTTTGAATTATTTCATACGACTTAACTTATGTGATTTTCTCTTATCAGGTTCTTGTAAATAGAATCGAATAAAGATATTAAGAGTTTCTAAAATCAAAATAGAAAAAAAAGAGACGAGAATTTATAGAATGCACATCTGTAAGAACAAGTAATAAAGAGATGGTTTAGTAGATCATCGATTAGTATATGGAATAATTAATAAAAAATAACGGATCCCATCTCTCACAACCCATTTACCACAGTAAAAAGTTTGTCTCAACGACACGTAGAAATTCTTCATCAATTCTCTTCAACAAGTTTGGTAAAGGAAGGATTGTCTTAGAAGAGACTTTATATTAAGTTGATTCTCCAAAACTTCTATTATTTTTTCTTTTTCAAGTTGCACGAACATAAACAATATTTAAATTATATGATCTAAGCAGCATGATATAATATTGATATATATTTTTAATTAATTTACTAAACACAATTTATAAATGATGAAAACATGGAACACAACTAAATTTTAAAGAATAAGGATCACAGAGAATGACGGTGAAAAATGAGTGAATTTTGAAATGCGAGAAAATAGAAATAACTTAAAAGAACTCCACTTCGATCGAAGCCTCTTCAACTTTAATTTTGAATAACAGCAATTGGACCTGATGAAAACTTTGGAGGCTAGTTAGAGCTTTTTTTTAGTTGATTGACCTTTATCATTTAGTATCAGAGTTTTCCCTTGTATTGATTTCTTATCATTTGGTATTAGAGCTTTCGCTTGAGTTGATTCCTTATCATTTGGTATCATAGTGCATTCATTTGGATTGATTCCTTATCATGTTCTAGGAAATCATTGTAGCCATTTTTGAGAAAAGAAAAGAGAATATATTAAAGGAATCATAGAAAAAAAAAAGAAAAAAAATGTGAAACTATTTTAAAATTGTTTGTATGAAAATAATATAATAACAAATAATGTTTTGATGGTATGATCCAAGCAGTATGAAATAATATTGACAAATTTTTTTTAACATAAGTTTTACTACCAAACATAATTTAAAAACAATAAAAACATGAAGTTTAATTTTTACGGAGGCAATTAACTGAATATTCAAAAGAGGTGAAACCTCGACATAAGTGAGAATGAATCCAAAGGACGAAAGCAAACAAATTTTGAGCTGGATAGAACTTTGGCTAAGGTTAATCAAGTAAGTGGTCTTACTATCGGCTCGGTCGGAAGACTTGTCTTATGTATGATGACACGTGCCCAGTGGCCCTTGCATGTGTCATGTATGTTTATATGATATTATGATGATGTGATTCGATATGATATTATGATGTATTATGATGACGCTATGATGCTATGATGATGTGAGCTGATATGACATTATGATGTATTATGATAATGTTATGATGTTGTGATGATACGATGTACTATGATGCTACGATATGTTAGGATGATAATGCATTATGGCATAATGACATAAGATGTATGATTATGATATGACATAATATGACAATATCTCATATTACTATGATGTGCATGTATGAGATGTCATGTTGCATTATGATGAAGACCTTTCTTATTCACAACCCCTATGATGTTATAAATGATAAATGTATGAAGACTTATGCATGCATGTTACCTAGTGTAACATGTGAAAGATGTGTGGGGTTGTGTCACATGAATCATTAAAGATGAAAACTATAGAAACCTCATGCATATTGTATGTTCATTTACATCGGGTTACTTTCCCTTTTATGTCGATGAGTACGGACGCATATACTATGATGATGATGATCATCACCATGCCTTGCATGATATTCGAGAATTTGTTGTACCTCCAAACGTCCTACTACAACCAACTAGCCCGACTATGATAAGTCCAAGGGGTGTGCGAACCATCTTGTGGGCTCACGCTAGCACGTGTGGGCCGTGTGTAAGAAAGTACTGCACATCAAATTTGTCCGGACTAGAAATCACCTCTATGATAGTTTTAAACGATAAATCCCTAATCATGATTGCATGTGTTTGCATTCCCTGACCCCAATAGTGGGGTCACTTACTGAGTATTTCTTAAAATACTCAAGTCGTGTGCTACTTTTATATTTCAAGTAAAGGCAAAGCACTCCTGTACGGTTGATGGCGGCATCGCGATTAAAGATCATGTCACATGCATAGGGTAGTTGCATATAATTTTGTAGATTGAATAAGACATTATTGGTTTATTTTAATATTTCTTTTGTATTGTTTTAAAGATATTTTCTTAAATAGGTAAGTCAATGACATTGTTTTATGATGTTTTAAATGATTAATTCGACATAATAAGTTATGATATGAAGACGTTAACGACTTTATGTTAGCAAAAAACTAGAGTCGTTACCGTCATCATAAGAGAGAATAATGAAATAATGAGAGAGGGAGAGAGAGAAAATGAGAGTAATGAAAAAAAAATTAAAAATATAACATAAATGAGAAAGAAAGGAAGGAAAATGCTTTTCAAATCTCTATGAGCTTTTCTAAAAAAATAATAGAGTATCTACCATGGCCACTAATGTCTATTAATCATTAACCAATCATATCATATGCCTCCAAGATGCATAATTATTGCATGATAAGTTATATAAAATGACAAAAAAAATGATTGGACGTGACAATATTTAAAAAATAATAATAATAATAAAGAAAGAAAATAAGTTAATTAATAATAATAAAAAAAATAATCGATCCCATCTCTAAGAACCCGTCTCCCCGTAACGAACTATCTCTCTGTCACTCGAAACTTTCTCGAAAGGAAGAATTCACATCAAGTTGATTCTCCAAAACTTTTATTATTTTTTTGTCAAGTTCCACAAACAAATAATATTTGGATTATAGGATTCAGACATATTTTTTTAATTAAATTTTACTATCCAGCACAATTTAAAAAAATGAAAGTATGAAATACAACTTGATTTTAAGGAATAAGAATTACCGAGAATGACTATGAAAAATGAGTGAATTTTGAAATGCCATGACAAGAAAGTAGAGATAACTTAAAATAAATCCACTTCGATCAAGGTCTCGTCAACTTCAATTTTGAATTCCAACTATTGGATCTGATGAGGGCATAGTCAATTAGAGGCTAATTAGAGAGTTGATTGTCCTTCATTTGGTATAGAGCTTTTCCTTGAGTTGATTGACCTTATCATATCTTTCCCTTGGATTGAGTCCTTATCATTTGGTATTAGAGCTTTCGCTTTGATTGATTTCTTATCATTTGATATCAGAGTCTTCTTTTGAGTTGATTCCTTATCATATTCTAAGAAATCGAGTCATGATATAGCCATTTTTAAGGGAAATAAAAGTAAGAATCCATTAAACTTGGAAGAGAATTAAAAAAAAAAAAAAGAAACACATAAAGAAATAAAACAAAAAAATAAGGAAAGCTTAAACGGTTTTTAAATTGTTTGTAAAAAAAAAAAATTATAACAAAGAATGTTTGTGATATGGAAATCAACCCAAGGAAAAGTATAGAATGGATTACCTTGATGATCAAGATAAATAGTAAAGAAAACTCGTTTCTAAATTCGTGATTCGAATCACTCCACAAGAGATTTGATTAATTCCACTTGAATGACTCTAGCATGCAAGTTCTAAACACAAGAATTTGCAAAGAAAAACTGAGCTCTCAAGATATGAACCATGACCAAGGAATTTCCATACCTTAAGGTTCAATTATAAGGTTTCTTACATTTCAAGCAATGCAGTCTAAAAACATATACCCAGAACTTCATACGTTCTAAACGACATAGTCTGAATAGTTACGACCAAGGCTTCATACGTTCCAAGCGGCATAGTCTAAAACCTGCATCTAAGACTTTTTACGTTCCAAGCGATGCAGTCTAAAAACTTAAATCCAAAGCTTTTTAAGTTTCAAGTGATATAGTCTGAGTTATGAACATGTTGCACCGTAACTATTTACTTAGATTTGCTCCAATAGCTTGAAAATGTAGAAATCAAACATATAATCTCAATCAATAATCACGTTTGGACAAAATATCATGAATGAAAGATTCTATTTCTTTTGAAATTTATTTACTTTTCATTCATTATCCATTCGGTACGATCATAGATTCAATTATTACGCAGATAAAACATCACTCTTGAAAGCTGTCAACTTTATAGTGTTACTTTTTCCCCATTCATTCAACAATACATCTCCTAAATGCCACTATTAATCCTTTTAACACTAAACAAATGCGAAGTTGTTTAAAAAGAGACCAAAACCTTACGTGGGTCCATTCTTTTAATCAACGACTTTCGTTATAGAGAACGATGTCATTTCAAGTTGTGTCAAATGAGATGACACCAAATAATGCTTCTTTTGATGATGGTGTTCCTCGTCTATCCAACCTTTCGTTTCAATTTCAATAAATTATAAACATATTTATTGTATTATAAACATTTATAGAAGGTGTTAAAACATATTTAGTTCATATATACATTAATTATAAAGTCATATTTGAAAATACTTTTAATATATACGGAACGTATATAAGTTATTTTTGATATTTTTATCTCAAATATATTCATAGTTCTCTAATGCGTGTAGTAGTGGTATCATAGAAATGTATTTGAAAGTATTTCGGTCTTCTCCTTCCTCCCTTCTGTTGTTGTCACCTCTAATAGTTGTCGTCGTCATTTGTCGCTACCTCAAATTTTTTTTTCTTTTTCTTCTTCTTTATTCTTTATACATTTTCTCATCCCTGATCAAAGATCGGACGGATAGAACTTTAGAACCTGAAATAAATATCAGAAATTAGTACGTCAAACCGTTTATTTTTTAATGGAACTTGGAATAATATTTTTGAAAATGAGAAATAGATAGAGACTATTGTACAATATGATCGATAAGATATGTGTTTTGATGTGGTTAGGAAACAAATTTGTGATTTAAAAGGAGTGAAAATCATGTTCATTGTTGCAGAATTAAAAAAATACTAAGTTTAGTTAGTTCAATCCACGGTTTAGGCATATCTTACAACTTTGAAGACGAAGTGAACGAAATTTTAGAACACATGAAAAAGTTTCCCAATGTTGATGATTATGAAGATCTTTACATTGTTGTAACAACCAAGCCCACCGCTAGCTAATATTGTTTGTTTTGGTCCATTACGTATCGCCATCAGCTTCACGGTTGTAGGTTTCCACCCTCGAGGAATGTTTGGTTCCCTTGTCCAATTGATGTGAGATCTCACAATCCATCCCTTTGGGGGCCATCGTCCTCGCTGGCACACTACTCGATGTCTGGTTCTAATACCATTGATAAGCAATCTATGCCCACCGCTAACCGATATTGTCCGCTTTGGCCGGTTGCATATCGTCATCAACCTCACAATTTTAAAATGAGTATGTTAGAAAGAGGTTCTGTAACAACCGGTAAAAAAAAGGAAAAAAAAGAAAATTGTAATATCTGTCCTTCATTTTTAAGCCAAAAACAGAATTTCCCTTTAGAATTTTCATCTACAGTACAAGTTCATTTACAGGATTCTTCTTCAGATTTTCCATCTACAATAACGGTTCTTTTCAGAAAAAGTGAAGCGTTTCCATAAACCTCCTACAATTCGTACACTTTCCTCTTTCGATATTTCACTGATTCAAGCTCACAAGAAATAATGTTATCGTTTCGTAACTATTTTGGTAAGTCAATTTCCAAATTCACTTTTAATCAGAATTTCATCCATTTCATTATAGATCTCTTGAATTGTTCTACAAAAGATGTATCATCAAAATGAGTAAAAAATTAATTATAAGGGGCCATAATTTCATTAAAAGCAGTAGGCACAAAGATAAAAAAATGAGAGGAAATAAAGGAAAAAAAATTTAGAGAAAGTATCGGTCCAATGAAACTAGAAAGGACAGTTTCGTAAAATGATATGTTTAATATGGCTTGTATTCATTAGGCATATTTATAATAAATACTAGTATATGCATGAAAATGATTTTATTAAGAAACGTCATATGTTTCAATTAGATGTCTCAAACATAGCAAGAAAAAAAAAACGCAGTGTTATGACCGTAGAGATGGAAAGGAATGTACCAACGTATACTAACGAGTATGTAGTTTCAAATGAAAATTATCGAGGGAGCTTGATAAACGACAATATTTTATAGTCTGCTATAAATATTAAAAGTGGTAGTGTCGAAATAAAATTTCATCACTATGAATGATGAAATTAAAGTATGGACATGAAAAAAAAAAAAAAAAGAGCCAACACCATAAAAATTGAAACATCCTATATTTAGACTGATTTATGAATGACACAAATGTCTTTGATGGGAGCTAACTTTTGGAAGTAGTGAGATGTAGAAAACTACCCTATCTTAGTACAAATTGAAAAGTTTTAAAACTACAACGGCAAGTATGAAAGTTATGAGGTAGTTTAAAAGTATCTAGCCACAATTTGGAGGAGATATTAAGATCATGGTCAAAATTCACCTTTAAATTTTCCATCTACCGGAAAAGTTCGTCTAAGAAAAAGTAGAGTTTTTCCATAAACCTCCTAACGTACATTGTTCGTCCCTCGGTGTTGCACATATTCAAGCCCACAAAGAAGTAATGTTATGGTTTCGAGACCATTTCGGTAGGTCAATTTTCAAATTCATTTTTTCGTCAGAATTCTATCAATTTCATTACCGATCTCTTGAATTGTGCTAGAAAAGAAATACTAAAGGATCTATATGTTCTGGTAAATTACATAACTAATTTTTCATCAAAAAGTAGTCGAAAATTAACATAAGTAGCTATAATTGGATTAAAAGTAGAAAAAAATAATAATAATAGAGGAAAAAATCTGAAAAGTGTAACCCACCTGATTTTAATTTGAAGAATTTTAAATACTAAACAATAGAGTTGATTTGGAAAGAAAAAAAGAAAAGAAAAGATAGAATAGATATGTAGAGATATTTGTTTGTTCTCAATTATTGAACTACAAGGTGAATGATTTTTGCCGTCATTCTATTTTAATTTATATCATCAAGAAAATTGATATGAGGTTGAATTGGATGTTGAGAGTACAAAGAATAGTTAGTAACTTCCTACCCCAACCAAATAAATGATCTTACTATTAGCATGATGGCTAGAAGTTTGTGTTCTGTATGACATGTGCTCCGTGGCTCTGCACGTGTCATATGTTTGATATGTGTGAGTTGTTTATGAAATGATATGTTGACGATATGATACATGTTATGATATGATATGTTTGACGATATGATACATGTTATTATATGATTTATGATATGATACGTGCATGACATGATATGGTATGTTGAAGGATATGTTATGTGCATGATATGATATAACACGATGTAGACATAAATGATGGACAATAAAAATATTTTGACACAATACACAACCTCGAAATATGTTTTAAAGGCTATGTCGTAAAATGATATAATACGAAAGAAAATGGAAGAGGTTGTCTTACATGATCTAATTAAACGTGAAAATGTTGAGACCTCATGCATTATTGTATTTCACATACATCGAGATATTTTTCCTTTATGATGAGTACAGATGCGTACGTTATGAAAAGAAAAACGATTGTCATGTTTAACATGACACTACGATGGTCATAACTCATACCGAGTATTCGACAATAGTACCAAAAAATTGTTTTACGAAAACGTTTTAAATTAATATTTTCGCACAAAGTATTACGACTTTAGATTAACAGAAACTAGGGTCGTTATTGAGAGAAGAAAAAAAAAGGAAGGGAGAGAGAAAACGAGAGTAATGAAAAAAATTAAAAAAATAAAATAAATGAGACGAAAAGGAATGTAAATGCTTTACAAATCCCTACAAGCACGATTTTCTAAAAAAAACTTATTTTATTTTATTTTTATTTTTTATGGTTTATCTTGAAAAATATAATGGGCCATTTCTAGTTGACTTCCCAATGCTATTTACATTACTTCTATCATTTCGTTAATTAATGAGGAAGAAAATGGTCACACCTAGATGCTACAAATGGAAACACTAGGGGCACACTTTTTTAGTGTTATGGTCATCGAGCTTATAAGACTCTACATCGGTTGGGGAGAGAACGAAACACCTCTTATAAAGGTATGGAAACCTTTGAGACACGTTTTTAAAACTTTGAGAGGAAGCCCGAAAGGAAAATTCCAAGGAGGACAATATTTGTTAGTGGTGGGCTTGGGCCGTTACAAATGGTATCAGAGCCAGATACGGGGCGATGTGCCAGCGAGGAGGTTGTTCCCCAAAGGGGTAGACACGAGGTGGTGTGCCAGTAAGAACGCTGGCCCCAAAGGAGGGTGGATTTGGTGAGGGTCCCACGTCGATTGGAAAAAGAAATGAGCGCCAATGAGGACGCTGGGCCCTAGAGGGGGTGAATTTGGTGAGGGTCCCACATCGATTAGAGAAAGGAACGAATGCTAGTGAGGACGCTGGGCCCTAAAGTGGGTGTATTGTAAGATCCCATGTCGGTTGGGGAAGAGAATGAGTGTGAAAATCTCTCTCTAACAGAAGCGTTTTAAAAACTTTGGGAGAAACTCAAAAGGGAAAGCCCAAAAAAGAATATATCTGCTAGCGGTAGACTTGGAACGTTATATATGTGGATGAGCATGAATAATTCAATTAGCAGTATTAAGAAGCTTTTAGTTTCAATTTCCACTTTCCATTGACTCTATTCCTTTAGATTATATCCAATTAACTCCTTATCTTGTCTACTTTAATTTACTTCAATAGCTCAAAATTTAGTCGTGAAATTAAGAAAAACTACGTTTAATTGATTCAATCCATCGTTTAGGTCTATTTCACCATTTTGGTCTATTTCACCACTTTGAAGATGAAATGAATAAAATTCTAGAAGACATGCAAAAGCCTCACAATCTTGACGATGATGAGGATCTTTATGTTACTGCTCTTAGATTTCGATTGCTTAGACAACAAGGTTACTATATTTCCTGTGGTAAGTCTCTCAATTAAATTTTTTCAAGAATTATACAGTTTAAAAAAACAAATTTATAATTTTACTTTTCATATATTTTAAACGGACGTATTCAACAAGTTTACGAATGAAAAGGGAGATTTCAAAGAATCAATCGTGAAGGATGAGAGTGGAATATTAAGCTTGTATGAAGCGTCATATTTGAGAATGAACGGGGAGAATATATTGGAGAAGGCTCTAACCTTCACAACTACTCGGCTTGAAGCAATGGCCATGAGTTCTACCTCTCGGTTTGGAGAAGAAGCTAAGTATGCTTTGAAATGGCCGATCTGTAAAGCTATGCCGAGGTTCATGACTAGGAACAATATCTCTCTCTATCAAAACAATCCATTCAAAAACAATACTTTGATTACGTTTGCAAAGTTGGATTATAACGCTCTCCAAAAACTTTACCAAAAAGAATTGGTTGAATTTTCAAGGTAAATTTTTTTCATTTCTTTTGAAAAAAATATATATATGTTTCGAAGGATTTAAGTAAAAAAATGAAATATATATATATATATATAGAGGTGGTTGAAGGATTTGAAGTTGGTGGAGCAATTATGTTTTGCTCGAGATAGTGGTAGAGTGCTTTATTTGGGCATTGGGAGTACACTATGCACCAAATTACTCCAACCTTAGAAGATATGTAGCCAAAATTATTGGGTTGATATCCATTGTTGATGATATGTATGATGCGTATGCTACCTTGGATGAGCTTTGGCTATTCACCAATGCAATTCAAAGGTTTAGCCCTTCAACTCTTTTGTTTAAACTATTCTAATAATGCATTTTAAATCAATTGTGTTGTGTTTTAGGTGGGATGTCAATTGCATTGAGAAGCTTCCAAATTACATGAAAGGACTTTACAAAGCTATACTTGAATTTTATGGAGAGATTGAACAAGAAATTTGCAAGGATAAGGATGTTCCATTTGCATTTGAATATGCAAAAGAAGCGGTGAGTTCGAAAACCGTCTTTCTAATTTGAGATTTTGAGTTTTTGGGTATAGTCAATATAACGACTCGAAATTTTTTACTTAATCTAAGGTTGCTATTGTATACACATCATGAACATTGAAGGCAGAAATACTTCATTTAAACTTTCATAAAACATAAACATTCATCTTAAAACACCGTCATCGATTTACATGTTCAAAAATATCTTTAAACAACACCACAAATGACTAAATAAAATATATGAACGATTAATTGAAAACATCCTATTCTAACCTAAGTTTAATAAAAATAAATGCAACTACTCTATGCATGTGTCATGGTGTCGAGTTGTGATGTCGTTGTCAGCCGTATAGTAATGTCTTGCCTCAACCGGAAATAGCTTAGACTGGTGTCCCAAATTTATCTTGAATGAAAGTTCGATTTTGTCATTTGTATCCAAGTCAACCTTAACAAACTGACTAGATCTCTATTCACGTAAATCTACGTCTATAAATGAAGATCATTTTCATTTTTCTCTAATCTAATCCTTTTTATTTTTGTGATATTGTCACGTAACGGATGGGTTAATCCTTTTTTAACTATTTTTATTTATTTGGGCTGCTACAGATGAAAAGGCAATGTAGAACTTATGTTATGGAAACTAAATGGTTCCATGAAAGGCATATTCCAAGGATGGAAGAATACATGGAGGTTGCCACTCCTTCTGCCGGATACCATCTTTTTACTTCAATTGCCTTCCTTGCTTCGGGAAACGTTGCTTCAAAACAGGCTTCTCAATGGGCTAAACCTCAACCTACGCTTCTTATAGCTTTCGGGGGTCATTGGAAGGCTCATGAATGACATAGCTTCCCACAAGGTATGAATTTCTAATGCCAAATGGTATATTTTCAACGGCACATTTGATACTCAGTTTGAACAAGAGAGAGGTCATGTGGCTTCAGCGATTGAATGCTACATGAAGGAACACAAAGCATCAGAAGAAGAGGCCGTAGCTGAACAAGAAAAGCAAGTGGTAAAAGCATGGAAAGATATAATAGAAGACTACACCGAATCCGCAAAGCTAATTCCAAATGTAATTCTCGACTGCGTGTTGAATTTTGCTCGACTTTCGGACCTCTTTTATAAGGAGACAGATGGTTACACATTTGCTGATGGAGCAACCAAACAGTTCATTATCATGATGCTTACCGACCCCATGCCAATATGATCAATCTATCGTTCTTAGATGTTTTTATCTTAAATATATTTATTGTTGTGTGATGCATGTAGTAATGGTATTGTAGAAATGCTTTTGAAAGTATTTCCTAGCATAGTGCTTTTAAGTACTCTTGTTCGATGTATTTTTATAAACTCCTGTTTGTTTTAATTTTTGTGTTTGGTTAAATTATAAATTTTATTGTGATATTTGAGATAATGGTGTTCGTTCATTTTAATTGAACTCAGTTGTAATAACCCGAAAATAATAAAAAATAAATAAAAAGAAAAGAAAAAAAAGTTTGTAACCTCCCTGAATCCCACAATCCAAAAATCTCTCTTGCTCGACAGTCAAAAAATAGAATCCTCTCGGACTTTCCATTCGACCCTAAAATTTCTTTTTACAAGAAGAAGAAACAAAACTTTTCTATAAACCTCCTACAAAAGGTACATGGTTCGTCCCTCTATATTGCACATATTCAAACCTACAAAAAGTAATGTTATCAATTTCCAAATTCACTATAGATCAGAATTTCATCAATTTCATTACAAATATGGTAAAGAAAAACCAAAACGATCCCTATGTTCTAGGAAATCAAATAGTTTATAATGTGAGATTTGTTTTCTTTTATTCTAATTTTATTACAATTATTTAGATTTTAGTTAGAAATTAAATATCAAGATCGGTAGCCATTTTTTTTTTAAATCTATTAAAACGGGTAAAAAGTACTTGTGAACGGAATTAAAAAAATAAAAGAAGGAAACATTGAAAAATATTTAAAAAAAGAAGAGGAAACATAGAGAGAAATAAAAGGAAAGATCTAAAAATTGTTAAACTATTTTAAATTGTTTTTATGAAAATAATATTATAACAAATATATATATAAACACTCTAAAGACTTTAATCATGCAAAATTTCTAATGTCTACCTGAAGTCTAACACTGGACCATTCTAAAATTTAGTTAAATAATTTTGCAGAAGTTTGAACTTGAAATTGATATCATGGAATCACATAAGTTGACTTGAATTTTAAATAAAAAAGCGAACTTTCATTAAAGATAAATTAGTAACATCAGCTTAAGTCAATCAAGTAAGTGACCTCACTATCGACGTGGTTAGAAGTTTGTGTTATGTATGATGACACGTGCCTAGTGGCTTCGCACATATCGTTTGTCTGTTATGTGTGGGGAATAGGTGAGACTATGTGATGTCAATATTGTTAGGATCACTCAACAACGCACACACTCGATCAAGATGAACACAAAGAAGGTTTTATATTGATGACTTCAGTTATGTAGAACGAGAGAATATAGAGAATGGAGAAAGTACATTTTGAGAGCACGGTATTTATATATGGTTTCAATTTACTAAATATAGTTTTAAGATTTAAACCTACCAGATATAATCTGCCAAATATATCTCTATCAAATCTTTACCTAATATCTATCATCTATATCTTTGTCAGATCTTTATGGAGATATCTTCCAAATACATATCTGCCAGATCTAGCATCAGGCTTCATATCCCAACAATCTTCTACTTGGAGACTGATCCAGTCAACCCCAACAATCTCTCAATGAGACATTGATCCAGTCAACCCCAACAATCTCCCACTTGGAGACTGATCCGGTCACCCATAAATTTCATTCTCAATCTGTACCATACCACTTGAGGCTTTGCACAACCTCAATGTTCCAACATTAACATAAAATGTTTGCTGGATTCCTTGCACCCTCTATCTTCTCCAAACACATCACCATCTTCCACTAACCTCCGAGTGAAATGGTATCGCCTACTATGTTTTGTTCAATGATAGACCGGGTTCCTCGCCAACTAAATGACACTCTAACTATCTACTTGAAGAATCTTCTCGCGCTGCTTCTTGCCTAATTCTTCTAGATAGTATGTCATCCATATCATCTCATTTCCAGCTTCAGCTAATGCCACGTACTCAGCCTCAGCAGATGAAAGTGTAACGCATTTCTGAAGCGTAGACATCCCATCATCCATGGCTTGCTCCCACTTGGTTGTATCCTCCAACTATAGGGCCTCATCAAGGGGCTCTCGTTCCCCTTCATCAGTCACCAACCGATAGTGTAAAGAAGGTACATACCTATCTGGTACTCTGATGACTCTAGATGATCTTTTCAACACCTGCTCAAGTGTCACTTGCTCTGCTTTTGGTTCCTCGGCAAAAGTCTCAAAAGTTTCTTGAGTATCTGCAAAAACATCACTCGGTGAATTGTTCTGCAACTCAACCTCAACTTCCACTTGCTTCACCTCTGGTTCCTCAACAACAGTCTCAAGAGTTTCTTGAGTATCTGCTACAACATCACTAGGTGAATCTTTCAGCAACTTAACCTCAACTCCCACTTGCTTCGTTGTCCCGATACTTTTCTTCAATTCTCTAACAGTCTTTGTGAAGCTAACTCGTTTCTGTTTGCTCATAACGCAATTCTCACAAGGACTCATATCAACAGATTTCAGACCTTCCAAAACTATTTCCGTAGCCAGCATCTTCATTCCTTTAACGCTCATATGTCCAAGTCTATTATGCCATAGACTTGAATTTGAAGCACTCTCAGCAACAGCAGCCATGTCCATACACCCTGTAGTGGTGTATAAGGTTCCAGATTTTGTGCCACGTGCTACCACCATAGCACCCTTCACAATCTTCCACGAACTCTTCCCAAACTCTGTTGAATAACCTGTGCTATCCAACTGACCAATAGAGATCAGGTTCTTCTTGAGACAGAATATATCTGACATCCTTTAATGTCCACTGATTTCCTACCGGAATTTTTATGCAGACATCTCCTTTTCCTTCAATTTTCAAATCTTTGTTATCACCAAGATACACCTTCTCGAAATTTTCAGACTTGAAATTTCGAAATAGCTCTTTATTTGGAGACGAATGAAAAGACGCACCTGAATCCAAAATCCAAGATTTAATCGGACTGTCCACGCTGAGGATTAGAGCATCCCCCAATGTCTTCTGCTAAATGTATAGAATCATCGTCATCCTCTGATTTGTGATTCTGCTTCCTCTTTGTACAATCTGCCCGAAAGTGACCTTTTTCTCCACAACTCCAACACTTTACATTTTGTTTATTTGGAGATTTTTCTCGGTTCCTTGATTTTGATCGCCCATTGTTTGGACCCTTTGATTTACTTCTTCCCCTTCGATCAACACTAAGAGCATTGCCTGATGAACCTCCGATTTCCTGTTTGCGAATACTTTCGCTAAGAACTACATCTCGAATTTCATCGAACTTTAGTTTAATAGATCCTCGTGAACGGCTGATCGCGGCAACAATAGTATCCCACTACTCGGGTAAAGATGACATCAAAATCAATGCCTTAATCTCATCTTCGAAATTAATATCCACCGAACTCAGTTGACTTGTGATCATATTGAATTCGTTTATATGACCAACAACAGATCCACCTTCAGACATTTGTAGATTAAGCAGCCTCCGCATCAAATACACTTTGTTCATAGCCGACGATTTCTCGTACATATTCGACAGTGCCTTCAACAAATCTGACGTTGTCTTCTCCTTGATAATATTGAACGCCACGTTTTTGGACAGCGTCAACTGGATCAACCCTAAGGCCTGATGATCCTTGAGCTTCCACTACTCCGTGGTCATAGTATCCGGCTTCATCCCTACAGGGGTTCGTGAAGACCTTTCTGGTACAGATAATCTTCAATCTGCATCTTCCAGATCGGATCCATCAAACTTTTCAATTCCAATCTTTGAAATTTTCATCTTCACAGATCGTGGTGAATTTCGCCTCGCTCTGATACCAGTTGTTAGGATCGATACTAGTTGTTAGCTCTGCTACCAATTGTTAGGATCGATACCAGTTGTTAGCTCTGATACCCATTGTTAGGATCGCTCAACAACACACAGTCGATCAAGATGAACACAAAGAACAAGAGAGAGAAACTACCTAATAGTATATATGGTTTCAATTTACTAAATATAGCTTTTAAAGATTTAAACCGAGATATAATCTACCAAATATATGTATATCAAATCTTTACCAAATATCTATCATATATATTTTTGTATCTTTACAGATATCTCCCAAATATATGTCTACCAGATCTAGCATCAGGCTCCATATCCCAACAAATATTACCTGTAGTAATGCCTTAGTTTCGTAAACAGTTGAGATTTCAAGTTAGATCTTGTGGAAATCGTTTACCGCCATATATATTAGACAACTATTGGTGTGATACTATTTGAAACTTGATATTGAAACAATAAAGGGCCCGGTATACTGGGACGAGGTAGGAAAACATGAACTATTGGGACAAGAGTTAGTCCAAGTCACCAACGAGATCAAAAATATCAAGACAAGAATGTACACGACTTAGAGTAGACAGAAGATTTACGCAAACGTGAGACATAGAAACTTGGAGTTTGAGGTAGGCAAAAGATATTCTTGAATGTGTTCCCAATAAAAAGTGTTAAGGGTCGAACAAAAGTAGAAGTTGAGCCCATGCTTCATCAAACCCTTCGACATTCTAGATCAGATCAGATAGGTGGCATACAAATTAGGCCCCTTGTAATCAAATTTCGACATTTTTTTTAATGACAGATTCGTAATGTAAGTCCTAGCGCAAAACATAAAACATTTCAATATTTATTTTCTAACCTGATTCAAGAGATTTGTAATGAAATTGATGAAATTTTGACGGAAATTTTTTTTTGAAATTAACTTATCCGAATGGCCTCTGTCCGACAATATTGTCCTCTTTGGGCTTTTCCCTTACGAACTTCCCCTTAAGACTTTTAAAACGCGTCTGCTAGGGAGAGGTTGCTCTAATACCAACTGTAACCGCTCAAGCCCACCACTAATAGATATTGTTTTTCTCTTGCGAACTTCCCCTCAAGACTTTTAAAACGCGTCTGCTAAGGACAAGTTTCCATACCCTTTTAAAGGGTGTTTCGTTCTCCCCCAACCAATGTAGGATCTCACAGTTTTTGTCGTTCATAGCCACTAGAAAGACGCATTTGAAACTCGAGTAGTGCATAGTAAGAAAATAGAAGCTAATTAACCAAGAATACCTTTGCTTGTCTGCTTATGAAGATCAGTACATACATGTGGAGGAACAATGGCCATTACTTAGTTTCTTTTCCTTTCACATTCAAAAGTACTTCAACTATTACTTCTGCCAGTGTGAAAACTATTCCAACCACATCAACTCTTTCTCCATTTTAATTTCTTCAGTCAAATCAATGGCCCATGTCTTCTTCATTTACTTCTACTCTCACCTTTTTGTTCATGTACCCGACTGGGACGTCTCTTTGTAAATAATCACACCCTCAATCATTTCAATACAATATGAGAGTGAGAATCTATTTTAATCGTTCAACAATACTCTTGTTCGGGAAGGTTTGTAGGTTGGATTGGGTTGTTTCGGATTATTCAGGTTGTTTATTCAATAAAAGTAAAATGTTAGGTGTGAATCGTTGAACCCGAGAAAGGGAGGGAAATAATTGGAGAAAAAGAGGGCTCTATTTTATTAATTTATTTTAATTAAACTAAATTTGACTTTGACAAGTAAACTATGGAAACTCTTGACGTTTCTGAAATGTCAAGTTTTATGTTCGTGTGAAAAATCCTAAAATTTTTGTAATGTCAAGATATCGAGTAATTAAAAGACGTGACAATAGACAAGTAAGATGGTATGACTTGGTTCCAAAGAAGAGAGAAAAAAGCTTTACATGCTCTCAGTCTCACCTCCATTGAATTTATGCTCCGTCTCAATTTGTCCCTTGTCTCTTCGAATTATCTTTCTTTGAAACCCATACCCCATCGATGTTAAAGATTGTTGGGAGGGAGTCCCACATTGGCTAATTTAGGGAATAACCGTGAGTTTATAAGTAAGAAATAATTTTCATTAATATGAGTCTTTTTGGATAATCCCAAAACAAAACCATGAGAGTAGAGTTTATGCTGAAGGTAGATAATATCATATCATTGTGGAGAGCCTGATTCATAACATGGTATCATAATAGAATTCTCAAATCTCGAACATTCAGAGAAAGAGTCGAGCCTTGATTAAGGGGAGACTGTTTGAGGGCTCCACCATAGACCTTAGGAGAGGCTCAAAGTGGACAATATCATACTATTGTGGAGAGCCGTGATTCCTAACATGTTCCTCTTCCTCGTCTCTTCCATTTGAACGGATCTCTAGCCAGAGTTACCATTTTGCTCTAGATCTACCCTCTTCATAGATCAAAATTAGGGGATCTGATGAAGATTCAGCTGTTCGAGGATTGTCATAAATGTGAGTCGAAGCTCGCTAGGGAGATTAATGTCTCTAAAGATCTGATGGTGTGGGCAGCAAACTTGGGCGGTGTTTGGGCATCAAAGAGAAAGATTGGCCCTGCTGTGAAGAGACGTTGATGCTGTTCGTGGGTCACAGTGGATGGTGTCGCTAACCCAGGCCCTCACCATGCGCTAAACCAAACCCCCTCGACATCAATCTACCGTACAAAACACTTATGTTGAGAAGCTCGTGGTCTTGGCGGAAGTCAAGACTCGTGGTAGCCATCACTAAAACAATAATAAAAAATTTAAAATTATGAATTTGACACTTCATTACAAATTAATTCACTTAAATCTAAATTAATAAAAACACTTCAAAACTTTATACTTTAAACTTTAAAAAAAAAATTAAAAAATACTCAAACTTTATCTAAAACTTTGTTCCCACACACGACCTACATGTGCGAGCATAAATCTCTAGGCAGTTCTCACCCCCTGGACCCATCATAGTCGAGCTAGTTGTCCGTAGCAACGTTTGGAGGTCAGCATACCCCTGAGTGTCATGCGCAGCATGATCACCATCATCGTTATAGCGTACACGTCCATACTCATAATCATAAAAGGGGAAGTATTGTGATGTATATATACACACAAAAATGCATGAGGTCCCTATGATTCTCGTCTTTAAAACATCTTTATGACACCACCCTAATTCCATTCTTATATTACTATCAGTGATATACATGTATTAGTCTTCCTTCTTTCATAATTATTAATAATAACTAGGGTTGTGTCTTATGAAAATCACCCTCATAATGTAGTATGACATTCATAACATGCGTCTCATCTTAATATGAAAAACGTCATATCAAAAAAATAACATCATCGACATCATCATTTTAGCATGCATCATCATCATCATACAATGTCATCATAAATACATCATAATCATTGTAAAACATCATCATATAACTCATACACGTCATCATACATCATAAATCATACATCATACATCATAATCATAAAGCATAAAAAACAAGTGTCGGTGCCACAAGGTACGTGTCGTCATATCAAACAATTACCTAGCCTATCCTATAGTAAGGCCACTTACTTGGTTGTCTTAGCCGGAGTTTTTCTACTTTCGAATTCGTTAAGCTTTTGCTTCTCGAAATTGCTCCAAATGTCACCGAGATTTGTTTCTTATTAGGTTGTCCAATTCCTTTCGTTAGTATTTCACAATTCTAATATAAATTTAACTCGAATTTGTGAAATAGGGAATCGTACTAACCTTAATTATGGTCAAAATCAGCTCCATAAGGATAAAAAACGTATGGGTTAGTGTCCAAATTGCTAAACCGAGCCGATTGAGCCATTTTTCAGTCGAAGGAGTGCGCAGAGCTGAGTCGAGGGATTATTTTTGCCGCAGGTCGACACGTGGCGCAACGGGAGAGGAACACGTCCCAGCTTATCTTTTGGGTCGAGGGGCGAGTTAGATGAAGTAGGCGCGCGGATCGCGATTGCTGTAGGCCTGGCCCGGAAACGGCTATTGGGCTGCTGCGGTTGCTGGGCCGAATGGGTTAATCGGCCGAGCTACTACAGGTTGCTGGGCCGAATGGGTAGCTAGGCTGGAATGACTCTCGGGTTGAGGCTGGTTGCGTTATGGGTTGTGGGTTGAATCCGACGTGAATTTGGATCTGATGGATCGTTTCTTCTTTGCCCGACTTCCTATCTCTCTCTTCTCCGTGACCATTTCCGACGTTTTTTCTCATCTTTTTCCTCCTCTACCTCTATGTTGGTCTCTCTTCTTCACTTCCCGGAAGTCTTGTGACTTGTAAATAGGGTATCCCTTGGTTATAAAACCTTGAATCCATCAAACATCGTACCATCCGTCCTCTTCCTCTCTCTATCCTACACAAATAGGACATCCCACCTTGTCTAATTGTTGTGTTTGTTCGTACTAGGTTTTGTGATTGGTTGGGCCCACAAGAATGAAAGCTAAAAGAAAATGAAGAGGTGTTGTTTTAAAGAAATGAAAAGCATGTTATTATTATAGAGGTGAGGTTTGTGTGATATTAGTAAGCTCACTTATCACTCTCATTGGAATTAATTGGGTGATTGCGTTGGGTGAACCGTGTGATGTTATGAGGACAAACCCTAAATCCAACTGGTTCCAATCTCCTTGTTTCTTTCCCCACGAACTCCCCACGCTTTCACTTTTCCTCTTTGGATCATATTCATATAAATTTTCTCTCTTTTTCTCTTTATTCCCAACTTCACTTCTCTCTCTCTCTCCCCCTCTTTAAAGTTCTACAAGAAAAAAACAAACCCTTTCATCCCCTCTCTCTCTTAGTCTCTCTCTAGCTCTTAGTCTCTCTCTCTCTTAGTCTCTTTCTCTCTTAGTCTCTCTCTAGCTCTTAGTCTCTCTCTCTCTCTCTTAGTCTCTCTCTCTCTAGCTCTTAGTCTCTCTCTCTCTTAGTCTCTCTCTCTCTAGCTCTTAGTCTCTCTCTCTCTTAGTCTCTCTCTCTTAGTCTCTCTCTCTTTAGCTCTTAGTCTCTCTCTCTCTTAGTCTCTCTCTAGCTCTTAGTCTCTCTCTCTCTCTTAGTCTCTTTCTCTCTTAGTCTCTCTCTCTCTAGCTCTTAGTCTCTCTCTCTAGCTCTTAGTCTCTCTCTCTCTCTTAATCTCTCTCTTAATCTCTCTCTCTCTCAATCTATAAGTCTATAGGAGGGTGACCCAAATATACCTATACAAAGTGTAGGCCAATAGACCCAACCCCTTTACCCATCAGTATCTACTACTGCCCACTTAACTCCTACAATCATATCCACCTATCTGGTGCCGGTGCTTTCCTTAATTTTGACCAAATATCATACCTTTTCTTTATTTCACATCTTTCATGGCCTCTACCTCCTCCAATAGACATGGCAACTACAAGGGAGTCCGCTGCCGGAGTGGCAAATGGGTGTCCGAGATTCGTGAGCCACGTAAGACTACTCGAATATGGCTCGGCACGTACCCTACATCGGAGATGGCCGCTGCAGCCTACGACGTGGCTGCGCTGGCTCTCAAGGGTAGCAATGCTGTTCTCAACTTCCCGGACTCGATTCGCTCCTACCCAGTTCCGGCTTCCACATCCCCAGCTGATATTCGTCTCGCTGCCGCCGCTGCTGCCGCGACGAAAAAGGTTGATCAAGGAGAAAGTAATAACCCTAGCTGCCACCAGTCTCCACCGTCCGATGAGTTCGTTGATGAAGAGGCACTGTTCGGAATGCCCAATTTGCTGCATGACATGGCAGAGGGAATGCTGTTGCCGCCGCCGCGAATGAGCGACTCGCCGTCATCACACGACTACTACTCATGGAACTCGACCGGAGATGAAAATCTTTGGAGCTACCATTAGAGGAAAAAAGAAACAAAAATTAACCCTTAAAAAAGTTCTCTATAAATTCGAACATATTTAATCACATCATGAAAAAAAAACAAAATTTTGCTCATCAAACGAGAAAACCTTAAAAGTTAGAATAATATTGAACATGTTTTTGCTTCATACAGAAGCTGTTTGGAACAGTTGAGAGAAAACCTTAAATGAGCTGAGTTTTAGCTGCAATTTGAATGAAGATTGGAAAAGAGAGATTTTGAGTTAGATTCTCCATTTTTCTCTCTCTCTTTTTGATGGGATAAGAGTAAGAGAGAGAGTGTGGCATTGGAGATTTTGATTGGTAGACAAGTTTTTGTGTTAAAATATGTTTTTGTTTGTACTATGGATCTATGAACTGTCAGTTGTCGGTAATAATTTGGTTAGTTGATATGTCAGAGAGCTTTTTCTGTTCTTTATTATTAGAATTCAATTCAGTGTTTTTCCTTTTCTTTTGCAATAAATGGGTTAATTAGTGCTAAACAAGTTTATTAAAGTATACTTATCGTTAATATATGAACGAGAATTGTTTCAAAAATTACATTAACATGTCATTATCGTTAGTTTATAGATAATCAAACGGTTATATACACTTCATCATTTCTTTAGTTATTTTTTTTTCTTGTGCTTCAATCTATGACGTAACACTTCCTTTTTTTTTTTCCGCTTTTTTCTGATCTTGTTCGATGCTCTCTTACTTCTGTTCTTCCGTTCTTCAATCGTTAAACTACCACATTTAGTCAAATTATATAGTTTATATCGAGAAGAAAGGAGAAATTTGACGAACAAAGGGACCTAAGGGCTTAAATGTTTTAATAAGGTTGAACATTAATAGTTGAGTGCAAGTTAATATGTCGTTTGAATTTAATACACAAAAAGATAGACATGATGAGAATTTTGATCATAGTTTTGAGGACAACAAATGGAAGGGAAAAGAAAGAAGCTTCATGAGTATTAACATAATTTTTTTTAAGTTCATGTGTATTTTTAAATATTGTACTAATAGATCTGTCCGTTTACAAAAAAAAAAAATTTTAAGTTCATGAACAAATAAGAGTAAAACAAAATACAAAGTTCAATAATATTTTATATTATTTAATCTTTCTCTTTAGAAAGTGTTGTATCGTAAAATACGACGTGACCCATTAAAAAACGTCCAATACACTTTATAAGAAGAAATGATGCAACCTTTTTGAAGAAAAGTTTGAATCTGAAAGCATGTGAGTTTAAAAAATCTGTTCTTTCTGGTTCTACCGAATATAGAGTGTTGAATTATATATCTGTAACTTGAGATGTCGAAATTTATAGTTTCACAATTAACTTATGAAAAGTTGCATGTTCTTTTGCCTTGGATTTCATCATAATTAAATTTACACTCCATCATTGTCCCTACATCGACAATACTATAAGTGGTACTCAATTGAACTAAAAACTCATCCCGCTAACAAATTTTCACTACGAGCTTAACAATATAAAGATGATGAATCAAGCTTCTGACCTCTGATCGAAGATAAAAAATGTGATCAGTTGATCTGTGTTCAAATTAGCTTATACCGATTATTCCTCAACTTTGGAGTGAGACATTTCAATTGTGTCCGTTGAAATCGAAAAGTATTTTTTTTATTCTTAGATTTTGAAATCTGTTTAAAAAAATACTTAAGTTGAAGAGTTTTTTAGTTGAAAAAAAGACGAAGATTGACATGTGATATGAAAAAATTGATGACGTAGTAACTTCACTTACAATACCATTCACGTAAATTGACGTGATAGCTGGTACATAAAAATTGATTATATAAATAATTTTAATCGAAATAAATGGTAACAAGAAAATGTACCTTTTATAAAGAATAAAAATAAAAATATATCTTTTTAAAAAATATTGGGTAATAATTGAAACCTACCCAAACTAAGGTAAGTTAAAAATTCAACTTTGAAAGAAATCTATAAATATATTCACATTGATGAGTTGTGGTCCTTCGACTTATTGCCTGCAATATTTGACTTTTATCTCGAAACAAATATTTAATATTTTTATGACAGGTTAGTATATATATAATAACAACGATATCATAAAATTTAATCTATTTGTAACTCTATAAATCATATGAATATAATTCATTAATTAGAATATTTAACGCGTAATTAAACTCAAATAAAATTTATTAAATATAATGATTAATAGCTTTGATAAGAAAACATTAGATTTAAAATATTTTTTTTTTGAAGACCTATATATATATAACAAGATATTTTATATATATATGTATATATTTTTTCTTAGTGAGTATAATCTAATTTATTCAGGTTTTAGTTATTGATATAACATGTATCGTGGATAAATAAGATTTTTTAAAATAATTAAAAAAAAAGAATAATCTAATAACTCGGATTGTTTGGATCACCAACTCAACCAACTCGAATTTTCAGATTGGTCCAGAAGATTTTCGAGTCCAACCCGACTTAATTAATTAATATTTAATATATAAAAAAACAAATTTAAAGAAGTTAGGATTTATATAATACTTAAGACTAGCAAACCCACATACGAGATATAGACTCAGCTTCTCAATTTCGGTTCATACAACAATCTTAGTCAAAACACTCACAGTTATTTTTAACTTTTGAAAATAAGAAAAGTAAGACGAGTCGTTAAAGAACGAGTTGAGTTGTCACGAGCGAGGACGAACTCGGGACCATAGTAGGTTGAAGATTTGGAAAAATATGGGATTGTGAAAGAGATTTGTGGTGAGACAAATGTATAAAAGAGTCGGCCATGGAAATGAAAGTTAAGTAAAGAAATGAAATGGAAAGGAAAGGGATGTTGGTGGTTTATTGTGGGTTAGGTGAGGCCGCCGCAATATCTTTTTGGACTTTTTGAAGCTACAAAAAGTTGAGTTTTGACCAAAACCATGAGGATAATAACTCAAACAATGGCCGACATTGTCTACCATTCATTTTCATCCTCACAATCTCTCGTTTTCTTCCCTTTATTTCCCTAAATGCAATGATGATATAAGTCTTCAAGCACGTGTATAATTTTGTAGCCGACTAGATTTTTTCGGTAAATAAGTACGATATTCGTGTTTGGAAGTTTTTGGATGAAACTTGTGATATCCCACATTGGTTGGGGAGGAGAACGAAATACCCTTTATAAAGGTGTGGAAACCTTTCTCTATCAGACACGTTTTAAATTCTTGAGGGGAAGCCCGTAAGGAAAAGTCCAAAGAGGACAATATCTGCTAGCGGTGGGCCTGGGTCGTTATAGTTGGTATCAGAGCCAGACATCGGGCGATGTGCCAACAAGGAAGCTGTTCCCTGAAGGGGGTAGATACGAGGCGGTGTGCCAGTAAGGACGCTCGGCCCTGAAGGGGATAGATTATGATATCCCACATTGGCTGGGGGAGGAGAACGAAACACCATTTCTAAGAGTGTGGAAACCTTTCCCTAGCATACGCGTTTTTAAGCCTTGAGGAGAAGCCCGTAAGGGAAAGCTCAAAGAGGACAATATCGACTAGCGGTGGGCGTTACAAAACTGGAAGTAAAATTATGTTAGGTTAAGTTCGAATCGGATGGAGATTTTAGCATTTCGAGAATATAATGAGTTTTTTGCTCAGTCTTTCGTTCATTGACAATAAGAAAGAATCGTCAAATTTTGTTTGGTAAGAAATGATGTGTTAAGCAAAAGTTTCATATTGTCCTTCACCTTTGTAAGAAATTTCAAAGCTATCCTTTAACATTAGTACCGAAGATATTCATGAACTTTTAAGAGTAACATTAACACCTTTATGGGCCAGCTTCCTCGTTGGCACATCGTCCAATGTCTGACGACACATTACAAGTAAAGACCATAACACGTGCATAGTATAGTGGTATTTCATTTTCTTAGACTTAGGTTATTATATGGTGTTTTTATTTTTAATATTTTATTTGTTTTATTTAGTATTTCCTTATGTTGTTTTAAAGATGCTTTTGAACATCTATGACAGTGTTTTATGATAAAGCTTTAAATGTTTAATTCCGCATAAGAACATAGGTTATGATGATGGTAACGATAGATTAGTAGAAATCTAGGGTCGTTACAGATGACATGAACAATAGATCCAAATAAAGTTTTAGTTTCGTTTTAAAAAATTTTACATATGTTCTAGTTGTGTTAGAGGCTTAGCCGTGGAATTTAAGAGATGCATTAATCATATACATTTGATAGCGATTTCTAGACCTAATAAATAATAATATTTGTCTTAGTGCGTCGGTTACATGGTGTATTTTGAGTCTTTTAGTATTACTTTAAAGTAGTATCTCGATTCTCGGACACTTATTTGTAATAAAAATTGAACAACACCGTCGTACATGTTTTTCGATTTGCTTTTAATTATGGTGTTGCTTATTTTAAAATTCATTTTTTTATTATATTTTATTTGTTTTCGTCCTATCTTTTTCATCATGGTAAAATATTAAAACTTTGAAAATCACAAGTTCTAAGCGACAAATAAGAACTAAAGTTGGTTCTTCATTCATTTCCTCAACGAGAGTACTAAGTAGAACAATAAAGAGAGTGAACAAACACCATTATTTCAAATTTAGCGACAAAATTTATAATTTAACCAAACATAAAAATCAAGACAACACCAGAGTTTATAAAAATACGTCCAACAAGAGTACTTAGAAGCACTATGCTATCAAATACTTCAAAAGCATTTCTACAATACCATTACTACATGCATCACACAACAGTAAATATATTTGAGATAAAAACATCGAAGAGCGGTAGATTGATCATATTGGCACGGGGTCGGTAAGCATCATGATAATGAACTGTTTGGTTGCTCCATCAGCAAATGTGTAACCATCTGTCTCCTTGTAAAAGAGGTCCGAAAGTCGAGCAAAATTCAACACGCAGTCGAGAATTACATTTGGAATTAGCTTTGCGGATTCGGTGTAGTCTTCTATTATATCTTTCCATGCTTTTACCACTTGCTTTTCTTGTTCAGCTACGGCCTCTTCTTCTGATGCTTTGTGTTCCTTCATGTAGCATTCAATCGCTGAAGCCACATGACCTCTCTCTTGTTCAAACTGAGTATCAAATTTAGTAATATTTCAAATGTGCCGTTGAAAATATACCATTTGGCATTAGAAATTCATACCTTGTGGGAAGCTATGTCATTCATGAGCCTTCCAATGACCCCCGAAGCTATAAGAAGCGTAGGTTGAGGTTGAGCCCATTGAGAAGCCTGTTTTGAAGCAACGTTTCCCGAAGCAAGGAAGGCAATCGAAGTAAAGAGATGGTATCCGGCAGAAGGAGTGGCAACCTCCATGTATTCTTCCATCCTTGGAATATGCCTTTCATGGAACCATTTAGTTTCCATAACATAAGTTCTACATTGCCTTTTCATCTGTAGCAGCCCAAATAAATAAAAATAGTTAAAAAAGGATTAACCCATCCATTACGTGACAATATCACAAAAATAAAAAGGATTAGATTAGAGAAAAATGAAAATGATCTTCATTTATAGACGTAGATTTACGTGAATAGAGATCTAGTCAGTTTGTTAAGGTTGACTTGGATACAAATGACAAAATCGAACTTTCATTCAAGATAAATTTGGGACACCAGTCTAAGCTATTTCCGGTTGAGGCAAGACATTACTATACGGCTGACAACGACATCACAACTCGACACCATGGCACATGCATAGAGTAGTTGCATTTATTTTTATTAAACTTAGGTTAGAATAGGATGTTTTCAATTAATCGTTCATATATTTTATTTAGTCATTTGTGGTGTTGTTTAAAGATATTTTTGAACATGTAAATCGATGACGGTGTTTTAAGATGAATGTTTATGTTTTATGAAAGTTTAAATGAAGTATTTCTGCATTCAATGTTCATGATGTGTATACAATAACAACCTTAGATTAAGTAAAAAATTTCGAGTCGTTATATCAACTATACCCAAAAACTCAATCTCAAATTAGAAAGACGGTTTTCGAACTCACCGCTTCTTTTGCATATTCAAATGCAAATGGAACATCCTTATCCTTGCAAATTTCTTGTTCAATCTCTCCATAAAATTCAAGTATAGCTTTGTAAAGTCCTTTCATGTAATTTGGAAGCTTCTCAATGCAATTGACATCCCACCTAAAACACAACACAATTGATTTAAAATGCATTATTAGAATAGTTTAAACAAAAGAGTTGAAGGGCTAAACCTTTGAATTGCATTGGTGAATAGCCAAAGCTCATCCAAGGTAGCATACGCATCATACATATCATCAACAATGGATATCAACCCAATAATTTTGGCTACATATCTTCTAAGGTTGGAGTAATTTGGTGCATAGTGTACTCCCAATGCCCAAATAAAGCACTCTACCACTCTATCTCGAGCAAAACATAATTGCTCCACCAACTTCAAATCCTTCAACCACCTATATATATATATATATATATATTTCATTTCTTTACTTAAATCCTTCGAAACATATATATATTTTTTTCAAAAGAAATGAAAAAAATTTACCTTGAAAATTCAACCAATTCTTTTTGGTAAAGTTTTTGGAGAGCGTTATAATCCAACTTTGCAAACGTAATCAAAGTATTGTTTTTGAATGGATTGTTTTGATAGAGAGAGATATTGTTCCTAGTCATGAACCTCGGCATAGCTTTACAGATCGGCCATTTCAAAGCATACTTAGCTTCTTCTCCAAACTGAGAGGTAGAACTCATGGCCATTGCTTCAAGCCGAGTAGTTGTGAAGGTTAGAGCCTTCTCCAATATATTCTCCCCGTTCATTCTCAAATATGACGCTTCATACAAGCTTAATATTCCACTCTCATCCTTCACGATTGATTCTTTGAAATCTCCCTTTTCATTCGTAAACTTGTTGAATATGTCTGTTTAAAATATATGAAAAGTAAAATTATAAATTTGTTTTTTTAAACGGTATAATTCTTGAAAAAATTTAATTGAGAGACTTACCACAGGAAATATAGTAACCTTGTTGTCTAAGCAATCGAAATCTAAGAGCAGTAACATAAAGATCCTCATCATCGTCAAGATTGTGAGGCTTTTGCATGTCTTCTAGAATTTTATTCATTTCATCTTCAAAGTGGTGAAATAGACCAAAATGGTGAAATAGACCTAAACGATGGATTGAATCAATTAAACGTAGTTTTTCTTAATTTCACGACTAAATTTTGAGCTATTGAAGTAAATTAAAGTAGACAAGATAAGGAGTTAATTGGATATAATCTAAAGGAATAGAGTCAATGGAAAGTGGAAATTGAAACTAAAAGCTTCTTAATACTGCTAATTGAATTATTCATGCTCATCAACATATATAACGTTCCAAGTCTACGGCTAGCAGATATATTTTTTTTTGGGCTTTCCCTTTTGAGTTTCTCCCAAAGTTTTTAAAACGCTTCTGTTAGAGAGAGATTTTCACACCCTTATAAAAAGTGTTTCATTCTCTTCCCCAACCGACGTGGGATCTTACAATTCACCCCTTTCAGGGTCCAGCGTCCTCACTGGCACTCGTTCCTTTCTTCAATCGATGTGGGACCCTCACCAAATCCACCCAACTTTGGGGTCAGCGTTCTTACTAGCACACCGCCTCGTGTCTACCTCCCTTTGGGGAACAGCCTCCTCGCTGGCACATCACCCAGTGTCTGGCTCTGACACTATTTGTAACGGTTCAAGCCCACCGCTAGCAAATATTGTCCTCTTTAAGCTTTTCTTCCTTCTCGATTTTCCCTCAAGATTTTTAAAATACGTCTACTAGGGAGAAGTTTCCACACCCTTATAAAAGGTGTTTTGTTCTCCTCTCCAACTGATGTAGAATCTTACAAGCTCGATGACCAACAACACTAAAAACGTGTGCCCGTAGTGTTTCAATTTGTCGCATCTAGGTGTGACCATTTTCTTCCTCATTAATTAATCAAATGATAGAAGTAATGTAAATAGCATTGGGAAGTCAACTATAAATGGCCCATTATATTTTTCAAGATAAACCATAAAAAAATACAAAAAAAAAGTTGTTTTAGAAAATCGTGCTTTTAGGGATTTGAAAAGCGTTTACGTTCCTTTCCGTCTCATTTATTTTATTTTTTGAATGGCCCATGATATTAATTTAAAACGTTTTCATAAAATAATTTTTTGGTACCATTGTCGGACACCCAGTATGAGTAGTGACTGTCGTAGCATCATGTTAAACATGACGATTGTTTTTCTTTTCACAACGTACGCATCCGTTCATCATAAGGGAAAAAAAACATCCCGATGTATGTGAACTACAATAATGCATGAGGTATCAACATTTTCACATTTAATTAAATCAGGTAAGACAACCTCTTCCATTTTCTTTCGTATTATATCATTTTACGACATAGCCTTTAAAACATATTTCGAGGTTGTGTATTGTGTCAAAATATTTTTATTGTCCATCATTTATGTCTACATCGTGTTATATCATATCATGCACATAACATATCCTTCAACATACCATATCATGTCATGCACGTATCATATCATAACATGTATCATATCGTCAAATATCATATCATAGTCACTTTTATTACATATCATCTTACTCTTTTTTATGACGGATTAATTATGTAATTTTCTAGAATATAGATCCTTTGGTATTTATTTTCTAGCATAATTCAAGAGATCTGTAATGAAATTGATGGAATTCTAAGAAAAAATGAATTTGGAAATTGACTTACCGAAATAGTCTCGAAACGATAACATTACTTCTTGTGGATTTGATCTGTGCAATACCGGGATAACGAACAATGTACGTTAGGAGGTTTATGAAAAAAAAACTCTTTTTTCTTAGAAGAACTTTTACTAAAGATGAAAAATCACAACGAGAATTGGAGTGTGGGATTGAGGAAGATTACATTTTTTTTTCTTTTTTTATTGTGACGGTTTCCAAATCAATCTTAAATCATTCTTAAATTTAAGATACCTCGAAAAATTTTAAATTACAGTTCATCTTCATAAATATTTACAAAATTTTGACCATGATCGTAATATCGCCTCCAAACTGTGGCTAGATACTTTTAAACTACCTCATAACTTGCGATGGTAGTTTTAAAACTTTTCAATTAGTGTTATAAAAAGGTTTTCTACATCTCACTACTTTCAAAGTTTAGTTCCCATTAAAGACACTTGTGTCATTCATAAATCAGTTCAAGTATACGATGTTTCAACTTTTATGGTAGTGGCTCATTTTTTTTTGTTCATGCCGATACTTTAACTTCATCATTATATAATTCATAGCGATGAAATTTTCTTTCGATATTACCACTTTTAATATCTATAGCAGACTATAAAATATTGTCGTCTATCAAGCTCCCTTCATTTGAAACACTGTTTTTTTTTTCTCGCTATGTTTGAGACATCTGACGGAAACATACGGTGTTTCTTAGTAAAATCATTTTCATGCATATACTAATATTTATTATAAATGTGCTTAATGAATACAAGGCATATTATAAACATGTCATTTTACCAAACTGTCCCTTCTAGTTTCATTAGAGACCGTTACTTTCCATATATATTTTTTTCCTCTATTTCCTCTCCTTTTTATTTTTCTGGCTACTGCTTTTAACGAAATTATGGTCACTTAGAATCAATTTTTTACCGGTTTTGATGGCAGATTAATTATGTAATTTCCTAGAACATATAGATGAAATTCAATAGATCTGTAATGAAATTGATGAAATTCTTATTAAAAATGAATTTGGAAATTGACTTACATCTGTTTAGTGTGTTAAATGATTAATAGAGACATTTAGGAGATGTATTATTGAGTGAAGGGAGAAAAAGTAACACTATAAAGTTGACCGCTTTCGAGAGTGATGTTTTATCTACGTAATAATTGAATCTATGATTATACCGAATGGATAATGAATGAAAAGTGAATAAATTTCAAAAGAAATAGAATCTTTCATTCATGATATTTTGTCCAAACGTGATTATTGAATCAAGATTATTGATAGAGATTATATGTTTGATTTCTACATTTTCGAGCTATTGGAGAAAATCTAAGTAAATAGTTACGGTACAACATGTTCACAACTCAGACTACATCACTTGGAACTTAAAAAGCCTTGGATTTAGGTTTTTAGACTGTATCGCTTGGAACGTAAAATGTCTTAGATGCAGGTTTTAGACTATGCCGCTTGGAACGTAGGAAGTCTTGGTTGTAGGTATTCAGACTATGTCTCTTAGAACGTATGAATTTCTGGGTATATGTTTTTAGACTGCATTGCTTGAAATGTAAGAAGTCATAGATGCAAGTTTTAGACTACGCCACTTGAAACGTATGAAGCCTTGGACATAGGTATTCAGACTATGCCTCTATGAACGTATGAAACTTTGGGCATATGTTTCCAGATTGTGTCGTTTGGAACATAAGAATCTTGGGACAAAAGTTTCAAACTACAGCTTGGAAAGTAAGAAGCCTTAGGTGTAGGTTTCAGACTGGATCGCAGGGAACGCAAGAAGCCCCAGATGTAGTTCAGACTACGTCGCTTGAAACGTATGAAGCCTTGGATGTAGGTTAAGACTATATCACTTGAAACACATGAAACCTTGAACACAGGTTGTCAGGTTCATGATTAGTACCATAAATTATAGGGGGAGTGTCTCAAGAAAATAGAACGAAAAATAAGAACAAGAACTAGAGGAAAGAACAAAACTAAGGTCAAGAACCAGAGTAAGACTTAGAACATAGATCAAGATCAAAGTTCTCATGACTAAGAATTCATAACCTTAGAACTAACGTCCTTGGAACAAAACCAAGGTTAAGACCTCATAACTCAAGACAAAGGTCCTTGAGCTAGACCATGATAAGAACTCGAAACTCAAGAACAAAACCTAAGTGCCTAAGAGAATATGTCAAGAAAGAGTATGGTACCCTAACATATCAAGGACATGATTAGGAGCCAAATGACTTCAGACTTAATGCCCCAAATATTTAATTTTCACGTGTTTATTAGATTTTTATTTTTCTAGCTTTGTTTAATTTGTTAATTTAGCCCCTAGAATGGTTTAAAATAAATATTGTTAATATTTAATCTTTAAAGGTTTTTTTTTTTTTTTTTGTCAATTTCCCTTTTCCATTAACGAGTAGAAAAAACTTCATTGGATCTTTTTAAATTAATTTTGAAATTTCCATGGAATTTATTCATTATTTTGGTAATTATTATATTCTTGATTGTTCCTTGTCTTTCCTAAGATAAAAAGTTGAAATATCCGTTTTAAAATTAAGCGTATGAACAACACTATTTAAATTAGGTGTATCCCTAATAATTAAAACTAGCTAAACTTAATTATGCATAAATAATTTAAACTAGCTAAAAGATAGTCATACTATTTTAAACGCTTTCGAATAGTTGAACTAGTAAGAATTGGTCCGAGCATATCTGACCCAAGCCGAACTAACCGAAATACCGATTTGAAGATGTCAGAAAGTGTATTATCCAAGTGGCTTCGGACCGTTCAAGTGGGATGATAAAATGAAGTAAGGGACTCATGTTTTATAGTGAAGGTCAACTCCCCACTTCTCAACTTAAGGGACGTGCGACAATTTTTTCACTTTTCTTTTTTTTTTTCTTTTCTAATTTTTTGGAAAGGTCTGAATCATGTTATGTGTGATTGCATTACTAATACCAATAGTGAGATGACTTATTGAGTATTTCTTAAAATACTCAAACCACATGCTACCCATATATTTTTAAGGGAAAACTCTCATGCACGGATGACGGTGAATGTTCAAAAGGTTATTGAAGTCAAGATCGGGCAGTAGTATGCATTGTTTTACATTTAGTATTTATTAGATGACTTCTTTATATTTCACGTTAAAAGAGTATGTTATTTGAAACTCATTATTTTTTAATTAAATGTGTAAGTCCAAACCTTCATTTTAAAGTGTGTATTATGAATTTCCAAATATGTATTTAAGGCATGCACGTGGTAACCTCACTAATTTAGAGCAAGAAAATGAGGGGCATCACATTCACACTTCTTAGTATTTTCCAATGAGCGCATTAGTATTTTCCAATGATCATTAACAGATCATCTCATTGCACCGCGATTCTTAATGTGAGACCTCATACATATTGTATGTCATACGAGCATGGATTAAACAACCATTTTAAATTTCATGTTATAAACTCGTATTAAATAACTTTGCACCATAAACACAAAGTTCTATAATACGACTAAATAACCTAGCACCCTAGACATAAATTATTTAATTCCATGGACTAAATGACTTTAGACTTAATAATAGGTCGGTTCGTGCCCTAAATGTATACTTTTCATACGTTTATTAGATTTTTTTCAATGTATAGATTAATGTAATATTAAAAAGAAATGTTAGAAACAAATGGATAATCGCACTTTTTCATTAATACGTGCGTGTTTTTTTTTCTCTATTTATTTTTGAAAAAAATTATCTGATAATTTTTTTATTATTATTTTAGAATATTTATTTTAATTTTTTTAGATGATTTTCAATGTTTTAAATTTTATAATAAAAGTGATAATTTGTACAAAAAGCGTTTGTAGCTAGGATAATTGCCTTCCAAGCAATAGACTCGGGTTCGACTCCGCATATTTTTTCTCCAATTATTGATTTCAGTGAAATTTTGTACTTCCTATCTAAATGAATTTGATTAAGAAACTAAAAAAAGAGTTTTTTAAAGTTTTATGTTTTATAATTTGATTAAGAATTCAAAATTGGAGAGGAATCCAGCCTAAATTTCAAAAAGAAAAAACTAATAGCATTCCGTTGTATCCCTACTTTGTTCTCACTCATGGGCATAGTTGGATGAACTAATGTGAATGAGTATAAGTTTCGTGACCCTAACACGATTGATGCTGACCACACTAAGGGCTATCGTAATAGCAAGAGAGGTCAAACGATGTCAATTGAGATGTTGTCACTGAGCATTCCTAGTCACATGGAAAGAGAGGTCAAATGACAAGGCCATACGTTCGTTTGGCTTTTTGCGGAGTATAGCTCACATCCAAACATCTTATTGGGGAACGAGGCAACCAATGAAGCTTCGATGGAAAGGGAAGGTCTACTAGGCCATATGTCCATGGGTGCAGGACTCTTTGAAAAAGCTCAGACAGCTCTGAGACCTGGGACCTGAGCTTAGCAATGAATGAAGGGGTTACTTTATAGGAAAATTTCTATTTAAGGCGAACCCGCGACAATAAGAATGACCTCCAATATTGAAATGACAAACAACCCCAAGAAGAAAAAAGAAGAACGTATTCCCATTCTTTGGAATACTGTTTTTCTAATTTACCATTCACATAAACCAAAAGTCTTTTGTGGAGATCTTCAGAAAGCTCCAATCAATTTTCTTACTCCTCCCTTCTCTAAAGTGAAAGAAAAAGGAAAAAACATGTTTTCTTCTACAAGGACCAGGAGATTTGAAAAAGGATCTTAGAATGTTCGGGGTTGAGCTAGGGATATATATATATATATTATCCTCTTAATCAAAACAAAAACAGAAACAAACAAACAAATAAATAAATCCTACCGACTACGCTACAAAATAAGACAAACATTGAACAATTTCAATTGAAGATGTGTAAAAGCTAGAAGTTCCAGAAAGAGTTCCAAAATAAGTGTCCAACAACTTAGTGACAGAATTTTGAGAGCGATAAGATATTATATTCCCGACCAAAAGGATAAAGATCTAAATCTCCATTCTCATATATTGTTGAACTCACCTACTGTCATCAGAGATCGCGTTTTAAACACTAAGTGTTTATCAACTAATCGCCAGTTAAAGCTCGCGGCCTATGCTCCAAGGTAAGAAGGGACATCCCAGTCTGCGATACTGCTCGAACGAATGACATGTTAGCAGTCAATGTTGGGGCATTCCAGTAGTCGCCAGTACCAAACACGATCTTGTTCTTCAAAGCTAGCTTTCTCGTGGTCGGGAGACACGTCATACGTTTTGATGCCATGTCTGGCACAACCCTGTTTCATTTTTCAGACCAATCAGTGCACTAAAGTGTAATCAAGGACGGAAATATTTGTAAATTGGAAGATTAAACATCAATATTAAAGATTAATCGATATCCTTGACATCACTTATAAATATACATAAAACATAGAAAAATCTCAATAATATATGAATAGGAATACTATCAACAAGATTTATAACCAAGTTTTGGGAGTGTCCAAGCTAGCTTGTACACACACCTCAATTATTCTCATAGAACAATTACCTGATCCCACTACATTCGACTGTCAAGGTACTTGTATGATGTTAAATTCTAGTAGAAAGCCACCATAACTTGAATTCATTTCTTCTCTGTAACGGTCCAAGCCCACCGCTAGCAAATATTGTCCTCTTTGGTCTTTCTCTTTCGGGTTTCCCCTCAAGGTTTTTAAAACGCGTTTGCTAGAGAGAGGATTTCACACCCTTATAAAGGGTGTTTCGTTCTCCTCCCCAACCGATGTGGGATCTCACATCCTCAGTCTTTTATTGTTTACACGACCCTTATAGATATGGTGTTTAGCCACCAAGTCATTTCTACCTACTTTATATTTCACTTACAAATGCATATCAGAATGGCCAAGATTCAGAGAAAGAAATGCAAAAATTCTATTGGATAATGAAGGTATTAAGGTGGCAGTCACTTGGTGGGACGTGATCATGGTGGCATGCTAGGCGTGGGCAATTGGCATCTAGAGTATTAGAAGGAAAAATTATTCTCTTTGCAAATATTTGGAGACCCAGAATACATATTCACTTTCAGCATATAGCAATTCTGGACAGACCCAGAATATTGTCTCCATTTTTAGATTTATGAAACTAAAAGTGAAATCCAAATTATCTACGTATTTCAAATGAATGAGGAAGATTAAGGAACAACAAAACATCTTTCGAATGGACTCACATGATGTGCTTTAGTAAGAAGTTTGCTCTGGACTTCTCGTACGGCCCTCCACACATTGTAACTAGTTCCTTGAACACAGAGTGAACACTTTGGCATATTATACCTCTTTTTCCAGATAAAAAAGAACTCAGCTCCACAAGAATCGGCTTCTGAATTTCGTACATAACCTAGCAGGGGATCGAGAGAAAAAATTACATTGGCTACAACCAAAAATAATAATAATACTAGTAAGAACAAGTTCAGATCATTTAACACTAGCAAAGAAATCAACCAACTAATTGATTGGTAAATCAACCTTAATTTTCAGCTCTAACAATTCAAAAACATGGGAAAGATTATAGCGAAAATAAGATCTACTGCTGCTTTAAATCAATACTCGATGGTTATGAATTAAGCCACGCTAAGTTGCGAGTAAAATAGTGGCTAAATATGAACAGAAAGATAGTACAGGGTAAAGCTCATCTGGAAACAAAACTCACCTGATCAATAACAAAATCATAGTTACTCTTGTACTTCTGTTTCAATTCATTCTCTGGAGTAGCCAATAATTTAGCAACACAACCATTACTAATGCCTGATACTAATGCAATCAATGCCGTGGTATCGAAATTTATTAGATCAGTATCACCATCCAACAAATGCTCCAAACTCGTGGATTCGAGATCTTCGATCCCGATCATAGGATTAGGTTTCATTGCCATAACAACAGAGCAGAAAGGAACCCCAAGATCTCTCTCAACATGCTTGTCCAAAATCTCTAGTTCATCCACACCAGTAGAACATAATTTACTGTTGAAATTCGAACTCGTAATCCCGCAATTCCTATCATTAATTTTTATTTCAAGAACACAGGCTTCTTTATATCTTCTTGGAAGCACATTAACCCTATCATCATCAATCTCAGAGAAATCAAAATCGATGTCTGAGAAATTGAAATTAAACTCCGTAGCCCTAAATTCATCTCGGAGTCTTTCGAGAATGAACTGATCAAGTCCATGCGAAAAAAACAAGATGATCGAGCAAGGTTCTAAGGCCTGCAAAGAGCGAGCCGCATCCACCACTTCCTCAAGGCGAGATTTCAAGCCCTTACTCCTATGGCCCCTGTGCCAAGAAATATACCTAGGTTTTCTATCGGATACAATAATCCACACAGGATTCCTATTCAAAGTGCAGATTATATCAACATAAACAGCTTTCGAACAGGGAGATGGAATCGGCTTACAAACACGTGAAATTCCAGCGACGGAAGGATGTTGAAGAATGTGAACAATGGCCTCGAGGTGCCCAATGTTCAAGCTGCATGGAAATCACGATCAATATCAGGAAAGATACGTAAGATTCGAAACTGTAAATGGTTCGATTTGATAAAAATGGCGGAACCTGAGCGGGGTGGATGACGAAGAGGAGCAGCGAGAGAGGAACTTGAGCTCGCGAAAAGCCAATTTGTGGAGGGTTCGGCTACTTGAAACGGTGATGTTGGTGGAAGAAGGTAGCGCTTCGATTATGTCCATAACCGCTCTGCATCTTTGCTTGGCCAATTCTACTGAATCTGGTTCTGCCATTTTTGGGGTTCATTGGCGATAAAGCATCTTCATTGCAAGAAATATCAATGTCCCAAATTTCATCAAAATGCCCTAATGCCTTGGAAAGAATTGATAAGGAAAGTTCATATCATTTTTCAGCTTCCAATCTAAATATTTTAATCTTCTAATTTTGAAACCTAGGTATTAATGGTACCATAAAAATGTTGAACGAGATTTTGTTAATGGAAGTCGTCTTTACCTTATGTACAACCTCAAGTCATTGTCATTAATGGAAGTCGTGGTCAAGGACTATTGCCTATATGAGCCTACATCTCACTCTCTCAAGTTCTGATTCAAGCATAATGCTACCTAATTGCACGTGCATCCTATCATTAATTTAACATTTCACAAGAACGTCATGAGAGTTAGGTTGGGTAGGGCAGTTGTAAGTCAAAATCAGAATAATTTTGGGGTTGAAGCCAGACGGGAAGAGTCTTACCCATCGATGAAGCAAGAAGGTGAAAAATGCTTTGAGAGGAGTGATCATGAGAGAGGCAAGCGAACCCATAGAACTTCTCCAAGAAGTGAGTACATGTGTATTTCTTGAGTCATCGCCTCATGCTTAAAGTAAGTGATTTCACGAGAAATGTGAAGAATGAAGTTGCAACAAGAACAAGAGGAGCGTCAGAGCCATAGTTGTCACATGAAGGTGGCCAAATAAAGACGTTGAAGGGACTATGTTAAAAGCTTCTATACTTCGCTCTAGAAAAGGATGTGGCCACTAGGAGAAAATATTATAGTTAATTTGTACAACTTAGAGAATATGCATGTTGAGGCCAAGATGACCACGTTTGGGGTGTGCTCCTTCTAGCTCAGACGATGATATATCAATGCTTGTTTTGCAATAGTTTGTCTAGTGAGTCGCGGATAAAGTCCGAGAGAAGTGCGAGGTAGGTCTCGGGTGAGATAGCCCAGGAGCACCAAATATTATCAATTAGTTAGTCAATAACACATAAATGTGTAATCCCAAAATAGTCGCATCAATCATGAAAGCCAAAACTTAAAGGAAGTGAGTTCAATATAAGGGTGAACACCCTCATCACAATAACAAATGGGCAAAGAGACAAAAGAACCATTTGCCTCGAGCCTCGCTTAGGAAATAACCTTTCAAGGAGCTATACGTAGAGATCGAGATCATCGAGGAGCCTTTCAAGGAGCTATACGTAGAGATCGAGATCATCGAGGAGGTAATACAAGCATAAACCCTACCAACAAATTAACAAGTTATGCCAATTGCTAGGAAATAACCTTTTAAAAACGCGTCCGCTAAGAAGAGATTTCCACACCCTATTAAAGAATGCTCGATGTTCTCCCCAACTGATGTGGTATCTCACAATCCACTCCGGGAGAGGTTTTCACACCCTTATAAAGAATGTTTCGTTCTCCTTTTCAACCGATGTGGGATTTCATAGTGTTGGTGTCTCCCACTCATTGATTTGTAGGGATTTCTAGATTTAGTGAATTTATTTCAAAACTAATAAATATAAAAATGTAGTCTAAATTGTTTAAAAGTTGAAGATTGACTTTTACCTCACCTTTGACCTAAAAAAAAAAAACCAATGACGACCAAAAACACATGTCTTTGACTATCTAGAGCTGAACTTTCCAAGTCAAAGTCATCGATATATGCACAGCTCAAGTCATGATCTTTCACTATAAAGGTAACAAACAATCATACCTATAGAAGATCATACCCATCTCCTAAAAAAACCCACTTTTTTTAGATTCTAATTCTTATAATAAAGATTCCAATCCACTCGTCTCTTACACGACAAAATGCACCATTGTGTCACTCACTACATGTGTCGCATCCTGTCCTGTCCTGTCCTGTCCCTCCGACAGCTCTTTGACTGTCCATTCCCGAGGTTTCAACTCTAACGAGTGGTAAATCCCGGCGGCCCACAAGGCTTGCCGCCCGGAGATAAACAAATGAACAACGGGTACAAAAATTCCATTGAAATGAAAAGAATTAATTGTTTTTTTCTTTTTTTTCCCCAATAAAATTTAAGATCCACACACCCGGATAACGATGTTTCATCAACTTCGATTTATTTACCATCTTGTCCTCCATTCCCTTACGGATTCCAACACAATAATTTAATTCCAACCCCAACCGCAATCGGTAGAGAAATTCCGCCCAAACCCCCCAAAAAGGGGCAGAGGAAGCTCTTTTGCTGTTGATTTTGATCGATTTAGCCGAATTTGTTGATGGGTTCTTGCCATTCGTCTCCAAAAGCGCGGCAGAGCAGAGGCGGCGCTGATTCTGCCGCGGCGGCGGAATCCCCAATAGCGTCTACAATCAACTCATTTTCTTCTGCTTCTTCGTTTTTGTACTCTAAGACCAGTAAGCCGCGTTGGTGGAAGAGCAATTCCACTAAAACTTTTGGCGTTGGGGTTTGTTCAGAGAAGGTTCATGAATTTGAGGTTCCGGGGCGGATTTGTTCAAATGGGTCATCGAGAATCGCTTGTTTGTATACGCAACAGGGGAAGAAAGGGGTTAATCAAGATGCCATGGTTGTGCATGAGGTTAGTACCCATTGTTCATACTGTTATATCACTTTTTTCTTCGTTTTGAGCTGATTGATAATGTCCCTTCAGCACTTGATGCCACTTTATGTATGAGCTTTGGAGATCCAACTGATTTTTGGGATGTGCTAGAACTTTTGTTTCCATATGATATTCATTTAACATAAAATCTAGAAGTTTTTGTGAATTTGATTACAAATTAGGTACTGTTTCTAGTGGCTACTAAGCTCATTGATTCTTGTCTTTATGACATAGCTTAAGCAACCCAACTAGCAGTCTCAGAGTAGAAAGATCCAGAAAAGGTTGTATGTCAGTAATATTAATCGTGTAAGATCGTTCATGTTCTTGGCAGGACATTAAACAAGTTGTTAGATTTCCATATTACCCATGAATGCTCCTTCTAGGAGCTTCTGAAAATTGCTACTATATTAAAGCTGAGCTGTAGAAATCAGTTCATCCGGTGTTAAGTTTCATCTTTGGCATGTTAGGAAACTTAAGAGACTTAAGAGGCTGTTTGTTGAGGATTGTTGGGAGATGAGTCCCACATCGGCTAATTAAGCGGTTAATCATGGGTTTATAAGTAAGGAATACATCTCCGTTGGCATGAGGCCTTTTGGAGAAACCAATAGTAAAGCCACGAGAGCTTATGCTTAAAGTGGACAGTACCATACCATTGTGGAGGATCGTGGTTCCTAACATGGTATCAGAGCCATGCCTTTAATTTAGCCATGTCAATAGAATCCTCAAATGTCGAATAAAAAAGTTGTGAGCCTCGAAGGTGTAGTCGAAAGTGACTTAAGTGTCAAACAAAGGGTGTACTTTGTTCTAGGGCTCTAGAGAAGGAGTCGAGCCTCGATTAAGGGGAGACTATTCGAGGGCTTCATAGGCCTCAAGGGAGGCTCTATTGTGTACTTTGTTCTAGGGCTCTAGAGAAGGAGTCGAGCCTCGATTAAGGGTAGGCTGTTTGAGGGCTCCATAGACCTCAAGGGAGGCTCTATAGTGTATCTTGTTTGAGGGGAGAATTGTTGAGGATTGTTAGGAGAGGAGTCCCACATCGACTAATTATGGAGTTGATCATGGGTTTATAAGTAAGGAATACATCTCCATTGACATGAGGCCTTTTGGGGAAACCAAAAGCAAAACCATGAGAGCTTATGCTCAAAGTGGACAATATCATATCATTGTGGAGGGTCGTGGTTCCTAACATGGTTGGACAGCTTGTTTTACAAAATATTCCTAAAAATCCATTTTAAGGAACACTGATTGGTTGAGCTTTTTCAACAGACTAACTATATTGTTTCATGCTTTACTAGATAAGGTCCTCTAAGAGAAAAACTCGTTTGACAACGTTTATTGTAAAAAACTTTAGCTTGTCCACAGATCACATACATTAACAAACAAGAATGTTTTTTATATTTTAAACGAAGTTTCCTCAGAATTTGAATTAGATCATTTCTTTTTTAAAATAGTTAACCAAACATATCCTCTCATTATTATTCGAACGTACCCGAACCGTTCCTACTAGCTGCCAATGTTGTTATTACTTATTAGATTATATGGGTTTTAGTGGCCAAAGCTTTTCTTCATGTATGGAAGGTTTTTCCTTCTCTGCTTGGAGCAGACGAGCACTGAGGAACCCGTAAATCAGTTCCTTATGTATCAGTACCTGAATGTTGTTTGCTTTTGACAGTCATTAGTGGCACGGGTCTTTTACTTTTCACTGCCCTTTGGATTAACTTGGTTCGAACATTTTTTCTTATAGGCTTTCGGTTCGAAAAGAGATACAATATTTTGTGGGGTATTTGATGGACATGGTCCTTTCGGACATATGGTTGCGAAAAAAGTTCGCGATACCCTTCCTCTAATCCTATGTACACAATGGACATCTAAATCAAACGAAGATCAAAGCAGCGTCGTTAAGACGAACCATTCCAGAAGTTCAAATTCTGAAAATTCTGTTGCTCTGGACGGCGATGAAGATTGTTACAAGTCACTGGAGGCCGAGGAAAATGAAAAATTCCCCAAGATGTTTCTGCCACTCAAAGTATCTTTACTCAAGTCCTTCAAATTAATGGATAAAGAGTTGAAACTGCATCCAAAAATTGATTGTTTTTGCAGCGGATCGACGGCTGTGACTCTAATAAAGCAGGTAATTTTGCATCATATAATGGTTTGTTTTTGGGTGTGTTTGTTTGCATAAATGTTGATCTGTTGGAGGCGTTTTATTAAAACGATAAGATATCGTTCATCTATGTTTTCCAAATTCACAAAATGTGTGTGCTTTAGGAATAGGAAATATGGACGAATAAATTGGTGGAAGTTGCTTTGTAAGTGATGGACATAATCTTAAACGAGTACGCTTCCAAAATAGGTAAGAGAGACAGTCACATCGGTTGCACGTGTAGATATGTACTTAGGAGCTAAATGAGGTGAAGGCGCGTTGCGTCGGTTGAGTCTAGGTGCCCTCAATAAGGCATGCATTGTGGCATACCTCAATTATTTTTTGATTAGAAGATGAAACAATACTTTCATTATACAAAAGGAGGGTACATGGGATGGAGATGAGATATTGCCTTCCAAACCTTGGGGATTACAAAAAAACTTCCCGTTGGCATAGATGAAAGAAAATTGTAACGGTCCAAGCCTACCGCTAGCAGATATTGTCATCTTTGGGTTTTTCCTTTTGGGCTTCCCATCAAGGTTTTTAAAACGCGTCTGTTAGGGAAAGACTTCCACACCCTTATAAAGAATGATTCGTTCTCCTCCCCAACCGATGTGGGATCTCACAATCCACCCCCTTCAGTGCCAGCGTCATCGCTGACACTCGTTCACTTCTCCAATTGATGTGGGACCCTCCAATCCACCTCCTTTAGGGCCCAGCGTCCTTGGTGGCACACCGTCTCGGGGCTCAGCCTCCTCGCTAGCACATCGCCCGGTGTCTGGCTCTGATACCATTTGTAACGATCCAAGCCCACCGCTAGCAGATATTGTTCTCTTTGGGCTTTCCCTTTCGGGCTTTCCCTCAAGGTTTTTAAAACGCGTCTGCTAGGGAAAGGTTTCCACTCCCATATAAAGAATGCTTCGTTCTCCTCCCCAACTGACGTGAGATCTCACAAAAGTACAATCTAAAAAGTCTTTTGAGATGGAACACTTAGGCAAAGATTTTAACTAGATCCCAGAAAGCCTTGCATTTAGTCTCCTCCCATTGGAAGGTCTTCTTGCTTCTTTCGAACTAAAATCTCCAAAGAAGAGTCGTCACCATCTAGGGACTAAATAACATCTGAAACCTAGGGACTAAATGGAAATTATATTCAAATCGAAGTGATCAAAAAAGATATTTTCTTTTCCGAAAATGAAGGAATATGTAGCGGGCTTTACGAACTTCGTGCAAAAAAGATCGAGATTTGTGGTGGTGCATGATTTTTAGCTTCAATTTTGGTAGGAACATTGGTGGAGCCCCCAACATTTTGAGTTTTCTTTTCCTAGTTCATCTGAATTGTGCCTTTACGAGGATGCTCATGTTGCTGATTGCTAGATTGGTCCGTCCCTTTCCTCGGTGCTTGTCGAGAAAACGAATTAAACAATCACACACTTCTGAATGGATCTCTCTGAACGATAGTTTGTCCCCACTGAAATAAGTTACTCTAAATTATGAACTATTGGTGCTGTAGCTCACCCGTTAAATATCTGTAAAATGCTTCGTCAGTTTTAGCATTTGGAGGTTTAAGTACTCTTGACACGGTGAAGCTCTAACCCAGTTTGTAGGGCTTCAAGCTCACGATAACTGAAGTTATTTATGGAATTCTGCTGAAAAACACGAATGATCTTTCATTTCTTAAGTCCTTTCTCTTGTATCAGGCATTAGCTCTTCGATGTTTTTAACTGGAACGTGGTCTTCCATTACTTCCTTCATTGATATTGTTCGTTCTCGTCTCCAATGTTCTTGTCACTATGAGTCTCTCTATGTGAGATCTCATATTAGTTGGGGAGGAGAACAAAATATTCTTTATAAGGGTGTGGAAATTTCTCTCTAGTAGACGCGTTTTAAAACCTTGAGTTTCTAACGGTAGGCTTAGACCATTACAAATGGTATCAGAGCCAAACACCGGGCGATGTGTCAGTAAGGAGGTGGTCCCCTGAAGTGGGGTGGATTGGGGAGTCTCAAATCGATTGGAGAAGGGAACGAGTGCCAGCGAGGACGCTGGTCCCCGAAAGGGGGTGGATTGTGAGATCCCACATTGGTTGGGGTTGGGGAGGAGAACGAAACATTCTTTATAAGGGTGTGGAAACCTCTCCCTAGTAGACGCGTTTTGGTTTAGCTCCTTCAGGTCTTGCATAAGCTTTTGCCTGTTCATTTCATGTATGGTTTGAACTGTTTTGTACAAGTAAAATCTTATCAATCTCTCCGGTTGAAATTTTAAACAAAAGTGGAAAGTGATGTTTTGTAGGGTCAGAACCTTATACTCGGAAATGTCGGTGACTCGAGAGCGGTGCTGGCTACAATTGACGAAGATAACTCTTTGATTCCCGTTCAACTAACGGTGGACTTGAAACCCGACCTTCCTGGTAAATTTGTCTACAAATAGTAAATATACACGAGTTTAAAAGTTCCGTTTTAGTTCTTGGGTTCATAAGTTTTAAATTTAGTCTTTACCTGGACATTACTCCACTTTTCTTTTTGTTATCTAGGTGAAGCTGCTAGGATCCAGCAATGCAAAGGAAGAGTCTTCGCTTTGCAGGATGAGCCCGAAGTTGCACGAGTATGGTTGCCTAATAACGATTCACCTGGTTTGGCAATGGCGAGAGCTTTCGGAGACTTTTGTCTGAAGGATTTCGGTCTAATTTCTGTTCCCGACATTTATTATCGTCACCTTACGGAGAGAGATCAGTTCGTAATTCTTGCCACTGATGGGGTATCTTTTTCTCCTTTCATCATATATCTGGTCAAGCTTTAAAGTGTATTTGTAGTGTTCTAAAGGGTGTGTTTCTTATTCGTGTGAGATCCCATATCGGTTGGGGAGGAGAACGAAGCACCCTTTATAAGGGTGTGGAAACCTCTCCCTAGCAGACACGTTTTAAAAACCTTGAGGGGAAGCCCGAAAGTGAAAGTCCAAAGAGGACAATATTTGCTAGCGATGGGCTTGGGCTGTTACAAATGGTATCAGAGCCAGACACCAGGCGATGTGCTAGCGAGAAGGCTATTCCCCAAAGGGGTACACACGAGGCGGTGTGTTAGTAAGAACGCTGGGCCCCGAAGGGGGTGGATTTTGGTGGGGTCTCACATCGATTGGAGAAGGGAACGGGTGCCAGCAAGGACGTTGGATCCTGAAAGGGGGTGGATTGTGAGATCCCACATTGGTTGGGGAGGAGAACGAAATACCCGTTATAAGGGTGTGGAAACCTCGAAGCCCGAAAGGGAAAGCCCAAAGAGGACAATATCTGCTAGCGGTGGGCTTGGACCGTTACAATTCCCTTGGATATTGATTTCCTTGGCGTCGAGCTAATAGATGTTTCATCATGGTTCCTTCTGATGAACATGTGTTTGATCAAATTAACGTACATGGCACAGGTTTGGGACGTCCTTTCGAATAAAGAAGCTATTGAAATTGTTGCTTCAGCCCCATCTCGCGAAACATCAGCCAGGGCTCTTGTTGACTGCGCCGTTCGTGCATGGAGGCTGAAATATCCAACATCCAAGAACGACGATTGTGCTGTTGTATGTCTCTTTCTCGAATACGAGCCTGAAATCGAAGAAAACACAGCCACTAAACCAGTGGAAGAAGTTCTAGCCTCGCCGAGCGAGGACACGAAAGATATTGAAGTTGATTCTGATGATCATGGCACGATTGGAAGCTCTAATGAGATTGTACCTGTCGCCGACACAACGGACGAGAAGGGTGCAGCTGGTGGTCGAAACCCGTCGAAGAGAAGCTTAGCAGAGTGCATTTTGAATGAAGAGGAGGAATGGTCAGCATTGGAGGGTGTTACGAGAGTGAATAGTCTGCTAAGCCTTCCGAGGTTCCTGTCGGGTGACAAAAGGTCAGGCAGCTGGAGGAAGTGGCTATGAGGTTTGTCTTTTTCATGTCATTTTTATTGGTCATATTTCTTGTGGATATAAAATTTTCATTTTCAGTGCTCTCTTGCAAATAAAAGAAAATTTGTATTTGGTAATTAATTTCCTTATATTTGGAACAAAATATCTAATTTATAATCAGTCGTATCTTTTTCGATGCAATTTTAGCTAAATAACCACTCGTTTATCTTATTAACCGAGCAAAAATTTAAAGGATATCGACTTTCAATGCCCCAAAAAGTATAAACAATCTAAATTTAAATTTTGAGAGGTCATCCTTTTGAGTTTTTTCCATTTATTTTCTTCCTTTAGTGTTTTGATTTACGAGAAGGAGAAAATATTGTGGATCGAGGTTGAGAAGAAAAATGTTTATATGAGAGGAAACAAAAAGAAGGTAGATATCGGAGTGGAGAGAGAAATTTTGTCCCTACTCATGTGTTAGAGGTTGATATATGCACCCGCTATCCAGTACAGAGTCCGTAAATGACATGACATAGAGATGGAAGGATCCAATACCTTGATAGAACTCGGATGGATGGATGTTTGGTATGTCTCGATGATATGAACGACACATGGGGCCGTTCTCGATGAACATGTCCGAGTGAGTTATGATGGCTAATGACATCCTAGGACTTGGGATGACATTAAGACATGTGGGTCGTATTAACTTGGAACAAAGATGAGAATACGAGATGCAATTTGAGATATGAGGCAGCTTTTTGCTGTGCTTAAAATGGAAGTTATGAAGTTGAACGTGTTTAGCATCAAAACATTAATTGTCTTGGTCACTAAATTTTAAAATGTTATATTTTTATCTTTGAATTTGAAATTTAAATTTTTGCAACACCTGTTTAAGAAATTATGGAGTTGTTTACTATAAGAGTCGAGCTCACTTGCCTCCTCTCACAACCTATAGCCACATGCAACCCGAGGAGGAGAAATTGAAGTTTTTGTCGTTCGAAAGTTGCATCATCAACTCCATCTTATTAAATGCAGTAAAAAAATTCGTAATTTAAGACGAAACAAAACCATAATAAAAGGACAAATCTAACACAAAACGACACTAGTCAAGATTAATTGGAAATGGAGAATAGGGTTGGGTACAAGTTCAATTAAATCGAAAAATATATATAAAAAAAAAAATATATATATATATATATATATAGGGTGAGTATAAAAATATTCAGTCAACAACCTACTTGTAGGCTGTTCTCTCATCCTTATCCTAGTAGATTACCAAGGACTTTTCTCTAGGCTTTAAGAAGTTTGAGTCTAATCTTTGAGGCCTCAAAGTTCTAAGTGATTCTTTGTTTTAATGTTTATAGATTAGCAAAGAAAAAGCGCACCCGAGCTCGCTTGATGCATGTATGGCCATGCAAAAGCAAAACATAGGCTGTCTGATTCTCACTCTCCCACAAAGACAAGAACCTATGAAGATTCGGACAAACATCAGCAGACTTTTAGCTACTTTCAGCTTTAAAGATGAAATTAAGAGGGTTAAATTTATGGTTGCCTAGCTTCTCTAGTCATCTATCTGTCTAGTACTATCTAGACAATTCTTCTTCGATTTCGAAGCACATTGCTAATCTAATAGAGTTGTATTGCAGATCTTCGTTCAACAGTTGAGGATGTTGGAAATGACCTACGATTTAAATATGTCGAAAAAGAAGCCGAAAAAACAACTTGAGGAGAGAGATCTTTTGAACAGTTATGCTTTTCAATTCTCTTTGTTGTTGTATAAATAACATACATCTCATGAGTATTAAATACTCATGAGATGTATGTTATTTATACGGGAGGAAGCACAACCGATCTCCTAAACTTTCTCCTCAAGTTAAGCTACTACTGACAAATCTTCGTCATTAAAGACTAACAATTTTCCTAAACCTATTCAAACCAATAACTACTAAACAATAGGTTAATAACTTCTTTTGTTAAGTTAATTAGCTTATTAACTCACAGAGAATTCAATTGACATGATAAAATTAAGATAAAATCATGGCTCTGATACCAGAAATGAGACAATGAAACGAACGTATACAATAGTATGATATTGATAGACCGAGATTATTCCCTTCCAGAAAAGAGATATATATGAGAAAATGAAAAATCCTAAGAAGCATAACGAACCGAAACACATAGCTCGATGATGAGGATAACCCAAAATAGTGAGCAAAATGAGGTGAGGAGGAAAGGCATTGGGAGGTGTCAGTGTTAGCAAAGAATGGGGTTAAGTTTGCTGCAAAATGTACAAAAGTAACAACTTCACATTTCCACTTTGCGTGTGCCTTTTGTACTTTGTACGTAATGAATATTTAGATACATGCATCATACATTTTTCAAGCTTCCCTTTTGCTCGCGCTCCATTTGGCTCCTCGAGATCTTAAAATGGTACATTCACTACAAGAAGTAATAGATACGATAGCTGATACATAACACTATATTAAGCCTAATGTCAAAATGTCTTTTTTAGTACCTCTGTGCTTTTAAAATGCATTCACTCTGACAATTCAAGCACGCACGTCTTTCGCTAGCCTTTGAGACGTTATGGTCAATGTCTCAACGCTATTTTGTTTTTAAATTTTCACGTGTTTAGGGCAATTTTGAACGGTTGTCATGATACTCTTTAAATACCTTGCATTTATATGCCATTTGAGGGGAGACACTTTGAGATTTTTAACCTAAACACAAAATGTACATTTGAAGAGGCTTATGGGATGATTTTGAAGCTTAGGATATTGAGGATTGTTGGGAGAGGAATCCCACGTTGGCTAATTAAGGGGAAGATCATGAATTTATAAGTAAAGAATACTATCTCCATTGGTATGAGGCCGTTTGGGGAACCAAAAGTAAAACGATGCTCAAAGTGAACAATATCATACCATTGTGGAGGGTCGTGGTTTCTAATATGGTATCAGAGTCATGCTCTTAACATAGACATGTCGATAGAATTCTCAAGTGTCGAACAAAGAAATTGTGAGCCTCGATTGTGAGCTTCCACAGAAATTCTACTTCCAGCGGACATCGTGGAGCTAAATCTATCATTTATTAGGGTGAACTAAGACTTTGTATCCAACCCTAGACTCTCAACTACAGGCTAAAAGGAAATCCCGAGATGTCAAATAACAAACAAATTTCAGCTCTCGAAGTTCTTTTAAGGTTTTCCCCTTCGTCACGGTTGTCCTCCCCAAATAAAGGGTGCAACTCTTTTTATAGGCGTGTATATTTAAGATTAGTAAACGATTGTTGGAGTCTCATATTGGCTAATTAAGGGGAAGATCATAGGTACATAAGTGAGATATCTATCTCCAATGGTACGAGGCTTTTAGAGAAGGAGACACTCATGTACGAACAAAGGGTATACTTTGTTCAAAGGCTCTATTTTTCCTCCAAGGAAAGTGTAGTAGTTATAGTCCCTACACCTCTATCCCTACACCAAGAACGAGTGTGAGTGTTTCCCACAAAATAGTTGTATTCAACAATCTGGTATCAGAGCGAGGTTGGTACAGATTGTCAAGTCTCTAAAATTCTTAGTATGCTCTATGGTTGCAACTCTGTCTGATTTTCTGGTATCAGAGAGACGTTGGTATAAGTTGTCAAGTCTCTAGAATTCTTATAAGTTGTCAAGTCTCTAGAATTCTTAATATGTTTTGGGATTGCAACTTTGTCTCATTTTTCACACCAGAAACAATTCTTGAGATTATTAGTGAGTGATTTTTTTTGTGTCATAAATAGTCCATGAGTATGCAAGTTTTATATATATATATATAAATTATTTGGTATTACTGACATATTGCCAATGTGATGGGTGATAACTCAGGTTTTCGAAGGAATCAAGAAATTCAACGACAACTACAACATGTGGGCAACATGTATGATGTCCTATCTACAAGGACAAGACCTCTGTGAGGTCGTTGGTGGAAGTAAAATTACACCGCCAGAGGAGGATTCTAATGGTGTCTTGCACAAATAGAGAATCAAAACAAACAAGAAAATGTTTGCCTTGAAGACCACATTTGAAGAAGAGATGTTGGAGCATATTCAGGATGACAAAACATCGAAAGAAGCATGGGACACGTTCCTGGTGCTTTTCTCGAAGAAGAACGATACAAGGTTATAACTTCTTGAGAACGAACTGTTATCAATCTCACAACGCGACATGATGATTACTCAGCATTTTCCTAGGGTCAATCTATCAGGAGATTAGTGAACTACATACGAAGTTCAACATTAGAGGAGCTCAAATGAAGAGGATCGTTAACCAAGGATTATAACAAGAATATAGAAGTTTCATTATTGTTATACAAGGACGGTCCGCCCAACCATCATTTGTAGAGTCTAAAAATTTGCAAGTCAACCAAGAAGCCGTGACTAAGTAAACAGGAGGCATCATGATGAAGAGTGAAGAAGCAGTGCTCTACACAAGTAAAAGTCGGAGCAACAATACGCCACGTGTGTAAAAAATTGGTGACAAAGTAAAAAGTTACCAAGAAACCGCATAACCTGAAAGAACTCAGAAGAACGACAACAAGAGTTTTCAAGAGGAAAATTTGAAGACATTTGTTACAATTGCGGAAAGAAGAGATTTTTAGTCCAAGAAAAAGTTCATCGAAAGTGATGCACCAACCTCCAAAATGGAGATGGAGTATGAATGAGATGCAAATGTACTATATGCCTTAGAAAAAGACGAGCTAGTACTCAATACACCCACTTTATTTACAAAGGATTTAATGAATGAAAGGGTTAAATATAAAAATTCAAGTTAAATCCTGATGAGCAATTAGTTTGAATGATGTCATCCGAGTCTGTCCCCTATCTTCTCTGGCACCCTCAAAACATCATCGGCGACCTAGGTCAAACCCAATAGTACTTCAAATTTGGCTAAGAATTATCGGTAATATATCTTACAAAAGATTATGACCCTTTTAAAGAAATTATGAGAAAATAAGCCCAATTTTTAAAAATAAAAAACTAAATAATAACATATTAAACTCATAATTGAACATTCACATCCTTTTAAAAAACTAATAATAACATATCAGACTTATAATTGAACGTTCAGAGACTAATTCTGGAATACAACGGTAATTTACTTTATCCCTATTCTATGAAGTAATAAACTAAAAAATTTCATTTTACAACTATTTGATTTTTTGAAAATTGAACGAAAAAAGGGAAGTAATTGACCTCTCATCTTTCCTCCGCTCTAGCTCGAACGAGCTAAACCGACCAAAAGGAGCTAGCTGGTTTTTTCTCGAACGGAGCAAGGGTTTGACTTTGAGTGTCACGAATCAATGGCGTATGCCTCCTTTCACCTCCTTATATATAAACAATGAGTTGAAAAGTTTGTGAAGAAGAAGAAGAAGAAGAAGAATAGAAGGATGAGGAAAGGCAACAGCGGTTCTCAATGTTAATAACTACTACAACTTTCCTATCAAAGAATCCGATGTGGGACTCATCCAACCCTTCAAAACACCGTTTTTTCAGAAGATAATGCCAATGGACCCTTCCCAAATGCGTCAATTACTAATCCGTTGTGCCCATTTCATCTCTCAATCAGACTTCCTCTCAGCTCATCGCTTCCTTTCCATTATCTCTTCAAACTCTTCCCCTTATGGCGATGCCACTCAAAGATTGCTTCATTATTTCTCTTCTTCACTCTCCCATCGCCTCCCTTGTTCTTCTTCTTCTTCTTCGTCGTTACAAGAAGATGGCCTTCAATCTTGCTATTTATCATTGAATCAAATCACACCCTTTATTCGATTTTGTCATTTGACTGCAAATCAAGCCATTTTGGAAGCTATTGAGGAGTGTGGGATGGTTCATGTTGTGGATTTTGATATCATTCATGGTGTTCAATGGCCTCCTCTTATGCAGGCTTTGGCTGAGCGGTTTGCTTCTCCTATGCTTCGTATTACTGCCATTGGTCTTGATCTTACCTCTCTTCTTAAGACGGGTGATAGGCTTTCCAAATTTGCTCACTCACTTGGCTTGAGGTTTCATTTTCATCCTCTTCTTCTCCATGACCATGACGTTGACCGTCTCGTCCCCGCCGCTCTCACGCTCTTCCCCGATGAAGCGCTCGCCGTCAATTGCGTTCTTTACTTGCACAGGTACTTGACTTACCATTCAACTCATAAGAAAGTATTTAGCTTGTATGTAAGAGTCTAAGCTCACCGCTAATGGATATTGTTTTCTTTGATCTTTCTCTTTTAGGCTTTCCCTCTAGGTTTTTAAAACGCGTCTTCTATGGAGAGGTTTTCACACCCTTATAAAAAAGGATTCGTTCTCCTCCCCAACTAATGTGGGATCTCACAATCCACCTCCCTTCAGGAACTAGAGTTCTTGCTGGTACTCGTTCCCTTCTCCAATCGATGTGGGACCTCCCAATCCACCTCATTCGAAGACCAAAGCCCTTGTTAGCACACTGCCTCGTGTCCACCCCCTTCAGTGCTTAGCCTTCGTTCCATTCTCCAATCGATGTAGGACCTCCCAATCCACTCTCTTCGGAGCCCAACATCATTGTTGGCATACCGCCTCGTCTCCACCCCTTCGGGGCTCAGTCTTCTGACTGGCACATTGCCCGATGTCTAGCTCTGATACCATTTGTAACAGCCCAAGCCTATTGCTAGTTGATATTGTCCTCTTTGTGCTTTCCCTTTTGAACTTCCCATCAAAGTTTTTAGAAAGGGTCTTATAGGAAAGATTTTCACACCCTTATAAAAAAAATTGTTTGTTCTCCTCCCCAACTGATGTGAGATCTCATAATTTATGGTAAATTTACAGACTTTTGAAGGACGATGTTCGGCGATTGCTTCATAAAATAAAGGCTTTGAATCCCAAAGTGGTGACCATAGCGGAAAAGGAAGCAAATTTCAACCACCCTTTATTCATGCAAAGATTTCTAGAGGCATTGAATCATTACTCCCTAATATTCGACTCATTGGAAGCAACCATGCCTCCAAATAGTAAAGAGAGACTAGAAGTGGAGCAAGTTTGGTTTGGGAGGGAAATAGACGACGTCGTTTCTGATGAAGGAAACAAGAGAAGGCAACGCCATGAAAGGTATGAATCATGGGAAATAATGCTTAAAAGTTTAGGGTTTTCTAATATTCCTTTGAGCCCTTTTGCCCTCTCACAAGCCAAACTCCTTCTAAGGCTTCATTACCCTTCCGAAGGCTACCATCTTCAAACCCTTCATGATTCCCTTTCTCTTGGTTGGCAAAATCGACCCCTTTTCTCAGTCTCTTCATGGCATTGAATAAGAAAACCCATTAAAATGGCTCTCATTTACAAAACCCACCAAGAAAAATGAAGAAATTTGCAAGAACAATGGGAATTTGAGTGATTTCAAGAAACCCCACCAAGAAAAACGAAGGAATTTGCAAGAACAATGGGAATTTGAGTGATTTCAAGAAACCCCACCAAGAACAATGAAGGAATTTGCAAGAACAATGAAGGAATTTGCAAGAACAATGAAGAAATTTGCAAGAACAATGGTATTTGAGTGATTTCAAGAAACCCCACAACAAAATTTGACATTTTTTTATGGTTTGCATGAAAATTATTAGCTTATGAAATTTTCCCTATCAAATAATTGTGTAAAGCTAGAATCTTTGAGCTGTTCTTCCAAAGGGAAAGCTGAAAACAACAAATATTGAATATGTAATATTATTATTTTTTTGGTTACTAAATAAAATCTTTGTTTTTTTTTTTTTTAATTTGATTATAATTCACATACCCATATGATAAATCAAACAAAAAACATCATTTTCATTAACATGGTCGCTTGTCTCCTTATCTTTTCCTTCTTTTAAGGTAATAACAATGACTAATTAAGCTTCTCTTTCTTGTTTGATCCATAATAAATATATAAAATTAGGTTAATTAATGGTTAATTAAGCTAATTGGGTTGATTTGTTCCATTACATTCCATTGTTTCCATCAATATTAAGGTGAGGCTTCGAGAAGGGAATCCTTTTTTTTATAGCCATTATTATATTTGTAAGTATTGATTGCTTTTTTTGGTAGTGCACCAAATTTGAATGTTTATTTAATTTTAAACCAGAAATTCTGCCTTATGTCCCCTCAACAAAACCATCAAAGTTCTCAAAATGGAGCTTTTCGTGCTCCCTTTGCCACCCTCTAGGTATCCCTTAACTCTCATGTCCTATGGATGTCGGAGGACCATTTTAGGACACTTGATCCCTTCTTCTTGCCCTTTAAGAGGGTACACCACCTTTGTCTTTTTTGTTTAACCATATATTAAAGTATATTCCTACGTGATCTTTATAAGCTTTTAATATCAACCTAACCCGATCTTTTGAATTTAGTAACGGGTACTCGAGCAAAACATAAAGGGTTCAATCCCGTATCTGGTTCACTTTATAGATCTTTTGAGCTAATTGAATCTAACCCTTTACAAAGCTAAACGATTTATGTGTTGGCATAGTTTGTTGATCGTTAGTTGACTCGTTTGGTCTCGACACTAATTTTCGAATTCGAATTATAACGGCTCAGGTCTATTGCTAGCAGATATTATCCTCTTTGAGTTTTTCCTTTCGAGCTTCCCCTCAAGGTTTTTAAAACGCGTCTGTTAGAGAAAGTTTTTCACCCTTATAAAGGGTGTTTCGTTCTCCTCCCCAACCAATGTGGGATCTCACAATTCACCCCTCTTCAGGGCCCAACGTCCTTGCTGGCACACCGCCTCGTGTCTACCCCCTTCGGGGAACAGCCTCCTCGATGGCACATCGTCCGGTGTCTGGTTCTGATATCATTTATAATGGTTCAGGCCCACCGCTAGCAGATATTGTCATTTTTAGGCTTTTTTCTTTTCGGGCTTCCTCTCAAGGTTTTTAAAACGTGTCTGTTAGGGAGAGGTTTTCACACTCTTATAAACGGTGTTTCGTTCTCCCCCCTAACCAATGTGCGATCTCACACGAAACGAGCTTCGATTCGTCTTCATTGTGTTTAAAAGGTGGATTAAATGAATGGGGTTTGGATAATAATGTTGTGGAAATATGGAGAATGTAAGAGAGAGTGATAAGATGGTGAGAAGAAGGGGCATGGCATGAGCAAAGAGGCAAAATGGCAAAGGAAAGAAGGATAAGGTTGCGTGTGGGAAGACATTATGTGATGAGGGAAGCTAAGAGTTGGTGCACGCATGGTATTTCTCACACATCCATCCATCTTTCCATCTGATTTTGACGTTACCTTTTGCACTCTTTTTCCTTTTCTCCTTTTTTCCTTTTTCCTTTTTGGCTTTGTCTTACACAATAAATATTATAATCAATCTTAGTTTAATTAACCTTCTAATACGCGTTTTAAAAAGTAATCTTGAAACCCATTTAGGTTAAGCCTAACCGAGCAGATGATCCGTAAGAGACTCCACGAGAAGAGTCGAAAACACTGTAATAAGATATTCGTTATGAGAGACCCCTTTAAGCATTTCAAAAGAAAATGCATATGGATAGAGCTAGGTTGTAACAACCAAACCCCACTGCTAGCAGATATTGTCGTTTTTTTATTTTTCTTTTCGGGTTTCTGCTCACGGTTTTTAAAATGCATCTGTTAGGAAGAGGTTTCCACACCCCTACAAAGAATGTTTTGTTCCCCTCTCCAACTGATGTGGGATCTCACATGGGTAGGAAGGAAGATGCTTACGCAAACAACAAAGAATCCGCTTCATATAAAGTATCCGACTCAGAATCCAAAGTCATTTATTTTCTAATAATATCAATAGTAACATGTGAGGACCATAACTTATAAACTTAAACTATCGGAAACTTTCTACTACAAAGTCATATTATTGATCTATTATTCCGTCTTTTTACATTATGAATTTCCCTTCATAAATAATTCCTCAATGTTGCTTGAAAACTCGACCTAATTTAACCCTAGAGTATCGATTATCCATATTTCTCTCCAAATATACTAATAGTCATTGCTCGTTGAATCCCGTGATAACTTTTCGATCTAACCTAACCTTATTAGCTTAAGATTAGAGAAGGAATCTTTTTGCTTCCCAATTTGATGGTGTCTTTTTCTCTTGGCCCTCAAATGGCAGTATCATTACAGAATTGTATGGTTATGTTTGACTGTTTGCTGTGCATGCACGTGTAGACATAGTAGTTGAAGAAGAGACAGAGCAAAAAAGTGTTGCATTTTTTATACATAACATTACACGCATGGGATCTTTAATGTCGATGCCGCATCGGCTGCCATGAATGAAGCTGCCCAATATCTGCAACCCTAATCAAAAGTGGATCTTCAAAGTTATGATTCCACTCCCTCTACCATATTTAATTCCATACTTCTTTTTTCTTCTTTCCGTTTTAGGTTAAATCTTCGAACTTTCACGTGAGATCCCACATCAGCTGGGGAGGAGAACGGAACATCCTTTATAAGGGTCTGGAACCTTGAGAAAAAACTCGAAAGGAAAAACCCAAAGAGGACAATATCTGCTAGAAATGAGCTTGGGCGGTTACATTTCATGTTGTTAGGTTTACGAAGTCGATGAACTTTCAAACGTGATTATCGGATCTCAAAACTTGTAATTTTATGTCTATTAGGTATCTCACATAATTGAAACGATTAAACGATTAAGAAACTAATTGATATATGTTAGATATGAAATTGAATGTTACGTCTAACACGAAGGTGAACTTTCAATTCAAAGTTTAGTAATGCAAAAATTAACTTTTTTGGACCTCTCGAATACAAAATTAAAATTTTGAAATTTGAGGGATTAGATTGTAATTTTATATTATTTTAATTTTTTCTCGTTTTTTTTACGAATGTTTTGGTTTAATATTAAATCTTACTTACCATAGTCTTTGAATTCTCACTAAAAACATAATATAGATAGAAACGTGTATTAAAAATTTTAATTTATGTATAAACACGTGTTAAAATTTTACAATAAAAGAAATTAAAATGATAATTTTTAAAAAATATAAGGACTAAAATGAACAAAAATTAAAAGTACGAGGACCGAAAGGAATCGAGATCCCGGGATCGATCAAAGAAATAATATAAGAGGAGATTTATGGCAGCACAAACATAGCAACCAAAGAGTAATGAAAAATGGGAAGTAATTTACTTTGTTGAGAAATAATAATAATAATAATATTTTAGAGTAAAGTCGATGAAGTGGATGGTGGATGCCATTTATTTTCTAAATAAATAAATAAATAAATAAATTGTGGCTGTCATTTATTATGCAGACTAAATATGGAATATAAATAAATACACACTGCAGATATTTATTTTCGAGCCACCACGTGCATGTTTTGACTACTAAGTGCTGAGAGTTTTTAAAAATATTTTAGTATAAATGTTATCTTAGACTTAAACGTTCACAAAATTAATTTAAAATTAAAAAAGTAGCATCAATGAGATAAGAAAATTGAAAAACAGGGAAACAACCCGTGTTAACGAGGATTTAAAAGAAACGCATACGCTCTGATCTAGCCTAAAGGCTACAACTTAATAGAAAACATGGCTTGAGTATTAAAAAATATTCGGTAAGTAGCTCCATTGTTGGGTTGGAAAATGCAATCACAGGCAATCATGGTTTAAGTGGGACCTATCTTTTTGTAAACTATTTTTTGGGTTATGCTCTTCAATCCGGGCAAGGTTGGATGTACAGTACTTCTCTACACACGGTCCAAGTAGGTGTATATGAAACCATCAAGTGAGCTCGTATTACATACACATGGGTCTGACTACGAGCTAACATATATTCATGTTGTTGAAAGCTACAGAAGAAAAGAAGTAAGTATCATATCATCGTGTACGAGTATTAATTATACTGGAGAAGTATCACAATGCTCGTGACATACAGGCATAATATTTCCATGAGATATGCTACGTATCAACCCTCCAGCTCAACTAGACCCCAAGACTCAAATAGGTTCATTAACAAGGACGATTCTGTCATGATGCGTCAAGAGACAAAAAAACATGAATGTCTTAGCGACATGTACATTACCTATTATTGGATATTATACTTGGATATTGTTGGATCTTGGCTCTACACATTCATATTTATATTTGCATCTTTTATTAAATAGGTTAAGTTAAAATTAGAGCCCTTAAAATATATTATATTATAACTAAAAGATGGTCGTGTATTGGTGTCAAGTTATAAGATGGATGTGATACTAAAAGTGTTCGGGGATGAGTGACTTTAATATAATCTTGTATGTCATCGTCTCGATGAGTTTTATGTTTAAGAGATCTAGAGTTGAGAAAGTTCCCAAAATGATTTCAACGTTGAATGCAAGAAAATTAATTTTCTAGAGTGCTTAGGATTACCCTAACAGAAGTAAAAGAGTTAAAATTGTAGATTTAAGAACTACTATTAGTGAAAAAGAAAAACGAGTCTATGCAGCTATGATCTACTATTAGTGAAAAAAAAGAACGAGTCTATGTAGCTGTGCATGGACAACTGTGAGATGAACAGGGTGTCCATCAAGAACAAATACCCTTTATCGTCAATTAATGACTTGCTTAACTAGTTACAAGAAGCGGTAGTGTTTTCTAAGATAAACCTGTAGTTAGGCTATCACGAGCTGAAGGTAAGGAGAAGTGACATTCCTAAAACAATTTTTTGTATCAGGTACAAACATTACGAGTTTAGAATACAGTCATTTGGATTGATCAATGCTCTGACAAGGTTTATAAATTTGATGAACAGAGTGTTCAATAAATTTATAGACACTTTCGTTATTGTGTTCACCGATATAATTTGATTTATTCCAAGTTTGAGGAGGAACATGAGGAGCACCTCGGAAATGTTATCACAAAGTTGTGATTTTGAATTATGGTGATTACCTACATGATATGAACCAATACATCAATCATGCAATATAAACTTCAGGAAAATCGAGATATTGCAATTCATGTCACATTAAAAAAGAAAAAGTTTCATTTATTCTTAGATAGTTATGAATTTTGGGTCCGATAATTTAGAGTTATGGTACTTATTAATATATTTTATGACTTTTTATTTATTTTAAGGTTACATTTATACCGTGACTAATTATGGTCATAAGATACGAAAGTTATAATTTTTGGAATAAAAGTAAAGGGTTTTCATTTTGAGACGATATAAAGTCAGGTATGTTATCTTTATAAGTTTCTTTACAACTCTACGTCGTTTAGATTGCATGTTTAGAATCATTCAAATTTGACATCATCCACCATTTTGAATCTCAACCCTGGGTGAATTTATATTGTGATATTTAGACATGTACCCTATGTATATAATTTTTTTTTTCAATTATTTACTATTCATTTTTTAGTACAATTATTTCTTATATTTTATTTTTATATACACGTTTAAAAAATATATAATTTCATCATATGTCCGACCATGATGGACAATGAAAAGAGTACCACATCGAGAAAATTGTCATATCAAATGGTGCGACGAGTATCACAAGAAAAGGTTAACCTCAAACCTGGTTTTACTCGATACAAACTTTTGATACTAAATGTAGACATAGAAATGAACCCGTTTAGAGTTTGTGTCGAAAAGATCTCTTAACTATAAAAAAAAATATCGAACAAATTTTGAATTTTTAATTTTACTGTAATAGCTTCCTAAACTTAAAAAAATGTCAGGTAAAAAAATTGAAGTTTTAATTTAAAATTTAACTTATAATTCTAACTTAAACTCTAAATTTTGTGTTTTCGTGTCCTTTAAAAAATATAGAACCAATCGAGCTCCTATTGAGACACAAAATTCATAATCGACTTATTAGAAATAAAATTAAAAAACTCGAAAAGTTGATAGATGTTTTTTTTAAAGTTTAAGAACTTATTAGACACAAAAAAGTAAAAAGTCAATGGATGTATTTAACAAATTTTGTAGACCAAAAATCAAATAAGTGCATACAACTTAAATTATATATAGTTTATTAAATCATTATAAGTCCTAAAAAAAAAGTCAACTAACTAGGAGATTACACGGGTTGAATTGAAAAAATCTTTTGAATTTGAAATTTCGGATTAGTTGGATTGGTGACTCGATCAAGTCGAATAGAGCTCACAACTTAACCCAACCCAACTCTCTATTTTCAGATTTGGTTGGGTTGGGTTAGATTGTCGAGTTGTTATTTTCTAAAAAAAACTTTTTTTTTATAAAAATCCGACTTATTCATACTACATATTACATTAATAACTAAAATTTCATAAAATTTAAATATTAAACATTCACAAAATACGATGTACTATCGTCGGATACAAATGTAAGATATTTTTCTTTCATAATAAACTTACAAGTAACTCTATTTTTAGGTTGGTCGGGTTGACCCAATCAAATAAAATGTAGACCTACAAATCAACTCGAGTTTGTTCGATTTTCAAAAATTCAACCTAACCCCAATAAAAAAAATCTAACTCAACCAAATTTTTATGATTTAGGTTGAATAATCTGAATAGATCGATTTCTTCCCCGCTTGCACGGGCCCCCGTCAATTTCTTTGAGTTTCATTCTTGCGAACGTACTCCCCAAGCGAGATATGGGTTGATAAACACAGCGCCTAGTATCCATCATTTACGGCTAGGACTACTGGGTAACTAATCCTAAACAATTTATTTGGTATAAAGTGATATAAAAAGTATTAAATTTACAAGTCTCCACATGAAAATGGAATCAAAATTAATTGAGTTTTCAGATTTATTTTGTCCAAAAGATCACGCCAACAATTTTCAAATAATAGTTTCTCAATAATTGGGTACGGAATTTAAGTCTTCCGTATTAATCATCAATATTGTATAATTCAATTAACAATTTTATAGAAATATTTAAAATATTTGTTATTAGTAGAATTCTTAATATAGCTCATAATTTTTTTTATTTTTTTTTCATTTTTGAAATCAACTAAAGAATCGAAGGTAAAAATCATAATTGAGTACTAGAAAGACATCAATATATTTACCGATAAACTACGTGTAAGTTGATATTTCAAAAAAAAAAATATACTTGTCTTAAAAGCAAGGAACTAGTGTTACAAATTATAGATTTTGAGAGTGGAAATTCAAACCTGTAACTTTTAAGAGATTATAAATAACTTAGCCAAAACGTTCTTTGTTTATTGAAGATCCGATCTTCTATCAAGCAAGAATCTCTCGTTCTTAAACATTATGAATGTCCTCTTTCGCATGGAAATGAAAAAATGAAAATGAAAAGTATCGCTCCTTTAACGTCATTTACTAAAATTATGAAACGAATAAATCATTGAAATCAGCCGTTTGATGAATTTACAGTAAAATTCGATACAACCGACAAATTTATAGGTAAAAATTGATATTGTTTTTCGATGTTATTCTACTGACAAACAAGTTCTCCAAGTCAAGATTCTTCAATATTTTATGAGTTTCTTCAGTACCTTTTGAACGGACCTTGTAAGAGCCAATTTTATATTCTAGTTTGAAAATAAGAAGGGCATGAAAACGAAACTTTTGGAAGGAAAATGAATATAATACAAACACAAAGGGAACTGATTTTTAATACACTGAGAAACGAAAAAAAACATTTTAGCATAATCTCTCGAGTTTGAACTCGATCGTTAAAACCTCGAGTTTCTAATATCATAAATAGATAGAGCTACCACTACCACTCGTGCATTTCTCAATAAATTCAAACACAAACACACATTGAATGACTTTACACTACAAGATGCCTCAAGGATCCTTCAATATAATGACATTTAGTGCATGTGTCTTAGGGAAAGGAGATCATAGAGGCATTCATATTCATGTAACGACTCAAGCCCACTACTAGCAACTATTGTTCTCTTTGAGCTTTCCTTTTCGGACTTACCCTCAAGGTTTTTAAAACGCGTCTGTTAAAAAAAAGTTTCCACACCCTCGTTCACCTCCCCAACCGATGTAGGATCTCACAATCCACTCCCTTAAGGACCCAGCATCCTTGCTTGCACTCGTTTCTTCATCCAATTGATGTGGGACCCCACCAAATCCATCCCCCTTCGGAACCCAGCATCCTTGCTGGCACATCGCCTCATGTTCACCCCCTTTTGGGGCTCAGCCTCCTCACTGGCACATCACCCGGTGTTTGGCTCTGATACCATTTGTAACAGCCCAAGCCCACCGCTAGCAGATATTATCCTTTTTGGACTTTCCCTTTCGGATTTATCCTCAAGGTTTTTAAAACACGTCTGCTAGGGAGAGGTTTCACACCCTTATAAAAGGTGTTTCGTTCTCCTCCCCAACCGATGTAGGATCTCAAGGAGTAAACAGATAACAACACAAGAACCATCAAGCCATTCTTATAAGCCTAAAACTGAATAGCATGGATATCATGTAATTATTTTAGATTCATAAGAGAGGGGCAGGAAATGCAAATAAATGCTAAAGAGTAGAGTAGGGTGCAACTGGGTATTGTAGGGACGTGTAAAAGCTGTAAGGGGGAAGAAACGGGGGCGTGTGCAACAAGTAAAATGGCAGAGACAGAGAGAGCAGAAGCAGATGGGTGTGTGGTTTATTTAATAAGGTGGGGATCGTACCAATCCTTCTATCAGAGCCACTGCATTATCCTACCTAAATCATTGTGTATGGAGTGTACGAGTGTGTTTCTATTGTGCTACAAAGAGAGATAAAAAAACAGACACAGAATCAGTGTAGACGGACTACAAATCTTTCCCCTATATGGACTTACTTACACAAATGACGCCAGAAATCATCAACGTGTAGCTCAGAAAGAGAAGGCCAAAGTTTTTGTATTTACCAGTGTAGAGAAGTAGGCATGGAGGATCACTTCACCATTTCTGCAAGTTTCCAGCTCCTTCCTCAATCCCATAACCATAGCTCCATCACTTTCACTGCATTATTAATCAATGCCCAACTAATAAGATAATGAAATAAAAAGAAAGGAAAATTAAACAGCATCATCTGATATATTCTGTGTTTATTGAAAACTAAGCAACGAGGTGCGTACATGGGCTATGTATATTATTATATACAGTCATTATTGGGTGTGTAGTAATAAACACAATTATTCCTCAAAGAATACATTGATGTGTAGAATAAAGGTAATTTCATTTTACTTCCCCCCCCCCCCCCCCCCCCCCCGAAACCCCCAACAAATTTTTTAAGAAGACTAACAGTCCACGCTCCAGTAAGAATTTGACTGTAACCTCTTCGATATAACCGACACGTAACCCTTTCAGTCGAAGTTTATTCATCCAATACTTGCGAAGAATAATATCACAATGGGAACTCCTTCTGAAGAACATCGAGATTGCGGGAATCACAGGCTTCCAGCATGTCATTCCGTGATGCACAGCTGCAATAGAGAAATCTATGAATTCATATTTGCATTAAAGGGTGGTTGATGCAAGAATAAAATCGCTCCGAATCACATACCTTAGGGAAATTCTTAAGTATTGCCATGCATTGTCTGCCTTCGGATTCATACTAAGTGACCTCACGTAGTACTTAATCGATTCCTCATAGAGCCCCTAGAAGTGTAGAGGGAAAGAAAGTCGATTAATGTTTCAGTACAACTTCATTACATAAACTGAAACTAGAAATGATTGGTGAATAACAACCGGAAAAAAAAGTTGAAGAAAGAGGGCTTCCCAACTTTTTGATAATTCACTGAGACTGGAAAAGGAGAAATAATTAAGCATAGGACATATACCTGATTAGCATAACTGATTCCCATATTGGCCCAGGCACGAACGTAATTAGGCTTCAAATCAAGTGCCTAAGAGACAAATTAAGTCAGTAAACAGACTCAGAAGAGTCATTATAAGGCTAAAATAAGTAAAAGTAGACACTGCTATAAATACATAATTTGGGATAAGACGAGTTGTTCATGGACTTAAAGCAGTTTAGTTTTTGGCCAGCAAGAACATTTCCAATGAGACCATGACCATACACAAGAAAAATCCTATAAAATGTTTCCACCCATAGACTGAAGGGCACGCATAAATAGAAAAATCAATTCAAACTTCAGGTCAAAGCTTCACCGCAGGTTTCTACAAGATTAGTGTAGAAACATTACTCTTTCTTTAATTTAATCTCAATGGAAGCTCAGCTTGTTATCGAAAAAGCATTACTCTTTCTTCAAATCTTAACGTTAGGAGATAATTCTTCTCGTGATTATCGTCTATTAAAATATATGCATGTATACAACCCCACCGTGACGAAGAAATTCTCACTTGAAGATGGACAGTGTCCTCCCTTTCCTCTACAGAGAGACAATCTTTCCTCCTCTAACTTGTCAAGGTGTTCACTTTTTTCTCAATTTCTTCCTGATTAATTACCATTCCAACCCAAGAGTTTGTGCTTGTTTCAACTTGGTCCCTAGCTACAATTTTAAAAGCTTCCAATGTAATCCTTACGGTTTGGCAAAATCTCCTAAACTTCACTACCATAACACAGTCATAACCTCTTGTTTGCCTAATGAATCTGTTGTCTTTGGGACACCCCAAGAGCAACCAACACTTCTCAATCCAGAAGGCAGTAACTAGTTGGATACAACAATCCCACAATTTCCCTCTCTTCGCTGCTTTTGCTCTACCTCCTCCAAACTCTCACCTTAGGAGTATCTAAAGACTTCACACTCCATTTTCATTACCCTAGATGGATACTGCCAGCCTTTTCGTCGTCTCCCTCACCCTCCCTTACTCCCACTCAATTCCAATGTTGCTTGTTCTCAGCTTGATGAGTAACCAAGTATCTCCACTCTTCAAACTTTCTCTTATGGAATTAAGACCATCTCTTTTTAAAGTAGTAATTGAGATGTCAACTATTTCTGATGGAAGTTCATTTTTATCTCACAAAAAAAAATGGTAAGCGCAAAGATACATTCTAGAGATGGAGAGAGTACAGGGCGGATACCTGTTGATAAGCTAATATGGCATCAGCACTTTGAATGCTGTTAGCTTGTGTAGCACCTAGCTTGTTCCAAAGAGAGTAATCTTGCGGCTTTAGTTTCAAGGCTGTATCAAAGGATGCAATTGCTTTGTCAAATTCTCTGGACAAATTATAAAGAACACCAAGTACTATGTGCACATCAGCATCATCAGGGAACATTTTTGCAGCTTCGTTAAATAAGCCAGCTACCTGCACATACAAAAAAGAAAATGGTGCATAGTTTTAGACCAAAGAGAGAAATGGATGCATGATGAGGAAGCATCTTAAGTTCCATACTAAAAACTCCTAGTTACTAATGAAATTTATTCATCATTATTATTGCTATTATAAAAAACCGAACATTTGCTCGTGAAAGACTACAAGGGCAATAAAAAATACACCCAACATTACGAAAAAAGGGAGTCAGACTACGAAAAGAAAAGCTCCAATCAAGAGACCTAAAGGATAATTACAAAATAGTCAAGCTAATGAAATCATTATGAAATCCAAAATCCAAATCAATGAAAAATTCAGTGAAAATTTTCACGTCAAGCAAATTGCTTCTTTGAATCTATTTTTTTTCCAACCCCCTTAGATTTTCAAAGAGTGACAATCTTGCACCCCAAGGGAAAACCAAAAAAATCACTTAAACCGACCGAAACCAAGGTCAGTTCAATTCAGCGGTTTCAGTTTGCATACAAGAAAAATTGATTAAATTCGGACAGGTTACCCAAGCCAACCAATAATATATATCATTATAATAATGGCAATGCATTCAAAAATATCAGTAGTTAAAACGTTTCTGGATAGTTCGCTATTTGCTACAACATCCAAACCCAGATTCTATTATTGATAGCACTTACTTAGCACACTGCAGAGATCATGAAAGTGCCAAAAAGTAATGCCATGGGACTTGAAAGTAATTTTAGCGCATTAATGTAATCAGATGACTGGATTTAATCGCAAATGTCATACTCCACCTAATTTTTCAAGCCTCCACTACATGCTAAAGCAATAAACTACAGATAAACACATTTTCCAATAATAAATTTCCCAAGATTTCTAAGTTTGTAACAAAAGCTGAAGAAGAATGAGCAGAAATAACATGGTGCTTACATCTGCATAGTACAATGAATCAGAAAGCTCCGGTTTTGCAAGCATTCCATACTTGGGGTGATGCTGTAACCATCCATACAAGTATCTTAAAGCAGCAGCTTGCTCTAATTCTGCAGTAATTATTTTAGTAATCGATCAATTTATTATTTTAAGAAACACACATATTAATTGTGAAACAATTAAAAGGGATGACTAGATGTCGAACTAAAAGAGAGGACCATGAAGATTACAAAGGTTTCCCGGGACAGGGAAAGTAAAATATCCCTACAGATAAAGGCCAACTAAAGACGGTCGATTAAATCCAATCTCACACATCACCCCACTGTCTTCATTTTCCCTTGGAGAAAATCATCCTAATCCTTTTCAGACCTAACAACAGTTGATATGTGGAGCCAGGCTGAAGCCTTTGGATTAAAATCCCTCTCTTTTTTTTTAATACTGCATGCTTTAATTAATTTCACAGGGCAGCAATTTGAACCTATATATTTGATACTACTATAGAAAAATAATATTCAATATCCTAGGTAGGAAGACACCTTAGTTTGAACCCATAACCAATGTTATAGTTTGCCAACTGAATAACCTAGCCAAACCATAGGGTTATCGTTTAATAATTGACACCAGAGAACTATCTCATCCTACAATATTTGACATCAAGAAACTTAAAAGGACAATAGTTGATGGTCAACCTGACCCACATCCCCCAGAGGCTATTTTCTGTGGAGTTTACCCTTTTTTGTAATCTCTTACATCAATAAAATTGTTTCTTAAAAAAAGGAAACAGAAAAAATCTCATCTTCTGACCACTAGCAAACCCATAATTAAATTAAAATCTTTAACAGAGCTATATATAATTTATACACAAACTCACTACAAAGATTCAACTCTAATAACTACTGCCATTCAGTCAAGATAATTAAAAATTTGCTGAAGTGATGATAGAAATTATATACAGCATGTAATTAGATAAGGAAGCAACCACTGACCATTTGTGTGACTAACACCAAGCGCAAGAAGCACCTCTAAGTTTGTAGGGTCAGCATCCAGTGCCCGCTTCATGGCAGCAATAGCCTGCATATATCAATTTATAGCATATTTATTGTACAAAGAATAATCAGAAATCCGAAGTTAATAATGACATGGCACACCACAATATCGAATGTACAAATGCCATGAAAAGGCATCACCTAAATTTATAGATTCCGAAGTATTACCATCAGGTCAGAAAAGTATTGGTAGTAATAACAGCAGGCCTCTAGAAAATGGTTTGAGCATGTAATACAACTTGAGCAAGTCCCTTCAAATCTTTTCAGTTTTCACATACAAACATATTGTATATAACTACCCAGTTTTCACATATAAAAATTTATAGATTGGGAAGCATTACCATTACGCAGGTTAGAAAGGTATTGGTAGTAATAACAGTAAGCCTCTAGAAAATGGTTGAGAATGTAATACAATTTGAGAGAGCCCCTTCGAATCTTTTCAGTTTTCATATACAAACATATTCTAATAACTAATTCCCAAGGTTTTGGAAACTCAGGAATAAGTTCAACTCGTCACAGGAAATTAGTAGATCAATAGTTGCTTTTTGACTACATAATAAGTGATTCCACAAGGAGATTTGACAATTTTACCAAAAACGGTGAATATTAAATACCACAATGACTGAAGGGATGGTGCTTTCAATTCAACAATTTAGTTGAAAATCCGGAAGAAACATAGAAGTTCTAGAGAAATATGACTTGACAATATAAGCAAAAATCTATCAAACTAATCACTCTGTATAAAAAAATATTAATTGCCTATTTGATCTTCTATTTCTAATCATTTCCATTGAAGAACGTTAAATACCTAGTTGGTCTTTAAAGCCAAAAATTCTACATCAATAAAATAAAATACCTGTTGATCATCATCATTTTCAGCATGTGCAATTCCAAGAAGCCTCCAACCTTCAGAATTTTCAGGGTTTTTCATAACTTCAGCCTCTAAAGCGAGCACTGCCTCACTCAGAAGGCCTTTATGGAACAGATCCTGGCCTTCCTTCAAGGGATTAGGATGACCAACATATGGGTTCATATCAGAAAAGACGTATATTCCCTTTGAAGCATCTGTCTTTCCCTTGGCAGCTACTTGTTCATTTTGATACCTGTCAGGAAGGTAAAGCAGAAGGCACAAAAGAATTTATTATAGACAGGTGTTTACAGCATTACATTATAGTCACTTGAAGTAAAATATCAGACATACTCATCATATGCATTTGCCCAATTATCGGCTTCTCCAGAAGCCCCTTCTCCAATCTGCTGATCAAATTCTTCCACCCAGTCGTCTTGCATGTGCAACTTGGAAAATTCATTTACCCATGGATCATCTGACATATGTTGCTTCTCTTCAGCAAACTCATCAGCCCACCGATTAGTTTGATTAGAAACCTGAAACCATTTTTTTTTTTAGAAAAATAAGTTTTATACAAGCATTTAAATACTATGTTAACCAAATAACTTGGAAACAATGGTCTGTTAGTACCAATTCATAAGAAACATAGATACTCATTAATTTGATTTCACATATTCTGAATAACTTGGAAAGAGGTAAGAGAACTTTGTAGATAGAGTTTTGGTGGGTGCGTGGGAACAAGTAAGGGCCAGGAAGATTGGAAGCCTATGTTATAACCTCCTTGCCCCAAGCAGGTAAGGGCCGGGAAGCAGAAAGGAAGGGGCTCCCCCGAGTTTGTTTTTAATTCAAACAATTAGAGTTCCTCTGTTTCCATCTAACTTTCCCTCATAATGTAAAGTTTTGCCTAAAATTTTTGGCTCCACCCCTGGTTATGGGAAGGATTTCTAGCACTCTAGGCATTCCATTCTCATTTTCATCCATGAATAATGAAAACAAAACAAAAATCAAACATGAAAATTATTCATAAAAACACCCAACCCACCCATCCGACAGATTGTCAAACTGCAAGGTGGGGAAGAAAGGGGAACAACTTGTTTCATGACTTACAAATTCATCAGCCCAGGGAAGACCTCCATTATACTGTTGCTGGTACTCGGAAGCCCAGTTATCTGATGGAGATAAAGTGTTTGGCTTGACTTGATTATCTTCAATAATAAGTTCACCCCTACTCATCTTTGAAACAAACTGAAGAAACTTCGAGTTCTGCATGCCAGATGGATCAAATATCAAATTTGGCCTTTTCGATGAATTGATTGTGTATTTTGAAGGGAAAAAACAGCATCCAGAAGAAGCATAGAAAATGAAAAGCACCTATCTAGAGGAATACCAACAAGGATATCTTAAAATGTTACACAAATAAGAGAGTTTAGAAGCAATAAACTAATCAAAAAAAAAAAAAAAAACCAACATAAAGTGCTCAAAAGTTCCCCAAAAACTCTACGAACAATGTGAAAGCAAATCCCAAATGATCCAAAATAGCTGAATATTAAATCATGGTTTACCTAGAAATTTAGTCTATAGACATTGGTGGTTATATATATTCAGAACTTTCAAAAGTTTAGATTACATCCTAAACTTTTGATTAATTGATTTTGATTCCTACTGTTACACTGTTCCATAAATGTTATCAAGACACTGTTATTGGACTAATAAGTGACAGTATGACACACCATAACAGACGACAGTTTGACAAAACAATGTTGATGGCCTAAAAACGTTGTGGGGTGGGCATATCGAATACATTACCTGAACTAAATATACACAACATTAGGACTAAATTATAATTTAACCTAAAACAATTATATAAGATGCCAATGAAGAAATAAAATCAGAAAAATAAATGTTAATAGATGGTTGTATTTTCCTCATAACTAAAGACTGAATAGGAATTATTAAAAATTTATGAGCCATGTTCAAAAGAAAGGAGGCAGCAAAATGAAAACTAGTCATCTATCCATCAGTAAGCATAAAATAGAAAATCTCAAACCCCCTAACAAACAGATATTCGGGGTGCTAGTCTGATTTTTACATATATAGTACACAAGAATGTGACCTTTGCTTTTATTTGGAAAAAGAAATTACTATAATGTATACCATTATAGTTCTTGTTTCTATTAAAACAAATTTTACAACATCGCCAAGCCTAATTAATCAAACCAACTGTTCGTCAGCATTTGCTTATGTGATGCGATCTTATCAAATACGAAGGTAAAATGAAAACGTTAGTTATGCTTTAGATGAATGAAATACTAAAATCATAATACAAAATATCAACCTGAAATTTAGGGTCGTTATTATCAGCTAACGTCTTTGCAAGCTTGTGAGTCTGCTCCATTGCAGCTAAGTTCATCATATTACCACCTGCCATTTTTTCTGCCGATGCTAACTGAAACTTCTCCTGTGGCAATATATCAAGAGAATTACAATCCACAACCACGGAGGCAAATATAAGTTATTATAATTGAATTAGAGTCAAATTAGGCATTGTGCATACAGAATCAATTATTATACTAGCCAACAGTGAAAGAAATATAATTACACATATTTCCCCAAGGGTGTTGAAAGTAAAAAGTTAAAATATCATTTTGGTCCCTGTAATTTGGGTTCCATTTCATTTTATTCATGTACTTTTAATTGTCCAATTTTAGTCCATGCTTCTTTTTTTTCTTTTTTTAATATATATAAAATATATAAGAAGCAATTTTATTGATGTTTAAAATTTACAAAATGATCATCGGCAGAAAGACCTATCCAATCATTAGAAAGCTAGTTACACACCAGCCACAGATCATGTAATATGGATAGGTGCAACTTGTAGGACAAGCTGCAACTCTTTACCTTCTCAAACTCAGAGGCCCATCCATTGGCACCATGTTGTTGTTCGAAAGACTGAGCCCAAGCCTCATGATCAGCGTACTTTTCCCGGTTTAGGCTATATTCAGAAGCCCATCCATCTGCAATGCGACCACCAGGTCTCTGGAGAGCTTGAGATTCATTCCAATAATCCTCCAACTCATGAAACCTACCAGGTTGAGGCCCCCCAACCTGTTTACTGTTGTCAATGTCTAAGGAAGATAGAAGTGCATTCACCTGGAGGGATAGAACACAAAGAAACTCCGATAAGTTTTCATTTACAATTTACCTATTGAATTAACAGAAAGTTAATATGTTCAATCCTTCTCTTCGCAAACTCATTTGGAATCATAAAAAGGTTTACAATCTCTTTTCTTGCGACTAAAGTTCTTTTTACTAATACTATGAGAGGATCACTTTTTTAATATATTGGTGCCTAGGGGCAATGACTCCCCTTTGCATGTACTTTTTCCATCAAGGAGTTGCCTCTTATCTAAAAGATCGTAAATATTTTAAGAAACAATACTTTTTCAAGATTTGATTTTGTTCTTTCAAGATAAGCAGAAACAGTCTTTCTTAACCCAAAAATAAATAAATAAATCTGTAAAAAATATAAATTGAGATGAAAACATGGAGTTAAACAAAAAGGGAAAAGATAAGAGCCAAACACGAGACGTGACCTGAAGACGGTGAAATCCTATTGCACTTAGACTAGTGCTTGGATAATGTCTGAAAATTTGGTATAAAAAAGCTAACTACATTCTTTCTTATGAAATGGTACTAAACAGAGAAATCTCCAAACCTGTGCATTTATGAAGTCTTCATTCTTATCTGCAAAAAAATGCCGAGCCATTATGCTACTACGATCTCTTATACATTGTTTATCACCTTCAGATAGTCCCAATAAAGGCAGAGAGGTAGAATGAAAAGGTATTCCACCACGGCTACTCTCTACAAATGAGTGCAAAAAGTTTGACAGAATTCTTTGCGGTGGCCCTGGTTTACAGTAAAGACGAAGTCAAAAAATAAATAATTAGTAAGACTGGAAAGAGTACCAAATTCAAGCTCTAACAGCTATCAGATGTTACATAGTCAATATTAAATGTCTATAACTTCGGGATGAACTAAAAATAATCTTCCACTCTACCAAGTCAGTTCATGGTAGAAAATTCTGCACATTTCATAGCATACTTTAGGTTTACACAGGGAGACCGAACCCACGACATAAATTTTAATTAGGCTTTACCCTGCAAATAAAAATTTTATATAACTCAAAATGAAACTCCAAGATTGCAGCTACCACAGTTGAGACAACTCTGGCAATAATTTTCAGGAATTGGTCTTTCAAGACTATGATCAGGAAGTTCTTCAATTAAATACACTATGGAGTTTTTTACTTATGGATTTAAGAAGTTGAATTCAAATCCTGAATTGTGAACCCAGACTAAATAAACGACGAATGTTGTTGAACTAAATTTTCGTTATCAAGACCAAAGTCCTTCGAAAAGGGTTCGAAGCCAACACAAAACGCAATCAAACTGCCAACAATATCGACCATCCAGAATTTTAATGAATAAAGAGGAAACTTATAAGTACCATCCAATATGGGTTGATGCTGAGAAGCAGGAATTTGGTCATAAATTCGATCAAATTCAGCAAGACTTGGTTGCATTTCTCTCAAGTGGACAGGCGGAGGACCGCCCTGTACCTCATTCCATGCAGAGGCCAGACCACTCTGATCGGCAGCCGAGTGGAAGCCGCTAAAAAAATTAGACGCCTAACATCAAACAAAATAGAAACAATAGATAAGTTCAAAATTCCATGTGAATTCTGAAAGCAAAATTTCAAAACAAAAAACAAAGAAGAACCTGCTCATTGGGATGAAGCGGTGGGTGATCAAATTCAGAGCCAGGGAGCTGCCCATAGCTCGCAGGGGCAAAAGGCCTTTCTGGACCTGTGAGCTGCGATGTAGGAATTTCCCGTAGCCTTTCCTGCTCAGATTATAGTTCAAACATATCATGAATTACCAATCTGATTTCACAAGACGAGGAAACAACAAATTCATGAATTAACATATCAAAGTACTCAAAAACACACAATTCTAAAGAAAAAACAGAAATCAAATTAAAATCCAGAAGGGAGAGTGAAAGAACCTGGGTCTTGGATGAGGAGCCAATCATTGCGTTGGCAAGGGCACCGAGAGGGTTAGAAGAAGAAGAAGCACCAGGAACAGCACAAGCAGCTCCTCCAGTAACTAGGTCTCGCATCGCCATGTCTGGTTTCTTTTCGAGCTTGGTGGACACTCAATTTTCCTCCTCACGATTAGCGTCTCCCGTCGCTACTTGAAATTGCTCTATTCTCCCAAGAACTGCAATTGATTTCGTAAATAGGATTGAATTTGAGGTGAAATTGGTGGGAAAGATGATAACGGGATGGGCTCTGGGCGTTGTGTTCGAACGCTTTGAGCCACAATTGCGAGCAGCCTCCCTACGGAGCCGATTCCACAATATTAAATAAAAATACGATCATCTTCACCGCCATACACAGAGAACAACATCAATCCCGAAACCAAAAACGATAATTTTGTGTTTTGATTCTCTTTTTTTTTTTTTTTTTTCTATTTTTGTTTTTAGTTCATCCATTCACTATTCATGGGTATCTAACCATTTAAAATGATAAATTTCATTTTAAATTTTTTAAAATTTATACATTTATATGCTAATTTTCGTATCTTTTTCGGTGGCTCTCCAAAACAAAATTTCTTCGTTCCTTACAATTGTAGAGAGAAAAATCGAGTTCAAGAAACAACGGGTATTAACCTAAAAGATCAGGAATCGCGCCTGTCCAAAGGCCAAGAGGACTTGCGCGTGAAGCCAAGAGTGGCCGGAGCACATGCCTGACACAGTATGTTGAGGGTGCATGTGGGCACGTGCAGACACGTGTCAACCTCTAATTCGTTTTGTTCGACTCTTTTTGACCTATTCTAACAATATTGGCCTATGATAACATTGAAAATTATTAATATCGATCCAATTAGGAGGAATTGTGACGAAATTACTAAATTAGGAATAAATTACGAAAGAGAAGTAGTTAGCGATCCAAGTAAGTAGCTTATCGAAGCTTCTATATAAGTTTTATATGCGAGTAAAGCATGTTGAACATGTGATTAGAAGCTATAAATGTTAAATGGATGAAAATGGCATGCATTGAATAACGATGATCGTGAACACATGCATATGATACGAGCATGTTAGAAATTCTTGTTAAGTAATTATGATGTTGACTCTAGTTTATACTTATGGTTATGTTATGAGATGTGAATAAGTATCTTTAGTCTACTAATTCCCGCTGAACTCCTGAGCAACGCCATTGAGTGTTAAGTTGAGAACAATGAGTATTCATGAACATCAGGCTATGCGCTAGTTCATGTCGCCAGAGAATTTAGAAGATGGGTTGTATTTGACCGAGAGCAAGTCTTATATATGTGTCTGAAATTTGTAGTAAGCATAAACAAAACATACTAGTACAGGCCACCAGAGAGTTTAGTAGATGTGTTGTATTTGACTGAGACTGAGTCTTACATACGTGTCCGAAATTTGTACTAAGCAGAAACAAAGCCTACAGATAAAGCTAGATCATCTTAATATCGAGTTTATTTTGCGGTAATTTGAACAACATTTTAAGACAACCAGCTATGATTGAAAGAGAATAATTTAGGCAAAGTCAATGCTAATGATAGAAAAAAAAATCCGTTTGTGGCATGCAGATACATTAGCCACCTCAGGTCGACGCCCCTCTGTGGCTTTAGAGATTCCAAACACCTCCTCGCCTCGACCTGGAACTTCAGTCACTTGATAAACAAATATAGAAAGGGTGAGTATAAAATTGTACCCAGCGAGCAACTTACTTATAAACTCTCGTCGCATCTTTGACCCAGCAAGTGACCATGGGTTTTTCTCTGGACTCTAGGTGTACAATCCTTGCGTCTCACATACTTAGGTAACTAACTTAGCCTACTCATTGGTTAACCGGTGTTCTGGTTGTAGTGTTACCTCGTAAAACTCTCTCTCATGGGGGCATTATGGTGTATACTAGCTTGTTCATCACCCATAGAAGGTTAGTCGGAAAACTGACCATTTAGTCACCCAAGTTTGGGGGAGCAACTACCCCATGCTTGCTTGTTGCTAAGACTGCCCGCATAATTCCACGTCTCCACTTAAAACGGATTTGTTATGCAGGGCACTCTAACTGAATTGTCGGTCACACAACCTTAACTAACCTAAGCTTGGCTCGACGGTACTAGTACTAAAGTAGAAAGGAAAGTGGAAGTTGTATCAACATCATGCCAACTGATAATAGCTTGGGGGCTACCTTAGTCTTTTTGGTTTTCCCTGGTGGTTCTCTAAGTCATTAGGGCAGTTAGACGGCATTGGCGTGGACTCTTATCTCCAAGTTTCTTTATTCTAACTCATTGAGCCTAGCTTGGTCTGGGAGTACTAGGGTCTGGACTCGTCGATCGCAGCTCACGATCCTAAGGTGTTCAATCTGCTAAAGTTATCTCGTCCGTATGACATCGTCTAGCCAAATTGTCTCTAATTCCCTACTCTTATCTCAGTACTGCTAATTATTCTCTACAGTGAGAACACACATTCAATCACCTGGAGCTAGTATATAATAAGAAAGAAAAACAGCCACACATGTTCAATGGGACGATAACATCAATCAAACACCCGGAGAGCAGATCACAAAGTTATCATCATTCTTTCAGCACAATTATGAACTTAATAACAGTAAACCGTCCAAAAGGGCAATTAAGGAACAATTATGAAATCCCTAAATCATTTGTGACTATTCTCATGCTTATCTGACCGCTCTAAGCTCTAATCATGTTGGGTCTATCCACCTAGAGTTGGTTTTACTAGAATGCATGTGTTTCCAAGCGATCCCTACAAGTATTACTTGCTTAGAATATGTGTGGCTACGTACTTATTTATCACATGCCTTCTCGAGTTTGCTTTTCTACCGGTCCGAAGCTCCAAATTTAGCAAAGTAACATTATCATATTATCATACCCTTAATGAACCATGTGTTTTTTAAAACTATTGTTAGAACATGTTTGATTGTACCATTTATTTTTTTAAAAGTATTTTAGAACGAGACCATTTTTCTTTTGATTTGGAAGACGGGCGTTGCGTTCGAAAGGCATGGTTTTCAGTATGTCTCCAGATAGGGCCCCACTAGTCCGGCTAGCTAGTGAGCGGTTCTTTCGGACGAGAAGCGGGCATCTCCCGCAACACAAGCTGTATTGTTTGCCACTATCCGAGAAGCAAAAGATTCGAGAGTCCAGGCTGAAAATACATGCATAGATAGTGGTCTAATGACAAGGGCCGAAGAAGCTCGGAACGGAGCCATTCTATTCATATACTCTCACATTTTTGCTAAATTTGGGCTATGAAGAAGTTGGGCCAATAACTTACCCATATGGGCTTTCTCTTATTTTGAGGTATTCTACTCCAAATGTATTTGCATTATTTTAATACTTATTTTATTTATTCAACTTATTATTATTTTTTAAATATTTTCCAAAAGTAGGCTAAAATTTCTAATTTTATTTTAAAATTTGATAAAATAAATAAAAAAAACTTTTTTTTTTAAATAATATATTATAAATAAATTAATATGAATTTCCTATTCGACTCGTACTCCTCTATTAAGTAAAACGATGAAGGATAAGTTTCATGCTGTAAGGAGACTTGCGCAGAAAATAAACGATTCTCGTCTATTTATTAACGTAAAAACAATTTAAAACTTTTTTGTTTTTAAAGATTAAGGATATTATTGTAATTTTTTAAAATTTAGAAATATTATTATAACAATATACAAAGTTGAGAGTATTTGATAATTTTTTTTAATTTAAAATTTAAAATAAAATCTAAAGTTTAAGAGTGTTATTTATGATTTTGTAAAAATTAAAATTATTGTTTAAACAAATTTAAATTAAAAATGGGAGAAATAAAAAGTTTTGTCCCTTTTATATTTATTATAAATAATAAAGTAATAAATTCCAAACTTGCTGAAAGTACATATACTGTTGTACTTTCCTTTCGAGTGTATTGGATGTCGCCACATACGATCGGACGGTTGAAAATAATTCACGGATGCTATCTCAGCTGATGAAGAGAATTCTTCCATTGGAAGAGATTGAATCTAAGCCGTTCAAATAAAATAATATTTTTTTCTACTATATGCATGAATTCATTTCTAATAGAATTAATTGAAAAATATTAATAGCGTGGTTGAATATAGAAAAATAGAGTTTCGTGATAAAATGCTCGTGTCCTACTCGGCTATCTGGTCTGGGTTTCATGGCCTCCTCAATTGATATCGTCTTTGAAGCATGGGTACACGACCCTTTATATGTAAAGACCTATTGGTCATGCAATTTTGGATCCTCATTTTGGTCAAACGGTCGTCGAAGCTTTTACTTGAGGGGGTGCTCTTGGCCCAGTGAATATCGCTTATTCTGGTGTTTATCAGTGGTGGTATACAATCGGTTTACGTACTAATGGGGATCTTTATACAGGAGTTCTTTTTCTATTATTTCTTATAGCGAGTTGGTTACACCTACAACCGAAATGGAGACCAAGCGTTTCGTGGTTTAAAAATGTCGAATCTCGTCTCAATCATCATTTGTCAGGACTATTCGGAGTAAGTTCCTTGGCTTTGGACAGGCCATTTAATCCATCTCACTATTCCTGCATCCACGGGATATGGGACTCTTGCCTTTACTTATAAAAATTTTTAACATAATTTGAGTATTTAAAAATACCCAGTATGTGACCTTACGGTTGAGATCGAGAAATACAATCACATTCTTGGTTCATGGTGAGAACTACTTTTCGAGACTAATCCTCCCACTCTACCTTTTTTTTTAAGTAGGATCGAAAGACATAGTACTTCTCTGTACACGGTTCACGACATGAATATGAACCCACTGGACAGACCTATATACACGTCCCTAGACTTGACTACAAGCTTATTTGACATGGCTATGACCTAAAACTAGCTAAATTTCATCGTTATTTTTCTTAACCCATCTGCTATAATTTATAAAAACAGCAACAGAACTATAATCCAACGATCATTGACATATACTTGATTCCTTCCGATTGAAAATTTAAATCTTCATATTCGAGGTCCATTTTACGGGGAAAAAAACCCTAGAAATGGAGGGCGAAAAGCTTGCAAAATGCATGAATTTAAACAAAGATTCTGTTGGTTTCAATAAATGAGACAAATGGGTTTTATAAATTATAGACAAAAGAACCCAAGTTGGAGGTTTTTTAAATTTTAAAGGAATATTATTTTGATGAATATTTTGTCATGGATGACCTCATTTTCTTCCCCCTTTGCTTTAGCTTCATGTTTTGGTCACTTCCTTTGTTCATTGAACAAATCATAACCATAACTTATTTTGCTTCTATGTTTGTTTAGTTGCAAAACAAAGCTTGATTACTAATTTATTTTCTTTTTATTTTTTTATTCTTTATTCTTTATCGGGCTTAGCGATAATAGAACGAAGCAAAGAAGAAAAAATTTATTTAAGATATGAGTGGAGTTGAATACAAAGAAAATTCTTATTGTAAGCGAGGAACTTATGCCCATTATTTTTGTCAAACGTCCACTTCAATTAGAATAGAATTAATTCCAAAGCTCTTCGTTCTCGTGATCACTTTTTCTAAATGTTTAGAGATACAAATCCCTTATAGATGGACGAACAAACTATTAAGATGATATATATCTTAGGATGATGAATCCGCTCGAGCACATCTAGTCGTGTCTCTATATAAGAGCTCAAGTCCACTACTAGTGTATATTGTCCTCTTTGAACTTTTCCAATTGGGTTTTTCCTTGCGTCTAGCTAGGGAGAGGTTTCCACACCCTTATAAAACATATTTGTCCTCTTTCTCAAGCGATGTGGGATCTCACACTATATGATAAAAAAATTAAAACACTAGTGTTACTGAATCAGATACACTTTTTGTGGGACGCCACATCTGTGGGAGAGGAGAACGAAGTATTCCTAGTAGACGCGTTTTAAAAACCGTGAAACTGATAGCGATATGTAATGAGCTAAAGCGGACAGTATCTATTAGCAGTGGGCTTAAGCTGTTACATTTCTTATTATCTTATTCGATGAAAGTTTTAATAGTTAATCTCGATTAATTTACTTGTTCAATATTATGATAATGAGAGAGGAGAATGGCCTAATAATTCACATAAAAAAAAATATATATAATAGGGTTGAAATAATTGAGGTTTTCTAGGTTGTGTAATATTAGAAAGTAGGGAGAAAGCTTGGTAAATAATTAAAGATATGTGGCCTTTTTGAAAGGTCAAAAACAAAAAGTTAACACCTTTTTCCTAGGGCATTGAACAACTATAATTTAGGGACTCTAGCTCCTTTTATTAATTTCCATGGTTATTATTCATGTTTGAAATTATATATATATATATATATATATGTGGATAATGTGACACTCGAGTAAAGGAGGAGTACATAAATGAATTAGGATCATATTTGAATGAGAGTGATTATGATGACAAAATGGCTAAGAAAAGTTTAAAAGAATTGAAAATTACTGCATATACCAATAAGGCCTACCTTTTTTTTCCTCGTGGCTCAATCATAAGAACTCTAAAGTTAAGCATCTTTTGTTTAGAGAAACTGTGTGTTGGGTGATCTCGTGGAAATTTCATAGAAAGCATGTGAGTGAGAACAAAACAGTCTTCACTCTTAGAGGCGAAGAGTAAGTAACGTGACCATGTTGCAAAAATACAGAGGAATGTCGAGGCCATCGGGTGTTGAACCAAGATTCTGAATCTTGATCCAAATCCTATGCATGCGTCGAGATAGGTAACTGAATTTTTTTTAGGTTACCGTAGAGTTCCGATCAAAGTTTCTAAGATTATGCATGTTAATTAAGGGTCAAAATATACTTTTGGTCTATGAAAATAGATACTTTTAGTTCGGTTTGAAAATTTATAATAATGTCAGTTGAGTATGGTTGAAGGTGAAGGAGACGCAATCCGTTACGAAAAGGGTGGTCGAATGCAAAAATCCACTGTTAGGTGAAGCGAGGAAACGATGAATGAAGCAACGCAGATGATCGCGAGATTGAGCTGAGAAGATGAAGATTTCAAAAAACCATTTGTAGCAAAATGTGTCGAGACTAGGAGTGTTCGTGGGTTGAGTTAGGTCCGGTTGGGATATTTGTTATACCAGCTCAATTGTTCGAGCCTTTATTAAATAATGAACTCAATCCAATCTAGCTATAATTTTTTTTAGTTGGTTTGGTTCGGTTGTTTTGGTAGTTTATTCAGATTTTTGTTTTTAATAAAAGTAAAATGTTAGTTAATAAAACATCTATTTATTTATTTATTTATTTATTTACTTTTCAAACATTTTTTAGAATTAACAACAAATTCCAGTCGGTTAGATTCAATCAAATCTAGTTTCAGGGAATATCACTCATAAAATTTTCATTTATTTAACTTCATCTCAACCCAAATAAGTTCATAATTCAACTCAAACCGCATGAGTTGACTTAGATTGATTAAACTTTTTAGGTCACCAGATTTTTTGAACACCTCCAACCAAAACAAGATCGATCAACAACTTGAGACTGAGTCAAAGTCTAACTGATCGACAAACTAAAGTTGGATACGAGTCGAGGGCAGAGGAGGCAAAGCCAAGGAACGAAGAGCTTAGAAGCGACTCGAACAGGGTTTTTTGTGAGAGAAGTCGAGCCAAGCTCAACTTTTACGCTCGAAGAGATTAGCAGCTAGGGTTCCTCTCTCTCTTTCCCGTGACTTTTTCATTAGTCAAATAACGACGAACGTACAAAGTTTTTAAAGCTACCCCTTATAAAACTTAAAAGGACAACACCTATTTCAAAGGCTATAGAATAAAAAGTTGTATTTTGTCATAAATTAAGAAAGAAATTAGGGTTAGGTGATTAATAGATTAAAATAAGAATATTCCCACAAGGCGCACGGAAGAGACAAGGAACAACAAGTTTCTCCTTAATCATCGGACTTGGCTAACTCAATTCACTACATCACTATCATTGTCATTAAAATCCTTAATTAATTTTCTTTAATTACAATTTACTTTTTATTCAGTCAAACTACAAGATAAGTTTTTTATTTGATTTTGTTTTTTTTAATAATTAAAAGTCAGATGCTTTTTCATTACTTCTTGCCTTTTGTCTTACTTTTCTCATAATTATCCCATGCTTTTTTATTTCCTAAGTTGATTGCTATATAATCTTCATCATTTTAATTATTTTCTACGGCTTAATACGTTTTTTAGTTAGTCGGAGGAGGTCGTATAAACCCTTTTCTTCGTTAGAAACGGTGAGATCCCACATCGGTTGGAGAGGAGAACGAAATACCCTTTCTCTAGCCGACGCGTTTTAAAAACCTTGAGAGGAAGCATGAAAAGGAAAGTCTAAAGAGAACAATATCTGATAGCGGTGTGCTATGGGTTGTTACAGAAATACCCTCAGTAGAGGTGCTCGTAATTTGGGTTCGGTCAGGTTCGGACATTTTTTAGACCTAACCCAATTGTCCGGATTGTAAATTCGTTACAAAAATACCTCTAGCAGAGGAGCTCGTAATTTGGGTTTGGTCAGGTTCAGACATTTTTCTAGACCTAATCCAAATGTTCGGGTTGTAAATTTTTTCAATCCAAACAACCCTTGTTAAATAACAAACACAATCCAATCGACCGAACCCAATAGTTCATAACTTAATCCAAACCGTACGAGTTGAGTTGAATTACGTGTTTAGGTTTTTACTCGGTCGCACTTGGTAGGTCTAAGTGATGGCTAGCCTCATCGTCTTTCAAAACAGCCTGTGTTCGACCGAGACTAAATGACTTCCCGAGTATAGTTGCTAATTCGAGTGAAGCTCAAAAGTTGGACATTTGCTATATAATTTGTATTAGATTTAATGTTAAATTAATCTTTTATTAGAATTTAGTTTATTTATAATTTCAATATTATTACTTTTGGTTACAAACATAAATGTAATTATAAAATATTACATACGCCCATATGTTTAGCTAATAAATTAAAATGAGGACAAACAAAATTATTGAAAAATAATTTTCCAATATTTAATATTAAACAATCTCATTAATATAATTAATTGTTTTATAATGTATTTTTTTATTTCCATATTTGGGGGATCGTGCTTCATTAAAAAATTGAAAATTAAAAATCATTTTTCAACCGACCTTCACGAATTTTATTGCTGTAGAAGCGTCAATTGGCAGCTGGAATGATGGGTTGTGATTTAGACACGTGGCAGACATCCAAAGGTGGTGAACAACTAATTGAGAGCCAATCATATTTCTTCTAAGTCAACTTTGATGGATGTTTCTTGACCGTCTGATCGAAATCTAGAAGATCATGGGAGAAAAAGTCATTGAAAGCAATGGATACAGAAGATCTTGCCATGTTCTGTAAACACCCTTTAAATTCTTGGTAGTTATAACTGGTTTTTTTTTTTTTTTTTTTTTTCAAAATTCTCAAATAATTTAGACATTGCTTTTAATATATATATTGATACTAAAAAAAAGAAAAAAAGAAAAAGTTATACGACATCTAATCAAATTCAGACCATAAAGTATCAGTGTGGTGTCAAGCCACTCAAACTTGGATGAATTTGTGAGTAACTAGACAATAGACACTCAACAGTTGCGTTGTTGGCGAATTTCTCGATAATTCTTTAGAGTCATTTTGGCCTATTAGCCTTAATCGATCAAGGCCCAATAATGACCACGAACAGCTACTCAAAATGCCAAATGGTCGTGGTTTCAAGGTTAAAATAGCAATGGTCAACTCCTTTAAAGAACAAACGCTTTTCTTGGTCATACCCTTTGGAGGCCAGACATCTAAAACCTTAATAGAATCTTTAGGGGTTGGTCACACCGTCTTTAGACAACTATAACAAATGTACCTAAATTTTTCTCTTATTCAAACGGTGTCTCGATTCCAGTAATTTTTTGGTTGGCCTGATATGAGCTTTAAACTCGATTTTATGACTAATTTTCACCCGTAATGACTATTCTAAAAAGTTTGTGGGAAAAATCAAATTCTTAATTTATCAAATATATTAGTTTATTTCATTTTCTATACAAATTTTTTTTTATAAATAATTAATTAATGATATATATATATATATATATATATATATATATATTTATTTATTTATTTATTGTATAGGACTAAATAAAATTCACAATTATCATAAAGTTACCTGACTTTTATTTATTAATTTTTATTTTTTTAAAAAAATGTTATACCAAATCTAATTTAAATTATTAAAATTGCAAACAAAAAATTGATTTTGTTTAACATAACATTTTTTTAGGATTATCTCAATGAATTATTATTAGCGTTTAAAATAATTATAGTCAACTTTACTCATTAAATAATTATCAATATATATTTAATAATTATTAAAAATTAATTTAATATTTAGTATTTCATTTGAAGTATAATTTTAGGTTAGATACGAAAATAAAAAATTATAATAATTTCCCAACCCATTAAAAAAATCCGCCTTTTCCAATAATATTTTAAAAATAGCTCAAATTATTTTTCCAACTCCATAATCTTGTTTAATCACTAATTAAAAATATATTTTTTTCTAAATTGGATTCAAAATTATATTAGAAACAAAATAAATTTTTAATGCTTACCCTTATTTTCCACAATTAAATAACAAAAAAAAATACAATAAGGATCAAATAGAGTTTTAAAATAAAATAAAATAAATATAATTATGAGACTTTAAAAAAAAACATGTTTCAAAACCCTATAATCTCTTTTTATAAATAAAAAAAATTAAAAAATTGAGATTATTTATGTCTAATTATTTTTTTAATTATAATTTTTCCTCTTTTCTTTTATAAATTAAATAAATAAATATATATATATATATATATATAGAAAGAGAAAGCTTGTGTTTATAGGAAGCACAAGTCTTTTATTGAGTATTGAAAAAAGTGTTCAAAACTCAAAGCAAGAGCTGTCATTATGAGCTCTTCAAAAGGGCAAGCAACTTTTGGGACCTCACAAATTCACTATTTTATTCCTACTTCTTCCTTTTTGGTTTTAAATATTTTAATCTTTCGTTTTCAAAGTGTTTCGTGTTAGGGCAACATACATATATATACGTAGCGTCTCGTCGGGGTAATATATCAAATTTGTTTATATAGATTGTCTTTTCTTTTTTTTATGTTATTGTATTTTGATCGTCGTTTTTTGACTCAATCATTCTTATAGGTACATGTTTGTACAAACATATAAGGAGAAGTAATCTATGTTCTATGTACACACAACATGCATGAGGTCTCGCAGTTCCATTAGATGATGCATACCATGTAACGATAATTTATAATTTAAAATACATGCAAACATGCTAAAGATAATTTACAAGAAAAATCATGTTCGGGTACCCCTTTCTAAATCATTTAAAAACACAATAAGGTAATTAAAGAAAACGATAGTATTCCAAAATTTCCTAGTTCCCCATAAATTAGAGATGTTCGAACAAAACTTAAAATAATAAAATTGGTTTGGAAGTGTCTTAAATAATAAATTAAAACATAAAACTCGTCTTGCCTTACCTGAAAAACATTTAAAAACAGGGTGTGTATGAAATGCTCACTAAGGTCCTCTTTATTGGGTCAGATATGCAAAATATAGTATAGTTCATTAATCAAAATCAAGTGATCTTGGTGGTTGATTACTTGTAATACACGGCGTGTAATCTTCTCACCTAAAATAGTTTTCAGCAATTACTCTTTAATGACTAATAGTAGTTGGTTACCCGATACACACAGCGTGTAACTCTTACCACATTTATAAATTTCAGCAATCACTCATGTGACCAATTTTTTTTGTGGATGATAATCTAGAGTTATGATATTTCTTTAATGTATTTTAAGATATTTTTACATACGTGCTAATTATGACCATAAAGTATACATATTGACTAATTATGACCGTAAAATGTACATATAGACTAATTATGGTCATAAAATATGAATGACTCGTGAAAGACTAAGTAAAAATATCATTTTTTGCTTGCCTTTAGCCCAGGGCTAAGTTTCTTTGTAACGCTATGTAGTTTAGATTGCATGTTTAGAATCATTCAAGCTTGACATGATTGATCTTATTTTGTGGAGTGATTCGAAACTCAAACAAATATTCTTGTCTTGAGATATTTGATCAATAAGGTAATCTGAATTTAACTTTTCCTTGGAGTGATTCCTTTATCATTAGGGCTAAGTTTATTTGTAATTCTATGTAGTTTATATTGGATGTTTAGAATCATTCAAGCTTGACATGATCGCTCTCGCTTCTGGAGTGATTTGAATTTTAAACAAATGTTATTCGCGTGAGATATTTGATCAACGAGGTAATCCGAATTTAACTTTCCCTTGGAGTGATTCCTTTACCATTAAAGGTTACGTTTCCGTGCAATTCTATGTAATTTAGATTGCATGTTTAGAATCATTCAAACTTGACATGATCGATCTTGCTTGTGGAGTGATTTGAATCTCAAACAACTGTTCATGCCTTGAGATATTTGATCAATAAGGTAATCCGAATTTTACTTTCCATTGAGATGAAATCAAATTAATTTGGGAGTTTCAGCATTTGTGAACTAGAGGTTTGCATATCCAAACGCTTACGAGGGTTCTTAGATTCAACTAGCCAGGAGTTCCTTGTCAAGAAGTATTGGGAACCGATTTGATTTTATTAAAAATTAAAATAAATGATTAAATAAGAGTAAGAACGATACCTTGAAAGCCTTCTTGATACGTTCTAACAACGTAGAAGTTCCTCCACAAGATCTTCTTTAGTATAACTTTAACACGAGCATTTGGCTTGTAAGAGTTTCTTCGAAGAATAGTAGAATTTATGAGAGATACATCCATACTCAATCCTATTACATATTAAAATATATTAATTTTATTTAAATAAAAAAATATATTTTTCTTCTCTCTATGCCATAAATTTAAAATATTAAATATTAATTTGAACATTTCAAAATTTTCTTTATGCTGTCGTAACTTCGCATACTTCGCATAGGCATTTAATAAATTTACATATTATAAATACAAATTAAAACAAAAAAAACATAATTGTATTAATTTAATTATAATTCAATGAATAAGACATCATTTGGCTCACTAAAATGATAATAATTTTAAGAGCAGTTAAAGTGATAATAATTTTAAGAGCAGTTAAAATTATTATTGTTTTAATTAAAAATTTTAACCAATTACTTTTAAAATAATTATCATTTTAGTTTAATATTAAAATTACCCTAAAAGAAGAAAGAACTTTAAATTTAATTTAATTAAAATTTTAAAATTAAATGAATATGTTGGATGAAAGTCTGTCGGCTAATTTAGGGAATAATTATGAATTTATAATTAAAGAGAAGTCTAAAGCAAAGCTACAAGAGCTTATGCTTAAAATGAACAGTAATATCATACGATCGTGAATTTTGTTTAGTTTTTTAATTTTAATAGAATTATTCTTGAGGTTAATTTTTTAAAAATATCGAATAAAATTTAGAAATTAAATTTTTTTTTGGAAAGAGTAAATGATGAATTTAGTTAGTAAGAAATTCCAAATGAAGAACAAAAACCAGAGAGAAACCTTCAAAGAGAAACAAAAAAAAGTTGAAAAACAGAAAAAATTTGAAGAAACAATCGAGCCCTGAGCTTTCCATATGGAGCAATTCTTCTATGAACCCTAGTTTCTGAGGCGCATTATCGGATTGAGAGGGCTAAAAGCTCTCAATTATTGTGTTTCGCTAGCCGCACAGTGACCTATCGATCTAACTTGTAGCATTGGTAATGGAGTTTTTCGAGTTTGTGGCTCAATGGCATTCTGGGACGGAGCTCCATGTCTGGAAGAAGGTGTGTTTAATCAGTTTCTCTACCTTTTACATACCTAACTTATGGAAATATGGAAGAAACATTTTTACAAACACTTGGTGTGCATAATCGATTACCGCTGATTTAATGTTCATATGCTCTTAATCCATATCTCCAATTGATGTAAGCAACAAGATTTGAGTATGATATGGGGAATATTGGGTGGTGGTTACAGCTAAAACGGAAGATCTAGGAAGAGAAAACGCGACAATTTTTTGTAAAATAACACCATGTTGGCTTTGTTTATAGTGATCAAATCCTGGAGGTTTAGATACTCTGGTATTTAACATAGATATTGAGGAATATTTTCCTGTGTTTGGTGTGAAAAATCTGATGTTCGTTTGAGCCTTTAATGATCTAATGAAAGATTGGTTTTCCATTGATGATTTAGTGATTCAGATACTTTGGAACTTTACAGAGAAACAAACAGACCCTTTCAATTTAAAAAAAAAAGTATATGAAGAAAACCCCTTCTGTTTACGCAAAAGCTCCTTAAAATAAGGCATTATTCTGCCCTCGTGTTTCTTCTTCTTTTGGTTTGAAAATGGTGGCTTAAGATGAGGTATTATCTTACAAAGGGTGAGAGGGGAGTGGAGGAAGCATCCTGTAAGTTTCACACGAGATCTAAAATATGGGGTTTGACAAATGATATGGAGTTGTGGTCTTAGACAGAACACTAAACACTTATTTTATTCAATCTCTTAACTACCTGTAAGCCATATTTTAGAATTGAATTCTGTATTAAATAAAGGGTCCAGAGAGAGAGAGAGAGAGAGAGAGAGAGAGAGAGAAGGAAGAGGACAAGATTTAATTTACTATCTTAACTAGTTGTAATGTCCAATGAGGCTATATAATGATGATAAGATCTCACTCATATGTTACTCAAAGGGAGATACATGCCAGCACTTTCTTCTGCTTTCTGATTATTCTCTTCCCCACATCCAAGCACCACTCACCCCCTTCTCATTCTGACAATATTTCCATTTCAGCGTGCATCAATCATATATATATTTCTTCTTTGGAACTTCTCTGTTCCTATTTATACCCAGAATGTGGCTTCTTTTGATTGGAGCTATTGTTGTTGTAAGTTTTACACACTGGCTTTATAGATGGAGAAATCCTAAATGTAATGGGAAACTTCCACCAGGTTCAATGGGTTTTCCTCTACTTGGTGAAACCCTGCAGTTCTTTGCTCCCAATACCTCCTCTGATATTCCTCCTTTCGTCAGAAACAGAATGGATAGGTTTGTTGTGTTCCTTCTTGTTCTTTTTCTTTTTCTTTCTCCTCATGTTCTTATGGAAAGCGCTTAAATGTTTCAGGTATGGACCGATATTCCGAACGAGTTTGGTGGGAAGACCGTTGATTGTCTCAACAGACCCTGACTTGAATTACTATATCTTTCAAGAAGAGGGACAATTGTTCCAGAGCTGGTATCCTGATACCTTCACAGAGATATTTGGAAGGCAAAATGTTGGTTCGCTGCACGGTTTCATGTATAAATATCTAAAGAACATGGTTCTTCATCTTTTTGGCCCTGAAAGTCTGAGAAAGATGATACCTGAAGTTGAGGCTGTAGCAACCCAAAGATTGAGACAATGGTCATCTCAAAACTCAGTTGAATTGAAGGATAATACTGCAAGTGTAATTACATACTCGAATGTTCTTGTTAACAATGGCATGTTTTAGAAATTGTGTTCATTTTCCATGTCTGATACTGATTTTTTGGTCCATGCAGATGATTTTTCATCTGACTGCAAAGAAGCTGATTAGTTATGATTCAGAAAATTCTTCGGAGAATTTGAGAGAGAACTTTGTTGCGTTCATACAGGGCTTGATCTCCTTCCCTCTAAATGTTCCCGGAACTGCTTATAACAAATGCTTACAGGTAATCCAAATAGTGTAGAAATTCTAATGATGAGCACTTCCTCTGTATTCATTTATGCCATAGGAATTGAGGGTGCTCTTATGGATAGCTTTAATAGACAAAATTTTAATTTAGAACTGCAAGATGAACTTTGGAGTTCTTTTTTAGAATAATTCAAAAGCAATTCCGTTTTCAGTTCAAAATTAAGCCTGTTTAGTAATAATTTCTTTTTTTCATAATATATTCCTAATATACATATGAAATAATTGCCAAATTTGGTATCAAAAGCTACATCTAAAAAGTTACTTTTTTTAAGCTTCTACAATATGGCTAGTTTAATGAACATGTAGTTTACAATATCGGTTAGTTTAGAAGCTTGATTTTTTAAAACACGATTGATATCAAATTATTAGTTTGAATATATCTTTCTGTTATCTTTGAAAATGTCTTGCTTCTTATAATCTCTCTCTCTCTCTCTCTCTCTCTCTCTCTCTCTCTCAATATAAATATATATATATTATATGTTTATACTATTTTGCCAACATTTGTTGTGTTTTGATATGAATATGACTTCAATTTGTTCCGTTCAAACCTACTAACAACACAAAACTTTCACAGGTTACAACTGATAATGACTTGTTTTCGAACTAATCTATTGTAAAATTGATCTTTTTACTTTGAAATGAATTAACAGGGCCGGAAAAGAGCGATGAGCATGCTGAAGAACATGTTACAAGAAAGGCGAGCAAATCCAAGGAAACAACAAATAGATTTTTTTGATTTTGTTCTTGAAGAACTGGAGAAAGATGGAACTCTTCTCACTGAGGAAATTGCTTTGGACCTTATGTTTGTACTACTTTTTGCAAGCTTTGAAACTACTTCACTTGCTATTACAGCAGCCATCAAATTTCTCCTCAACAATCCTCATGTGCTCGAGGAGCTGACGGTCTGTTCTGTTCTATTATAGCAGCCATAAAAGCTACTTGCTTTTCACAACCTTGTTAAAATTGTCCTTTTCTGATGAGTATTTGCATCTTTATCAGGCTGAACATGAGGGAATATTGAGGAGAAGGGAAAGTGCAAATTCTGGGCTTACTTGGGAGGAATACAAATCCATGACATTCACATTTCAGGTTACTTGAATTATTCATATGTTCATTCTTTTCTCTCTTTTATGCTCTATGTTTCTCACAAACCAACTCCATCAAATTTCAGTTTATCAATGAAACGGCGAGACTGGCAAATATAGTTCCAGGAATCTTTCGAAAAGCACTAAGAGATATCCAGTTTAAGGGTATGCAGTAGTAGCATTTAAGATGTTAGATTTCTTTTTCCTGCAAAAGATCATCCCAGATGTTGACTAAAAATGTATGCACCTTAATTCGAGCAGGATATACCATTCCAGCAGGCTGGGCTGTTATGGTCTGCCCTCCAGCCGTGCACTTAAACCCGGAAAAGTACGTCGATCCCCTTGCTTTTAACCCGTGGCGATGGGAGGTATGTTGAGGATACATCGTTAGTACCTTTTTTTTGTTGTCTGAGCTAGTTACTATTGTGAGTAATTTCACTACGTTTGACATTTGGGATCACAATAATTGATTTTCGTTTTTTTGCCAGAAATCTGAACTGAAGGGAGCCTCTAAACATTTCATGGCTTTTGGTGGGGGCATGAGGTTCTGTGTTGGTACAGATTTTACCAAAGTTCAAATGGCTGTGTTTCTCCACTGTCTGGTTACAAAGTACAGGTAAGTTGCAAGAGAGAGTAAGACAGGACTAACTTTTTATATATAAAACTTTTTAATTTTCGTAATACAACTCTTTGGTCCTTTCGAGAACATCCGATAAAATTGGAACGATACTTGCTAAAACTTTACGAATCGAAGACAAACTAGGGGCAACTACAGGCCTCTGTCCTTGAGGCAGACAACTAATGTTTGTACATTTGGGACTCTCAGGTTCAAAGCAATCAAAGGAGGCAACATCGTCCGAACTCCCGGTTTACAGTTCCCCGACGGCTTTCACGTTCAGATCATGGAGAAATAACAAAAAAACCTTCAAGAAGAAGATAAAAGAGAAGTAGCAAGACATTGGAATGCATGAGGTGAGCATCGCTTTTGTATGAGAATCAGACGTATCTTTTTGATCCAAACAAAGGAAAATTGTGAAGTAAAGATGTTGAAAGCAATGAAGCTGCGTAGTATTACAAGTCTGTAATCTTCACAAAGCATCATAGTCAGTATTATCATTCATTTTGTTCATCTTTATTACTTCTTCTTTTTGTCTTTGTCCTGATAGTACAGTCATAGAAGGGGAAAGAAAATGAAAGCCATCCATATAGTATAGTCAGTGTTATCATATTGTATGCCTTATTATAATGTAAAATTTACTTCCATTTTGTGTAATGCTGAATGCTTGTGTTTTGGTGTTGAAGCACCACTACTCATACAAAATATGAATTTTGTGCAGCCCTTTTGTTACATTCTTGATACTTGTGGAGTGATGAAGTTTATGAAAATTGATGTGGAACGGACCTTTTTCCTTTGAAATCATTCCCTTTGGTAAGAAATTGAACCAATCGTACAAAATGGACGTATTAATGGGGACATCGAACCTTTAGAGGAGATTGATGCTACGAGCATCTCTTGCGTTTTTTCATACTGACATGGGTTACAAACATCAAATACTCTTAATTTTCAAAATAATATTAAAAGTAGAATAGAGTTGGATTGGATTGTAACCCATTTTCAGGTCGATCGGGTAACAAAATATCAATCCCTGAACAACAAAATATCAATCCGTGAACCGATTTTTCAGTTTTCCAAAAATTCAACCCAAACCAAAAAGAAAGCAATGTAAGCAATGTAAGCCAACCTAACTTTTATAGTTCGAGTTGATCAAGTCATATGTACACTCTTAGTTTAACTCTAAATATTATCAAAGTTTATAGTTCATGAAAACAATTATTAGAATATATCATCTCATCTAGATCGAGTTGTAAATTTAACTTTAAATACAACTTTAGTTCATTTTGATCCCTAAATTTTTAACTTTAGTTTACTTTCGTGCTTGAACATAATAAAAAAAAAAAAAAAAAAAACCATTTTCATCCCTTAAAATGAAATGAAAATGAATAGACTAAAATCACAACGATCTAAAAACATCCAATTAGGTATAAAAAAAAATAGAATTATTGGTTGGATGTTAGAGAGAGTTGTGCACATAAAATGGCGAATTCAGTTTTGTGCAACACACGAACTCCCTAAGGCAGCAACAAAGTTTGGAAAAAAGAATAAAAACAAAAGATTTGGAACTTAAATTTATTGAGCAACAAGATTACAGAAGTTGAGGACTAGGGAGAAGGAAAGAAAAGGGAATGCCTTGGGGTGGGGGGGGGGGGGGGGGGGGGGGGGGGGTATTAGTCATTACAGAGAACCTTCAATCGCCATTTACACGAGCAGCAACCTGGGCACAGAGCAAAGACTACAGCAAAGAATAACATTCACTACAACAATAATAGCAACTGCAGCAAAAGAAAGAGGCCTATACTGAGTTTGCTGATCCATCCCTTCCACAACTACACACAACGCACCTGTATATACGTTCTTTCATACACATAAATTGAGAAAGTAATTTTAAACTTCCTCTTGAGCAAGGTTGCTACTTTTCAGGATGTTGTACTTGCAGAGAGGACAGGTAGCGTTAATATACAGCCACTTATCGACACAGGCACAGTGGAAATGGTGACCACACGGAAGCTCTCGTAGCTCGACGCCATCCTCATATGCAGAAAGGCAGATGCAGCACTCCTAAAAGACGAGATTTCCATCAAATAATCATCAATTTGAGAACAGAACAAGCCTATTCTAGTTACAGTTTTGGCATATGATAATGGTATGGCATACATACCGCATCCTCCTGCGAGAGGGCACGTTCGATGGGTGAATCTGTACTACATTCGGTCATTATGCCACCAAGAGGTTCCTGTACATCAGCGGAGAATTTCTCTGCATCATCAACCTTTCTGAACGTAAATTTTGACAACTGTTCAACATCTTCTTTGGTTGCTCCTTCCTGCATATATGCATAATTATATGCATCAAGGCAGTAAAGTTGGCCTTGTAAACATACTAAACACATTATTAATCTTAGATGGTCTTGGCCCTAGGGTGAAATATAATACTGGCTACCAAGCTCAGGTCCTAAATTCTCTCTCTCCTTTTTCTCACCCCCCCCCTTCTCTCTCTCTCTCTCTCTCTCTCTCTCAAGACTAACTACAACAAAAAAGAAGGGTGTCAAGCCAATATATAGAAGAAGAATTTTATGAGAAAATCTTTGATAAAAGCTGATAGGGGAGAATTCTAGAGCTTTCCATCTCTCCCAAGTACACCCAATCTTAAGCCAAAACGCACCTTACTCAACTCTTTCCTGCCCTATTAGTACCCTGACCCACTCCCCTTGAGTGAACCCTAGAATCTAGTTACAAAATAGTTGTTCCCTTCTTAACCAACTAATTACACCCTCCTTCCTCATGCACTTTTTCTGATACACATTTCTAATGGTAGTCGATCAATCTTATACATGAAAATGACACAATAAAAGGAGACATCTCCCGTCTTTCTCCCTTTCTTACTTTACTTCTATAGTTATAATGGGCAAAGCAGAAATATTTTATACAGTATCTTATTATTATGTGGAAATGTAAAAAAAAAACAAAAAAGGAGACAAGAAGATAATACTACACAAAAATACTTGCCCTTTAATGAAAACATAAAAATATCTTCAGTGACACCATAAAATACCTGGTCTGCTACAGCATATAAAAGTGCAATGATACAGGGAAGACAGCAGCAAACAGCGATTCCAATGATACATGCCAAAGCAACACAGAAAACCACAAAGAAGACATCAAAACCCAAGAATATGATGCACAACCTGCAGTTCAAACAACATTAATAGATGTTAGAACCTATGACAACGTAATCCATCAACTTCCAAATCCGGTACAAGAAAGGAATAATCACAAACCAGTAAAGCAGAGGGGAGACGTGTGCTAAAGATTGGCCTCCTGCAGATACCCAGTAGAATCCAATAATCCACCAGATGAAGGAAAACATAGTATTTGCAGATTCCAGGTGCTTTGCTACACTGTCGTGTCAGAAAAAATGAATATAGAAGATACAAAGAAAATTCGAGGGGTCAGCTAATAAATCAGCTTTATAATCTTTTTTCTTTTTAAGAAACCATACTTTCATTGAGATAGATGAAATGAAATACAAGAGCATGCAAAAAAGCAAAAATATAAGAACAAAAGAGACGCATGCTCAATTACAGAAAATTCTTTTGTTCCATGAAAAATTCTACTAATATCAAGCCAGATTATAGTCAGCTTTATAATCTAACATTATTCCGCGAGCTCACAAGCATAAGCTAAGAAGTTTTTGTGTTGGAAGTAAATTTATAAATATGTCTGTAAGCCAAGATTGAAAAGAGGCATGCTGGACAATGAGAATGTAATTGACTGCTTGACGAAAATAGTAATGATGATGATAAAGAAAAGGAAGTAGCCTGTTTCTACATACTTAGTGCTCATCAGTCCTTTAGGTGATAAGGGATCAAGTTCTTTGGAAGACTACCTTCTTTTTTGAAATTTTATGGAATTTATGGATTGAAAACAATAGGAGAATATTTAAGGTTGTTAAAAGGTTCTAAGAGAAGTTTGGGATGGGATTCGTTCCAATGCCTCTCTTTAGGTGTTCTCTATAAATATTCTCATTTTGAAATTATCCTTTACTTTGTATTCTCAACAATTAAATGGAATTCCACATCCATTTTTTTTTTAACGTTCAATAATCTTTCTCCCATGAGTTTCCAACATATCTGAAATTTCTAAAGCTCTATGCCCAATTTTCTAAGAAATTTTATTTAATTGCTGACCATTGGAGGGAGGACTCTCAGACTTGGGACCTGGGCCTTCGACGCCGTCTTTTTTATATGGAGACTCTTGTATGTGTCGAGTTCACTGAGCAGCTAGGTGGTTCAGTTGGGAGAAACTTGTAACAAATTGTTTTGGAAAATCGACCCCTCTGGTGATTATTTAACAATGTCTTCCTTCCTCCAAATGACCAACTCGAGCCAAGTTAAGAACCCTCCTGGTGGATTATATTTGGAAGAGCAAAGTGCCAAAGAAAGTAAAACTTTTAATATAGCCGCAGTTCTACAGAAGTCTTGATGCAGCTGACAAGCTGCTGAGAAAGTTATTTTGTAACTAACTATATGCAAGTGACTGGAAGGCATACTATTTCTTGGTGCTCTATATACCACTCTAAGTTCTTTTCTAATTATATGCAAGTGAATGGAAGGCTCTCTTTGGCAACGGTTTCCTAACTCTTGGCCTTAGGATATTTACGCCCCTTTTTTGTTTATAATACACATTCTTTTGTTTCCTATAAAAAAAAAATAATAATAATAATAATAAAATAAATAAAAATAAAAATAAAAAAAGCAAATGGACAAGCCCCCCAATACTATTGTTGCCAAAGCTAAATCACCTTTTGTCTTATGAAAAAGCAAACTCCCTTATGACAAAAAAAAAAAAAATTAAGAAAAATAAAAACGCAATTTCCTTTGGGGGGGAAAACCCAAATACCTAATTGACAACTCCACAATTTTACACCCCAATACATGATAAAAATAATATTGTCGTCTATTAAAGATGAGCAAGGACCCTGGCATTTTTATAAACCTTGGCACACATTGTAAAACCCTGACTCGCCCAATCCAAACGATAGCATTATCAAACGTCCCCAAAAAGAGCAATAAAAGCATCATTCCAAATGGAAAAGGATGCCACACATTTCTTTTTATAAGGCCTCTTTGACTGTGTTTAAAGAGCACCACTGAATATGAAAGCCTTTGAGTAGTCACCATTTGAGAGAAAATTTGCAAGTTAAGAAGCGATCAACTATTTCATTGTTTTTTGGCACATAATACACCAACTAGTGATCAACTATTTAGTTTTTCAAAATTAAGCCTATAAACACTACTTCTACCTATTGTCTCTTTTTAATTGTCTAAATTTTAGGAGTGTTAAAAATCAAAATAAACTTTTGAAAACTAAAAAAAAAAAAAATTAAAAAAAAAAAGTAGTTTTTAGAAACTTGTTTTTGTTTTTGGAATTTGGCTAAGAGTACAAATGATTCCTTAAGAAAGATGCAAGGCATGGTAAAAAAATTGGGAGAAAACAAGCAATAATTTTCAAAAACCAAAACAAAAAAAGCAAATAGTTATTAAAGGGGTCCTTCAGAATTTTGCTTTTCCAGATTCTTTACCCAGCACAGTGTGGCGTTGCCATTGTTTACTAGAAAAGTTCCATCGAAAGAATAAAAAAAAAATCCAGCACAAACTTTGTCCACCCCACATCTCTATAAATTTAAAGAACAAATGAAACATTTTTCATTGATGAAATGGAAATTACAAAAGAGTATCAACATAATACAAAAGAACCAAAAGCTAGAAAAGATTCACAACTCTAACCCAACAACCTTCAAAGAGAACTAAAAAGAACAAACCTAAACAAACTCCCATAATCATTACAGATAACAACTGCCTAACATGGGAAATTGTTCCACCACTACTGTCTGTCTTCACTGTGTTACATAAATAAACAGACAGGGACCAAATTGAGCAAGCAGCATTATAATTTACTATTCTAGCCATCAATTCTAGTCATCCTTCTATTTAAGGGGTGAGCAAAGCTAGCTCATAACAAGTCAGTGTTCTCCCACATCCTACATTTTTTATTCACTTAATTTCAATTGTCATCAAGAAACTGAGGTTGATAAAATCTAGTTAAATCAATCTACCCACTCCAAACCATTTGCAAGAGTGATATCCTACAACATATTTTGCCAAAAAGTCTGTTCTTAAGCTTTTTCAAGGGTGAGTGGCTCTTGAGTAGAGTTATTACTTTTTTTTAGTTCAATAATTGTAAGGATGAAGGATCAAACCATCGACTTTTAAAAGAGTCATAAGGGTTCTTATTTACTCAGCTATGCTTGTATTCATCGTATTGATAGATGAATAGAGTTGATTAATGCAATTGGATTTGGAGTATTCCCTTGACTGTGTTGAGCTCAGTCAAAATGATAGTAAAGAAACCAGAAAAATGCAGGAGAAAACCTTTCAGCACTTTATCATTATTAAATTGTGTACAGAGCAGCCATATATATAGGCTGAGGAAAAACTATTTCTCACACCTTCTTTCATACAAGGTGATACAATGAAATACAACTCCAATAACAATCAACTACTTGATTAATACCCTCTCAATCTCCTTCTTTCATTCCTCAATCTCAAAAACTTCCCCTTGTTTCTCCTCTTTTTTCTCTAATTACTTCTAATTGTAATGACCTTTCACCTTCTTCCTCATCGATTCATGATTCTGATGGGTAATAAGTTGCTAGCATCAATATTTTGGAGTCAAAAAGCCTTTGTTGAATTTACAGGTACTGGGAAGAAATGAGGTTGATCATTGCATGGATGATAACTTTGAAGCTTCATTTTCTCTTCTTTTTTCAGATAGTGTTGTTGGCCCATCATTAAATTCCATTGCTAATCAGTTCAAAGAAGTTTCCCCTATAGTGTCCACTTGGTCGATTTCTAGTAAGTTTGCTTTTCTTATTGAGGCTTGCGATCTTAAGATGCGTGCAATCCCATCTTCATTGCCTCAGATAAAAGTTTGATTGCTCCCTATTGTTACCCTTTCAATGAAATTAATCTCAAGTAATAGTAGAGTTCTTGGGGAATTCTCTAACAGGTTGACTTGATTTACAGAAAATCCAGTGGAAAGGTCATCGAAGGGTTGGGGATGAATCTTCGCATCAATTAATTGACAGGTTTTTGGTTTTGAAAGAATGGGCCAATTTATTAATAATTTCAATAGTGTGGGGGCAGTAATTGAGAAATCTCTCCTTCAAAATCGTTCTTATTAAGATTTGGTATGTTGTGAGTGAAGCCACAAGAAACACAGATAAAAACCTCATTCAGAGCTGAAACCAGGATTCTCTCTCTGCTTTATATCAAAATCTCTCAGCTTTACACTCCAAATTAGGCATGATCTTGCCTTGTCTTCTTAGAGGTTGAGCTCTTTGGTTTGTCGCCTTGTTGCAACCTTTATTTCTATGAGCATAGCAGCTGTTTCATACGTTTTTCATGATGGCAAGGTTGGAGGTTGGTTTATGATTTTCTTTGGAAGAATGTAATAGCTTTAAATGTTACGTGATTGGTGGAGGCCTTTTTCATAGCTTCAGCTTTTGTTTGCAAGCTCTCCAAGACCTTCAGGCGAAGATATTGAAAAACTTTTTTTGTTCTTTCAATATTTAATTTCATGGCTAAATCTCTCTATGGGTGTATTTGTTGTTTTGTATTTTCTTTTTTTCCTTCTTTTTCACCCCCTGTGGTAGTTTGTATCCCTTGAACACTCAATTCTTTTTCATTATTTCAATGAGAAGTTGTTTCATGTTAAAAAAACTGAAAAAATCAGTTTAGTAGTTTAATGATAAACTAAACAAACGACCAACAATAATAGCTCTAATGAGTTGTCTTCATACTGCGCCAGAGACTACGTGAATGTTTTACATGATGAGGCTTTGATGCCGAGGGTTGTTTAGTTGAAAATGGGGATGTAAAGAGAACAAAGGTTCCTCTTGTATTATCCTTCCTTACCATTCACGCCTGGAGGTAAGAGTTATGATATATATATATATATTGACGTCCAAGATAGTTTAGTTAACCAAACATTTCGAATTTCTAAGCATTTGTGCAGCTGGACCAGAAGGCAACAAATCACGCTAATGATAATACAACTGAGATGGGAAAAAAGCTCAAGCTAATGTAATCATCCTAATAGCCTAACATTTTCCAATGAAAAGCAAACTCAGAATCATCTCTATCAAACAAAAAATCTCTCCTTTGGTTCCTTATAATTCCTATCAGAACAATTACGAAATCACTGCATGTCAAACATCATAAAACAGGCTTCTGAAAAGGACGACATCATATTTAAATCTTAATGTAAAAACGTACATATAACCTCCTAACCTGGTGTCGTTATCATCCAGTTGCGCCAATGATACATAATGACTCGAGTTCCCTCTCGACCCCAAACCAGAAAGCCCGCGTGCAGAATTTCCCTCATCCATCGAATTGAAGTCTGAATAGCGCCGCTGCTGGCGGCGACGATACTCCACAATAACACACACCATATGGAGAACGCATTGAAACGCATACCCCACAATCCACAACCTCAAAGGCATTGTAGGAGACTCGTTGCGGCTCAGAACCAAAACGGTAGCAGCAACAACAACAAAAGCGAAATTCCACACGATGTCAAGGATGACAACCGGCTTCGAATACGCCCAATCACTCTGCCTCTCCTCCAATTGCTCCGCAGCTGTCTCTCGGACCAACATAGACGGCTCACGCATCGTCCTCCGACTACTCGCCTGCCTCAGAAACCTCGCCGCCTGACGTAGACTTTGCCTCTGCACAAATCGCCGACCTGAATGCGTTTCGTCAAGCGACCGATTCGAATTCCCCATCAAGGGGGAGGTATCAACGATATCGTCAGACGATCCATTCGGAGACCTTGAAGATGCCATTAGAAATTCCGAAAACAATCAATCAAACCCTAAGTCCGCGAATTGACTTGCTTCATCCCGAGCAAGAAACAACGAAATAGGGAAAATCCAATCCCAGAGGTGAAGGATTATCGGAGCTCCGGGTAAAAGTAGGGGAAGATTTGGAGGGGGGAAAATGATGAAACCAAGGCCTAGGGAGGAGGAATTGAGATTCTTTCGTCGTGGTGCGAAAGGGGAATGGCGCGACCTGTTGTGGTCTCTCCGGGATCGCGGCTTCTTTGTAATTATTTGTCTTTTCTCCCCACCTGTGGGACACGGCCGATTGGATCGAAACCACGTGTCGTTTTGTCTGTTCATAAACTGAAAATTACTGGTGGGGGAACTTGTTCATTTATCACACGACGTGTCGTCATCATGTTTTTTTGTACGTTTTTTTTTTTTTTTTTTTACTTTTTTAGATTCACCTGAAAATCTTAATTATATATATATATATTTTTTTTTACTAAACTAATAAAAATACTCTTAACTTTTATAATTAGTTAAACTTTTCGTTAATTTTGAATAAAAATATTAATATTTAGTTTCACAAAAATATCCTTAAACTTTCAATAGAGTTTCAAAAATATTAACTTTCAAAAATTTCATTAGTGTCTCTAAACGTCTTTAAACATTTTTTAAAAGTTCAAATTTAAATTTAAAAAATATTCATGAACTTTAAAAAAAAAAATAACATTAAAAAATAAGATACCAATAGACAGTTTCGACCCATACATTATACTTTTTCCACGTTTATCGGTATTATTGAATCTTTTAAAAATTGAAGAGTATTTTTAAATATAAAATTTATGGATATTTTTATTAATTTAACCTTTATTTTTTATTTTTATGTACGAGACTATAAATTTTCAAAAAATATATATGAGTTTAATCATCAAATCCATGCTTAAGAATCGATTGTTTCGGTGCAAGATTTGGTGAAGCAATGGATGGCGAACCAGACTTTTCTGGATCTTGTGGCTTCACAACTACAAATATGACGTATAAATTCGAAAACTTTTTCGGTTCCCGTCTCCTATTTTATTTTTTATCATTATATATACATATTCCGCCTAATAGATAAGCTCTATTTTACAATATAATTTATATTAAAATGTAACACGTTTTAATAAATTAAAATAAATTAAATTATTCCGCCTAATACGTTACGTATTAAATTAATCAAAATTTTCTAATAGATTATATTTGGCCCAAAATTGTAATTACCTTGTGTATTTATATTTTGAAGGAAAAAAAAATCATTAATACAAGAAATATTATAAATGGAGAAAAAAAAGATTAATAGAAGTATTCTTATAACTCGAGAATCCAAACCATATTAAGTTGGGTTAATTTCTTTTTTTTTTTTATTTGCTTTGGGTTTGAATTTTTTGAAAATCGGAAATGCTGGTCAATTCTCATGTTGACTTTTTTTATTCGGTTAATGCGACCAACCTGAAAATAGAATTACAACCGTACTTTTAAGATTATTACGAAGATTAAGAAAATTTAAATTTTATAAACGATGTTGTTGTGACCTGTGAATGCTTAATATTTGAGTTTTATGAGATTTTAGTTATTAATGTAACATGTATGATGGATAAATAATATTTATTTTTATAAAAAAAAAACAACCGACCGCTCAACCAAATTCAACTTAAACTGTGAACTCTATTCAAGTTGTTCGATTCACCAACCCAACAACTTTAAATTTTAGAATTCGATAAGAAAATTGGTAGAATTTGAATTGGGATCGAGACTTGGAATAGATGTGTCGGTGACCTAAAACGATATATCAATAGTCGAGTCTCAATTTTTATATAAAGTGACTGACACATTGCCATATTTGTATTTAAATTTAAAGTAAGAAGGGTTACTTTTTATAATAAAAATTAAAATAAAAAATGGGAGGGTATTATTGGTAAAATTAAAAAAATACAGGGTCAAAGCTGTCATTAACGATAAGGAAAAAAAAATGGGGTTTTGCCCTTTTATATGGAAAAAAAAGCCAAGCCGAGGGCGCGAAGTGGGAAGGGCCGAGTTCTTCCTTCAAATTGTTCTACCCATTCTCGAGCAGCCCCATTCATCTGAGCAAAGACAGAGAAAATCTATGGCGTCTTCTTCAGGCGGCGGAAGCAGCAGCTATGACATGCCATGGGTGGAGAAGTACAGGCCCAGCAAGGTCGCTGACATTGTGGGCAATGAAGAAGCAGTTTCTCGGCTCCAAGTCATTGCTCGCGACGGCAACATGCCCAATTTCATATTATCTGTACTTCTCAATCGCTTTTTCCTCCCGAAATTTTCACTGTTCAATTTACATTGCCGCCATTGATGTCGTAGTTCAGTTATGGTACATAGGGTTGCTTAATTTTTAATCTATAGTGTTAACTTGTTTCCGACATGGTACCGGAAGTGGACTTATATATTTAGTTATGTGAAGTAGAAAATCATGCAGCTTGAACATTTTTTTCATTCTTTGAGCTGTTTTCATGGGCACCGGGGGATTTTGGAACTGATAAGGCTCGAATTTTATCCTGTTTTTTATTATTTTTTGGGGTTTTTTTTAGTGTACTGCAGTCAAATATACTAAAAATTTCATTCACAATTGGTAGGGGGCAAGTGAAATTCAAAAGGTTCTAATCAAGTGGGATGAAGTTTTTCCTTTTGTCTTGCTATTGGTGATACTCTGTTGCTATATATTTGTTTTCTAGGGTCCGCCTGGAACTGGGAAGACAACCAGTATTCTGGCTCTTGCTCACGAGCTCTTGGGACCAAATTACAAGGATGGTGTTCTGGAGCTTAATGCATCAGATGAAAGGTGGCACATTCTATGCTTTTTAAGCTTCAAACATTTCCAATGTTACTGGATCTGTATGTTTTTCTAATCTGTGCTCTTGTTTAGGGGAATCGATGTTGTGAGGAACAAAATTAAGATGTTTGCTCAAAAGAAAGTAACCTTGCCTCCTGGTCGACACAAAGTGGTAATATTGGATGAAGCTGACAGGTAGGTTTCAATGGACATTTGCTAAGAAGCATGGACACTTTCTTTTGTAGAGTGTTTGTAGCATCCTTGTTTGTTTTTTTTTTTTGTCCAATTTGGAACACACATGGAACATATCTTGTCGTGTAGGGGACGCGTCGTTGTACAAAAATTGATCGAGAATTTAGAAAGAAAAAATGTTTAATCCAGATCATTACTTCATGTCCTTTGCTCAAACCATTACTTACCTTATGATAATCAGCCATAAAATTTCATGAAGAAATTGTGGGGGGAGGGACACACTACTCACTGTTTCAAGCACATTCAATTTTTTTTTGTTAAATTCACGTATCTTGTCTATTTTGAAGTGTCAAATATGTTTGTGGTCTCCTTTGAACCGAAAAAGATGTCTGTCTACCCCTACAGAAGAAGAAGAAAATGAAAGAGGAAATAGAAACCACGCAACAAAGCTGCTGAGCTCTGGAACCTTTGAACATGCACATCTTCTATAAAAAAAATATTCCCAATGTGTCCATGTCGTACATTTGTATAAATTAACAAATTGACGTGTCGGTGTCCGTGTCATATTCATGTCTCATGTTTGTGCTCGTACTTGTTTCTTAGGGTATATGACACATCTCATAGTCATAGGCTACATGATCTAACCATATCTAAAAAATTGTTTTCTACGTGCAATTTCCACTTTTGTGACACTATTTGGTCCTAAATGGAACCAAGAAGTTCTTTCTTGGGAGGTTTTCTTTGTTTCCTCCCCTTCCTTTTTGCATTCCTATCCCTCACTGTTTTTTACTTTTGCTTTGCTGTTCATTTTCTGACTTTGGGTTCCCTTGTTTATGTATTCCTTTTGGGGATGGTTATGATTATGAAAATAATCCAGCATGACGACTGGAGCACAACAAGCTTTGAGGCGTACAATGGAAATATATTCAAACACAACACGTTTTGCACTTGCATGTAATACCTCCTCAAAAATTATTGAGCCTATTCAGAGTAGATGTGCAATTGTCCGATTTTCAAGATTAACAGATCAAGAGATTCTTGGGCGCCTTATGGTGGTACTTCAAGCAGAAAAGGTATCAATTATTTGTGATAATGATTAGAGATGCATTCCAGACTACATTTCTGTTATAAATACAATCTCTCTGCTAAATTTAATTGTTCTTAAAAACTTGATGCCGCTTGATTATCTTCTGAAGAAAGTATCACTTTATTGAAAGGCTGAAAGCAGCACTATGTTAGATCTCATTCCATTGTTTTATTATGCATTGGTCTCATTGTTCTTTTGTGCAATTTTTTGATGGAAATGGCTAGCTTGTTTAGTAATCACTGATCATATTTTTAAGCTGTATTGTTCAAAAGGATAAAGAGTCTTGTTCCTCTCAAATTTTTTTGTTTAGGTGTCTTTGAATTGCACCTAAACAGAGTAAAATGTTAATATTGCTGATTGTTCATGTTAGGAACTTATGGAAGGGAAGGCTCGGCATTTGTCATGTTGCATTCTTTTTAGTAATCTCTTACTTTTGGTAGCGTTCTCTGCGTGTATCTCACATATGTATATATATTAGGGCTATAAGTCAGTCAATTGGTGTCGGTTACATTAGATGGAAACCGATAGGTTTATGGGGTGCAATTAACCAACTAATCGACTTTTCGGTCAGTTTGTTGGTGTTCCTTTTTTTAATAAAAAAAACTAATTAAGTGGTTCAACCTGTTGTGAATTAGAAGATCTTGGAATTGAGAATCTGAGATTATGTAATAAGGCACTACTGGTTAAGTGGTTGTGATGCTTCTTTATGGAAACTAATGCTCCGTGGCACAAAATTATTGTGAGCAGGAATGGTCCTCATCCTTCTAAATGGATGGCTAGTCCTGGTTCTTTGGGTCTTGAGAAAAACCTCAGAAAAGCTATTGCTATTGGTTTCCCCTTTTTCTTGTAGTTTGTCAAATATTCCGTTTGTGAAGGTTTGAAAGTTTACTGTTGGGAGGACTGGTTGTTAGGTGATAAACCCTTTTTGTGAGCTGTTTCCTCGCCTATACCATCTTTCTCACAAGAAGAAGCATTTGGTGACTTCGATTTTTCCCTTTACTTCAGACTCTTCCTCAATCTCTTTGGGTTTCTGTCGCCCTCTAACTAATAAAGAGGCGAGTGATGTGACAATTTTGCTGTCCTTTTCGCAAAATCAACGCCTTTTTCCTAGAAGTAGGGACTTTAGATTTTGGTCTCCTAGTCCTTCTAGAGCCTTTACTTGTAAATCATTCTTTCACATCCTATTTGCCTCTACTCCCGCCCAAATCACCTCTTCTTTTGCTGCAAATTGGGAGTGTAAAATTCAAAAAAAGTCAACATTTTTTTATGTTGAATCCACAATGGTGCAAGTTGGCATGAGGTGAACCTTCATCACCTCTTGTGGGATTATAACTTTGGGCTTTCTATTCAACCACTATACTTTAGCCTTAGCGATTGGAAAAGTAAAAGTACTTTGATTTAGTTACATTCTTATCCATGGTGGGGAAGACATTTCAAAGTGTACGACTTGTTGGCAACAAGACCATAGCTAACCCCCCCCCCCCCCCCCCCCCCTCCACGCACACACTTGTTCTACTAAAAAAATAGCCTAGAACTTATTCTCAAGGTGTGCTTGATCAATTAATTCTTTCAAAGCAATGCCAACAATTATTGTTGGGATGGTGACAGTTAAATGTGGAGTCTGGGTTTCAGAAGACGTGTTTTTTAGAGAGAAATCGATAGCCGGGTAGCTTGGTTCATTTGGGCAATAGTGTGGACCGAATCCTCTGGACAGCAGATGGATCGGGGATGTACTCTAGTAATTCATCCTTTGGGAAGCTCTCTAGTAAGCCTTCTAAAGTGTTTGACTAGCTTAATCTGGAAGCATAAAAGCTCAAAGAAAATCCCAGGGTCTTCTGGGGATTTCATTTTGTATGCCAATTAGAATTAATGATTGGCTCTTGGAGGGTTTGAATGCTTGGAATCTGAAAGGTAAAGCTTTGGTGATAGGCAATTGCGTCTTTAGGGCTCTTTTGTGGCTTTTGTCGAAGGAAAGAAATGCGTGTTCGTTTGAATATAAGTCCTTACATTTTGATTCTTTTTGTAACTTTATATACAAAACACGGGCTCTTGGTGAATTGGCTGAATGAGTTATGTAATCCATAAGAGGTTTCACTGAGTTATACTGGGCTTACACCTGAAAATTTGAAAATTTGCAAGTATGACCAAGGAGACATTCAACATGTTTAATTTCCTCCAAGAAGAAAATGGAAGCTTGAGAGATTGCTTGAAACGCTAAAACAAAGCAATTCATGTAACAGAGTCCACCCGCTAGTAGATATTGTCCTCTTTAGGCTTTCTCTATCGGGCTTCCCTTCAAGGTTTTAAAACGCGTCTATTAGAGAGAGGTTTTCACACCCTTATAAGGAATGCTTCGTTCTTCTCTCCAACTAATTTGGGATCTCACAATCCATCCCCCTTGGGAGCCAGCGAGGACGCTGGCACATCACCCGGTGTCTGGCTTTGATACCATTTGTAACAATCCAAGTCCACCGCTAACATATATTGTCCTCTTTGGGCTTTCCCTTCCGAGTTTCCCCTCAAGGTTTTAAAACGAGTCCACTAGGAAGAGGTTTCCACACCCTTATAAGGAAATGTCTCGTTCCCCTCTCCAACCGATGTGGGATCTCACAATTCATGAGGTGGTCAATTACAACGACCATGTAATAACTGCTAACTTGTGTCTTAAAGTGCAGCTTTTTTCCAAGTATAGTTCTCTTCCACTTCTCTTGCTTAGTTCCCTTCCAACTCGGAGAAACTATATGTTTCTGGCTTTGGAGCAAGAAAGTAAGCCTTTAGATCAGCCTGAAAGCGTGGAACAAAACAGCCGGCCTAGTAAAGGCAGTGGTTTAGACAAGCCATATAGAAAATGAAATATAGGAGGAGCCACCAAAAATGACAAACACCATCTGATGCACTCACCTTAGCTTTTTATATGCTAACCTTCATTGTCTAGCAAAAGGTTAAAGAGTACCTTAGTTGGCCAAGATCGTAAGATGCTAACCATTCTTGCAAAACAGGGTCCTACTACAAATTTCATTGAGGCATGGGTATAGAACAAACGATTTGCCGTGTGTTGAAGCGAGAAGGGTTTGGGGCGTCAATGTTATGTGTTATGCTAAATGGCTCATGAACACTTCGATTTGCTATGGAGCTGTCAGTTTGCTATGAAAATTTAGAATAAATTCTTGGTCCGTTACACGTTAGCTTAGTCGGTTCCTAGTAGAGGTTTTCGAGACGGATGGAGGAGGTGCTTATCAATCCTCCCTTTTATTATAATGGTTGGATTCTTTGGTCAAAAATTTTTAGGGGTAGAGGAACCTTGGCAGAGGCCTAAGTTCGGGTTCACTTCAACGTCTCCCTTTGGCTGTTCACTACAAATTATTTTGTTTAATTTGCATTTGTTTTTCTTTCCTTAACAATAGCTTGAGCCTTTTTTTAAATTGTTTCGTTTTGTTTTGAAGGTACCCTATGTTCCAGAAGGTCTTGAAGCAATCATTTTCACCGCTGATGGTGATATGAGGCAGGCGCTGAATAATTTGCAAGCTACATATAGTGGATTCCGCTTTGTAAACCAGGACAATGTTTTCAAGGTTCCTATTACATGTTTTTATCTTTCCTTATCTTAAACTCAGAAAACTTCATCTTGTAACATGGCTTGTTGATTCACTAGGTTTGCGATCAACCGCATCCGCTGCATGTGAAGAACATGGTGCGTAACGTGCTTGAAGGTAAATTTGACGATGCTTGTGCAGCTCTGAAGCAACTCTACGACATGGGCTATTCTCCCACTGACATAATAACCACTCTTTTCCGTATTATTAAGAACTATGATATGGCTGAGTATCTGAAACTGGAATTCATGAAGGTATGTTAAAACCTGAGCTATCGTTTGACCATACCAGATTAGCTAGTACTCACTCTTTTGATGAATTGCAGGAAACTGGGTTTGCCCATATGAGAATTTGTGATGGAGTTGGTTCTTATCTGCAGCTATGCGGTCTTTTGGCCAAGCTTTCCATTGTTCGTGAGACTGCTAAAGCGCCATGAATAGTCGAAACGTCGAGGCTGCTTAAAATTCGGCTCAAAGGGGAGGTAGTATGAATTTAAACATTTGTGTTCCTTAGGATATTAGCTTTTGTTTTTGTATGATATTGTTAGACTAAGCACAAAATTTAGTGTGTTAGGATCATTTTGCTAAGGTTTTAGGCCAATGGCATTCTTGTCAACATTTCTCTCTCCCCCACCCCCACTGTAGTAGGTACAAGCAAGCCCTTGACATGTCCATGATTGTCCGTAGTTAAAATCTTTTGTTTTCAAATGACGTAATCTGAAGTTACGACCCGAGTATTTATCAATATCTCTGTACTTTGAGGCAAAGAAGCATGAGCACAAACAAAACAAAGACACGGCGTGCAACGGCTCAAGTCCACTACTACAAATGTTGTCCTCTCTAGGCTTTTCTTTTCAGGCTTCTTTCAAGGTTTTTAAAACGCATCTGGTAGGGAGAAGTTTTCACACTCTTATAAAAAATGTTCTTTTTGGGCTTTCTTTCAAGGTAATTAAAACGCGTCTGTTAGGGAGAGGTTTCTACACCCTTATAAAGGTCTTTTTTGGGAGCCCTTTCGGGCTTCCCCTTAAGGTTTTTAAAATGCATTTGCCAGAGAGAAGTTTCCATATTCTTATAAAGAATGATTCGTTCTCCTCCCCAATCGATGTGGGATCTCACAATCCACCCCCCTTCGAGGCCCAACGTCCTTGTTGAAACTCGTTCCTTTCTCTAACTGATGTGGGACTTTCCAATCCCCCCCTTTGGGGCCCAATATCTTTGTTGGCACACCGCCTCGTGTCTGGGGGCTTAGTCACATCATTGACACATTGCCTGATGTATGACTATAATATCATTTGTAACGGCCTAAGTTCATCGCTAGCAGATATTGTCCTCTTTGAGCTTTTTCTTTCGAGATTTCCTTCAAAGTTTTTAAAATGCGTGGTGAGGTTTTCACACTCTTATAAAAAATGTTTCGTTCTCCTCTCCAACCGATGTTGAATCTCACATGATGATATGTTATATTTTATAATCACGTACACAATGTCTGGTTAAGTACGCACCAGTTTTGTACAAAAACCATGCTTCAAAAAGTTACAATTTGTCTATTCATTACTTTGAAAACGGCTAGACGAGTTGGATTCATATTCAAGTTCTATGATTAGTGAATGCCCGATATATGTTGGACATGGACATGTTATCGAAACTGAAGCGTCAATGTCTAGTGACTTTGGAGGTCTATTTGGCAGAACTTTATTGGTTACAACAGGGGAATGCCCATATCTACGCCAACAGTGCCTGACAAAGGAAGCTTGTGCAGGGTCCATATGTTAGCAATACTTAATTGGTGGCTTAGAACCAATCGTCTGCCAGTTGGAAACACATCTGAGTAACTTCAAAGCCAACTATTACGATCCAACCACCTTCAGTTGCCAATAAAATAAATTCCATCACGAAGAATTCCAAATTTGTCGTTTACGATTAACCTAATTGTACGATTCAACTACTTTAGTAATCCAGGTGATCTGGAGCGGTGTGTGAATGACACCCGCAAGATCGGTGTTGTACTGAGAAACCGTTCCATGAAGGATTTTCAATTCATAGAATGGTTTGGAGGGTATGCATTACTCGTTGATCAATCAAATGATCGGTTGAATCACTAGTTTTTTATCGGTTCAACGGGGTAGATGGAAAGATATAAACTTCTAACTTCTTGGTTGATGACTGTTGTAACCAGTTGAATTATCCTCACCACGTTGTCTGAAAAATATAATACCACTAAGAATAAGTAAATCGACGGTCTCCAAACGTATAGATGCATCTGTCATTAACACGTTCTTAAAAAAATTATATATTTAACACATTTTTTTAAGAAAAAAAATATGCATTATTTGGAATTGCTTTTATAAAGATACAAATACTTTAGAATTGGCTTCAAGTATTTGACATGAATAAGGTTCTTTCATTAACCAGGAACATTTCCTTATTGAGTTATTTGGTCAAAACAAAATTTATAACCTTTTTTTCGGTTATAAGTTTGATTAGTCTTAAATTTTACGGACTTATTAAATAATAATACAAAAATTTAGGGACTAAATTTATATTATAAAAAAAAACAAGAAAAAAGTATGCATGTTTGACTAAAATATACTGACAAAATATATTTATAAATAAATGACTAATCTAATTATTAAAATTTATAGACATAAATTAATATATTATTGGAAAAAAATACTTCTCCATAAGTCAAAGCTAGGGATTAACATCAAAGTCAAAGAAAAAAACATTTAATTTTTTTTTATATAAAAATTTTGTTTTTTACCTTATTAAAATTTTATTTATTTAATAATTGACTTATGAAAGAAACCTTATTACAATCCTAGAAAAAAAATTATAAAAAAAGACCTCCATAAGTATGATATTATATTTTCTAAAAAATAAACAAACAAATAAAGAAATGAAAAAAAAAAGTACTTTTAGACTTTATATAATTTTCAAGCTTTTAAAATTACTAATAAATTACATAAATAAAAAAACCAATAAATAAATAAAAATTTAAACTATGGGTAGATTTAAAAATTTTAAAAATAGATTTGGGACCAAAATTAAAAGTGGGGCAAAATTGTTATTATATGAGCATTAATTTTTTTCTAAGTATTTGCTAAAATTTGAAACTATTATTAAATAATTAAAAAAAATAGCTAAAAAAAAGTTAAAATTGTAATTAATAAAATTTTGTCCACTACAACCTCTTTCCAAACCCATCATAAAAGAAACCACTTCCTAATATATATATATATATATATTTATTTATTTATTTATTTATTACTATTATTTTATAAAATTTGGTATTGAATGATTTTTCTTATCCAAATTATAGGTGAGAAAAATGAGCTAATCCACCACTTTTTTTCAACCATCCCCACTTGCAAGCTTTGGATGATTTTTTTTTAAATAGTGATTTAATTTTTTTAAGAAAAAAAAACTATTATCTAATCAATTAAAAAAATTAATCATTTTAAAAAAATTAATTGAGAAAATTCAAATGGCAATTTATACTTTACAATTTAAGGTTTTCTGTATCAATCTCAATTCTAAATCTAAATTCTAAACTTTCATGAATTTAGACTATTTATCTGTAGTTTGAAGCTAATTTATTCGAATATATTTTTATAGCCGTAATTAGGATTTTATATTTGATATATTTTATCTTATTTTTAGGATTTGGTGTTATTGAAGACAAGTTGATTTGGTGTTATTGACTACACTTAAAAACTTGGGTGTTATTGACATCACGAGTATTGGAATATACTTTATATAGCCCTAATTAGTTAGGATTTTATATTTGATATATTTTATCTTATATTCAGAATTTGGTTAGTAGAATATTTTCTCTTATCGTTAGAATTTAGTTTGTAGTTTGTATTCTATTTAATGGTTGTGAAATTAATGAAAATTGAACTTTTGATCCCATTAGGATTTTCGATCTCATTAAGACTTTCGATCCCACCTATATTTCTAAAACTTTCAATCTCACTTATGTTTTTCATTCTTAACCTAATTTTTATTTGATTTCAATTATTATTTTCTAAAGATTTCACTAAAGTAGAAAGGTAAATTATCAGATAATTCTTTTTAATGAAAAAAATTAAATTGATGGTATACACATAAAAATGATGTATTAACTGAGTTTAAAATTTAAACTGATATAACTACGGAGAGAGACAAAAGAATAAGAACATGAAAAGTTGAATAATTGAAGCTTGTAAATATATTGGAAATGGGAACCACACAACAATTGGGTTCTTTAATTTATAACAATCATTGAAATGTAATGATTCCCCACTCCACAATTCACACGAGCAAGCGCCATCAACAAATGCGTTTCTTTAACTTCCATTACTCATTACTCCTTTTTCTTACCGCTTTGATTCAAACTTCGAAACCCCCCGGTTGTTGAATCCAACCTACACCCACCGCCTAACATCTAATTCACAACAAAAAAAATCCCAAATCCCATTTCATTTCATCGCTTCAATCTCTGAAACCCCCCTTTTCCCTCTCCATTTCTTCCATTCAACCAACCCATTTGGCCTTCATATAGTGTTAGATTGAGAGAAAAAGAGGGAAAAACTAAATGGGTAGCCGAGATCTGGAAAGAGGAGGGGCTAAACCCAATAACCCACCTGGGAATTACTCAGGTTCTTATTATCAAGACGCCTCTGAGAAGCAATGGACTTCTTGGTTGGTTCCTGTGTTCGTGGTGGCTAATGTTGCTATGTTCATTGTTGTTATGTATGTTAATAACTGTCCCCAGAACAATCTGGGCTCTCAGGAGTGTGTTGCCAGGTTTCTTGGACGGTTTTCTTTTGAGCCTCTTAGAGTGAATCCTCTGTTTGGTCCTTCTTCTTCCACGTGAGTTGTTTAATTTTGCCATTGGGTTTCTATGAACTCTGTTTTGTTTGCAATTGGGATTTTCTGGTTATGAGTTTTTATGAACATTAATCACTGTGTTAATCTGTTGCTGATATCATGGAAGTTTGCTTGGTTTTAAGTTGAGGTTCCTTGTGTTCTTTTAGATTCTTATGTTTCCTTGTTTGAGGTATTTTGTATGCATTTGTGTAATCTATAGCCAAATGGGTTCTAGCTCATTGCTGGTCAAATGAAATGAATAGGGCGAGAGAGAGAGAGAGTCTTCGCTTACCTGCTTAACCGTGCTGAAGGCGACTCTTTCCTCAAGGAAAGACTTGGTCTTACCGGACAAATTGAGTCGTTTATTAGATTTTTTCTTTTACCTTGTTCATTCAGGTTCAGGAGCGAGAACATCAAGGACTTAAATGTTTAGAGTAGGTCTTTGAGCTTTCGTAAGGCAATACTAAACAAAAGGGTACCTTCATTAATGGACTAATGTATAGGATGGGTTTGTAGAACTCCATCAAAGGTTATCTAATCTGTTCTTTTGAAGAGATTTGTCCTCAGAAATAGTTATAATCTGCGCTCTACTTTTGTGATTAGAAAAAGTTTTTCCTTGGAGAAACCTTTTAGTTGAATACTATATACTTCTCCTAGGTCTCTCTTTTAATCTCGATAACTGTTGATGAATGGTTTTGTGAGATCCCATGTTGGTTGGAGAGGAGAACAAAGCATTCTTTATAAGGGTGTGGAAACCTCTCCCTAACAGACGCGCTTTAAAAACCTTTTGGGGAAGCCCGTAAGGGAAAGCCCAAAGAAGACACTATTTGCTAGCAGTGGCTTGGGCTGTTACAAATGGTATCAGAGCCATATACCGGGCGATGTGCCTGCAAGGATACTGGGCCTCGAAGGGGGGTGGATCTGGGGGTTTCACATCAATTAGAGAAGGGAACGAGTGTTAGCGAGGACGCTGGTCTCCGAACTGGGTGGATTGTGAGATCCCACATCGGTTGGAGAGGAGAACGAAACACCCTTTATAAGAGTGGAAACCTCTCCCTAGCAGACGTGTTTTAAAAACCTTGAGGGAAAGCCCCAAAGAGGACAATATCTACTAGCGGTGGGCTTGAGCCGTTACATCATGTTTCAACATCATGACAATTGTTGATGACGTTCTTGTGCATTTGAACTTTGTATTTGCTATTGCATAAATTCAACTATACCATTTGTGGAAGAGACTATGCTTTAAACCATAGAAGAGACACATGAATGCAAAGAATAACATGAGACTACTCTTTAGGCATTGAGTTTTTACCATAACTGATATCATTTATTTCAGACTACAGAAACTGGGAGCCCTTGAATGGGAAAAAATAGTTCATGGGCATCAAGCATGGAGACTCATTACTGGTATTTGGCTGCATGCTGGAGTCATTCATTTGCTTGCAAATATGTTGAGCTTGGTATTTATTGGCATCCGCCTCGAACAACAATTCGGATTCAGTACGTCAAACGTCTTACTTTGGCCTGCATTTTACTTTAGAAATTTCATGCTCACTGGTTTTTTTGACATAATCACGCAGTTCGGGTCGGGATACTCTACTTGCTTTCGGGATTAGGTGGAAGCATATTATCGTCTCTTTTCATACAAAACAACATTTCTGTTGGTGCTTCTGGTGCTTTATTTGGGCTTCTTGGTGCAATGCTATCAGAACTCTTGACAAACTGGACAATATATACCGATAAGGTTAGTTGAAGACACAAAAATGAGTAACAGTCGGAGTCTACTCGAAGTCTACTGCTAGCAGATATTGTCCTCTTTGGGCTTCCTCTCAAGGTTTTTAAAACGCGTCTGCTAGGGAGAGGTTTCCACACCCTTATAAAGAATGTTTTGTTCTCCTCTCCTACCGATGTGGAATCTTACAATCCACCCCTTTCGGGGCTCAGTGTCCTCACTGACACTCATTCCCCTCTCCAGTCGATGTGGAATCTCACGATCCACCTCTCTTCAGAGCCAAACGTCCTCGCTGGCACACCGCCCGATGTCTGGCTCTAATACCTTTTGTAACGGCCCAAACCTACTGCTAGCAAATATTGTCTTCTTTGGGCTTTTCCTTTCAGGCTTCCCCTCAAAGTTTTTAAAACGTGTATACTATGGAGAGGTTTTCACACCCTTATAAAGAAGGCTTCGTTCCCCTCTCCAACCGATGTGGGATCTCACATGGTCTTTGTTTTCATGTTGGTTGGTGTGTACCTTATTTGAACATACCATGTTATCAACAGCTAACTTATTGTTCTTGCAGGCTGCAGCTCTCATCACACTCATTGTCATCATCGCCATTAACTTGGCTGTCGGGATTCTTCCTCATGTCGATAACTTCGCCCACATTGGCGGGTTCTTGACAGGCTTTCTTCTTGGGTTTGTTTTGCTTCTCCGTCCTCAGTTCGGATGGATGGAACGTCGACATCTCCCTGCAAGTTCTCGAGCTGTATCCAAGCACAAGGTTTACCAATATATTTTATGCTTCGTGGCCCTCGCTCTTCTGATTGTCGGGTAAGTGTATCGCTTCTACTGATTGATGAATGCTGATAACAGCAGAGATGAAAAGAGAACTTCATCACGATCGTGTTTCGTCGTTGCAGGTTCACGATCGGGTTGGTGATGCTATTTCGAGGGGAGAACGGAAACAACCATTGCAGGTGGTGTCATTATCTCAGTTGTGTGCCAACATCAAAATGGGAATGTGGGAACTGATTAGAGTTGTCCATGAATGTGTTTGTTAATGATGATGCCATGTTTCCATATGTTTTCTTAGTTGAAAGAACAGTGTATGTAGAAAAAAGGGTGACATAATTTGTGTGTTTGTGAGCTCTCTGTTGTTCATATAGTGCATCACTTCATTCTTTTTGTGCTTACATCTCTGGATGTTCAATGAAAACTTTAATACGTATGGTTAATGAATTTATATATATACCTTCGTCAAAAAATGGTTAGTTTTGAAAGTTCACGAGTATTTTTGAAATGTGGTACTAGTGCTAGGGTATTTTTGAAGTTTGTAAAAAAGTATAAAGGTGTTTTCGAAGTTTTTATTTTTTTAAGGGATTGGGGTCGGAATTCTCGATAAGGATTGGGTTCCTTGTGAGAAAATTTGGGGTTGGCCTTTTGTCTACTTAGGAGAAGTTTTCGCATCCTTATAGGTAAGGTTTCGTTCCCCTCTCTAACCAATGCGAGATTTTACAATCCAACTCCTATAGGGGCCAACGATCTTGTTGGCACATTGTCCAGTGTCTGATTCTGATACCATTTGTAATTGCTCAAGCCTACCGTTAGTAGATATTGTCATTTTTGGGCTATTCGTTTCAGGTTTTCCCTCAAAGCTTTAAAATGCGTTTACTAGGGGAGATTTTCACACCCTAATGTTTCGTTCCCCTCTTCAACCAATATGAGATCTCATAGGTTGGTTGAGTTGTAACTCTATTTTCGGGTTGCCTGAATCAAAAAGTATCAACTCGTGAACCAACCCGAATTTTTAGATTTTCAAAAATTCAACCCAACTCATACCGAAAAAAGAATCTAACCCAACTCAACTTTTATGATTTGGGTTGGATAGTTCGGATTGATCAAGTTCTGGAATCATATGAAGACCTATTTTTTAAAGAGATTCAAGCACTTTACGTGTATATTTCTTTATATTAACCACTAGTGTAAACTCTCTAGCATGTCTCGTCCAAACTATAATAACTCAACTGAAATGTCGTGTAGTTCAAACCACTTTGGACTAAAAAGTGCACGTTTTTCCGAAGCATGAATACACAAACCTTGCTTATTACATTCTTTTTAGAAAACAATCTTACAATGAATATAGAATTTGGAGCATGAATATTGACCTAATTTTCATGGAGGTGCTCCAACATTCCTTTAATTGCCGGAAAGGCCTTTTTATTCTCTTATTTGCATAACGATTTCTCCGTGATCCGAACATGAAAACCGTCGGGAAATTCTAAGCCCGGATCTCGGCTAATGTTACCTCCTTTAATTGCCTCAAACCTGAGTGAACCGAAAACAAAACATGTTAACTTTATCGATTATGACCATATAGTTTCTAACTCTATACTTTAAAAAGTTTCAATCAACTTGATAAAGTCGGTCTATTCCTATATGACAGGTCATGCTAAATCACGAAAAGGATCGAGACTCAAGAACGTGTATTGAAAATTGTTCGGGAAGTCGTACTTACTTATAGCTTGTAAGTAAAGAATGAAGAAACACAGCTATTTGCAATTTGACAAACTCTGCACCAAAACAAAATCTAAGGCCACCACCAAATGCCATCAAATGCTTGGATGCCCCACCATCTGATTTCTGTCACAAAAAGGTAAAAATTTGGTATCAAATAACCATTTCATTTTTTACCTCTTTTTTTTAACCCAACCCGTGTACGCCTCTAATACTTAGGGTCGAGTCAACGTACCTCCCATCTCCACGGGTTGAACGCAAGAGGGTCGACGTAATTTTCTGGATTCAAGTGGACGGCTGAGAGACTCGGTACAACTATCCACCCTGCTGGAATCGCAAATCCTACTCCATACAAACTCTTTTAATCTAAACCATTTCTTAAATAACTCAATAATTTTATATATTTTAAATAGCTCCCGACTTAAAGTTGACCATTAGTTGACCGTGAGTGGCATGTGCTCTAAATATTAGGGACGTGGATTAGTTGGGTTGAGTTGGGTTGGAAAATTCTTTTTGACCAACTCAAAATTTTGAGTTGATGACTCGAGCAACCCGAATAGAGTTTACAACCCAACCCAACCTAATCCTCTATTTTCGAATTGGGTTTGATTGGATTGAGTTATTGATTTTTTTTCAATTATTTAAAAAGTTTCTTACATTAATAACTAAAATCTTATAAAAATTCAAATATTAAACATTTACAAGTCACTGCTAACATTGGTTATAACCTTATTTTTCGGTTGGTTGAATTGACCTAACCAAAAAATGTCATTCCGCAAACCAAACCAAATTTTGAATTTTTCAAAAACTCAACTCAACTCAGACTGAAAAGAAAATCTAACCCAATCCAACTTTTATGGTTTGAGTTGGGTAGTCCGAATTACTCGGGTTATCGGATCATATGAACATCCCTAATTTAATTAAGTGCGATCGATCAAATTTTAGGGACCAAAAGTACATTTTATCGAAACGTTTTTCATTTTTCCAAAAGTCATATCGAATTCATTTCATACCCTTATACTCGACATCCTTCAATACTTCTCGAAAGATCAACGGAGCTACATTTCCGAGTCGCAGCGTTTCATTGATGAACTACAAATGGAAGACATCAATTTATGTTAGATTAAGAAAGAAAAGAAAAAGAAAATTTTAAGAGAGAATGATCATGAAAGTACTTGAAAAGTAAACGTCATGGATTTGTATTCAGCCCAAGTAAGTCCTGAATCTGCCTTGTCCCTCTTCTTCAAGATGCCCTCATGCTCAACCTAACAACGTTTGAAGGTATCAAAAAGCTATTCATTTTGTTCGTCGATTCGTCAAATTGAGCTCTAAACTTGATACCGTTAGCTCGTTCAAGACACGAGGATGGTCGACGAGAAATTTGATGGCTAAAGTTAGAGCAAGTGAAGTGGTTTCAAAGCTTGCAAAAAGGAGAAAGAACATCAAGTCCAAAGCCATTTCTTGAGTGAGAAGAGTTCCATGTTTTTCAAGTTCTTCAAGAACATAATCAAAAAAATCATTATGCTGTTTCCTTGGATTTGCCTGTCTTTCTTGTAGCATGTTTTTTAGCATCCTCATTGTTCTTTTCCTACCCTGTCAAAGAATAACAAAACCATACTCCGTTAGGGTTAGGGTTGTTTTTGTCGAGTGATTCGTGAGCCTTTTTCTTGAGAAAAAAAGAAAATAAGAGAAATCATCATCGAACGACTGTAAAATCTTGTATTTTCTTATTGACAATTTTAGTGGAACATGCACGGGTTGGTTGAGTTGGTGGCTCGAATTACGAGAATATGGTTCACAACTCAACTTTCTAGTTTTTGGTTGGTTCATCCCTATTTTTGAGTCGGTTGGGTTGACCCGATTAAAAAAGTTCTAACCCACAAACCATGTGAGATCCCACAATCCCACATTGGTTGAGGGGGAGAACGAAACACCCTTTATAAGGGTGTGAAAACCTTTCCGTAGCGTGTTTTAAAAACCTTGAGAGGAAAACCCGAAAGGGAAAGCCCAAGGAGGACAATATCTGCTAACGGTGGGTCTGGGCCGTTACAAACCAAACCTTGTTTTTTTCAAAAATTCAACTCAACCGAGCTTTTATAGTTTGAGTTGGATAGTCCGAGTCATTTGGGTCATCTAGCATGTGAACACCCTTAAAAAAAAATAGCTCCAAGTATAATTGAGTTACCTGTCTGCATTTGTGATGAGCCGTTCCCGGAAAATTAAGAGGTAAGGAAATCAAACCCTTAATGAAGACATCAAAATTCTCTCTCAAGTTCTCGGATGAACTTTCTCGATCATAACTAATCAACTTCTTTGAAGTAAAATCAAATATCATCTGCAATGTCGAATAAATTTTTAAATTTTAAAAATGTCACATTCAAACATTAATTTTGTCTCATAAGTCGATCTTTTTACAGTGAACTTACCGTTGCAGTCTCATCCTTCAAGTCGATCATGTTACGAGACGACCACCGTCTCAGCCTTGCCTTTGTTGAAGCCTCGACCTCACGAACCATCTTTTTCATACTTTCAATACCATAAAGATTAATGATCATGTTCTTTAGAGATTTAAAAATGTGGCCATGCATTGAAAGGATGTTTTGTCTTCCAAATATCTTTGTTAGGCGATCGGGATACCAACTTTGAAACAAATTGCCCTCTTCTTGAAAGATTAAGTGATTTAGGTCGGTATCGGTTGAGACAATCGTAGGTCGTCCCATCAAATTTGTTCGGAAAATTGGTCCATACCTGAAAAGAAAGAATAATTTGTGGGTTTAGTCTCTCTTTTATCAAACGATGTTTTAGGAGTCTCGAGAATCAAACTTTTAACTTTAAATAAGGTACTAATGTTTTATCTATTAGGTTTCGCTCTGATTAGTACATAACAAGAAATATGTGAGGTGAGAGATTCGAACTTCTAGCTCTTGATCGATGATATTTGTAACGTCTCAGTCCTAATTTTCGGATCAAAATTCAAAATCCGGATCCAGCATCTGATGGCCCCAACATTCCCCTACGGCATGATTAAGTTATGTACTTCTCGCTTCTAAGAGCGAAAACTATCCCCTAGACCAACACATGTACTTTTGACACATATTTTATCTTCACTCACATGATTATCATAACAGCTTACCTAATGTCATAAACATGCATATTCTAGCGACTTATGACAAGTTAGGCTCGAATACTAGCATATCCTAACAATCCCTACAAGTACGGCTCACAAAATATTGTAGTGGCTAGGGAAAAATGCTCTATAATGACTAAAATGCCCTTCAAAGTTGACTTTGACTTTTTTTTTTCTTCTTAGGTTTGTGGACATATTTTAAGCATTTTTCTCTTCTAAGCATTTTTCTCTTCTACTATTGAAATTTAGATTCAAAGACCTTCAATAAAATCCTTCAATTATGAAATAAAAAGAAAAAGTGGAGAACTCGTACTAGTCGAACTCGGGTAGTACAATATTAACCTGAACAAACTAGCCATACTCAGGTCAGCATATTAAACCGTAAAATAAACGAGAAAGTAAAGATTTTGAAATACCTAAGCATTCTTGTTTTGATGAAAGGAGCAATATCAAAAGAAGAATGTGGAGTAAGAAACTCCAAATTTTCACCAAGTAATGGAAACCCCATTGAACCATTAGGAAGCTTTTCATAATGTTTGAGACTTCTCCAACTATGAACCCATTTTGTAAACCCTAAAACAACAAGACTTGCTATCAAAACAAGCCACATTTTTCTTAGCTTGAAGAACATAATGGAGCATTTGTTTCTTAAATAGGCTTGGAATGATGTGAGGCTTTATGGCTAGTGGTATTCATAATTTAATGCTACAAACGATCTTTATCTTCTTCTCCAATAAATTTCGTAGATCGAGGTTTTGACGTCTGGGTGTAGGAGAAGTGTATAAATGAGCTGAAATCACATCCGAACCAAAAAGATCTCGAAGATAGGTAAGTAGAGTTGGAAAAACTTAAATGGTTTTTTTAAATATTGAAAACTAGGTAATTTTTTTTATAGAAATTATATGGATTTTTTTTTAATATTTTATATTTTTAATATAAATTATATTGAAAAATAAAAATTATTTAAAAGGAATATTACATATATAGAAAAAAATTATTTGGAATTTCCATTCCAATTCTCACCAAAAAAAATATATATATTGTGGAAATAAAAATTGAAATAGGAGGCGAAATTTGAAAACGAGTAAAGCTTCTCCATTCCCGTCCTATTTCTGTAAACATCTCTACTTAGATATATTTCATTTGGAACAATTTTATGTTAAGCGATGTTCTAAGAAATAAAGTTATAGGAATTTATTGATCATTTATTATTTAAATTTAATAATACTTTATTAAAATCTTCCCTCCGGTCTTAAAATTTATTAAAATCTTAGACGTGTCAACCTTCTTTTATGGAGATATAAATTACTCTTTTAATTTCAACACGCATCTTATACCTAAGAAGCAATACTTATGAGACCAAATTAAATTTTATTTTCATATTTATAGTTCGATAAAACTTTGTAAAAGAAAAACAAAATTACTTAGTTTTATTTTCTAATATTTTTAATTTTTATTGAACTAAGATTATTGAACTAAGCCATTTATAATTTTTATCAAAATTACAAAATTAGTCTTATTTTATGAGACCAAAAATAAATTACAAAAAATTACAAAAATTACAAAAATAAAATTACAAAATTATTGAAATTATTGAACTAAGATTATATTCAAGTTAAATGTTTAGGGAAGTCAACAAATTGTAATGAAAATGAGAAATGAAAAATGAAAAATTGACTTTTAATAATAGTGTACTATAATAGTAATTATCTTATTTTATAAGAAAATAAAATATTTAAATCTCAATTTGTTTAAGAACATAAGTGAAAAAAAAAAAAAAACAAAGATTTAAAGATTTCGTAGCGTTGAGACGCTCTCGACGATAAACTCATGGGCGAATGCTGCCTCTTCAGGACATAATTTCTCATCTCGTGTCCAATCAGCTCGATTATTTCGATATAATCTTTATTCCGCTTCGAATGCTCGATTTCTACAAAATAAACAAATAAGTACGTAAAATTTTCTCGAGCAAGCATCAAAACTGTTCGTTGCTATTAGTTTCCAAGGTTCATTTTCACTTCGCGTAAAAGTCATGAATTCTCCTTTAAGATATTTCCGCAAGGCAATAGCTAAGAACAGGAAAATGACATTGAAAAATCCTATACTTGAAAACCATTTCAAGTCATCATTTGAGCACTTTATGCTACCAATCAAATATTCCGGCGATCATGAATCTACTTTTTTTTTTAATTAAAAAAAGTACGATCATAAACTACCACTTCGATATGAAATGAAAGATCATACGGTGAGATCCCAAATTGGTTGGGGAGGAGAACGAAGCATTCTTTATAAGAATGTGAAAACATCTGCCTAGCACACGTTTTATGACAATATCTGCTAGAGGTGGGCTTGGGCCGTTACACACACGTTGTTTCGAGATCAGACCTTTAAATATAAGGCGCTAACTAATCCTAACTAAACATGTCTATCTACAAAGGGATGACTTCTAATTTCTAGAGATAGTATAAGATAAATAAATGAAAACTTGGCTACATAGTTCCCATTTTATGAACAAACTTCACAAGGGGGCAGAAGTAACTGCCCATTTTATGATCTTGAACCAGTTTACCCAAATAGAGTTTTTAAACCCTTTTATCCACTAGAACTAAATTGTTATTAGAACCCAAAATCTTTATAATCCACCAACTACCAAAATAATAAGAATGGGAGAGTAAAAGAATGTCATATATATAATGGAACAAAACAGTCCAAGTAATAGGCAAGCGAAGCAAGCAAGGTAAATAAAGTGACTGATAGTAAGAATGAGACATGATGCTTACCTAAGATATCTCAGAAATCTGGGATCTGCACTTATTCATGAGAAAATCCAATAAGAACAATTGGATAAGTCAATTATGGAATTTTCATTCTTTCAATCCTTCGACGGGAAGAGAACGTCAAGACAGAGATAAATCCGAGGGAATCCCGTACCCAAGCTTGCACATATAACACGCCACTTGGTCAACCTTGTACCTGCTACCACTTAATGAGTAGGCTTTATACAAAATCCAAAATGTTTTTTTCGTCCAATCCAAGTTGACATTTTTCATTTCGTCGAGTACAGACTCCATTTCTTCGAAACGCTTTTCTGATGCGAACATAACCATTTTACAATGATACAAAGACCGACAGATTCTCCAACCTGAACATTCAGCACGACTTACAAAGTTCGTTAGCTTGTCCACTGCATTACACCGAAAATAACTGGCAATAATGGAGCGCATCACATGGAGAGTATTTACCGAAGTACCATGCTCAAATGCCTCATTTATTGAACTCTCCATTCTCTCTAACCAATCTTCTTGAGCATAGACTTTTATCAATAAGACATTCAACCATGGTCGATATTCTTCTTTCGGAATAAGCTTCAACAAAGCCTCAATCTTTGTCACTTTATCTGCTATGGTACTCCTACAGTATGCACATATCATAGTTCTAATAAGAGGGAAATTCTTGTCATCGACATGATCCTTCAACAACTCATGCACCTCTTCCATCTTTTCAAGATTGTCAGAATGAGCATATCCACGAAGCATTAACAAAAAAGTGTCGGTGTTTGGCTTTACCGAACTCGCCTTCATCTTCAAAAATGTTTGCTCCATTTTATCCCACATCCACGCAGTAACATACCCAGCTATTAGATGATTGTATGTGCTCACGTTAGGGGCGATATCCAAATCATGTATTTCTCGCAATGTAGCCTCCATGTGATCAACTAACATCAAGCGACCAAATACCGATAGTAGGATGTTATATGTTACAATAGTAGGAACACAATTTGCATCCCTTTTAAGATCCCGAAACAACAAGTGGCATTTGTCAGCCAAGCCATTATACATGTAAGCACCCATCAATGCGTTGTAAATAGAGGTTGTCTTGACCCTCTTATTAGAAGCCTCAGTGAACAACTCAACAGAAAGGTCAACATTTTTAGATCGACCCGCAACAGTAATACTCTTTGCATATTCCTCTGCAGTCAAAGGAAAGGAACCTTCCTGCCTTCTTCTCCAATTAAGCACCTAAGTGCAAAAGAATAAGCTGATCAGAAATTTAGTATCGTCGAATTATTTATCAAGATCTTGTACATGATTACCAAGTTACTTGAAAAATATAAGGCCTATCAGAACTTTTCATTTCAAATGGGGATTAGATGATACAACTTTATGTCAACATTATATAATATTAAGCCTCAAAAATAAAAATTCTACTACAATGAAATTTCAACATTTCTAACGATTTAATACAAACTACAATTATGTAAGCAATTCCCACATAAACATATAATTAAGAAACTCATATGAAGCAATTTTCTTAGAGTATGCAGAATTAAACTCACCTCCAATGCCAAGTGAGACTCTGAACCCAACTGCCTTAGCAACTCGACAAAAGCAGACCTGTCAGCATGTCCCCGTAAGAGGAAGCCTTCATTGTCTTCCAATACTTTCACAATCTTATCAGAATCCTCGGCGTTCTGAATCAGTTCTTGCATCACCTCCGTGGCCTTCCTTTGCATAATACTTCTTACCAAGAGGTCTTGGTCAGAAGGCTTGTTGGAAAATAATTCAGTAATATTAGGAAGCAGCGAAAACGAAGAGATTGAGGGCACAGGCGACGAGGAAGAGCAGGATTGAGTATGGAGGCCATGAGGAAACATGTAATAATTTGAATTGTTTGCGAGTGAGAAGGAAAATGGAGCAAAAATGTTGCGATTTACTAAGAACCTATGACGAACAGAGAACTTCCATAGTTGCTTCATCGTTAGATTGATTCGTCGGTGAATGAATTTGCAGTAATCCAGGTTGAGGCCCCTCTAAGTAACACACTTTTTAGTGAGAATCAACCAGGAAACTGTTCTATGAACCTAACTATACAGAAAATATAAGCTTAAGATTTAAGGTTAAATCATACATTCATCCAGCATCCAAACGCGCGCCGACGGTCTATTCGGTAGCTGCCGAAGGGGACCGCCGCTCGCGGCCTGCGAAGACGTCGGAACACGCTGTTGGAACCGCCGGAACAAGTCTGTCAAAGATCGGAGTCGAGTAGGGCCACCCGTCGTCGTGCTTCGCCGTCTGAACAAGCGAGGAGCCGTTCGTGGTCTGCGCGAGTGTGGGTTACAATTCGCGAGCCGCTGAGACGCCAATCGGTGAAGCTACGGCGACGATCGACAGTGACTCGCCGCCTTCTCAATGTTCTCTGGTCGGGGTCCGCCGCCGGTAAGTGGAGATGTCGGCAAACGCCTCTCAGGCGGCTGAGGCATGAGGAATAGGGGGGAAGGTGAGGATGAGTTAGGTTTTCTTCCCATTTCTTTTATTTTAACCTCTTGATGACCTCATAAATCAAAGTCCTCTGATTTTTTTTTTTTTTCCTTAGTTATGATTTTCATATTTATATATAAATATTTGATTTCTAAAACAATTTAAAAAATAAAAATAATTTTTTAAATTATCAAAATATAATTTAAATGTTAAAAACACTTATAACAGCAAAATAGGAAAATGATATTTATAGATTTAATTTTCATCCAATTAATTATATTTATATTTTTCATTTACTTATAATATCTATATTTGGCCCTTCGATTCTCTCTCATGAACTTGAGGAAGGTTTAGTCCTCCAGGTTTTCGGTCTCGGAGTCTTCCAATCTACTTGGGCTTGGTCTTGGGCTTGGGCCTGATTACTCTTTTACCTATCATTTTGATTTGGGCTTAGGCCCAACCTTTCTTTGGACCTTGGGCCCAATTAACTTAATTTATTTGAGCCCAACCCAGTTTACAAATTTAGTCTAAATTGGACTATAGGCCCAATTACAGTAGATTTAATCAATTGAACGGTAATTTCAATTCCGTGTATTAAAATATGAATTTGATTTTCTATTTTTTATATATTTGCATCGATGGAGGCTCAAAAACATCCAAACTCATGCTAATAAGAAAAACGAGCGATCCTAGTCAGCTTTCAATTTTTGAAATAGAACGGTAGGTGCTAAGGTTCTTCAGACCTTAAAACTTACTTTAATTAGGGAATGACATGGATCAATCGTGTAATTCTGCAACGTCCTCCAACTTGTTGTCCGCTCCCCTTCACTTTCTTTACTAGATAGGACCGAACCATATTGAAAAGGTTCCTAAGACACAGCATGGGAAAGTCACAATATTTAGAAATGGGATCCAAGAAGGAAGAATAGAGTCGAAAAGCGTTGTGAAATTCTAATTCCTAATATCTATTATATAATAGAAAGCAAAGATCTTCTCTTTTTGTCTGATATTTTCGAAGGGAATGAATTGCATGCAGAGATCCATAGACGCTTATAGTTTAACTGGTTGAAATGTACGGTTCATAACGGTGATATTGTAGAGTACCTTGAAAATACATGTAACAAATAGAACATATGTGATAAATTAAATACTCTATGATTGACTTTGACCATACAAAATAGACATCTATAAAATTGATTCATTATATTAAAATACAACCATAAAGAGAAAATTCCCAAAAATAATAAATAAGATAATGAAATTAGAAATTTATCTTTAAAAAATGCAAATTGCAAGAATAAACACACAAGAAATCTAGCTCAGTCAAATAATGGTACAGTTTTCCAATAATACAAGCCATAGTCAAACGGTCAATGGCATACCATTTCAAATATATATATATATTAATGAATAATTATTTTGACCATAATTAATTAATTTTCAAATAAATAGTAAATCGTAACAACACTATAAACGGACGGACATGATAGCTTCCAATAATGAAGTGTGTCAAGCATTTCAGTCCAATCAAGATTTTAAATGTTGATATTGATGTAAATGTAACGTTGCAAATTTAAAAATATATTGGTAAAAATATGAACACAAAATTTCGATCTAAATCGGTAGATATTTCTATAAAAAAAATTTAAATATAAAAAATTCATAAAAATATTCAAAATTAAGTATAATTTTTTTTTTTACTATTAAAATTAGATAAACATTAAAGATAATTAATTAATATTTTAGTTATATTACTTTCCATTGTCAATCTCATAAATATGTTTGATAGAAAAAAAAATTGAGATTTATCTTGAAATAACTAAAAATTATTTTAATAAATTTTAAAAAAGTATTTTATAATTTTTTTAATAATACAAAATTAAAGAATTAATAATAAATTAAAATGGTAAATGAACAAAAATAAATAAATATTTTAACGGAAAAACTGATGGTATAGGAAGGGGGATAAATCTAATGAGTTCCATCACCTTTCACGTGTCTTTACCACGTTTTTCACGTTTATATTTTCTCACAAAAAATAATTAAAAAAGGAAAAAAAAGTTAAATTTTGATTAATCAAACTTATTATTAATTATAATTTGCAGTATCAATATAAATATATAATAAATTTCAAGTTATCAAGCATCAGCATTTTAGATTTTTTTTTAATAGTTACAAGATATCTTTTAAATTTATAAAATTTAAAAATATTTTTTAAAATAGCGTTGAAAGTTAAAAGGGTATTTTTTTTAAAGATAAAATGTAAATTTCAAAAATATTTTTTTTATTAATTTGGCCGTACAAAAAAAAGTTTGGTTAAAACAATATTTTTTGTGCCTTATTTTTTAAAAAAAGTAATAACTTGGTTTCAATAATTTGTAATAATTTATTATCCTATATTTCAATATGTTAATAATTTAGTCTTAGATATTAATATTAACAATTTAATCTTTATACTTTAAAATTTATAATCATTTATTTAAGTTAGGGAGATTATAAATTGATTGCTAAATTATTAAATAATAAAATTTTAAATTTAATATTAATGAAATTTCCCACTAAAATGGTGAATTATTCAAAATTTAAAAATATAGAGTGATGAAATTGAATAATTATGTTAGAAATTTAAAAGGAGAGAGATAAAATTATTACCAAATAAATGAAGAAATTAAATTTACCTTTAGAAAGTGAAAAAATAAAAGTGTTTATTTAACCTATTTATTACCCGTTCCTACATTATTTATGAGTGGAATTATTTGTATGGGCTCAACAAAGCCCTAATTCCCACGTGCTAAAAGACCTTTTATATCTACTATTACTCTATTTTATGACAAAATCTGTCTTGTTTTTTCCATAATTAATTTTACGCTTTGTTTTTTTATAAATAGGACATTGAATTGATCTTTTATAAATAGGACATTGAAAATAAACGGTATTATGATGGGAAAAATAAAATAAATACTATAGAATAAAAAATGAAATTAATATTATCAAAAATTATAATTTTATGCTTTGTTCTTTCGTAAATAGGGTATTGAAAATAAACGGTATTATAAAAATGGAAAAAAATAAAATAAATACTATAAAATAAAAAATGAAATTAATATTATCAAAGATTATAATTTTGCGTTTTGTTTTTTTCGTAAATAGGGTATTGAAAATAAACGGTATTATGAAAATGGAAAAAATAAAATAAATACTATAGAATAAAAAATGAAATTAATATTATCAAAGATTTTATATTAAAAAATTATTATAATTATTATAATTTTGCGCGTTACTCTTTCATATATAAGATATTGAAAATAAACGGTATTATGAAAATAGAAAAAATAAAATAATTACTATAGAATAAAAAATAGAATTAATATTATCAAAGATTTTATTTTGAAAAAAATTATTAATTTATTATAATTTTACGCTTTGTTGGTACTGAAAATAAACGTGGAAAAAATAAAATAATTACTATAGAATAAAAAAAAATGCTACTCTTAACCCTCAATTTTCAATTCATTAATTGAAAATAAATGGAATCGTGTGACGAGAAAAGAAAATAAGAAAATAAATAAAATTATGTAATATATATATATATATATATATATATTATTGGCTATTTGTTTGACCACAAACTCATGAATCATGATGTACGAATTAAATGTATTGAGTGAATCACATGTAAATTCTTCAATTTCTTTAAAATTATTTTGCAAATTCAAAATAAATAAATAAATTTCAATATTTAATAAAATATGATGTGCTAATGTGTGCATCGGGAATTTGAAGTTGGTTTGCGTTTTAGACGAGCCAAAACATTGATATTAACAAAAATGTTGAGGTTTCAATTTTATAGAAATGTTAGATGGATATGGACAAAATTATATTAAATATAAGAAATTCATAACAATCCTATCACCTTACCACCTCTACGAGACATCGGACCTACCTCATTATCGAATGAATCCTACTAAATATCGAACCTTGCACAACCAAATTCATAACAAGCTCTTGTGTTGATTCCGTCTTGCTAGGCTCTCAGAAAAATGGAATGTGGCACCTATGTGTTGATAGTCGAGCAATTAACAAGATACTTAATCATAGTTTTTCTATAAAATAATAGAAATGTCGATTTATCTCTTATGTCGGTGTCGAATTTATGAATATATAAAAATATGGATGAAAAATATCGACACGTCCGTCTAATAGTTACGCAGACGGTTGTGTGGACTTTAGCCCGTAAAATAGTAATGGTAATAATTATCCTAAAATAAAGACTATAATAGGATGAGAAATGCCCTAGGTGAAAACTCTAAAAACAACTTTATTGTATTTTAATTTTGGAATTAAAATTTAAAATGAAATTTTATATAAAAAATACAAATTTTGATAAATATGGTATTTTGGGTTATAAACTCAATTTTTTTTATTAAGTTATAAATTGTATATTATATTTTAAATAATAATAATTATACCCAAAAAAAAAAGTTCATAATTTAATTAATAATAATTTTTATTTAATTTATGGTAAGTAATTCCAATTAATTTTATGATTTATGAATATATTATATCACACATTTTAAACCATTATTTAAATTAAAATCCAATTTTTGAATATGAATTATAATTTTTTTTTGGTTATTAAACTTTTAGATTCGGGTTTATTTAATTTTAAAAGTTTTAAAAATGTCGTTAAATATTTAATTAAACTTTTAAATTGTCAAATAGATTCCTAAATTTTTCAAGTATTTAATAAATTACTTGTAAATTTAATTTTTTTTTAAATAAATTGATCGAGTAGACATACATTTTTAATTTTATGTATCCGAAGAAACGATAATCTTTTAGTATATATCTAATAGATTCGTGAATTTTAAAACGTATCAACAAAATTGAAAAAGTTTCAAAATTTATTAGCCAAAAAATAAATAAAACTTTAAGTCAAAATTATTAATGACCTATGAAATTTAATATAATGTATTAAAAGTAAATAATAATGTGGAAAACGACAGCCGAAGAAAACGGTATTCATAAAAGCAGCCTAACAGAATTGAACGGTGAACGCCAAAATTCCGTTTGAAATTTCCGACATTGAATATTTACTATTTTACCCTCCTCCACCAACTCTCAAATGCGTCCAAACCGAACAATTTCATTGATCAGCCCAACAGAACTGAACGGTGAACGCCAAAACTCCGTTTGAAATTTTTGACATTGAATATTTACTATTTTACCCTCCTCCACCAACTCTCAAATGCGTCCAAACCGAACAATTTCGTTGATCGGTCCACTCCAACCGGTTACGCCACTTTATTTATTTTATTCGTTTTCTTTATTTTTCTCCATAATTAATAAATTAAGATACTATTTAATAATAATATTTCAAGATTTATAAAATAAAATATTGATGATTGATTGTGACTCATGAGGTGTAAATATTAAAAATTGATAATTGATTTAAATATTTTATTTGAATTTTCACATTATTAATTAATGTATATCATTTTGAAATTTTCTACGTGGGAATAGTTTTTGAATTTAAGAATGGAATATAAAATAAAATTGTTTGAAATTATTTTAACATAATTAAAATATTAAAATAAAATTGTGACATCGAATTCCTTTAAAACAAGGGCTATAATGCAATTTTTAAAATTATAGGGTCTTAATAATAATAATAATAACATTTTTTTATAGCGAGTATGAATATCTCCATTGAATAATATCGTGTCTTAACATAAAATATAATTATAAAAATTGCATCCTAGTATACTATAAATTAAGACATTGAATTAGTCAATAACCCACCAACTAATAATATAAATAAAGATAAATAATAGTTAAAATTACTTAATCATGGATATTACTAGTTTATTATTTATTATTAAATTCTTAAATGTCCAAACTATTATACTTAAATTATGTTTTGTGCTCTTACACGAAGTAGTTTAATTAATAAATTTATTTTCAATTAGAAATACTCAATTAAGGATGGGGCATCATTTATTGCTCGCTCCAGAGCTAAAACGAAAATGTTTCCTATTTAATATACTGGATGTTCGACCACGTATTCGACCCTTGTCGAATTAGAACCAACCACCCCACTCTAATAATAGGAGAAAGGAAAACCTTCGAATAGTTGAGCGGCCACCGACCAGCAACTTTCGTACACAAATAGTATTCTTTGTATTTGGTCAAGCTTCACAACCATTCACGTGTTTGTCAGAAGCCAATCTTATTTGGTAAAACAAGAATTTAATGTGTTATTTTTTTGAATTAAGCTCGAGTTGACTATAATCATAACACTTAAATCGTACGTGCCATGAAAATGGAGATCACATCCTTTTATCATCTACCCTTCTTCTACGTCTCAATTTCTTAAAAGTTTGAAATGGGTTTTCTTAAAGAAAATGTAAATTAAATTAAATATATATATATATATAGCCATCGTGCAGTGCAAGTTGAGGGATGACGTCATACCGCTTAGAAGGCAACGGTTGAAAAAGTAGGTGAGATTCGTTTTTGTTTTGCCAAAAGATTCCACGTACATTTTGGATTTAATAATTGGCTAAATTAAAATATATATTTGGTTGCTATATATGAGAAAAAAAATTGTATGACTTTATTTTTAAATTGGTTATTTTTCGATGATTTCAAAGAAATTGATTAAGTTTTTTTTCTTCCTTTTATTTAAAGTTCTAATGTTTAAAAAGATTAACAAATAATAATAAATAAATAAAGGAAACAAAAAAAAATAAAAAAGATTAAAATGGTATTTAAGAAATAAGTGAAATAAAGAAAAGAAAATATAATGACCCATACTCAGAATTTGACACTTGAAGGCTCCAACATCTCCTTACAACATGGTCAAGTTACCTAGGTTAATACAAATTTTTCCTACTCGAGTGTCACAATAAATGTTTAGAATTTTCATTATATTATATTATTTATTTAATTTTTTAACTTCTCTAAATTTAAATAACGAATTATAATCAGATTTACAGTAATTAATTAATTATAATTGAGATTACTTGTAAATGTTAATTAGTTAGTTATGTTAGATATATTGATGTGGATTATGACATTTTATTGACTGAGTTTGGACACTTTTCTTAATCAGCTTGATTTGATGTTGCCATTAAGTTCAAGCGTTTTTATTATTGAATTAGATAATGAACTTTTTGCTTAAAATGGTAGTTTTGAAACTTGTATAAAACGATAGAGGCAATATTACTACTTTTGAAAAAGTAGGGGTATTTTTTTAAATAAAAAAAGATTTTGTGGGTATTTTTATTTAATATAAAAAATACGGATGAATACAATTTTAGTCACTAAATTTTTAATTTTGTGTTTAATAAATTATTGATAAATTCATAATTGATCTAATAAGTATAAATTTAAGTTTTATATTAAATTAAATTTTAAATTTTAACTGTATGTCTAATTAAATCCTCACCTTTCTCGTGGTATTATTTTATTTGATTATTTTATAAATTAAATGTTGAGCTGTTCTTAAATAATGCAAGAATGAATCATACCTTATTTAAATATTTCAAATTGTTTGTATTATTAATTATATAACTATATGGTCTTTTAAAAAAATAATACTATTGAAATATTAATAAATTTTCCACAAGTATATAAAATAAAATAAAATAAATATCAAGATTAAATTTGTTTAGATATTTTTTTAATAGAATCTCTCCTTCATTTTTTTGCCCACGTGGCATTAAATAAATCCATTATTTTAAACATTCTATTTCTTTCCTTATTTTTTAAAAAATAAATTATATAACTATATGGTCTTTTATAATTTTTTTCTTCTCTAAATGCATCATAAATATCCAAAAATAAATATAACATAAGTTCTTTTTTAAAATATTTTTATTTAAAAATTTGATTTTTCTTATAAATTTACTTTATGTTTATGTTTTTTTACATACATATGCGTATTAGAAAAGTGAATAAAAAATAATATATTAATTTGATGTATACTTTATATATATAAAAAAAATAGTATATTTTTTAGTTTAAAAATAAAATGTTACACCTTAGTCCATATATATATTTTTTTTCGATTATTAATAACTAAATGGTAATTTTTCTATATTCTAAATATTTTTCAAAAAAATTAATTATATTAAATATTATTTAAATAATTTAACGAATAATTTTCTATATATCACTAAATATCTCTTTAATTTGATATGAAATATAATTAAAATGGATGAGGTTATTATAATTTATTCTTTAAGGACTGGTAGAAATTAATATTAAAATAATAATGAAGACTTAGTCTAATATTTATTAAAAATACATAAAATAAGAAATATATTTTAAACTTTTTTTTGGGATTCATTGTTTTTAGTTGACTTGGAAAGTCAAAAATAATTTTACAAAAGGAAAAAATGAAATGGCAAAGAAAGTAAATAAAAGGAAAACGAAGGGGTAAAAGGGGAATTTAATCTCTAGTTTACAAATATTTGGCAGGAAGCTCATGTAGACTGCATTCTATTTAAGATCCGCCCCCATGTGAGCCTCACCATCTTTCTCTGCTAGTTTCAGGGACTTCTTCTCTCCTCTTTCAAATTTTCTCTCTCCACTTCTTCGTTTTCACAGCAGAATCAGGTGGAGAAGAGAGTTTCATAGCATACTTTGGTTCTATATTGCATTGGATCGGTTTTATTTTGAATTGAAGGCAAAAACCGGCTCCGGAAATGGCTAATAATGTGGGAATTCTCGCTGTTGATATCTACTTCCCTCCTACCTACATTCAGCAGGTGAGGATCTCTCAGTTTGAACTCGTTTTTGGCTTTTCTGTACTGTCAGGTAGCTTTGCGGCTTGGTTTTGGATTGTATTTTGGTAGTGTTTAGAGAAATCGGCGAAGTGGGGGTAACATTTTGTTCTTGTTCTTGTTTCGTTGAATTTGCTTTTGAATTTTGTGTTTCTTGCAAGTAATTTTGAAATTGTAGTGTTCTTCGCGATCTTAGATGATTGTTCTGTTTTTTTTTTTTTTCATTTCGTTTTTTTGAATGTTTCAAATTGTTTCCCCTTTTCTTGCTTGGTTGTTTGCGATCGACGATTGATATTGAGTTATGCATTTTCACATTTATGATTATAATGTCTGTTTGTGTGTGTGGATGAGTTGGGTCCACTCCAGCTTTTGAGCACATTTCTGGGCTGAGGGCCTACTCAACTGTTTGGTGGCAGCTTTTGAGCTCAAATTTAGCACACATCATGTGCATGTTGTTTTTCTTTAATCGTTCTCTTAGTTGTTCTTGTTGGATCTGCATCAAGTTTTGAAAGGGGAAAGCGATTTGACATAATTGTAGTATGGATAAAGAATTGCATATCTAAGTCTCACTACTTGTTCTTGCACTTACATGAATGCTTGCTACTGAAATTAATATGCCGCCTGCTTTGGCAACATAGGAAGCATTGGAAGCTCATGATGGTGCAAGCAAGGGGAAATACACTATTGGGCTTGGACAGGATTGCATGGCGTTCTGTACTGAGGTTGAAGATGTCATCTCAATGAGGTAGTGACCATATTTCATCCTGTTTTGCTAATTCTTTTGTGGGGCTAAAATCTTTGTGGTTCAGTATCTGGATACAGCCGTTAGCTTCAATATCTTTATTCTGTATTTCAAAGGATCTTCTTAACATCAAAGTTCTTGGATTTTCAGCTTGACAGTTGTCACTTCCCTCCTTGAAAAGTATGGAATTGATCCAAAACAAATTGGCCGGCTAGAAGTTGGCAGTGAGACTGTTATAGATAAAAGCAAATCAATTAAGACTTTCCTGATGCAAATATTTGAGGTAAAACTTTTGAGTACTTCTGTGATGGACTTTATTTTCTCTGATAAAATAGTTTAATGAAGTGTATTGTTGATCTGAACCAATTGTTCTATTTTTTTAGTACAAAAAGGGCCGATCCAGTTTGCAGATTGAAAGTTATCTTAAATAATTGTGATGGTTTTCATTAGTGGAATATATGGTTCATTAACTTTAAAGTTCATTTAGAGAAGCTACATCTAGGAGTCTTGTAAACAACTATTTTTCTATTCCAAAAGTTTCCTTTTTCTTTTTTAGTAGTTAATTTATTGATTATAAAAGAGGAGTATGGATCACTAACGTTACTTATTTCATATTTAAGCTCGATAATACTTAAATAGATAACTCGTACATATATATATTTTGAAGCTGAGTAGGTCTTTTGGTACTTTTGAGGATGCAAATCTCAACTTTTGTCTGCTGATCTGTTTGAATGCAATCCTTTTCTTGATATAATAAATATTGGTTCATACTGAATGTTCTTATCTTTTCATATATGCAGAAACATGGAAACACCGATATTGAAGGTGTTGATTCAACAAATGCGTGCTATGGGGGTACAGCTGCCCTATTCAACTGTGTCAATTGGGTAGAGAGCAGCTCCTGGGATGGGCGTTATGGTCTTGTGGTGTGCACAGATAGTGCGGTATGGTATAATCTGGCCTACTTTATCATTGTATTCGAATTAGCTTCGGTGTATATCTATAATATTGCAAAATAGAAGATAAGAAATCTTTGACTTTGTTCTGTTGAAATCGGCATTATTGACTTGTCTATTATGTTAGGTGTATGCTGAAGGACCTGCTCGTCCTACTGGTGGGGCTGCAGCAATTGCCATGCTGATAGGACCTGATGCTCCTATTGGTTTTGAAAGCAAGTTGAGGGGAAGCCATATGGCTCACGTTTATGATTTTTACAAGCCTAATTTAGCGAGCGAATACCCGGTAATCTTTAACAGAATAAATTGTAATTCATTGGTTATTTCCAGCTTTTTGAAGAATTTATGTCATTTATTTAGTTTCTTGCTACATCTAGTGAGTGATCTGTAATGAAATGCTTGCAGGTTGTTGATGGTAAACTCTCTCAAACCTGTTACCTCATGGCCTTGGATTCTTGCTACGAACAATTATGTCACAAGTAAGTTCATATTTCAAATAAACTAATCTTCCTTTATGTACTTTTATCTTACCTGACATTGCACTTTTATTAGGTATGAGAAACTGGAGGGCAAACAATTTTCCATTTCTGATGCCGACTATTTTGTATTTCATTCCCCCTATAACAAGGTAACATATGTCATAAATTGATTAAGGCTAATCTTATTACTAAAATCTCTGTATAACTTATTTGGGTATTTATGTGAGCAGCTTGTGCAGAAGAGCTTTGCTCGATTGCTCTTTAACGATTTCACGAGAAACGCCAGGTATACGTGCTTCCTCTGCTCAAATTCGAAACATCTGGTTGTTTCTGGTGGTTTTGTAGATGTTAAAGTTTTTTCTGCTTTTCACAGCTCAATAGATGAAGTTACTAAAGAAAAGCTGGCCCCGTTTTCAACCTTGTCGAACGATGAAACTTACCAGAGTCGGGATCTCGAAAAGGTCTTATACCTTTTAGCTGGTCATTTAGTCATCACTTTTTATTTACTAAAACAATGGATTTTGCAGATAACTCAACAACTTGCGAAGCCTCTTTATGATGCAAAGGTGCAACCCTCTACTTTAATACCAAAGCAAGTGGGAAATATGTATACTGCCTCTCTCTATGCAGCATTTATATCACTTCTTCACAACAAGAATAACTCACTGGTATACATTTTTCTCATTTACCTATATTATACACATCTGCCTGCTCTGCTTTCACCTGTCTAAATGGTTTGTTTCCATACCAGACAGGAAACCGGGTTGTATTGTTCTCTTATGGAAGTGGCTCAACTGCAACGATGTTCTCATTGAAGCTCAATGAAGGTCAAGCTCCCTTTAGTTTGTCCAACATTTCAGCTATCTTGAACGTGGATAAAAAGTTGAAATCGAGGCATGAGGTAATTATTTCTCTCTGAAGTTTACCATGAACTTAACTGTAGATCATCTGAACAATTGTCTCGAATGTTATTGAACTAGAACTTAATTTAAGCCAACGTTACAATGTCATTTTTGTCATTTTTAGCCTGAACTGTAACGCCCAAGCCCACTGCTAGTAGATAATGTCCTCTTTGGGCTTTCCCTTTTGGGCTTTCCCTTTTGGACTTTCCTTCAACGTTTTTTTTAAAATCGCGTCTGCTAGGGAGAAGTTTTCTCACCCTTATCCAGAATGTTTCGTTCTCCTCCCTAACCGATGTGGGATCTCACAATCCACCCACCCCTTTAGGGTCCAGCGTCCTCACTGGCACTCGTTCCCTTACGTCCTTGCTGGCACACTGCCTCGTGTACACCCCCCTTTGGGGTTCAGCCTCCTCGCTGACACATCGCCTGGTGTCTGGCTCTGATACCATTTGTAACGCCTCAAGCTTACTGCTAGCAGATATTGTCCTCTTTGGGCTTTCTCTTTCGGACTTCCCCTCAAGGTTTTTAAAACGCGTCTGCTAGGGAGATGTTTCCACACCCTCATGAAAAATATTTCATTCTCCTCCCCAACCGATGTGGAATCTCACATGAACGATACCTTTCCAATCGTCTTGAGAGTTCAAACTTTGGACGAACATTTGGTATCCTAGAATGTATGATGTTGATATCAAGTAGGAATAGTTAAATCACCACTAAAATCAATAAACCTTCATAGATCTGTGGTTCTAAAGAGCATTTTATGGTTGTGCACGGTTATACTTGAGAAAGTCGAACATTAAGATGCTTTAATATTATTAATCCATGGATTTGAACATTTAATTTTCGTGCAGCTGGTACCGGAGAAATTTGTCGAAATAATGCAGCTGATGGAGCATCGTTACGGGGCTAAGGACTTCGTGACGAGCAAGGACTGCAGCTTGCTACCACCAGGCACCTACTATCTCACTGAAGTTGATTCGTTATACAGGAGATTCTACGCGAAGAAGGATGGGGAAAGTGAAAAAATTGAGAACGGTGTGGTTGCTAATGGGCACTGAAATAAACTTGAGAATAAAGAATTTTTCTTAGCACAAGTTGTTCACAAGCTAAGCTAAGCTATAGAAGAAGGCAGTATGATGAGAGCGGGTAGTTCTATGTTCTTTTGTTTTTCCTTCATGTTAGGAAAATTGTCTCAATAATCAGTTGGTTTTATTTATTCACAAGATACCATGTAATGTTGTTGGTTGTGATGATGTTATTAATGTAGACTCCTTCCCCTATTTCTCTCTTCCATTGCTAACTATCATTACATTTGTTTGTTTATCTGTCTTCAAAGTAGTAGAGAAATTTATCTTATCTCCTTTGGATTTCTTCTCATCGTGGAGGAGAAATTTCGAGCTTTTTATGAAAAACTTCCTATACTAATGCAGATTTATCATATCTATGTGCCACGGTCTCGGAGTTACGATGGCTCCGTCAGGCTAAAAAGGGAGCTTTACCTTTATGTTCTCTAGTAGTGACATCCAACAACACAAACAACACTAGGAAAGGATAAGACAACAAGACTGGAAAAGGACAGAACAACAATCAGTCGGAGGAGCGGATAAACACATCTTATGTGTTTGACGAGTGGGATGGAGAAAGACATAATTTACCACCAAAGAATTCACAATAAAAAATATCCTACTTGTTCACTTATGGATTCATCAACTTCAACGTGTATGCTGGGCTAGTAGGATACTTGCCATTGTGATTCTTTGGTGGTAAATTATGTATTTATCCGTCCCAAACGACCCTAAGTTTTCCTATTTAATCTAAAGTCATTACTATACTTCTAACACATTTCATGCGGAATTACTTCAAATGAGCTTTTATTATAAATGCAACATTAATTCCTCATTTATTAACTCGGGCTCTTATTATAAATGCAACATTAATTCCTCATTTATTAACTCGTGAATAAACGAATAAGGGAAAGAAAGAAAAAAAAAAACAATGCTGAATAAAATACCCTATACTAACCTATAATTTATTAATGCAATCACAATTCAACCACTACTAACATATATTAAAAATGCAAATGCAATTCAACCAATAATAACCTATTAGTACGATTTGCGATGCTTACATCGGTCTCACATGGGTGTCTTGCCTTTATCTGAGAAATGTAGTAGCACGAGGCTTGAGTATTTTAAGAATACTCAGTAAGCGACCCCCTATCGGGGTTATGCAACAAGAACATGCAAATGCAATGATAGGATCTATCGTATCAGTCTATTTTTCTTACGACATTATCCTAACGGGCAGCTTTGTGTATCATATGCTCTACACACAGCCATATGTGCGGGTATGAGCTCACCAGTCAATTTGCACACCGCTAGGCCTCTTTTCTTGTCGAGCGAGCCTGCTCTAGTAGCTCTTATGCCAGACTCCCATTAGAATTAGTAATCGTCACGGCAGCATTATATAAAACATAATGATACTTCGCCTGCCTAGTGGATGTACACGTCCGTACCCTCGTGATGGAATAGAGGTATCCCCTAATGCATGAGCACACATAATGCATGAGGTCCCAATATTTTTCCATTTTCAACATTATTAAATATAACCCCACTATCATTTTTCGTTCATATCGTATCATTTCTCATTTTTCAATCTTCACATAATACATAATTATAATGGGGTTATATTTCATGTCATTTATCGTTATTTCATACCATACATATCATGTTGTTTACATATTATTTAGGAAACATAAGATCACGTTTCATGCTTTCATTATAACATATTATGACATCATTATAACATATTATGACATGCGATTCATACAAAAATCATCTCGAGATCACATAAACATTCCAAAACACAACACATCACGTCACACTATATCACACGTCAAATCAATACAAAAACAACATACATTCACATTTCACAAGTTTACGTATTAAGACATAATAGTCTAGCATACAGTTTAATGACACGTGCGAATCCACAGGCACGTGCCAACACGCAACATACAATTTAGTAACCTACGATGGTAGGGCCACTTACTTGGTAGGCCTTAGCCGATGTACTCCCTAGAATATATACGTAAGCTCCTAGCTCCTCGTATACGTCCTTCGCTTTCGTTGGTGGTTGGTTCCTATTAGATCGTTCGACACTGTTGCTAGTATTTCACAAACATAATTAATTTTCAACTTGAAATTGTGAAATACGGCCTTAAACTGACATATTTTACCTTAAATGAGGTCGAAATCAAGTCCGGAAGGGTCGAAACAGTGCCTAACGGTCAGAAATGGGTTTCCCGAGCCGAGAAGCCACTGGAGTCGAGAAGCTGCCGCAGGAGCCGAGGAAGAGTTTGCGCCAGACGTTGACACGTGGCGAAACCTAAAGCGGTCGCGTGTGCAGGCTGAGGTCGGGTCGAGGCACGGGTCATCGGGCGGTTCGGGTCTCGGCTACGATTTCTGGGCTGGGTTCTATTATTGGGCTGTGGGAATTCTGTCTGGGCCGAGAGTTTGGGCTGCCGCAATTGGGTTGGGTCGCAGTCGGGTTTGAGTCGGTTTGAGGCTACGGGTTGGCGGGTTGATTTTCGGTTTCCGGTTTGGGTCGCGGCTGATGGGCTAGGCCGAGGCGCGGATTGGGTTTTCTAGGTTGGGCCGAGGCGTCTGGGCTGCGGGTATTGGACTCTACTGGGTTTGTTCCGGTTCGGGTCTCGGGTCGGGATTCTTCTTCTTCGCCCGATTATCAGAAGGATTTCGACGAGCATTCTCTCTTCGGTAACGCCGTTTTCGACATCCTTTTCCCTCCTTTTTCTTTCGTTTCTGACTCTCCTCTTCTACATATTCTCGTTTATGGCGTTTTTTTGGCTCGTATAAGCCGAAAACTCGAGGTTCTGTCTTCCTCCTCCGACGGTGTACGACGTGTAAGAAGCGTCGAAATCTATCCTGGTGTGTATAGGTGTCTGGGATTGTTTTCTTGGTGTAAATCAGAGGTTTTGACGTCGATTTTATATGGTTTTACTTTGCCGGAGCGTCTTCAATTTCTCTCTGTCTCTCTCGCTTTTCTCAGTGTTTTCTTATCTTGCAGGTCCTTCCGAGATGGCTGAAGGTCGGGGTTTGGTGTCATGGTGATCCTGAAGTTTGGCGGGGGTTGTGGGTCATGTGAGAATGAAAACTCCAGCGTTCGGGTCTCACCGGCGACCATGGACGAGAAAACAGAGAAATATAGCAGAAAAAAGACAAACTCATAGTAGAAGCAGAGACATACCAAAGAGACATAGCGAAGTAAGAAAACAAAAGAAAGAGAGGAGAGGATGTAATGAAGAACACAGCTCTTCTTAAAGGAGAAGTTTTAAGGATAGCCGCTGGATGCCATTAGTAGACCCATAAAAGAACAGAGGATATTCGCGTATGTCACACTACTAGGCACAAATTTGTGGATTTATATTTTGAACTAATTTAAAATTTGTCACTTTTTATATAAAATTTTAATTTCAAATGATTTCTTTAAAAAAACAAAAAAATTCAAAATTTTATGTCTTAAAAAAAATGGAAAATACAGTAAGAAAAAGAAAAGAAATTTGAAATTTTAAAATTATAAATTAAAAAAAAAAAAAAATTTGGACCGAAGGATTTTGAAGGCAATACAGGTCAAGCCCAGTTGTGAGGCCCAGAGAGATGGTCAAGCCCACAATCCTCTTCGGCCCAGGCCCAAATAGTTTTGTGAAGTCAAGCCCAGTTGTCTCGGCCCAAACCCTCGGCCCACAGCTCGCTCGAAGGCACGCCAGCCCCATCCTGCTCACACGCACGTGAAGCCCCCGTCAGAAGTTCTGCTTCGGCCCAGGCCCACGGACAAAAAGTAGATCAGAATTTATAGGTTTAATTTTTGCAAAATCAATTTACATATTATCTTGGGCTTCATCTTTGGGCCACCTGACTTCAGTTTTAGGTTGGGCTTGAGTTTCCATTTAAGCTTGGGCTTCTTCTTTGGGCCACCTGCTTTCTACTTTGGGTTGGGCCTAGCTTTCTATATTAGCTTGGGCTTTAGGTTGCTTGGGCTTTAGGTTGCTTGATGAGTAAGTAGTTGGTTAGCATTTGAAGTTTGAAGTTCAATTATTTTAAACTTTTCTTATTTTAATCCGTTTGTTACATCGATATTTTTAAATTTTAGAACCTATTAAAAATAAATATGTAACCAAATATTTTTAGAAAAAAAATCAAATATTATAATTAAAAAATATTAATGCAAACATCATTCACCTTAATGACCAAATTAATGTTTAGTTTGAAAATTAACATTTTTTCCGCAAAAGAACATGGGATTAACAACTATAAATTTTACCCATTTATTATGACCGCTGATTATTATTTTTATGTTTGATAAATATTTTTTAATGGTAGAGATCTATAAAAATGAAATTTAAAATAAATATTAAACAAAAATAATAAACTAGTATATCAAATGCAAACAAGCATCAACAAAATTTATAAATCAGAATATTTTTTTTGTCTTAGATTACAATGGATAATAGAACTAAAGAGAAATAATTATAAAAAAATACCTATTCTAACACAAATAAATATGAATTTTAATCACTAAAATCTTTGGAACATATGGTTGGGATGATCCAAATAGGCTGCCCTAATTTTTTATGTGCAGGATTCGGTATGTAATATACCTGAATCCTGAACTAAATTAGGAATAAAATAGTTACAACCATTGATAAAATATATACGATTTGGTAAACATTTAGGAAAATCCTTGGTTGATACACAAATGGATTGAGAGTCGCCGATAAACATAGCATCGCCGTCTAAACTCTTAACCTTTACGGCCTTTCGCATGCCATTTTCACGCTCATGAGTAAGTTTGTAGACTTTAAACTTGGTAGTCTCTAATTCTCTTTCCTCTATAGATATTGACCTCATGACTAACAAAAGCTCTCCTTTGGAAGACTCTGTAATGTACGATCTACTTACTTTCATCATCTCTATTCTTAACTTCAACTTTCCAAACCATCATATAATTTTCAGTAGCATATAAAATATCGCTACAAACGTTAACATCCTTAAAAGGAATATTTGGTTCTGGGAAGTAATATGTCCAACTCTTATCATTTGCTCTCATAAGACACAACCTCGCATATGAACCATAGATTGCTACAACCATATAATCATTTGGATATAATGATGGATCTTTGGTTGATATAGCTTTAACTATGCGTTCTGGAATGTAATCAGGTTCATCATCGATGATAATCGGAGGAAGACTAATCACAATCCCAGAAAAAGGGTTGAATAAAGTAAGATCAAGTGTCTCTTCACACATGATCAACCAACCAAAAGAGGAGCCACAACACCATTTGTTGAAGCAAAATTTGAAGTCAACCGGACGAATTCTATTGTTTGTGGGGTCGTATAAGCAATGCTGCTTTTCAAGACCATCCTTCGAAGGAACAATGAGCATGGGCAGTTGAGGAAACTTGGAAGTAATTATGGATCGTTGGTGTTTGTGGCGTAATGCAAGAAAATACCAAGACTTACATACCAAGCTGAATTGGAGATAATCACAGAGAGACGCCATTTTGTTGAGAATCACACCAAGAACATCGTAGTCAAGTGCAGTCCAATCTCGAGATTTTGAATAATCCATGGTTTCTCTTCTTTGTTTTGTACCTTTGCTGTATCCAAACACAAATGATATAATTGAAAATAAAATTATATTATGAATTATTTTCTAAAATATGTTTGGAGATTAAATAAACTTTTATTCTAATTAAGCTCCATTAATTCCAAACAAAATAAATGCTATAGCATGCCTTTCATTTTCCTACGATTTTAGAATGGTTTTTTTTAATCAAAGATCTAAAAATTTAGTTTATATAATTCTTGATTAAGAAAATAAAAAAGTCATTAACACTCATTTATGAACCACATTATAATTAATTTAGTTTACAAAATATATTTATAGATTTAATTAAATGAAAGGAGAAAAAAAGTATATCTTATATTATCTAAAATAAATTTTCTAATCTCTACGCATTTATATCTATTTTTTTAAATATTTTTAATAATATCATTAAAATTAGACGTATATTGGGTGCTTTATATTCCTAATGAAATAAGTTTTATAATTTATCTAATAATAATAAATTATCTTTATTCTCAAATTTCTCTTTTTCTATTTTTTTTTTATGGTAATCATTCCTCTAACTTTATAAAAAAAATAATAATAAATAAACTATTAGTATTTGACAAAACTGATAAAATTATTTATATTTCAAACAAATAATTGATAATTTAATATATCTTATAAAAAATATTTTTATACCCCTAAAAAAAATTAAAAGGTAAGAAATATATTTAGATTAGGAAATATTTTATTTTAGTAAATAATAATAAATATATATATATATAATGTGAAAAAAGGAAAAAACATTTAAACGAAACAAAATTTTCCTTTTTCATTTTCTTTCCTTATTATATGTATTCCGTTTTTTTTTTTTGTTTAAAAGACTTTTTGCCTTTTTTTTCTCATTTTATTTTAGTATATTCTTTCTTTAAAATAAAATATTTTATAATCTAAATATATTCTTTATTTTAAGCTGTCTTTTCTTCATTTTTATAATCATATTTAATAATGGTTAAATTTTAATTATTAAAATAGTGGAAGGATTATAAAAAAAATGATTACCATAAAACTTATTGGTGGTAACGATATTTGGTTTTTTTTTTTATAAAAAAAATCGAAACTAAAGACGAAGATAATTTATTATTATTAAATAATTTATTAATACAAAACTGACATATTTGTGAATAAACACGAACATTAGGACGTGTATATTAGTTGTTAATCCTATAATATAATCTTTTATGAAAAAAAAATATTCATATTAATTTGTACAAAAATTACATATATTTATTTAAACTATATAGTAATATTATAAAACAAGTTTGGAGTGTTTTGATACTTTTATTTTTATTATTTTTTTGTTTAAAAAAAATGAAAGCATGATTACTTTCTTGTTTTAAGTATTTTGAATATATAAATAGTTTTATTTATTTTTTCTAATATGTTTTTTTTACCCATTAATATGTTATTTTGTGAAATACTATAATAAGTTTTCTATTTATTTGAAAATCATAGAATAAAACAAACAAAATTGTTAATAAAGGAACTATTTATCTATAAATTTACGAAATTAGAAAGAAAATCATTATAGTAAAATAATAATTGAAAAATAATAAAATAAGTTATAAAATTTTGTTAACTATTTTGATTTCTAATATTTAGATGTACAGTGAGTAAAAAAAGAAAATTACAAAAATATATATGATTTATTATTATTTAGTAAATTGTTAAAACTATTTTTTTTATATATAAATGTCTTTAGAAATTTATGGAGGAGAAATTAGTCATTCTAATTATCAATAATTATGATTAAAAATCTTTCTTTAAAGATATTTTAAGTTTATGTCGGAGAAATTAGTCATTTTAACTTTATTTTATATATGTTTAGTCACTTCTTTAAAGATATTTTAGAAAATAGTAAACACTAACTTAATACTATTTTATTTTCAACTATAAAAAAAGAGAGGATATCGTGAATTATTCAAAGTCTCGAGATTGGACAACACTTGAATATGATGTTCTCGGTGTGATTCTCAACAAGATGGTATCTCTCTACAATTATCTCCAATTCAACCTCGTATGTAAGTCTTGGTATTTTCTTGCATTACGTCACAAACACCAACGATCCATAATTACTTCCAAGTTTCCTCAACTACCCATGCTCATCGTTCCCTCCAAAGATGGTCTTGAAAAGCAGCATCGCTTATACGACCCCACAAAAAATAGAACTTGTCCTGTTGACTTCAAATTTTGCTTCAACAAAAGGTGTTGCGGTTCCTCTTTTGATTGGTTGATCATGTGTGAAGAGACACTCGATCTTATTTTATTCAACCCTTTTTATGGGATTGTGATTTGTCTTCCTTCGATTATCATAGATGATGAACTTGATTATATTCCAGACTGCATAGTTAAAGCTATATTAACCAAAGATCTATCATTATACCCAAACGATTATATGGTTGTAGCTATCTATAGTTCATATTCGAGGTTGTGGCTTATAAGAGAAAATGATAAGAGTTTGACGTATTCCTACCCAGAACCAAATATTCCTTTTAAGGATGTCAATGTTTGTATTGATACTTTATATGCTACAGAAAATGATATGATGGTTTGGAAAGTCGAAGTTAAGAATAGAAATGATGAAAGTTCGTCGATTTCTATTTCTTCAAAGATGGTCCACGCTAAAAGAACCAATGATTTCGCTATATCCTATATTACAGAGTCTTTCAAAGGAGAGCTTTTGTTAGTGTTGAGGTCAATATCGGTAGAGGAAACACAACTAGAGACTACCAAGTTGTAAGTGTACAAACTTGCTCATGTGCATGAAAATGACATGCGAAAGGCCGTAAAGGTGAAGAGTTTAGATGGGGATGCAATGTTTATCGGAGACTCTCAATCCATTTGTGTATCAACTAAGGATTTTCCTAAATGTTTACCAAATTGTATATATTTTATCAATGGTTGCTACAATTATATTCCTAATTTAGACCAAGATTCAGGTATATTCAGCGTAGAAGATAAAAGATTTGGGAACCATTACATACGAGATCCTGCACACAAGAATTTACCTCAACCCATTTGGATCATCCCAACGATATGTTCGAAAGATTTTGATGATTAAGATTCAGGATATGTTTTTTTTTTTATATAAAAAATTTGTCTTTAGTTCTATTGTAATCCAAGACAGAAGTTCGTAATTTAAAAGTTTATTAGTTTTATTTAATATTTATTATTGAGAAGCAAAATTGGTATATTTTAAGTGGACCAAAGCTGAAGCCCAAGCTAATATGGAAACTCAGGCCCAACCCAATGAATATGTCAAGTGGACCAAAGCTGAAGCCCAAGTTGAAATGGAAAATCAGGCCCAACCCAAAGTGGAAGTCAGTTTCCCAACGCTTAGCTAAATCATCTGCATCAAAATTGAGTTATAGATTATACAGTTTGAATAGAGTTTATTTTTTATGTAAATTAAAAATTAATATGTCAGTAAGTATTTTATCTATATTAACTCATTTTCAGTAAGTATTTTATTGGTCCCCACTCACGAGATATCCCTCCCAAGCCTTCACCAAAGTATTGGTCTCAATTTGATATAACATAGCAATCCTCCACCTAAAAGCAAACCCTACTTTTACCAAACTCTCGTGAGCAATAGGATGAACCTCATGAACATTCAAACCAGCATAATATAATCTTCAATAGCCTCAAGAAACCAACCAACAGAGAAAATGGACACAAAGCAAACCCCTCCTTCCATGTTTCATGCAAACCCTAATTCGGTTGGCGTCCACGAAGTAGTTTGTGAGGAGGAGGAGGAGGAGAACGAAGAAAAAGAAGAACATGTTCGGCTCAAAACGACATCTGCATTGGCCGATACTATCGAGAAGCGATATAAGAAACACAACAATCGATTACGACCATCGCTACCACCACCACCACCCACGCGGAGTTTCGGTCGACAAATGTCGTTGGAAACAGGTTTGAATCAAAATTCCAAAGAGAAGGGTATCGACCGAATGGCTCTTCCGAGGAGCGGAAGAAGTTTTGGAGGGTTTGATTACAATAATATTGAAGGGAAGAAAGCGGATTTTAGTATTTTTAGAACGAAGTCAACTCTAAGTAAACAAAATTCTCTATTGCCATTGAGGAAAGATCATAGAGATAATCAAATGGAGTTTCAAAGAACTTATGGAAGCTCCGAAGGAATGGATGAATCATTGAATAAAAGTGTTCCTGTTGGAAGATACTATGCTGCTCTTAGAGGACCTGAGCTTGATCAAGTCAAGGTATCTTATAATAATTACGTAATCATAATCGTAATCATTTGTTTACGTAGAAAATTTAATGTTTGAACTTTTGTAATGTCATTTTTCGTGTAGGATTACGAAGACATTCTTCTCCCGAAAGACGAGAAATGGCCATTTCTTCTCCGATTTCCGATTGGATGCTTCGGAATCTGCCTCGGCCTCAGCAGCCAGGCCGTGCTATGGCGGGCGCTGGCGACCAGCCCTGCCACTAAATTCCTTCATGTTTCCCCATTTATCAACCTCGCCATTTGGCTCCTGGCCACAGCTGCTGTTTGTTCTGTATTTGTGGCTTACATTCTCAAGTGCATCTTCTACTTTGAAGCTGTTAAGAGAGAGTACTTCCACCCTATTCGTGTTAACTTCTTCTTTGCTCCTTGGGTCGTCTTTATGTTCCTTGCCATCGGTGCCCCGCCGCGGTTCGTGTCGGAGCCACTCCACCCGGCTGTTTGGTGTGCCTTCATGGGTCCCTACTTCTTGCTCGAGCTCAAGATTTACGGGCAATGGTTGTCCGGTGGGAAGCGGCGTCTATGTAAGGTGTGTTAAACTACTACTAAATTCGTAAGTTTATAGATTATGTATATCTAAGTCCTGATTTAGATCAGGAAAAGAACCTTTCTAGTCGAAGATATATTTAATCTTTTATTCATATTTCAGGTAGTGAACCCATCGACACATTTGTCGGTGGTCGGGAACTTCGTCGGAGCGATACTGGCGGCGAAATGTGGGTGGTTGGAGGCAGCAAAGTTCTTATGGTCAGTGGGGTTTGCACACTATCTAGTGGTGTTTGTGACACTGTATCAGAGGCTGCCGACGAGTGAGGCGCTGCCGAAGGAGCTGCACCCTGTGTACTCCATGTTCATAGCTGCCCCTTCTGCGGCCAGCATCGCTTGGCAGACCATTTATGGCGAATTCGATGGCTTGTCAAGAACTTGCTTCTTCATTGCTTTGTTTCTCTACATTTCCCTTGTTGTAAGGATCACCTTCTTCACTGGATTCAGGTCAGACATCTTCTTTCCCCCTTCAAAATGATTGTTATTTTCACTTTAATGATCGTTCTTCATAGTTGATACGTGTAAAACGCGTCTGCTAGGAAAAGGTTTCCACACCCTTATAAAGGGAGTTTCGTTCTACTCCCCAACCGAGGGGAGAACTCACAATCTACCCCTTTCAGGGTCCAGTGTCCTCATTGGCACTCATTCCTTTCTCCAATCGATGTGAGACTCCTACCAAATCCACCCCCTTCGGTGCCCAGCATCCTTACTGGCATACCGCCTCGTGTCTACCCCCTTCGGGAAACAGCCTTCTCGCTAGCACATCACCCGGTGTCTGGCTCTGATACCATTTGTAACGGTCCAAGCCCACTGTGAGCAGATATTGTCTTCTCTGAATTTTCACTTTTGAGCTTCCCCTCAGTTTTTAAAACACGTTTGCTAGGAAAAAGTTTCTAACCCTTATAATCGGTGTTTCGTTCTCCTTTCCAACCCATGTGGGATCTCACAATACGAAACACCGATTAATTTCACTTCAAATATTTATCTCCATGATAAAAAGAAACATTTATAGAATCCACACCAATTAAAAAATTTAATCTCTAGACCTTCGTCCGTCCATCTTTGCATCAACCAGTTTTTAATAAATTCTTAAATTCTTAAATTTTGTGTTTAATAAGTCCGTAAACTTTGAAACATTTAACAAATTCATTTTTCAATGTCTAAGAAATCATTTGACAATTTTTACGATTCAAAATTTATTAGATACAAAACTAAAAGTCGAAGAATCTAGTATACCTATTAAATACAAAATCAAAACGTATTAGACATAAAATTAAAAAATTTAAATTAAACTAAGACAGAGTAATGAAAAGGAATCCATAGAATCAACTTTTTGTATTTTTCCCCTATTAAGAAACCAACATGCATCAAACCCAAAGAAACTGCCTAGGATCACAACAACATCAGTGATTGAAAATTTGAACAGAGATGAATAACAATAATAATTATTATGATACCTGAAACATGTGAATTTTTGCAGGTTTTCATTAGCTTGGTGGTCTTACACATTTCCAATGACAACAGCTTCAGTGGCAACCATAAAGTATGCAGAGCATGTCCCTACAATTGTAAGTAAAGGTCTGGCACTCACCCTTTCTTTCATGTCCTCTACCATGGTGTCTCTTCTCTTTGTCTCCACTCTCCTTCATGCTTTTGTTTGGAAGACTTTGTTCCCCAATGACCTGGCCATTGCTATCACAAAGAAAAGACTTATCAAGGACAGGAAACCATTCAAAAAAGCCTATGACCTCAAACGCTGGACAAAGCAAGCTCTTACCAAGCACACCAAGGATGATTTTGATGCACAAAATGAAGCGTTTTGAGACTACTTTTAGTTGTAGTCTATACCAAATTATAAACTAAACAGTCTCATTGAGACTTGATTCATAGCAGTGTTCACAATATAGAAGAAATGAGTACAATAATGAAATTCTTCTTCCATTTGAAAATTTTACTGGCTAATATTGACGGTTTAACGATTCAAACACGAGGATGTATCTGTGTAGATGAAGCTTTGTATGTATATTTTTTCGAGTAGCGACCAATACATTTACCGTCGGGGATACAAAGAAGCTGAAGGGGGGGCAATGATTGCTGTACATATCCGGCAAACTTGCAGGCTTATTTGGATTTGGATACAAGTTGGGGGAACATAAAGAGTTGGATAGATAAATCTAGAAAATGACATCCTTTCCTGTATTCTATGGACTTCAATCGATTTCTATGAAGAAAAAATAGCTTGAGAACCTCTCCTGTACTGTTGTTATCAACATCATGTTAATGGTTTCTATTTAAAGGCTGAAACCAAAATCAGATGCCCAAGCAGAAAGAACCCATTCTTTCAGAATTCTGAATGCTTAGCGAATTCCCAAATTCCTGTATGGTTAAAAGATTTATCGTTAGATATAATTCAAGTGGTAAGATGATTTGCAAAATTATCACAACTATCCATATGTACCTCACGGTCAACTGGCTGTTGCAGGAATCAGATATGCATCCATTATTTTCCAAATAAATATGTTTTCCCGCAAATGGAGGTGTTTCTTTCACCAATTGAGTTATCTACAACAGAATACTAATATGTAAGACAAAAGTTAAAATAAAACATTGCATCTACCAGTGACTGCAGAATCTTGAAGAAACCTTTTGTAAGACATTAAAATGAAATGTAGAACAAGAAAGATCTGGTTGAAACAACATTTACCTTACGTTCTGGTTGAAACAACACCAAATTATTTTCCTTTGAGCTCTTATCCCAAAAAGATTGACAATAAAAGATTTTAGATAGTTAGAAAATTTGAAGTTTCTAAAGAAAGATGAATATCAGTAATTGCAAGTGAATACAGGCAATTTCGAAGTTATGAAAATGAATTAATACCTTCAAAGGTATGGATGGACGGGAAGGAACTTTTGTCAAGGGTCCATTATTTGAATGGAATTGAGATGTTAGCGAAAGCTAATAAGAATATTAAAACAATCACATTAATATTAGAACTAATGATATACAGAAATATTCTAAAAAAGTCAAAACAAAACAAATTTAACATAGATCTACCTTGGTGAAAAGTTCTGTTGGTGGTTGCAAAATTCTCTTCTCGCTATGGAATTTAAATTCCTGAATGCAGTAATTTGATGTCATCTTAGAGACTTTTAGGAATAGGAAAGGTAAGAATATGCGTTAAGGAAATATGGGGAGAAATAAAAGCTTACCATTGGTATTGTGGTTTCTTGCTTGCTATTTCTAAAAACGCCCATTTCACCTTTACTTGAAAATATCTGCACCAATCACGCCATAAATAAGTCTAATTGCTCAAACATTAATCAAGCAAAGCACCAATAAAGTAATTATTTACCTTTCTATTAAGAGGGCAAGCCTTGAAATTCTGCATTATATGATACTCCTCATGCTTTTGATCATCAATGGCATTTGATCTTGGCAGATAAATGCAACTTATTAGCATTGCGACAAAAGAACATCAGTATTTGTATTTTATTGAGGGCAGTACAAGATTCTTTTTCATTTTAATACCTCTCCAAATTTCTAGTGACTGTAATGTCAGAATAATCATGATGAAAGGCTGAAGATGAAACAGCAGAAGTATTTTGCATGGCCCTCTCCAACGTCCTCAAGTGAAATTCCTAAAAGGCAAGGAAACAAACACAAAAGACAACATGAGGAATAGGATGAAAGCTTGTCAATCCACTCTACATTTTATTGCTGCTTTTTTATTCTTCTCCAAGGAAACTTGCTATCATCCTATGGGATAAGAATAGAAATGTTTCTCACTTGAAACTCAGGCAATTTGGGAGTGCTTTTCTTTAAGAGCGGAAGTGATGGCCCCTCTAAAATCTGCAATATGAAAAGGAAATGCATCGTCAATCAGCAAAAGGAAACAGCAATTCATGAATCACCAAATACTATCAGATACAAGTACCAACTTTTCTGTTTAACGGACGGGCTCTAAATCTTCGAGTAGTTGTCTCGTAATCTTCATCCATCCTACTTTTCAGTCTGACATCAAAGCAATTAAGCAACTGTAACCCCTATGAATAATCTGGGACCTAGATTTTCTAACTAAAGAAAATTGAAGTCGTAACAATTTCAAACCTTATTCTATGTGCCCTTTGTGCTGTTTCAAGGTCAGGCTGCCTAGGAATTGTAATCTTCAGCTTGACATTTTTAGTAGTTTTATCAGCAACTCCATCCTGGCAATACATATCAAGATACTTATATACTTGCATATAATAACACTAAGATTTATTAATCAGCATAATAATTAGAATCCGGATTCAGTTGAATTACCCCAAATCACACTTACAGATAGTGCAAGCGAAGAAAAAACATAAGGCTGAAGAACACATTTAATAAGATGGTAAACCTACGGAATTTACAGTCTAAGATATCAAAATTTGAAGATACACTAGCATGTCTCTAAGAACATTTTAACATACTTGTTCATTTGAAAGCTATCATGAAGAACATTTTTTCTTAAATGGACTTTATGCAAGGGGTTAGTGCTGATATATACATAAAGAAAAGAAAGAAAGAAAAAAGGCACACCTTTTTGGGAAGCTTGTGGACTAAATTAGTCTGCTGCTGCTTTATTTCATTCACCTGTATGCAAGATTAAAATTAGAGCTCATACCAACACTCCATAATCAGCAAAGTACTCAACTGCACACTAAGGCACAATACGAGCCATTTCAAAGTGAGATAAACAATACAAGTAAAGATAATATGAATAATAATGAAAGATTTTTCAGAAACACCATCAAAAGACCTTTTATAATTTATGGAGATTAGAAAATATCGATGATGTATAGAGAAAGATATCAGGATAAATCAAGAAAATCATAGATCAGAGAGACAATGATATATTGTACAACATATGTACCTTATGCGAGTGACCACCATCCAGCTTCTGCTTCTTGATAGCCTGACTTTCGATAACAGAACCACAGACACTTGTCTCATTGTTTTTAACTACTCTCTGCAACCTAAACATCCAAACCTAAAATTACTAGAAGAATGAATACAGAACATTCATTTGCTATTCAAAGAACAGAATCATTACTAGCCTCAGTAAGCAAATAGGCTTTCTACGAAAATTAGATCACTTTGTCCAAACTAAGAGGACATTGTGTCAATTATGCATATAAAAAAAATCCACAAATGTCCTCCTAGTTTGGCCAATGTCCAACCAAAAAGTTGGTGAAATTTTGCAAAAAAACACAACGATACCAAATAGAAGCAGGTTCGGCCTATATACAAACAAGAAAATTAAATGAAACGGCCTCACTAGCACTCACTTGATATCAGTATGTTGAGCAGGGAAGTTTTGTCTCGCTAAGTGGCTTGCTGTTGATTTCATCAGAGTAGTGCTCCGGGGTTTAGATGGCTTGAGACAAGATGGGGCTTTAACTTTGGGTTTGTTCAGGGATTGATGGTTGTATGATGTAGATCCTGGTAAAACAGAAACGAAGTAACAAAAACATATTAAAAGGGAAAAAAGAAAAGTTGTCAATTCATATACCCATATAGTTTCCCCTCCCAAAAATGTAAAATTCATTCATATTTGAAAAGATTTTGATTTCATTCACTAGTTACTTCTTCAAAACAGACTACCCACCTGATGTAAATTGGAGCTGTTGATTATGAAGTTTTTGTACGTCTCCATCTCGTAAATTGGTGAAGATTCCTCTGTTTGCTCCTTGGCAATCTACAAGATAATCTCATAATTTGTTATCATCAACCACCAAGCAGAGTAGTATATCAAAGCAGAGATGGACAGAAGACAGAAGGAACTTAAACAGGAAATGTACCTCGGTCATTCTCGCGTACTGAACCAGCTTCCTGAGTGGCACCATTAAGCGAACCAATTGTGTTCTTCTGGTCCTCAGATTTTTTAGATGCATTTTCAATAGCAAGAAGACACTCTTCCCTTAAAAACAGTTTCGCTACGAACGCTGACACAAAGAAACGAAAAACAAAAAGAAAATTAAAAGAAAAAAAATGAGCGCAATGAAAATGCCACATTATTTCAAGAAAATCATGGATTCCAACTCCCTTGACACGCTCCTCGTGCCCAACATTTCAAGAAAATCACAAATTCCAGTCCCCTTCACACTCTCCTCACTCCACGAAAATCAAAGAAATAAATCCACAGCTAAAACAACGAAAGAGGAACATCTTTAAGATTAGTATAAGAAAGTAGAAACGAAAATCTCAACGTCAGATTCGTCAGTAAAATCCCTGAAAAAACGATCATCAAAGCTCCCAAAACCAGAAACAAGCCACAAACTCCAAAAATAACACAAAGATATAGATACAAACCAATGGACAAACAAACAGAACACCAAGAACAAAACCTCGAGATTACTCACGAGAAGGAGGGTAGCTTCCAGCAGACTCGAACCAAAGCTCAGCTTGACAAGCCTCAACAAAACTCTCCTCGCGAGTGAAATCAAAATACCTAGCCGCATCAAACTCATACTCAATGTCAACTTCATAAGCCTCAAACACAACCGGCTCAACCTCCATTTCCTCGTCCATTTCTTCCTTCTTTCACTGTTCACTCCACCTCCGCTGAAAACGGAACGACGATCGCCCTCTTTTTCCAAAACAAGGAGCGGCAATGTGTATCGGAAAACTCGCCGATAAAGCCCTAAGCTCAGAAATCGAAGAAGCGATTTGCAGCAGAGTGAAGAAGAAGACGGGGAGCGTGGTTTTTTTTTTTTTTTTTTTTTTTTTTTTTGTTTCTCTCGCCTTGGGTTCACTGTAGCGAAAATCTATAGAACTCCAATCAATTTAATATTTATTGCCCACAAAAAAAAAGTTATATATATATATTAAAGGAAAAAAATAACTTTTTTTCTCTTTTTGAAAAATAGCCGATGGGGACAAACTCCAAATGCGTACAACTTCTCAAAAGGCATACCAAAATTAAATAATGTTATCTTTTTTAGCCTTTTCTTTTTTTTAGTTCATAATATTATTTTAGCTATAAATCTTATTTAATTAAATTCTCCACTCTCTCTATTTTTGGTTTATTTAAGTTTTTAAATTAAAAATAAATATCCTTAAACATTTAATTTCATATCCAATTAGTCTGAACTTTTGCACATTTTTTTTAATCTACAAAATTCAATTTCATATTTAAAAGTTTAATTGATTTTTAAATTAAAAAAACATTGGAAAATTATCTCTTACTGCCATCAAATGAGGGTCTATTATACCTCTTAGGATCATATAGAAATTGAGACTCTACTGTCCTCCAAGCAACTCCCATACAATCTGAACTAATCGTCATTGCATGAATAAATTCCAAGAGACTCGAGGATAAAAAATGATTGTAAGTTGAACGGTAAACGTTTAAAAGATAAAATTTATAATTTAACCTAACAATTATTTTAGTTTTATTATTTACGGATATATTTAAAAAAATTCTTATAAATGAAGTTCGATGTATTTAAAAACAGTTACTCTAAACATAATTCAAGTAGTTACGACATATATTTCCGACTAAAATTTTAAATATTTGTCGTTTAAATAAACTTAAGCATAATTTAAAAGTACCAATATTTTGGTTAAATATTCTATTAACACAGTTTTCATTTATCTATCAAACAAACGAGAAATAAAAAAAAATTAAAAGGGGTAGAATAAATAATGTGTATTATTTTTATTTGTTCTCGTTATATTTTATATTATATTTAAATAAGAATTATGTTCTACCATTTTTGTAAAATGTTAAATTTTTTAATAAACTTAATAATTACATATTTATTGTATACTATTCATGTTACCCAAGCAATTAAATTTCAAGAACAAATCAAACTATAGGTTAAATGAAATATATATAATTTTAAAGTTTTATTTATTTATTTCATTTCTTTTTGTCATAACGTTCATGGGAGTTAGATCCAAAGAAAGTTTTGAATTTATAAATTTTTAATACATAAGAAATCAAATAAAATAATCACACAGAAAATAATTCAAATTACTTTTCCGATTACACCCCTGAACATTGTGGAAAATGGCGTGGAAACATGTTCGAAATTCAAATGTTGGGAAGGGCAAAACCGTCATTTGAGATAGGTTAGGGTTGAAAGTGAGGGAACAGAAATGTGGGGGTTCGAGCTTTCTTCTGTTTTCGGGCGGCGATATTCTTTTGTGTCGAAGACTGAAAATTTCGGCTCCTCTGATTAATTTGCCCCTATGAGTTTGAATATTTTACAAGATTGCCATCAACGGTTTTTAGCCGTTTTATATAAGGGAGGGAAGGAGGGTGGGGCCCGCAAGGAAATTCAAATGGATATGGAAATGGAACGTTGGACAAAAGGGTAGTTTCGGTGATGCGATGGGTCTTTTTTGTCAGTCTTTTTCTTTTTTTTATTTTGCTTTGCACGTGACATGTCAATTTTCAAAGAAATTTTTAAGGCTAAATTACCAAACTTTCTAACTTTAAAATTAAATTTTTAAATTTATATTTAATAAATTTTAAATTTTTAAATTTCTTACAAATTTAAATTTTTTAAAAATTAATAGATCTATTAAAACTAATTTTAATTTTGTTTTTAATATATCTACGAATTTAAATTTAAGATTAAATTTATTATTTTAAATGTTCATGAACTAAACAAACACAATTTGTTAAATATTCAAAAATGGAAAAAAGAGGAGAAAATGATATTTGTTAATTTTCACTCTCAATTATTGTTTAAATTTCCTTCCATAATTGTAATATTGAATTTTAAATGACTATGCCTATAGGTATGGTTTACCAAAATTTTGTATCCAAACATTTAAAATTTTAGTTTAATTAAAAAAATACACGTTTCATCTTTTAAGGATCGGAATTTGAGTCAAATTACTCTCTAATTCTTAAATTTGGCTCAGTGTTTAATTAATAAATAAAAAAATACTTCTAAATTTTGTACTTTATTTTAAAAATATTCTTAAAATTTCAAAAAATTCTCAAATATATTCTTAAACTTTTAAATATGCCTTTAATTTTAAAAAAAAATTGAAAAATACTCCATTCTTAATTTTGAACGGAAACAATTAACACGTTTTTTCAAAAATATCCCTGAAGTAACTTTTAAAGTGTTTCAAAAATAACCTTGAGTTTTAAATTTTTTTATTAATACTTTTAAACTTTTTTAAAAAAATTAAAATTATTTTTACTGTTAGTATTACGTTAAAAAAAAATACTCATTTACAGTCAAAAGTAATATTAAAAGTTTGGATATAATTTATAAGGTATAAAATATACGGTTTTCATTCATATATTGATGAGAAGAATTTTTAACTTTTTTTTTTATAAAGTAAAGAGTGTTAATGCTATTTGAAAATTTTCATGGATAATTTTTAAACATAGTACTAAGTATTTTTTAATTTTTAAAAAAATTAAAATATATTAATAAAGATTAAAAGGTGTTTTTTTTAGACATTTATGAATGTAATACAAAGTTGGATTATTTTTATTAATTTTATTAATTTAACATTCATTTTGGGTTTTTTTAGCAGCAACGTTAATTATTAGTGGAGGTTATTAAAAACAAAAATCTCTCCTTCTCTCTCCCCTTTCCAACTCCTAAATTTCATACTTTCTTTAAAAAATATTTTAAATTTTTTAATAATATTTTTAAATTAAAAATATATTTACCGTTAATTTTGAATAAAAAGCGTTAGTAGGTGTTTCAAAAATACTCTTAAATTTAAATTCTTTTATTAATATTCTTCAACCTTTTTTAGAAAGTTTAAAAATACATTCACGGTAGTATGTTGAAAAAATGTCTATGAAATTTTAAAAATAGTATTAACGCTTTTTACCTTTATAAAAAAAAGTTTAACGAAATTTTTATCGTCAATATATAGACGAAGAGCGTATATCGATACCTCATCTATTATCTCCAAACTTTTTAATATTAGTTTGGAAAGTTTATAAGTATTCTCAAATAAAGTGTTAACCGTTTCATTTAAAACTAACTGACCATATTTTTTAAAGTTTAAAAGTATTTTTTAGACTTTTTTTTTTTTAAAATTAAAAATATTTTGATACAAAACATAAAATTCAAGAATATTTTTATTAATTTAGCCTAAATAATACACGATAGTTGCACAGTTTCGCTTCTAGGAGTGAAGATTATCCTCACATACCAACATGAATCTTTCCAACGCAGGACATATTTCTCTCGTTCTAGTTACAATTTGACATGTCATGTAACGACTCATGATCAAGATTCGGAGTTCAAGTTTGACACTTGATTGCCCCGACATAGTCACGTTACTTACTCTTCGCTTCTAAGAGTGAAAACTATCTCCACATACCAACACGAGTCCTTCCAGTATGAGGACATATTTCTTTCGTTCCAGCTACAATTTCACACATCATGTAACGACCCATGTCCAAGATTCAAAATTCGAATTTGGCACCTAATGGCCACAACATTCCCTAGGACATGGTCATATTACTTACTCTTCACTTCCAAGAGTGAAAACCATCTCCATAGACAACACGAGTCCTTTCAGCATGCTTTGTCCTCACTCACATACATCCTAGAAAGTTTTTCAATAGGTCACTCAATGTATAATTACTCCGAGCAAAACACATTCAGCTATGTAGTTTCTATGATTGAGCCACCAAAAAGGAAGGTACACATTGTTGGTATAGGTAACGACTTTCTTAGTAATCATATTCTCAAGATCTCTCATTCAGATGTGGTTTTGGTTCATTCATGCACCTCTCCTATTCTCAAAATGTAGCCATCAGGAAAAACAGTAGACGAAGGTTGAACCGTAAACATGCTCACTATCAATAATTTTGAAACGAGCCCGCGTCCAAATACACAATCATTGACTCTTACAAGCAGCAATTCAAGCACGAAATTTCAAAACGAGTCTGAAAGTTGGTCCTTTCCAAACTTTCCCATCAAATTAAATGTGGAATTTAATTGAGTGGCAGCTCAAGATTTTGAGAATGAGGCCATAAGTGAGTTAAATAAGGTCATGGTTTTCACTTGAGCTTTCCACCTACTTCCTTTCTTGGTATTCATTTTTGTGTTCATAATTACAAATTATTAAATTTTTTGGTCCATTTTCAGGCTGACACTGTCTCTAAACCTATCTCACTTTTATATTTACATCATTTCTGCCAACACATTAATGAACCAACCATGTCCTCCCACACAATTGCCCCACATCCAAACAACTCACTAATTTATTTTTTTACTTTTTTTTTAAATATATTTTTTAAATTACGTGTTATATTAAAATAATAATAATAATTTTTTAAAATTTTAAAAATAATTTAGGACCATTTATAAAATTTAGGGACTTATTTGAAAGTTTAAAAACCCTATTATATTTTTTTTTAAGTTTACGACTCACTAGATATACCCACAAAGCTCAAGGGGCAAAAAGGTAATTTAACTTTAAAATTTAAAATTTATTTTTACTTTTAAATTTTTAAATATATTTCATTTTATTTATTTATTTATTTATTTTTAGCCTATTGAAAATTTAAATCTATTTATTTTAGTCTTTAAACTTAAAAAGAAAAAGATATATTTTGAGATCATTATTAAAGGGAGAGGTGTTAAAGAAACAATAACTCGAAAATGGCAAGTATTCTTTTCTCTTCGAGAATATTTTTATTTTTAACTCAAATTAATTTAAAAATTAATACCGAATTTTGAGCTAAACCTAACCAACTGAGCTCAAGTTTGACATTCTGAAATATAGCACAACAAATTTTATATAGGATAAATGACCAAACAATAATATTAATTAAGATTTACCAAATGACTAAAACACCCTTTGACAAAATGGTTGACCAAAATCCTAGAATTATGGAGTAATTAAAACAAATCTCAAATCTCAAATTCAAATTCAAAGCAACTCAGATCCCATATATTATAGGGGTAATTTGGACCCAAAAAAAAATAATTATAGGATAATTACAAATCTATCCAATTGATTAATGCAAATGACAATTAACTTTTATTTAATCATCTATGGCCCATATTAAAACTCACTCATGGGCCATCTATGGGATTATGGATCAAAGGCCCAAAACCAAATCTAACGAAGACTATCCATTTAGAAGCGGAAGGCCCAAAATAAATTTAATTAATTTTCATTAAATTTTTTTAATTTATCTAAAATATTAAATAAAGATAAAGGATAAATATGATATATTTCTTATTTTATTTTTTTGCTAATTATCATAATGCTATTTTTTAATATTTAAAAAAAGGTCGTATATTTATTTGAGGGTCGATAAAGATCCATCTATGTCTTATCGTATTGATATGTCGTGTGAGATTTCATATTAGTTGGAGAGCAGAACGAAACTTTCTTATAATGGTGTGAAAACCTCTCTCTTGTAGACGCGTTTTAAAATCATGAGACTGGCAGCGATACGTAACGGGTTAAATCGGATAATATTTGTTAGCGATGAGCTTGGGCTATTACATATAGAGTCGAGGTGAAAGAAATGCAAAAGTCAAAGTCCATCTAACGTTCCTCTAAGTTAGATGAACATCTATTTGAATGCAATAAATAAAGAATTCTGTTGTTCAACAATTACAATATTTCACGAACGAACGACCGACCGACCCGAGAGATTGATGGATGATGTTAATGGGTAAAACAAGAGAAGAAAGAATACAAAAGAATCCTCGTCTTAAACGAGGAAAAATGAAGGACCAGGTTTTCCTATTGCTAGATCCTAATCCGTTTATGATTGACTCGAGAACTTGAACAACCTCGGCCATGCTTGGCCTCTTTAAAGGGATCTCAGACGTACAAATCAATCCCAACTTGATGACTTGGATGAGCTCGTGTTCGGCAATGCCACGTAAGTTTGGATCGAAACAGTTGGAATCGGAACCAGCTTCCAACAACTCCCTTACATATTCACACAAAATGAGTAGCATATTTGGTGTTGGACTCTCAACAGGCTTCCTCCCCGTTACCAACTCGAGTAGAATGACTCCAGAACTATAGACGTTGCATTTTTCAGTAGCGGTCAAAGTTTGAGGCAACTCGGGTGCGACGTAGCCTACAGAGATATGATGTTTGGTTAAGATATAAATAAGTCATGTTCTTCAATCCGAGAACCCCGAGCGGTATCGACCCGGTGAACGAATTGGTACTCAGATCCATGAGTTTCAAGCTCTGGCAAGCAGAGAATTGGTCCTACCAGTTGGATCATTGTTTGAGAAATCAAAGCCTTCAAGGCTCAAACATTTCATAATTGTTGAAGAAATTCCACGTGGAAATGTATTATGAGAAAATGAAACTTTTAAAAAGAAAAATTAAAACTAAAATACAAAAAGTCAAACCAACTATAAAAAGTAAAATCTATAAATTAAAGTTTTAAATAATTTTTAAAATTAAATATTGCAATACCAATTTATAAGGTCTACACATTTATGAATAAAAAATAGATTATTTGTTACCTGTTTATCAAGGGAATCTCATTCTCTTCTAACTTTACCACATTTAATATAAATAGTTGCTAAATTACCGTTTTGCCCCTATACGTTTTGCCATCAGGTCAATCTCGTCCATAAATTTTAAAATTGTACAATCAACCACTCGAGACTTAAAAATAAAAAAGATTCATTTTAGTACTCCAAATTAAGTTTTTATAACTTAATAAAATGCTTTTTAAATTAAAAAATATAATAATAATAATAGATGTTAATTATTTTCAAGTTATTTGTACAATATATTTCAAAATTATCTTCGCTTTAATTTCACTAATAATTAATTTCTTTACCCTCACAAATTATGAATCTTTTAATCTTGAGGGTACAAATGTCCGTGTTACTTTTAGCGTTAAGAATTTTTCCTCAAAAGGAGCGAAAAATCTCTATTTACTGAAAACGAGAGATGTAGTAGGGAGAATTTTTTTGTTAGTTAAATGGGTTCGTGGAAGGAAATTATATTTTCTATCTTTATTACTGCTCTCGACCCATTTATTTATTTATTTTCTTATTAAACAAGTAATATTTTTTAAGTATAGAAAACTATTTAATATTAAAACTTAAATTTTTAGATATTAGGTTAGAGTATATTATATTTTTACTTCTAAAATATTATTTTATATATTAAAATATTTGACTTGAAAAATAGAAATTATTATTATTATTAAAAAAAGTTCTAACAGATAATTTAGAAAATAAACTTAAATTATTGTTGAATTAAATTTACTTTAAATGCTAATAATTGATTAATGATTAGAAATTCGGGTATTTAAAATGAAAGTTTTCTATTTTAAAAAAAGTTTCTTAACAACTAACGTCTACCAAATTACTACTTTATCCTGCTTTGACTGTAATGTACCAGCGTGCATCACACGCGCTCTTATATTAAAACACAAGCGATTCGTGAAATACACGCCTTTTCTGAACGCGTTGATCACATCTAATAAATATGCCTTTTAAAATTTCTTTTGGGTATAATAAAATGATTTGATTTGATTTTTATTTCAATGAATTATTTCAAAGATTTTAATCCATATCGTGAAGAAGGGTGATGTCCCACTCTCAGAGCCTGTCCTTCTTGGGCGCGTGTATTTCAGACGCGTTTTGGTGCCCATAATTTTTTGTTGGCATGTTTGAGAAAGATTCTCACATTCTCCATTACACATCAGACAACTTTTTAATTTATTTATTCAATTTGTATTTATTTATTTAATTATTGTGAAATAAAAATTTGAATAAAATAAAAGGAACAGACAAATGCTTGAAACTTTATTCTGTTCATTTGTTTTTATTTTTTGTTTTTCCAAGGATTAATTAATATATTTTGACTGGTTCAACACATTGGGCCAAGCCCATGGGCTTCGGCCCATTATTATTATTTAAATATTTCCTATTTTTCTATTGATTTAAATTTAGTTATATATTTATTGTGTGTTCCAAAAATATAGCTCCATATTATTTCGTTGATGGAAGCATTAAAAGATTGAAAAATAAATAAATCAATCAAGAGAATGCGTACACGTTAATAAATGCAAAAATAATAAAATGGAGAAAGAAAATTAAAAATAAAGGATTACAGCAAAAAGACAAAAAAAAAAAAAAAAAAAACACAGAAGCATTAATTATAAAAATAGAAAAATTCAAAACATATTAAGAAAAAATGTATTCATATTTAAAAAATAAAAATTATGTTACCATATCAAAGGCAATAAAGAAAATTCGTAAAATTTTGCTCAAGTTAGTAATAGTACGATCTTAGAATAATCGAAATTCTCAAGCTAGTAATAAAACGACCGATATTCTCAAGCTAGTAATAGAGCAATCTTAGAACGGCCGATATTCTCAAGTTAGTAATAGAACAATTGATATTCTCAAGTTAGTAATGGAACTATCTTAGAACGACCGATTTTCTCAAATTAATAATAGAACAATCTTAGAACGATCGATATTCTGAATAACATAATAGAACGACCGATATTCTCAAGCTGGTAATAGAACGATCGATATTCTCAACGATCTTAGAACAACCGATATTCTCAAGTTAATAATAGAACGATCTTAGAACGACCGATATTCTCAAGTTAGTAATAGAAAGATCTTAGAACGACCGATATTCTCAAATTAGTAATAGAGCGATCTTAGAACGACCAATATTCTCAAGTTAGTAATATAGAACGATCGATCTTAGAACGATAGATATTCTCAAGTTAGTAATAGAACGATCTTAAAACGACCAATATTCTTAAGTTAGTAGAACGATCTTAGAACGACAGATATTCTCAAGTTAGTAATAGAACAATCTTATGACGTCAAATATTCTCAAGTTAGTAATAGAACGATCTTAGAACGTCAGATATTCTCAAGTTAGTAATAGAACAATCTTAGAACGTCAGATATTCTCAAGTTAGTAATAGAACGATCTTAGAACGTCAGATATTCTCAAGTTAGTAATAGAAAGATCTTAGAACGACCGATATTTTCTTCTTCCCGAGAAGAGCCCAAAAGAAAGTCATCCATTTTATCTAATCTATCCATGAAAGTAGGACCTAGCAGCAGCAGCAGCAGATAAGATTCTTTTAAAGATATTTTGATCTCACAGTGGAATTATCCTTCTGTCTCATCACACAAGCATACAGATAAAGGCAAACACAAAGAACTTCCATGTGAAGCCAACAGAGGTTGAATAATGTAAACTGAAAGACAATAATGATGGGAATTGTATACACTGATGCACTGTTAGACTATTCAGCAGCGAAGAATGAATAATATTATGTACCATAATCAGCAAACAACACTACAACATTTCATATACAGACCACCACCCTGCATTTGCCTAAATCCAATCCAATTCACTTCATTATACCTCATTCCAACCACTACAAATCGAGATTTGAAAGCAGACAAAGTGATATAAGACAACATACTTGTTTCGTTTCGTTTCATTTCATGCTTTTGGTGTGAGTTTCATAATTGATTTACGATATCTAGTGTAAGATATTTGCATAGTTCTTTGTTTACCTTCACTCGAAGCTTCTTTGAAACCGAACATGGATATGAAATTGTACGATCGATGCAACCATTGTCCAGTGGCTCTATGTGCTCAAATAATAAGTAACTTTAGCCTCACTACTGCAATAATTGCTCGTCTTCTGTCTGCAATTCGTTGAGTTTCCTTTTTGCATATACAGTGAAGAAAACCGTCGTGGCTGCAGTAACGCAAAATCCAATGATCGTGAATGCGATCTGGGGGGCCGAGAGGAACTGCTGGTTTTGTGAAGCATCTGCCAATGTCCTGATTAAAATGCCACTACAGTGACAAAAGGAAGATTAATCATATTCATAATCCAACTTATCCACAATATTTTACAGAAAATTTCAAAGACTAGACAGGCAATATCAAATAGGAAAAACAGTGTAGATTTCATCTCAACCATTTACAAAATGTTAACCCAATAACCGAAGAAACCGACAACGATTAGTAAGTACGAATATCTCCCTGTCAAACAAAAAGGGAACGTTCAATATTCTTTCATCACATGTCACTTAGTTTCTTAGTTTAAAGAGTACTCTTTAATCCTACACCATGTTTTTTTCCCTATATCCGAGAGTATTTGAGCTACCTAGCATGCATCGGATAATCTCAAGCGATAATAAACGAGTTTAGTTTACTGCAACACAGTCACACTGGACATTAACTCCCTAAATTATCACCACCTCGATTTTTTTTCCGAGTATTTTCCATAAATTCCACTATAATGTACTTTATGATCCATAAGAGCCAAATACGAGTCAATGAAAAGTTTGGCAAATTTCCTTTCGACGTATAAGGTCATATCAGAATCGACTTAAATGAGAGTAAAGCCTTTATGAGGCTGATTCCCAAGTGTTTAAATGGCAGAGACATCCTTCATGTAAATTTACAAGCAAGAATCCAAGAAAGATGGAATATGTATGAGTGTGGTTCGAGGGGCATACGTACGTGTATATCGTAACAAATATTTCTGGCACCATTCCAATCAGCGACCCTAAGATGTACGGACCATATCTGACATTTGTTGCTACAGCACAGTAATTATATACTATGTAAGGAAACGGTGAAATCCGAATTAGCGCTACCGCACGGAACTGATGAATCCAGTCTCCTTCGCCTGCTAATCTTAAAACTGAAGCTCTCTTAGGATATTTGTCTAACCATCCCTGCAAAATAAGGGGCACAGAGTTTAGCTACAAAGGGATACGAACTATGTCGAGCAGTTAACGAATAGAAGATAAACTTAAAACAAACACTAACTTGAATTTTACGATAGAATAGGGAGCCAATGAAATATGGAAGTGATACACCAATGGTTACTGCTGATATAATTAACAGGAACCCAAAACCATAACCAAATGTCATTCCTGCCAGCCACATAGAAGGTGAAGATGGTAAAAACAATGAAGGGAACAGTGCAACCGAGGCGAAAACGAGAACTGCCAGCACCGGAGTACTAAACGTTTCAGCTTCCCAGTTTATAATTGGTATTATTTCCTGTAGCAAATGACATATCCGTCAGGTTAAAATGAAACACTGCACAGTTCATTAAACTCTTTGAAATGTAAAAAACCCAAAATTCGACTTCAAGATTATTATCTTTTCACTAGAAGATAACATAATCAGAAGATAACCCAAGATCTAAAGCTGCTGAATAATGCCTAATAACGTGAATTGCAAGAAGAAGAATTAAGAAACATAATGAATTCCAATATGACATGACCATACAAAGAATTTTCTTAAAGAGGAATTTGATCTTACCACAATAAATAACCTTATGAACCAAGTTGTATAGGTTCAAAACCAAGCAAGTTAATCAAACCCAGAAAAAATCTTAAACGAAGCAAGTAAATCAAACCCAGAAACACAAGAGCAGAGACAAGGAAATTACATGAAGAATTCAACAAAAACCTAAAATACAGAAGCAAAATCCAAGCAACAACACTCTAAAATTCAATTCCAATAGAAAAACATCAGAATTGCAGTAAAAAATAAACATGAACACTGACCTTATTCATGAAGAATGGTCCAACCCATTTGAAAAAAACAACAGCTAATGACACCAAGACAATGAACAACACCACCAAACGAAACCAAAGCCACAAAGACCTTCCTGGAGAACAAGGCTGCGAAGCACCCCCATCAGACGAGACCTCAGCTTCACAATTACAAGGGTTCTGTCCCAACCTAACATAGTCCCCATTACCATCATCACATCCAATTCCCACCGTGATATCCTCCGCCACCACTTCCCCTCTCCGGCCGTTATCCGTCTCATAATATGTCATCGGTGGCAAAACCCCCGACCAGAAGCTCGAAAATCACAAAAATGGGCTTCCTCCGTGGATTACCCACGTCGGAACTGTCAAGAGCGAGAAAAAATTGATGGGAAAATTCAGAAAAACCCTAGAAAACGAAGGGGGAGAGAGGGAAATGAATGATTCGCAGAAGCGTGTGAGAAGGAATGAGACCGATTTGAAGCGAACAAGAAAAAGGGAAGAGAATCAGAGAAAGAAGGATTGATTAATGAAGAGAAAACTTGAAACTGAAAAGCAATAAATTCCTTGAAACAATAAAATAATTAGAAATTTTAAAAAATAAAAATAAAAATAAATATTGCCGTTGTTTGAGATTTCGCTAATCGGCAGTGGGCTTACACGTGGGGTGGTTGTGAAGGGCCGGGTGACAGATGGCAGAGTATTATTGGCTAATCCTATGGTGGATTCTTCTGTCATTGGTCTGTCGTGGCTTCACCGTCACGGTCAGTGAGATAAGACACTTATGACGCGTTCTATTTACACGAGTCCACTGCTTTACACCGAGTTTCAGCGTCGCCAAATTCGAACTATTTTTTTATTATTATTATTTTAAATTAAAATTTAATTTATATAATACATTTTTAATTGAACTTTTTATGTTTAATTTAAAATATATATATATATTTTTTGGATGGGCGGTTGGGCGCCGCTAGTTAACGTCTAGTTTCCTGGGCGGTGCTGCTGACGGCGACGGGAAAGACATTTTGGATTTTTTTATTATTAATTTTTAAATTTTATTCGGTTTTTCCTTATGAGGCGTCCACTTGCAAATTAAAAAATAAAAAATAAAAAATCATAATTAAATTACTTTATAAAATATTGGATAATTCGTTTTTTTATTCTACCAAATAATAATGAATTAATAATGTTCTTCCTTAAACAAAAATAACCAATAATTTGGATTGAATTAATTTATAATTCTGAAATCCTTTCATTCCGGTTAATTTTAAATACAGTATCACTCTATTTTAGTTCTTAAAATTTTAAAATATTTTAATTTCGATTTAGTTTTTGAATTTTAAAAATTAAACATAGTTTTTCAAATAAGTACCGCTCTATTTTAGTTCTTAATATATAAATCTCAATTAAATGTTTAAAAATAAACTAAATAGATATTTTATAAATTAATATTATTTTTATTAAAATTAAAAATTTGAATAAACGAGCAATCAAACGGTTGAGTCCATTATTTAGTAAATATTTTTTTTAGTTTAAAAAATTTGAACAAGAGTTAGATTTATAAAATATCTCCGACTCATTCTTTTATCAAAAATTTTTTATAAAATAAATATGAAAAAGTGACGTAATATTCATATTTGAAATTTAAATTTTAAAATATAAGAAATATAAAAATCTTCTGTAAATATACATTTATAAACTCAATTCATTTTTATAAAAATTTATATAATAAAACACATAAATTAAATAATTAAAATTCGTATTTAACATAATTTAGTGGGAAAATGAGGAAGAAGATGACGAAACCAAAATCATAGAGATGATGGCGATTCGCTGTTTTCAGAGCAAATCTTTCAGTGTTTACTGAATTTTCCTCTCAATTTTCAAACCATGTCGTTCTCTTCCACCTTCTTACATTCCTTCTCAATCCCCAAACGCCCCATTTCTTCTTCTTCTTCCTCACTGCCGACGTCCAGAGATTCTGCCGCTACTTCTCAACTTCCTACCGGAATTCGACTCCGGAGAGGCGGCGCCGGTCGGGTTTTGGACTCGAAATCCATCGTCGTTTTGCTCGGCACTGGTTTCACTCTCTCCCTTCTGGGACCTGCATCGGCTTCTGCTGCGACGGAATTCCAGTCATCGCTGCTGTTTAACGAGCCCCAAAATGCTCTGTCCTTGCCCACCTGGGCCGTACATGTTTCCATCGTCGTTGAATGGTGAGGATTTCTCAATCTGTTTTGTAATGATTTCATGAAATGGAATTTGTTCGATTTTTTTTTCCAGAAATTTCCCTAGTTATCATCTTCAACGTGCTTGTAAGAAGCGATAATTTCTCCAAATTCATGAGAAGTTTGACTAATTTTAGAGAGAAGTGTAGGAATGTTGCTGAAAATTTTGTCCAAAATATTTAGATGCTATGATAAACGGTCATTGGCTAATTTAGAGAATGATCATAGGTTTATAATTAAAGAATACATATCTATGGGTATGAGGCCTTTTGGGGAAGCCCCAAGCAAAGCCATAAGAGCTTATGCTCAAAGGGGACAATATCATACCATTGTGGAGAGTCGTGATTCCTAACATGATATCAGAGCCATGCCCTTAACTTAACCATGTCAATAGAATTCTCAAGTGTCGAACAAAGAAGTTTCTAGCCTCGAAGGTGTAGTCAAAAGTGACTCAAGTGTCGAACAAACAATGTACTTTGTTCGAGTGCTCCAGAGAAAGGAGTCGAGTCTCAATTAAGGGGAGGCTGTTCGAGGGCTCCATAGGCCTCAGAGGAGGCTCTATAGTGTACTTTGTTCGAGGAGAGGATTGTTGAGGATTGTTGGAAGGGAGTCCCACATTGGCTAATTTAGGGAATGATCATGGGTTTATAAGTAAGGAATATATCTATATTGATATGAGGCCTTTTGAGGAAGCTCAAAGCAAAGCCATGAGAGCTTATGCTCAAACAAAGTGGACAATATCATACCATTGTGGAGATTCCTAACAAACTGCACTAAACCTAAAAATTAAAATTTTATATTGATAGGTTAGAGTATATTCAATCTTTTATAGTGTACATAAGAAATTAAAGGAAAAGGAAGAATGATAAACCAAGCAATTCATATGCTGCTGCTGCTGGCTAGCTTGGTTCATAATTTGTTGATCACAAATCTTGTGTCGTAAGGATTGCAGCAATGGCTTTGGTGTGGCAGTATGGAGAGAAATCTGGCAATGAGTCTTGGAAAGGACTTTCTTGGGGAATGGTAACTTCTTTTTCTTTGTGTCTATAATTGTTCTTTCATCTATCTTCTCCCATCCACTTATTTATGTAACTTGAGCAGGTACCCTTGCTAGGTGGAGCATTTTGTGCTTGCACATTGCATTTTTTCTACAATTCTGAGTCTCTTGAGGTACAGTAAGTTTCTGTTTTTGCAAGATCTTGCTGGACATAATGAAATGACTGATAGTGTTCGTATATTCTAAATATTGCGTACGAATTTTTAATCTAGTTCTTGATCATGATGATTTGTTATTCTTAGCTGATATAGTTTAGCTTCTTTCAATTATTCTCAGTATGGAATTTAGACCATTTGGGTGTAGTTGATTAAACTCTTCAAATTAGTCCTAAAAGAAACCATTGATTAGGAAGCTTTGGCTCCCGACTTAATTGTACGAACACTGCCTGTTATTGATATCTTAAGGGTAATTAAAGGGGCAAAGGGAGAATTCGAGAGCTCACCTAGCGCTATGCCTGTGTTACACTGCACTAGTACCCTCTCTACCCGTCATAAAGCTTGAGTCCTTGGTACTCATGACAAACTTCTCTTCCTAGCAAACTCTCCCCTGCAGCCACGTATACTCCCCGCCTCTATATCGCTTCGGAAATTCTTAATTGGGGGTCTATGACTATGTCCATCGTCGTTTTGGGTTTTCAATTCTATCTTTGAACTCTGAGATCATAAGAAGAATCACTTTCTTGCTGCTTGTTTTGTTATCCATCCGGACTCTGAGCATAAGCTCTCGTGGCTTTATTTTTGGTTTCCCCAAAAGGCCTCATACCAATAGAGATGTATTCCTTACTTATAAACCGATGATCAACCCCTTAATTAGCCAATGTAGGACTCCTCTCCCAACAATCCTCAACACCTCTCTCTCTCTTCAGAAGAAACCGAACCAAGCTGATCTCTGTTCTGGGTTTAGGTTGACAGGATTCAGATTCCATTGCTGTTATTTCAAAAGAACAAGGAAGACTTACCATGAAAAGAATATACAACCACTTTCTCTTTCACTCTTCAATTTGATAAGTTCAGGGGGAATTTGGCATTGCTTGGGGTTTGTTTGTCGGGAAATTTTGTTGTGCTCACCATGAAAAGGATATAAAATGACTTGGATTTGGTGTTGAGTGCAGGTATTGGTGGCCCTTCAGGCAATGCTAACGGTTATAGGAAATGCTGCAATGTGCATTGCTGCATTTCGCATATACAAATCATCACAAGAGCGTTCAAAGAACTTGTAAAGGAAACTCAAGTCTCTGTTACACTAACGTATGTACGTACCACCACACCCTGTTTCATTATATTATCATTATTTTTCATCCTCCATTCCACTTTCTTTATTATTATTACTCATATTTTTCATCCTTTTCTTTAACCTCCAAAAATAAGTTTTTTTTGGCAATAGAACTGGATCGATAAGCAATTGTTTGGCAATGCTTTCTTTTTCAAAAGTCATAGATTCCAAGAAACATGTTCTAGTAGATACATGTATGAATAGATACATGTGTTGAAGGGTCACTTGTAGATACATGTATGAATAGATACATGTGTTGAAGGGTCACTTGTAGATACATGTATGAATAGATACATGTGTTGAAGGGTCACTTGTAGATACATGTATGAATAGATACATGTGTTGAAGGGTCACTTGTAGATACATGTATGAATAGATACATGTGTTGAAGGGTCACTTGTAGATACATGTATGAATAGATACATGTGTTGAAGGGTCACTTGTAGATACATGTATGAATAGATACACGTGTTGAAGGGTCACTTGTATATAACATGTATAAGGACATGTATGAATAGATACAGGTAGGTTCATTAGTTCCTAATTAATTAAGTTCTATGCATGTACAAGTGACCCTTCAACACATGTATCTACTAGTGACCCTTCAACAGTTTAGTATCAATTTTGTTTCTTGTTTCTTATAATTTAGGAAGTATTTCTAAACTTGTATCGGGTAACTGTTTCTTGTGAGTTTGTTCTTTTAAGTGTCGGGTATTTCATACCAGTTTAACCGAAATTTATTTAATGAAGTCGTGTCATATTAAATGTAATTAAAACTTTTGAAAGAAAGTTTAGAAGTTAAATAGTGTTAGTGAGGCTCTTTTGGTAAGGGCTTGATAAAGCATTTCACTAACTCAGAAAGTGTCAAATGTTCATGAATTTATTTCCTTTTTATCATAAAAAATCCACCCCACTTGTAAAACAACAATAACTGTATTGAGAAGGACCAATACTAAGGCCTTGGGATGTGTCGCTGACTCGCTTTTCGAGTGGTTGAATAGGAGTTCTCGGAAGGCGTTCCTTCAAAGTGAAGCTAGGAGGGGGAGTAGGCTCAAGGAAAAGCCTCAAATGGCAATCCAAAATAGGCCTTGAAAGGCATAGGTAGGTGGTTTGGAGTGGGCTTGTTTAGACGTTAGTTGGGGGCGTAGGCACATGCAGGGAGGCCCTAGATGGTTATTTGGTCCATGAGGAACACCCTAGGTATGGGCCCTAGATGGTTATTTGTTCGTGTCGAGGATTATTGGGAGGGGTAGAGGTGGGATCATGGGTTTATAAGTAAGAAATACATCTACATTGGTATGAGGCATTTTGAGGAAACTAAAAGTAAATCCACGAGAGCTTATGCTCACAGTGGACAATATCATACTATTATGGAGAGTCGTGAATCCTAACAGTTCATGTGCACTTGGTTGAGCGTTCATGGCCTAGATACCTAGGTGTTGTCCTCCATTTGTGTTTGTTCGAAGTTTACACGAAACTCTGACCTCATTGTCTGCATATTCAAGTGATTACGGTTAAAATTTTCACTCGTAATCATAGTTATGATTGGTCTCTTAGACTATAAATCTAGTCGAGCATGATAGAGTTGAGGGTTTTGTGTTTGATCTATTTGAAGTAAATTGAAGCAAATGGTCGTAATGGTCGGCTAACTACCTCACCTACCACCATTATTGTCCATTCCCATCATTCACACCATGTGAGCTCTGTAAAAGGGGCCTTCACATTCTTTTCTCCTCTTTACAAGATCATCCCACCAAAGCTTCCATTCTATGATCGTTTCCCACAAAGGTATCAGGTGCAACAAACCTTCTTTTTGAAGCAATTAGATCGCACCATTTTATTTTGTCATACTTCTTTACTCTCTTCCCCCATTTATTACATAGATTCATGTGTTTGTTCTCTAAGTATTTCACGTCATGGTCTAGATACTAATATCAAACTATACCAACAAGATGCACTTTTCTTTTCAGTACCTCAATCAAAAGAACTTCATGGTTAAACGTGTTTTACTTGGAGCAATTTTATGTTGGATGATGTCATATGATTTTTTTTTGTTTGGATGCATGTGAGTGAGAACAAATCATGCTGGAAAGACTCGTGTTGGTCAGTGGGGATTGTCTTCACTCTTAAAAAGTGAGGATTAGGTAACATGACTATGTCGCAGGGGAATATCAGGGTCATCAGGTGTCGAATCCTAATCCGAATCATGGGCATGAAACGTTACAAATAGAAACTAATCTTATTAAGAACGAAAATGAAATAACCATTATATTCATAATTTTAATAAATTAATCACAATTCAATCTCACATAATAAAAATCAGTAATTTTAAATGACTAAAACATAGAAAAGTAAATAAAGAAAAGGTCAGCCATGACAAATTTTCCCTAAAAAAAATGTAATTTATAGTTAAAGAGGTAAGGGTTGTCGGTTGAATGTCGTCCCAAGAAATTATGTTTGAAAAACAGCTCCCTTTCCGACCAACAAGACATGTCCACATCCAATTTTTCTTCAATTCTCTTCTTTTTAATTTTGTGCCCACTTTTGAGTCTTATAGTGTAAAAAAGAGAACATAATTGCGGCTACTTTAACGTTATTCTCTAACGAGTTTTTCTCGAGAACGTTAAATTACAGGTTTAGTCCATGAACTTTTACATGTGTCTAATAAGTCCCTAAACTTTTAAAAGCAGCTAACAGATCATTTTAACTTTTCAAATGAGTTAAAACAACTTATTTTTTTAACTGGACTTATATGAATATACGAGTTTGGTTCCTTTAAGGTCGACCGAGGTTCAATTTATCATACCACTTATTATTAGGATTGCTCTCACTCCATCAAGATGAACACAAAGAATATAAAGAAAATTCAAGAAGGAATATTGGCTAAAGGTTTTATTGATGACTTCAGGTATGTACACCAATAGAGAATTCAAAAAATGAAGAAAGTACATTTTGAAAGCACGGACCATGTATAATTTCAGTTTATTAAATATAGGTTCTATCATCTTTACTAAATATCTACCAAATATCTCTTTATCAGATCTGTAAATACAGCAACTTCAAAATATGTTAAAATGACAACCTTAGACGTCGATGTTGTCAATGCCAAACATTGCCTTTATTTGGTCATTAAAACATTATTATTCTTATTAATTACACAAAGTCTTAAAAAAAAAGAAGCATTTAATTGTGGGACATGTGGATGGGACCCACAATGATGGGGCCATGGTGTCCTTAAAAATCAAAGCCATTGGACAACGCAACACATAGGCATGGTAAAGCCTCATGTGACACATAATTAAGAGGGACATATATGTATATATATTTATATATATATATATTATATTATATGGTTTTCAATCTTAATATAAGATCTTGGTACAAAGATTTTGGGCACATTTGGACCCATATTTCTTGTTAGGTGGGTATCCACTAAATTTGGGGGAAGGAATGGCATATAGATTTCCCAAATCTTCTCGATTCTAGAAACTATATAATATAAGGATAAATGCAAATGGGAGTTTAAAATTAGTACATTATCAATTGGTTCGACTTCTGGGACTAAGTTGCAATATTCTTATGTTTTCGAGAATTTATATATATGTCAATTTAGTCCTTATATTATTGAGAAATTTTAATTTAGTCATTTTATATATTTACATTTTTCAATTTCGTCTATCATATTTAATAAATATTGAAGAAAAGGATAAAAAATCAATAAAATGTCGATGTCATTAATTAAATAATTATTTAATTCATAGTATTAATTAAATAGATAGAAAAAACAAAACAAAAAAATTATCTCTCGTTAATAATTATTTAATATTGTTAATAATTATGATTTTAAAGTCAAACCCAGTGGTGAGGTAGGGAATGTGACAGACAAATCAAAAGTTTGGTGACAGGTGTTCAGTGTGACAGCAAATGTTGGGTTGATAAAGTCAAATAATTTGGGTTTAATTTTGAATTATTATTTTGGTGAATGGTCAATTTTTATTCTTCCATTTCTACCCACCCTTTGATTTCCCAACCACATTTTTTTTTTAATAAATAAATTTGTATTTTATTTATGGATATTTATTATTTCACATGCAATTTTATGAAGCTAATTCAATTATATTAACATGTTTTCATGTTTTTATTTTTAAATATGTTTATGTTCCATCCATTTTCAATTATGTTTTATTTATTAACGTATTCAATTTTTGCTTTTATATTTACCCATTTAACCAAATGGATTAAATTTTAATTGGTTGAATTCAATTTGGTTTATCGAATTATTTATTAACAATAATGTCTAAATATTTTTATAAATTACATTTTATTTAGTAATTTTAAAAAAACTGTATTTTAATTACGTCAATGTCATCAATTACACACATACACAAGGGCATAAGAGGGCGTGACGAGAAAAAGTTATTAGTTCAGTCATGAATGTGATATATATATAGAGACATACACGAGAATGTCAAAAACATATGGAGGCGTGATAGAAGGGTTCGTTGATTGGGCCATGAATCTACTGTTCCAATAAATTTATATTTCACTTTTGCATGAGAAGATATACCTCGAGCAAATTATATTTTCTTTTGTTTTGAAAAGTATTTATTTCATTCGCTTTTAAAATCACGAAAGCTAGCTTTTCAGAACGACTATGATTCACCCGAGTTGATATAAAAATAATGTGAAAATACGATTAAAAAATAATATATTTTCTCAACATCCTTTTTAATAATTAAAAACTAATTATCTTTTTTAAGAATTAATACATCAGACTCAAACGTCTCACTTCTTTAATTAGAAGTATAATATTTTAACCCGTTACACTTTATTATTATCTATTAATGAAATATATTTTGAACTTTTTCAAACAAAAAAAACATATAATAAAACAATGTTCCAAAACATAAATCCACTAGGTCGGCTACATTTTTTTTAAAGATTTAATTAATAAGGAACAAACAAGTAATGGGCCAAAACATACCTTTTAGTGAGGCTTCTAATTTTGTTGTCATTTTCATGTTTTTATTTTGACTTATATTATAAATTCACTATGTGTTTCAATTATATTTTTAAATTTTGAAACTGGTCCAAAAAATGTTTTCACTGTGTAGAAAACGTGTAAGAATTAAAGGGCGTACGTGATATTGTTTACAATTTTATAGACGATAGTTAGTATTCAAAGTATCGTGTTGTAAGATACCTACACACTTAAGGAGTATTCTACACTCGTTGTGACGATCTACCCACTTAAGGAGTGCTCTCCCTCTAGCTCGATTCCACCTCTTTAAAGGATAATCTAGTCCCACGAACTCTAACTCGCTGGTAGAAGCTGGTCTAAAGCGTTGACTTTATGGGAACTTTCGTTCTTGATGTGTTGGAATGATTCTCTATATTGTAGGTATGATTTCCGTCATGGATCGTAACCTTTCATAGCTGATTTATATAGGATCCAAATAGGTGGAATCTTGCCGAAATTCATACTTTTTTTTTTCATCTTGAACTCTCGATGTGCAATAGAAAGACGCCACGGAATCAATAATATTGTTACACACCCACACAATGTACACAATATTTTTAATTCAACAATTGTGATGTCGGGATTTAATCTTAAACTGTATCTAAAAAATACACGACTTATTTATGGAGAGAATATTTAGTTCATAAGAATATGCTCTAAAAGAAATAAAACCGTTAGGTCACGAATTAGGTCAAGAATACATTTCACTCTACCTATTTTATTTTATTCTTTTCGAGCATATATTATATCGGATCGGCTTGTTATTATTTCTTCGATATTCTTTTCGAGCATATATTATAGTTATTAGTATGAAAAATAAATAAATGATTTTTTTAAATAATTTAAATAGATAAAATTTTAAACAAAAAAAACCTTTGGAGAGTGCGAAAAGGCAGCCGACGTGGAATGATCCAATGCGTTCGTTCCCTCCAAAATCTGGAAAATATGTGGGCCCCACTTTGGGGGGTTTTTTTTTTGTTGAAATTATTCCATTATAAATATATCGAAGCCGCCCTATTATGTCGTTTTATTTTTAACTGTCTCCCTCTAACTGCTTTGTCCCTTTTTCTTTATTTTTTAAATTCTTTATTATTTATTTTTTATTTTATTCATTTATAATTCAACTCTCAAAACTTTTCTTATAAATTATATATTTTAATTATTACGTGTTAATTTAAATTATTGTTATAATTTAGAATTAAAATTAATATATATTGTTATTATTATTATTTTATAATTATTTAAAACAGTTTTAACTGTCAACTGTGATGAATAGAGGGAGACAGCTTTTTGCAGTAGCGCCACGTCATAGGCGGTGGAGGGAAAATTAGCCGCCAACTCAGGAACGTGATTTCTGACATGCTTTCCACGTGATTTTCAGACAATGCCACCCCTGTGGGCCCCTCCACTGCCTTTTTTTTCCCCTTTAAATAAAAGCTAAATAATAATTTGTATATTCTAAAATTTTAAAATTAATTATCCCAAAATTTTAAAATGTTTCTCAAATAAATCTCTAAAAAAAACATTTTAAAATTTTATTAAAAATAATACTACAAGAATTTTAAAATCTAATTATTTTTTAAGAGATAATTAACAGAATTCTTTATTATTATTATTATTATTATTTTTGCTGCGCACCGTTATCAAAGACATATCAGCTTTTTTTTTTTAATCCTAATATGTACGAATTTGTTCTTTTTATTCTATTAATTAATTATAACTATTAAAATAAATAAATAAATAAAATGGTTAATCATTAATACATGGGAATTTATTTCCCACTTGCATTATTTATAACCAACTTATTGCAATTCAATTTTCATTTACTAAAAGCCATAAATATATTTAGTTTTGGAACAATATTTATTGGAATTAATGTAATCTAATTTATTACCACATGGGTAATAAATTAAAAATAATAATAATTACATTTACACTATTTAATGAGCTTATTAAGATTTATGACAATAAATTTCAAGATTTATTTATATTATAAACTTAGGATACTTTTATTCTTCATCGAATAATTAGTAACCTAATTATTATTTGAATCATGCTTATTATCCTTAAATGATTATGAAATAAAGTTTAAAACATTGAATTTTCATATTCTTATAAATATAATTTAATGAAAATAATTATATAATATAAAGAAAAAAAGACAGCATAATTGGAAAAAAAAAATTAATAATTGAATATTTTTGAATTGATTAGGTGGAGGAGATGGTTTGTTCTCCCAAGCAAGCGTGCTTTCCACTAACCACGTCACTCATCTACTACATCCTTTATTTACTAATTTACCCTTTTGCTTCGAATTTACTCATTTGCCCTTCTCTTTCGAATTTACTCATTTACTTCAACAGATTAATGTTTCAAATCTATGGGCCTAAAATATTATTTAACTAAAAAAAATTTAATAAAAATTTAAATTTATTACTAATAATTTTTTAAAAAAAACTTCAAAATTTTAAGCATGTCGCACGTGCGGAGGCATAATTTTGGTCGGCAAAAGAAAATGGGAGGAATTGTGATTCAGGAAGGTGGGACCCACCTGCCAGCTGGATCGAACAACTCACCTTTTCTCTTGGTGGTAGCTCCGCGAATACTATCGAGTCAATTGCAAGCAAAGCTACACGTCAGTAGCTTACGTGGCATCCTTGCTGGACATTCCAGCTACTTCCATTGGCCAAACTCACACCAATAAAATCAAAGTTGTCTTGCAGTAAAATTTAAATATTGAGCTGTAACCTTTAAATATATTAATATAATAATTGAGGGTAGAAATATATTAATTTTTTTAAAAATTTTGAATTTATTTTTAAATATTAAATACAAAATTAAAAAATTAAGAAAATCCGGTCAGGCTAAAATATAACATCACGGGTGCGACTTCTCAGCTCCAAAAACGATTCAACTGAGAGTAACAGTTAATCGCCAAAAAGTAAGAGAAAAAAAAATATATCTGAGAGGGAAATAAAAAGGATATTGAAGATTTGATAGAATATATTATATAATCATAAATGTTGTTGCTAAAGAGGGCGGGTAGAGATTTAAAGATCCAAGCGACGAGAAAAGGGATTCACAGAAACAGAACGTGTTTAGAAACCTATTTTTCTCTTTCGATTCTTTGTTTCAATCCTTTTTTTCTGCGGTTTTTTTGGTTTTTCTTGGTGGGTTTTGGTTTTTGAAGATGATGATGGAGATGGAGTGGCCTTCTTGTCTTGATGAATACGAAAAGCTTGTTATCAGGATGAACACACCCAGGTTTCACTCTCTGTTTCATTGATTTCCCCTGTTTTTTGTTGAAATTTTCGAACCCATTTGATGGATTTGGCCGTTGATTCTTTAAATTTCTTATGATTTTTGTTTGTTCTTTCTTCACTCGATTTAGGGTTGTGATTGATAATGGCGCTTGCTCTACTGCCACTCTCGTGAAGGTAAAAAACAAAAATCTCCATTAAAATGCTCTGTTCATCTCTGTTCATCTGGAACTGTGTTTGATTCTGTTGCTGGAACTGTATTTTGTTTAAAGGTTGATAGTGCTAGAAGATATGGAAATCTCTTGGAGGCTGTACAGATTCTTACTGATATTAACCTCTCGATCAAGAAAGCTTATGTTTCTTCAGATGGGCGATGGTTCATGGATGGTATGATTAAGAGCAGGAACATCTTGTTTTGCCTGTTTCTTCTTCATTTTGAATGTTTTTTAATGGTTGTGTTCTTTAATTTCATTGTAGTGTTTCATGTTACTGATCAGAACGGCAAGAAATTGACCGACGACACCGTGATTCGCTACCTCGAGCAGGTGATTTAGATTGTTGGTTGAATTTATGAACATTCTTTTGCTGGTTTGTTGTGGTTGAAACTCATTTTTGGATCTGGGGGTGTTTGTTTGTTCAATTTGGCAGTCGCTCGGGACGACGCATTATCGGAGGAATGAAGCGTTTAACGGCGCCACCACGGCATTGGAGCTCACCGGGACAGACCGTGTTGGTCTTCTGTCGGAGGTGTTTGCTGTGCTAGCTGATCTACAGTGTGATGTGGTGGAAGCTAAAATTTGGACTCACAATGGCAGGATTGCTTCCTTGATCTATGTCAAGGACTGCAATTCAGGCTCTCCTATTGAAGACCGACAGAAAATCGACATCATTGTAGCACGGTTGAGGAGTGTTCTTAAGGGAGACAACGACATTCGTAGCGCGAAGACGTCGGTGTCAATGGCAGTCACACACACCGAAAGGAGACTGCATCAAATGATGTTTGCTGACCGTGATTACGAAAGGAAGCCTATCTTGAAGTCGAACGCTGCTGATTCCCCTGGTGTAACGGTTCAGAACTGCGCCGAAAGGGGTTACTCGGTCGTGTACGTTCAATGTAAAGATCGAACGAAGCTATTGTTTGATGTTATATTCACCTTGACAGACATGGAATATGTGGTGTTTCATGCCACAATCAACACTGCACAAGAAAGAGCATATCTGGTATGCCCACATGAGTTTAAACTGAACCATTTTTATGTTTCGAATCGAGCTTGAACGTTTTTCGGTTCGGTTTTATCAGGAGTTTTACATTAGGCATAGCGACGGAACCCCGATTAGTTCCGAACCCGAAAGGCAGCGAGTGATTCAATGCTTACAAGCTGCTATACAAAGAAGAGCATCTGAGGTAACTCTCCATAGCAACTGATTGGTTTTGTTTCTTGCAAATGAACCAAACTGATCATATTGTGATTGTGAACTTTAGGGTGTGAGGCTAGAACTATGCACAGTGGACAGGCCAGGCCTTTTAGCGGACGTGATGAGGACGTTCCGAGAGAACGGTCTGAACGTAACGAGGGCCGAGATATCCACGGCGAGGGACATGGCTGTAAATGTATTCTACGTGACCGATGCTGTCGGAAATGCAGCTGATCCAAAGACCCTAGAGTCAGTGAGACAAAGGATTGGGTTGAGTAACTTGACGGTGAAGGAAGTTGCATCGAGTTATGATCAAGCGACGGAGAGGGAAGAACAAACGGTCGGAGTTGGCGGGGCGGTGTTGTTTACGCTTGGAAGCATGGTGAGGAGGAATCTATACAATCTAGGACTCATCAAATCGTGTTCGTGAATGAACTCGAACTCGATTCGATACAGATTGATTGGTTTTAGTTTATGAGAAAGATTCTTTGCTTGTGGTAGTATGATTTGCTATATAAAGAATAGAATAGAGAAAGAAGAAAAGGTGGAATTTGGTGATCAGTAGTTATAATTTGGTTTATATATATGGGTTTGTTTGAAAGATAGTTTGTAGTGTACATATCAACACTGGGATGTAAATACCCAATTTTATATTAATGTAATGAAAAATATTGGATTTATGAGTTAATTTTTTAAAATACTCCTAAAAATAGACCATAGAGTAAATAAATAAATTATGAAATTAATTTTTTCTTTTTAATATAGCAAAATGTATATATTTAATATGTGTTGAAAATATATTTATATTAAGTAAAATGGAGCTGAGAATTGAGTGGAGACAGATGAAAAATGTTCATCGCTCCTCGAAAGGCCGGGAATGGAAAGGCCGGGAATATAATGGGACAGGGACAGTGAATATAATATTTTCTCCATTCCATTTATCGGAACTAAGACAAAGAATATAATCTTTTTCTGACCTCATTTTTTCTAAATATTATTATTATTATTAAATTGTATTAAATTCTAAATTAAATATTATTATTTAAATGATATGTGAAATGACAATTATTATTATTATTATTTCGTCCATTGAACTTACAAGGTCTTAGCTTTGGACACTTTCTCTCGACATGTCTCTTCCAATTTAATTTTTAATTCTTAATTATGTCAACTCTACTAGTTGACTTTTATTTTTTCAACCCCTATTTTATTTATTTTTTCCATATGTACCTATAATAAAATTTTAAAACGACTTTATGTTTTATTTTTATATTTTTTATGGTGGGTTTCTATTTCTCATAGCCCAACCGAGGCTTGTTCATGGACAAACCTTCAATCTGATCTGTCCCTAGCTCTATAATCCACCTCTCTTTCCTAGTCCCATCAAGCTCTTCGGTCTAACCCTCTTTCTCAACTCGAGTATAAAGTTCAACCTTTCGTTATTGATGAACATTAGTGCTAGTTAGATATAGAAATAGGGCAAGTCGTAAAAGATAGATCGAGAGAAAATAATTGACATGTCTAAATAATATTAGGTTCTATATTCAATCACTAACTTTGAAATATGAGAATGAAAATAAGAAAAAACATATTGTCCATTTTGACCCACTACGTATCGCCATCAACCTCACGGTTTTAAAACGCACCAGTGAGAGGTTCCTACACTCTTACACAATCCACCTCATTGAGGGCTTAATGTCTAACTCTAATACTATTTGTAATAGCTCAAGCCCACCGCTAGAAGATATTATCTGTTTTGGCCCGTTACATATCACCATCAGCCTCGCACTTTTAAAACACGTCTCTAAGGAGAGGTTTTTACACCCTTATAAGGAATGCTTCGTTCTCCTCTCCAACCAATGTGAAATCTCACAAAAGCGATATAATATATATTATTGTTGATTAATATAATTCATGACACGGACATATTCGTATAGCTATATGATAAACACGAAGATCAAAAGTGAAAATCAATGATCAAAAAGAATAAATTAAAGTTAAGATGTGATTTGAGATATAAAACTTAGTGGGTAATTTGGAATATATTCTTTCCTTAGTATTTGGAAAAATGCAATGAAGAATTAGGTGAAGATATAATATAAGACATTAAATTCTTATTTCAACCATTTATTAATCGAGTTTTGAATCTAATCAACCTCTTAAATGCAATTATTTTTCTCATTTTCTTTTTTTTTTATTCCTTTTATATTCATTTAAATTTTATAAAGTATTGTTGAAATATTTAAGAGAATAATGACGTGGAATTAAATTATACGTTGAGAAGAAGTTAGATTATACGGAGTTTTTAAAAAAAAAATCATAAATTTCAATCAATTCAACTTTTCATTTTATTTTATTTAAAAATAAATAATATTTTTTTAGTATTTGGTAAACGTCTCAAGATTACCGTTGAATAGAAATATAGCACTAGATAGAACTATTCATATAATTCGATAATCTGACCAATCCAAACTACTAAATTCAAACCATAAACGTTGAGTTAGGTTGAATTTTTGAAAATTTAAAAATTTGATTCGGTTTGCACGGTAATATTGCTTTGGTCAGGTTACCAAAAAATAGGGTTACAACTCAACCCCACCCTACTTTTATAAGAGATTAAGAATTTTTTAGAGTTTGTGACTGGTTAGTGTTGTGTCATTTAACCCATAGGTGCTCGCCATGAATGAAGCGAGGAAAAATAAGTGAGAGAGAGTGGGGAGAGATTTCTCTCTAGTACCTAACGGAGAGTCGGAGACAAAGATTATATTCTTGTCTCTATTCTCGTCTCCGACACCGGCTTCGACCTCGCTTTGCCTCACTATATATATATATATATACTTCAAATGTGGAATACTATGGTGTAATATTAAAATTTGAGTTTTTAGAAATTATATATATATATATATATATATATATTTTTTTTTTTTTGGTTCTTGAAGTATTATTATATTTATTAGGATGTTTTTATATTTTTTTTAAAAAAATATTAAAAATAAATGAAAATTTTATAGAGATTTCTGTTAAAAAAAATTGAAAATTTTTGAGAGGATGAGAATTGAAATAAGAGACGAGAACGGCCGAGAACAGGAACGGAGAACCCGGAGAACCCGTTGAACGTCTTTTGAAAAATTTGAGTGGAAATTGAAATAGGAGACGAAGGTGGGAACAGAGACCCATTGAACGTCTTTATCCGACATCAATATATATATATTATATATATATAGTTTATAAATATATATACCCACATCAATATTTTAATCATAGATTTGATCCAGTTGTCTTAAATTAATCCATAAATAATTAGAAATGCTTTATGTTTGTTTGAATCAGTCCTTAATCTGTGGTTCTGCTAATTTACTTTGAATTGAAGAAGAAAATAATGAACGTTGACGAACACGACGGTCTCGGAGGCGTCGCTGCTCATGGTCTTCACTCAGAGTATGGGGACTTCCTCCTCCGCAACAATGGCGACAAGGTACCCCAATCAATTATCCGATTGATTATTGATCCATATGTTTTCGCGCGTTTTTCATTTTGGATTTCTTGCACTCTCAATTGCGCCGATTCTAGCCTCTGTCCTTTAGAACTAGTCATTTAAACAGATTTTGCTAAGTTTTTAGTTAGAAAAAGGATCAGGACTGGAACTGGAACTGGAACTGGAACCCTTTGTCAATTTTCTTCTGGTTTAATGTATGTTTTGTCTGTCGATTAGAAACAACCTCTTCCTAGTAGACACATTTTAAAAACCTTGAGGGGAAGTCTAGAAGAGAAAGCCCAAAGAGGACAATATCTGCTAGAGGTGAGCTTGGGCTGTTACAAATGGTATCAGAGCCAAGTTACTGGACGGTTCGAGACACTGGTTGGAGTAGGGCTAGACCCTCTCCATAGTAGACGTGTTTTAAAACTGTGAGGCTGACGGCGATATGTAACGGGTTAAAGTGGACATATCTGCTAGCCATGGGCGGCTGTTACAAATGATATTAGAGCCAGACACTGGATGGTGTGCCAGCGAGGACGCTGGCTCCCAATGGGGTGGATTGTGAGATCCCACATCGGTTGGAGAGGGGGAACAAAGCATTCCTTATAAAGGGAAACATCTCCCTATAAGGGAAAACCCATCCGTTGGAGAGGTTTCCCCTTATAAGGAATGTTTTGTTCCCCCTCCCTAGCATACAACGTTTTAAAACCTTGAGGGAAAGCCTAGAAGGGAAAGTTCAAAGAGGACAATATCTACTAGCGGAGGGCTTGGGTTGTTACAAATAATATCATAGCCAAGTTACTAGACGGTGCGAGACACTGATCGGAGTAGGGCTAGACCTTCTCCATAGTAGACGTGTTTTAAAACCATGAGGCTGACGACAATAGTAACGGGTTAAAGCGGACAATATTTACTAGCCGTGTGTTGAGCATTGTGGATTGTTGGGAGGGAGTCCCACATTGGCTAATTTAGAGGATGATCATGGGTTTATAAGTAAGGAATACATCTCCATTGGTATGAGGCCTTTTGGGAAGCCCAAGGCAAAGCCATGAGAGTTATGCTCAAAGTGAATAGTATCATACTATTGTGGAGAGTCATGATTCCTAACACCGTGGTCTCAGGTCATTACAAATGGTATAAGAGCCAAGGACGGTGTGCCAGCAAGAACTTTGGCCCCCAATGGGGTGGATTGTGAGATCCCGCATCGATTGGAGAGGAGAACGAAGCATTCCTTATAAGGGGAAACCTCTCCCTAACACACACGCATGGAGAGGAGGTTATGGTGTTTAATATAACAAAAATGGTTTGAAGAGTCAAATACTAGCTTAATCTTGAACCCTGCAGGTTGAGATTGAGATGCTAAAGGGGAAGAATCTAGGCTTGTATTTTTCAGCAGCATGGTGTGGCCCATGTCAAAGATTCACCCCTTCTTTGGTGGAAGCATACAACGAGCTATCTTCTAAAGGCAATTTTGAGATCATTTTTGTGTCAGCCGATGATGATGAGAAGTCTTTCAATGAGTATTTCTCTAAGATGCCATGGCTTGCTATCCCATTTTCTGATTCAGAGAGAAGGGATCGCTTGGATAGCTTATTCCAAGTGAGTGGAATACCCCATCTCATAATCCTTGATAGCAATGGGGAACTCTCTACTGATAGCGGAGTCGATTTCGTACGAGAATACGGAGCCGAGGCGTATCCTTTTACCCCAGATCGAATCACTCAATTGGCGAGCCAAGAGGCCGTGGCTAGAACGGAACAGTCCTTGAGATCCATCATGGTCTCTTCTTCACGTGATTTTGTGATATCATCTAAGGAAGAAAAAGTGAGTTCCAATGATTTTGCTCATCATTACTCTTATAAACTCGTTGTAACTTGTTTCTTACTTGCAAGGTACCTGTCGCTGAGCTTGAAGGGAAGGTAGTGGGTTTGTTTTTTTCAATGTTTTCATATGAACAATGTATGGCTTTTACACCAAAGCTTGTGGATGCTTATGAGAAACTGAAAGCAAAAGGGGAGAGATTTGAAATTGTGCTGATATCCCTTGATCAAGATGAAGAATTATTTAAACAAGGTTTAAGAAATATTCCTTGGCTTGCATTACCTTTCATAGATAAGAGATGTGATAAGCTGGTTCGATATTTCGAGATTTCGACGCTACCGACCTTGGTTGTGATTGGACGAGATGGAAGAACTCTTCAGTCCGATGTTGTTAATGTCGTCGAAGAACACGGTTTTCTGGCATATCCTTTCACGAAGGAAAGGTTTGTAGAGCTTGCAGAGCTTGTAAAGGAAAAAGAGGAAGCTCAAACGCTGGAGTCGGTCTTGGTTTCGGGGGATCGTGATTTTGTCATCGAGAACGATGGAACCAAGGTTCGAGTTTTATTTCGAATTCAATTTGGTTTTTATTTAGATAAAGTAAACACTTTGATTATAGTGATTGGCTACCACCTGTGGATGTAGGAGAATTTCTTCTCTACGAACCATGTAAATCTTTGTGTTTTTTTGTTTAATTTCTGTTTGTGGGTGTGTGAGTGCGATTAATCTGTTTCTGCTTGTGCTATAACAATTGGGTATCAGAACATTTTAGTTGTGGTATTCCGCTACAAGAACTGGGTATCAAAACATTTTTGGTTATAGGTATGATATCCCACATTGGTTGGGGAAGAGAACGAAACACCCTTTATAAGGGTGTGGAAACCTCTCCCTAGTAGATGCGTTTTAAAAACCGTGAGGGGAAGTCTGAAAGGGAAAGCCCAAAGAGGACAATATCTGCTAGCGGTGGGCCTGAACCGTTACAAATGGTGTCAGAGCCAGACACCGGACGATGTTCCAGCGAGAAGGCTGTTTCTCGAAGGGGGATAGACACGGGGCGGTGTGCCAGTAAGGATGCTGGGTCCCTAAGGAGGTGAATTTGGTGGGGGTCCCACATCAATTGGAGAAAGGAACGAGTGCCAGCGAGGACGCTGGACCTTGAAGGGGGGTGGATTGTGATATCCCACATTGGTTGGGGAGGAGAACGAAACACCCTTTATAAGGGTGTGGAAACCTCTCCCTAGTAGACGCGTTTTAAAAACCTTGAGGGGAAGCCTGAAAGGAAAAGCCCAAAGAAGACAGTATCTGCTAGTGGTAGACCTGAGCCGTTACAATAGGTACATGCATAACTAAATTGGATGTTTGATTCTTCAGGTACCGGTGTCAAGTCTGGTGGGGAAGAACATCCTTATCTACTTCTCAGCAGATTGGTGCCCACCATGTCATGCATTTCTACCAAAACTCATTGAAACATATCACAATATTAAGAAGAAGAATGGTAATCTGGAAGTGGTCTTCATCTCATGCGACAAGGACGAAGTATCGTTCGAAAAACTGTTATCTCGAATGCCGTGGTTAGCCATTCCCTTTGGTGACCAAAGGAAAGCATTGATAAGGCGTAAATTCAAGGTCCAAATGGAAAGCATCCCGGTGCTTATATGTATCGGAGCGGATGGGCGCACGGTTACGAATGATGCTATACAACTCGTTTCAGTTTATGGTGCTAAGGCTTATCCTTTCAGTGCAGGCCGAGCTGAAGAGTTGAAGTCAGAAACTGAGGTGATGACAAAGAATTTGCCTCAGAATATTAAGCATGTACTCCATGAAGGACATCTTCTTTCGCTTACGTCTCGAAAAGGATACGTGTGCGACGGATGTGAAAAGGAAGGACGTGTATGGTCGTATTGTTGCAAGAGGTGCGATTTCGATCTCCATCCCGAGTGTGCTTTGGAAAAGAATCCAGAATACCAGATGGATAAATGGAGAATTTGTGGTTGAAGGTAACTACTTCATTCATCATATTGATATTTAAAATGTTTGTCTCACTTTTCTTACCAATCTTGTGTCATATCTGTAGCTGTTTATGCTTATCTTCTCACTGGTTGTGAATGCTTATTTGTGATCTCAACAAATTATATGTATGATGGCTCGTTTTATACATATGGGTATTCTCTGTTGAACCATTATTAGTCCGCTTTGGCTCGTTGCGTATTGCTGTTATCCTTACGTTTTAAAACGTGTCTACTAGGGAGAGGTTTCCACACCCTAAGAACTGCTTTGTTCCTCTCTCCAGTCAATGTGAGACCTCACAATTCATCCCGTTGGAGACTCAATGTTCTTGCTTGCACACCGCTCGATGTCTGACTCTGGTACTATTTGTAACAGTTCAAGTTCACCACTAGTAGATATCGTCTGCTTTGGCTCATTATGTATCGCTGTCAACCTCATGTTTTAAAACGCGTCTATTTGGGAGAGATTTTCACACCCTAAAGAATGCTTCATTTCTCTCTTCCACCAATGTGGGACCTCATATTGCTATCATTTCTCACCAATTTTGCCCATGTTGCTTTCATTGTACACCTTGATATTTGACATTGGTACAATGCCCTACATTTCTTGATTTCCCAGCTTGATTATTGACAAGACAGCTTCAACCTTGTTTATGTTCGTAGATTATAGATGAGAGATAACAATACGTATGTGTTCTTTGAATTGAAATTAGCTCCCTCAAGTAATCAATCAATATAGTAGTTGATGATATTTTGAATTTTTTGAAATAAGAGCATGATTCCAGACTAAAAACATAACCACGAAAAAGACGTGCAGAAGAGGTATGCCTAGTGTCACAATCGCACTTTTGATGTCAACGGACTTGCGATTGTACGACACTTATTTCCTAGCAAGAAGTGAGTTAAGCCAATTCATTCTTGCGTCGCCTACGGCCAAGCGACGTATGCTCGAGTCTCTGACCTCGATTTAAGAAGAAAGTTTTAGAAAACGGGGCAGAGAGATTTCGAAAGAGAGTTTTGAAAACAAGATTTGAGAGATTAAAATTGGTGTTATATGTGATGCAAGCAAAAAGACAACAACAACGGCTTATAGCATATAACTATCGGTAGAGAGAAGTTGACAACTAGTCATATCTCCTGTAGTACATTTTGGGGCATTTTAGCCCTCGCAGGTGTAGACACGATTTTGGTGAACAGTCATACACCCCGTACTGATCCAATATGAAATGATAAAGACCTATCTAGGATGAAAGCATGTAAAAGAGGTTTGTCTAGGATGAAAGCATGTAAAAGGGATTTGGAACGGGCATGCAACCATGGACAACATGTCCTGGACAAGCAAGACCGGGATATTTGTCATGTGACCATTGACAACACGCCTTGGTCATGGATGACCGTGACACCCAGCGTGCGGAGGATTCATTGAGATTTTCTCTTGTCTCGGTAGAGAATTGTACAATTTTCTCCCTAATTGTATGAATCAAAATAAAAAATAGAGGTCAATGCTATGGTCGTAGCCCGCTGGCCGAGTGTTTGCCCACTTTAGAGTCTTCGCCTTTAGATAACAAAAAAAGGTGTCCGTCCCTCCACCAAACCACGACAAGAGTTTCGCCTTTCGGCCGTGCCAGTCGCATAGGGCGACTGGAGCTTCCCCCTGTAATCAGAGTACTCGGCACGTCCCTACTTTGATTCAAAAAGTCATATAAATGAATTGAATAAAATTATATAAATTTTTACTCATTTAACATTATAATCAAATTAAATATTTAATTATACATGTTACATTTAAAAAATCAAATTAGCATTTGTTTTTTTTTCTACCGCTCCTTTATAAAACCATTTGAAAAAATTTAATAGATAAAGTAATTTTTTTTATAAAAAATGAAAACAACTGAAAAAGAATTATAAAAAAAAATGAAACAATATGAAATATAAAAAAATAGAAGAATAACAAAAAAAAAATTAAAAAAACAACAAAATAACCAATAAATAAAAAATAAAGGAAAAAGAAGAATAAAAATGGAAAAAAAGTTGAGAAAAATAAAGAAGGTGAAGGAGAAATAATTTAAAAAGAAAACAAATTATTTAAAATTTATTAAAAAACAAATTATCTAAATTTGATTAAAACAAAATATTTAAATTTTATTAAATAAAAATCGATATACTAAAAAGAAATAAAAGTAAGAGAAGCATAAACCCTTCCACCTTCATCTTCACGCCGGCTTCCCCTTTCAGCAGCCCAGTGTCTCTCGCTGCCTCTCTCCCGTTCAGCGTTGCCCCGCCGCCGTCTCTCTTCCGGTCGTGTTGCCGCATACTCCGTCCTACCAGGTTACACTGATTTTCTACTCTTTTGTTTATTGTTATTGGTATTCTCCCAATCTTCATCTATGTCTTTCTTCGCCCTTGAAAAACTCAAATTAGAATGGTCTTGAAAGAATGGAGGAATTGTTTTTTTTTAATAACAATAGCAGAATAGCAACGAAAAAAAATCAGTGGTGGCAAATTTGGACTTTTCGAACTGTCGTGTGCTACCCTCTGCATTTTGATTACTTGCCATATGTTTGTCTTTGATCATCTGTCTGTATATCTCGTTGGTTTTGGGCTGAAAATTGGCTTTAGGAGACAATAAAATCTTCATTCAATAGAGGCATAACAAAACACGAAGCAGGCAAAGGGGCAAGTAGTCTGTTACCCAACAAAATTACCAGTAGATCTTCCTATCTAAATTAATGAGGAAGGTGGAGTAATTACAGAAAACGTGTATTATGTACGCCCATGGGAGGCAGTAATCTGTACAATATCACAATATAATTAAAAAAAAAGTTGTATGTATCTAAGAATATTCTAGCATTTCTTTCCTTTCATAAAAGCCACAAAATAGCTGTTGAAACATTTGACCTCAAAGAAACTGTATGCCCACACTGTTGCAGACTTTCGTCCTATAAGTCTTACGATTGGACTATATAAAATCGTAGTAAGAGTATTATCAGTGTCTTAAAAAGGTACTCCCTTTCACAGTTACTAGGCAACAAACAACTTTTGTAGAGGGGTGACAAATTCTCGATGCATCCCTCATGACAAATGAACTCATAGATGAATGGGAAAGAAAGAAACAAAAAGGTGTAGTCATCAAACTTGACTTGGAAAAGGTCTTCGACAAGGTTGATTGTACTTTCTTTGAAAACATTCTTGTAGCAAAAGGATTTGACTCAAAATGGCGGAGGTGGATAAAAGGATGCATCTCATCCACAAACTTCTCCATAATCATCAATGGAAGACTGAGAGGGAAGATTTATGCCACACGGGGTCTTCGACAAGGGGATCCACTATCAGAATACGAAAAAAAGCAGAATACGAAGGCCAGATAAAAGGTTTTCAGATTGGTAATGATGGCTTAAACATGAACCACCTTTAGTTCGTGGATGATACAATCCCCTTTCATGACTTGGTAGAGGTCTCTTCCATAAAAACATGATCGAGACGGTAAAAACCTTCGAAGGTTTCTCTAGACAAAATATCAATCTCCAAAAAATAGAAATTATGGGTATCGTAGCATATATGGTTGTAAAAAGGGAGAATGATTGAATATGTACCTAGAATTCCCCATAAAAGGAAACCACAATTTTTTTCTTCTTCTGGAAGACTATTATTGAAAAAATAGAAAGAAGTCTGTCAACATGGTTATCCTGTTATACTTTAAAAGGGAAAAGACTCAACCTAATACAAGCCACATTATCCAACCTCCCCCACCTACTACATGTCTATTCGAAATGCCACAAAAAGTGGCTTTGGATATAGAAAGATTATTCAGGATATTGTGGAAAGATGGCCCATACCTTGGTCGATTCGATGGATTATTATAAACCTCCCAACAGAAAAGGGAGACCTCGGTCTTTTCTCGATAAAGGGTGGGTGATGGAGGAAGCACTTCATTTTGGACCGACCCATGGATTGTAAACACCACGCTAGCTCTACGGTATCCACTTTTGTACAGACTCTCTCATAATAAAAAAGCCACGTTCAATGAAACGTGGAATGTTGTCAACAAATTCTAGGACTTGAAGCTTGTTAGGAATTTAAAGGATAACGAAGCAACGAAATGGGCCGAATTAAGCCTTGACCTTGCCCCAGTGGTATTGTCAAACGAAGTAGACTCACTGACTTGTCTCCCTAGTGCTGGCGAGGTTTTCTCTACCAAATCCTTGATGATGGACATGAGAAAAAAAGTAGAAGTAATAAATTTCATGTTAGCACAGATAATATGTAAAGGACATCCCCCTAGAAAGGTGAAGTTCTTCCTTTGGGAATTAGTGCATAAAACTATTAGCATAGACGAAAATCTTCAAAAAAGAATGCCTTACATTACTTTTTCTCAAAATTGGTGTCCATTATGCAAGAAAGAAAACAAATCACAGAGCCACTTATTTATGCAATGCACATAAGCTCAAAATTTTTAGACAATGATTCTCAATATATTTGGATGGCATCTCACATTTCCTAGGGAGGATCTATTGGATATGACCTTAACGTACCACCCATTCAAGAATGCAAAAGTCCTACTATAGAAAAACCTCATCATGACTTTCTTTTGGAATTGGTGAAAAGAAAGAAAGAAAAAGAATATTCTTGAAAAAGATACAGAATTATACAAAATTCTTCGACAATGTTGTTTACCAAGCTATATCTTGGTGTAAGCTCTCTAATATTTTTTACTTCTTATAGTTACACCTCACTCATTGTAAACTTGGAAGGTCTTCTATAATTATCATGGATATTACATCCCTTTTGTAAATTTCAATCATCAATGAAATTGTTTTTTATAAAAAAAAATAATAATAAAAAATGAAATAAAATAAATAGTAGCAATGAAGTTTTGACTTTACCCGGTGCCAGACCCAATTATGAAAAAAATTTAGGGTTAATGTTGCCCTCCTCTATTCCTTTGATTTTCAATTTTTGAAACCATAGCTGCTGCTCTTTCAAAATCAAATCAGCCAGAATAGCTTTAAACCTGAAGTTTCCAGAACGCAACAAACTCACCACAGCTCAATGGAGATACCCCTTTTTGCAAGTCGTTATTAGATGTGGAGGCTCCTTTATCCATTCTCCTTTTAGTCCTAGCTTGTAGGAGTATTTTAACCTTCAATCAATCCCTTCTCAGATTCAACCTTTAGCTCATATATAATTTCACTGCTTCCCACGCTCTCATAATCTTCCTCACCGTTCATTCTTTTCTTTCTCTTTTGTGAAGTTTGAAGATGTAGATTTCGATTCCTTTGTTTCAAAATTGATTTTTTTTTTTTTTTTTTAAATTTCTTTATGCTTTATTGATGTTCACTTCCTATTGTAGGTTGGGTATTTAACGTTGTTGTGAGTTTGGTCCAAATTAGAAGATGAAGCTTGACGTAAATGTGCTGCGTTATCTCTCGAAAGATGATTTTAGGGTTCTTACTGCGGTTGAGATGGGGATGCGGAATGTATGTATTTCTATTCTCTTCTCTAGAGGGAAGAAATTTCATTCATCTTTTAAGTTTTTTTTATTGTTCCTTCAACTTCAATTTAATGTAATTGTTTTTGTTGTTTCAGCATGAAATTGTTCCTTCAGAACTTGTGGAACGTATAGCTTCTCTAAGGTATGACTGCTATTATTTTTTTTAAGAAATGTTTCTTTCCTTTGCGTCTCGTAACTCATGTCTTTAATTCTTTTTCCCTTTTTCACTGGTGGGTGGTGAATAATAATTTTTTCCTATGGTGTGTGTAGGCATGGGGGAACTTACAAAGTCTTGAAGAATTTACTCAAATATAAGTTATTGCACCACGATTCCTCTAAATGTGAGTAGTTGTTCAATTACGGTGTGGGAATTCTGAATTTTAAACTCTCTATCTCATTATCTTTCTTGTGTTTGTCTAGATGATGGGTTTCGACTTACGTACCTGGGATATGATTTTCTTGCAATTAAAACTTTGGTAAATCGTGGAGTGTTTGTGGCTGTTGGTCGTCAAATTGGTGTTGGGAAAGAGTCTGGTAAATTTCTAGTTAGTTAGAACTTTAAAGTTGTTTTCTTTTTGGTATCTATGAAGTGGAATACTATTTGACTCATTATTTCTTGGCTGGGTTGTTATGGCTGATTATAGATATTTTTGAGGTTGCAAAAGAAGATGGCACTGTGCTTGCTATGAAGTTGCATAGACTTGGTAGAATTTCTTTTAGATCGGTAAAATCTAAGCGTGATTATTTGAGGCATCGCAGTAGTTACAATTGGCTTTACTTGTCTCGGCTTGCTGCAGTTAAAGAATTTGCATTCATGAAGGTGCTCTGTTCATCGATTTTCTATTTGAATTTTATTAATTAGTTACATTTTATTTATTTATTTGAATGAATTGTGGTATTGATGGAGGCTTGGTTATTGTGCTCTATGTAATAGGCTTTGGAAGAACATGGTTTTCCTGTTCCAAATGCAGTAGACTCTAACAGGCATTGTGTCATTATGTCACTTGTTGAAGGTTATCCGCTGTAAGAGTCTCATTGCCAAACAAATTTTCATTGTTAAGCTGCGATCCTCTATATGTTCAGAAGTTTCAGATTTATGATATATTATTCAGTTGTAGAAACTATAACAGAAATACAGTCTAATTAGGCACCAAAATTATTATTATAACCAAAGATCCTTATTTTGATAAGGAGGGAGAACTTCAAAACCGGTTGAGGATGACAAGCTAAGTCCCTCACAAACTAATATAAAGAAGAACCAATATTTATAAAGGTTTGAGTGGTCCATCCTGGAATTTTAGTTTTGGAAACAACTAGCTGGAGTAGGGTCATGAAACCTTTTGATGAGCACATATGCATTGACGAAAACTATAATTCTATGTTGTGCTAATCCTTTCCTACTTGTTCCAAACCAGAGTACCAATCCTTCTTGGTTTAATGCAGTGTGCAGGTAAAACAGTTACAAAATCCAGACGTGGTGTTTGAAACAATAATTGGTCTTGTCGTTCGTCTAGCTGAACATGGACTTATTCATTGTGACTTCAACGAATTCAACATTATGGTATATTCTCGAGGATTTTTTGGAAGCAACAAAACCATTTATTGTTTTATTACTGTCCCTTTTCCTTGCCAATTTTTTTTTTCCCTTTTTCCTCAACTTTATATGTTGTCTTTGTTGTTGTGAACTTTCATTTTTTAACTTGTAAAGCAGTTCAACTTTTCTCTTGAGCTCAACAGTTTAATTAATCTTTCTATTCTTGTGCTTTGTAGATTAATGATGATGAGAAGGTCACCATGATCGATTTTCCACAAATGGTTTCTGTCTCGCATCGCAATGCCCAAATGTAAGAAATGCAATATGAGGCTCAAATTAATTTTTCTGGGTTATAAATTTTCTCCTATGATATGAATCCTGAAGTTTATGATATTAGCTTACACTTTATGGAACAATATTTTGACTTTGTTTGTTTTTATTTTTTTAAATTTCAGGTATTTTGATCGTGATGTTGAATGCGTCTTTAAGTTTTTTAGAAAAAGGTCGGTGCCCAGTTGTTAAGAATATTGAAATGTGTATGTTTATTGTTTGGATTATGAAACTACAAGTTGAATAATTGCATGCAGTCGTATGAAAGAATTTTTTATGCTGTACTCTATGAACTTGCATGATGAATGAGTTTGGTAGGAAATATGTTACACTTACGGAACTTTCTGTTTAATTTCCATGCAAAATTGAAAATTCTATTATGTTTTACTGCCTTTTGAGATAATGCGGTTACGGTCTTTTTGCCTGATAGTTAGAAATTTTTATGCCTTATGATTTTGATATTTCCTATAGTAGATTTGATTGGCTGGTCTTTTAGCAAAATGGATATAATCAAATTCATTTTTGCTGGCTTTGAAGCCCAAAGGAGGACCAAGAAGTATAGAATGAACATTGGCTTTAAAATTGTTGGAGAATACCTAATTATGATTGAAATAGGAGAACCAAACGGACCCAACAAGCTCTAGTATAAGGGCAGTGAAAAAAGATGTGAATTAAAATCTTCCCAGCCGACAAACAGAAAACACAAACTAAAGGCATAAGACAATGAGATTGAGATGCAAGCTTCCTTTGTAAAACTTCTGTCAAATTAAGAGTTCGTTGAGCATGATCCATAAAAGAATGTTGATTCGTTTTTGAATACTTAGATTTCCATAAAGCATCAAAATGATCTCTTTTCATAGGCAAAGAAGATACGAAATACGGAGTTAGAGACTTTACTGAGAAGGAACCAAATGACTCCAAGGACCAAGAACGAGAATCATCATCTGAAGAAACTCCAAGAAAAGACAGACATCTCAATAAATTCTGAAAAGCAAGAATTCCCTCCTTAAGAAATTGTCAAAATATAATATTCGAAGAACAATGAGAAGCATCCCCAAAATCTGAAACCGAACTTATATCTCTTCACCTAATCTTAATAAAACGTAATTGGTATGCAATTAACAAATTTAGACAAAATTGACAACAGTGAGATTTTTTAAAGTTATTTTTTTGTTTGTTAAAATTAGTGAATAAATACCAAAGTTTGAATGAAAGGTAAAAATTGTGCCTCAAGAATTTTTTCAGTTAAAAGTCTATGCAAAGACATTGAGTATGAGGTGGAGATCTTAGGCGGGAATTGTTTGCGTTTCACGAACTTTTCTATTTTGATAATAGTGGCTCCAAGGGTATAATTTATGCATCTAGAAACATTAAACTAGGGGATCCTATATCTCCATGTTTGTGCTTCTTAGTTTCTAGGGGTATGGATAGGAGTTTTGTTGAGGGCTTTGGGATAAGGAGAGAGAAGCTTAGCTTAATGTTTATAGTTTGTTGATACCATTTTTTTCTGGTGTAGTTTATTTATTTATTTATTATTATTATTTTTCGAGTTCAACAATATGCAGAGTGAGGAATTCCATCCCTTGATCTCTTAGTGTATGGTACATGTTTTATACTAGTCGAGCTATGTTCATGTTGGTTTGCGTATAATTTAGGTTGGTTTGGCAGTCCAGTTATAGAATTTTGTGACAAGAATGAAACACAAAAAAATTGCAACTGTAACATTAATGTGGATCCCTACAATTTTAGTAGCTAAATTAATAGATACTCCTAAAGGGAGTGGAAGCAACCAAATAATGTTTAGGGAGTGGAACCAAATAGTTTGTGCAAGATTATTACTTTCTAGGGTGATCTTTTCAAATATATCTTCTTAATTGCAACTCTACCAATCGGAATATATTTTTTGTAACTTCCTTAATTTTGGAGATGGGTTGATAGCTTCACTCTCCTATCGCTTTTTTGTACTCATCATTACTTCGATGGAATTTTTATTTCATTAAAGATACTACTAAGGAAATTGGAACATCCTCTGATTGACAAGAATTAAAGAAATTGAGTAATAACAAAAAACAAAAATAAAAATAAAAAGGGAGAAAGAAGAAAAAGCTCAAAGTTGACTCCCAAAATGAAATAAGGATAGAGATGATCCCAGAACTACAACTACACGTTTACCCCCTTGTTATTATTGAAAACGCCATATCACCCCCTTCGGTGAAGGCATAACTTGTCTTTTTGGGAGTCTGGTTATAGATTTTTTTTTTTTTTTTTTTTTTTTTTTTTTTTTTTTTTTGTAACTATCAGTTTAGTCTTATTCTTTTTGATCGAGATCCCTTTTTGTAATTAGGCGTGGGGTTGTTTGTTTTTTTGTATGCCTTTGTATATCATTTCATCCTTCTCAATAAATATTTGGTTTCTCCCCCCCCCCCCCCCCCCCCCCCCCCCCAAAAAAAAAAAAAAAAGAGAGAGAAGAAAACCAGAGACATGATTTGTAATTCAGTTTAAACCCTCGCAAATTAAATTTTTGTAAATAAGATATTCGTACTCAACTAGCAGGTTTGCATGTTGTTGAGCCATCTCACCATATATGAGCGGGTTAATGGCTCTTCTTATTGCTATGCTAAAGACTTAAGTTCCTTTCTCTCACAGGTTTAACTTGTCATTCCATGAGACCGTGGACGATGAAAATGACGTAGAGATTGACAATGATGAAAGTGGAAGGCCTTGCTTTTCTTCTATATCTAAAGGTGCAGGAAGTCTAGACAAGGAACTTGCTGCCAGTGGGTTCACACGAAAGGATCAGGAAGACATTGAAAAGGTATGGAAAACCATCTGTTGCTGAGTTCAGAGAGATGGAATTGCAGTATATTGTCTAATTTTGGTACGGCCTCAAGTTTCTATTGATGGTTGCTGGTATGCAATATTAGATACACATCTCTCATGCGTAATGTTGAACATACGGCCAATATATCAGTAAATTCTTGTCCTTAGTAACAATAAGTGACCTCGAGTTTTTCGCAAAACTATGTGATGATTATATCTCCCATGTCAAAGTTCATCGTGTGGATTTAAAATTGTTTTGACCACATATGTGATTAACCAGTTCATTCTGAATTGCTTGACGATTACGACATTTGACTATTTGATATTGGTACAATATGTAGTTTATTGAAGGCGGACTCGAGGAAGATGCAGATTCTGGCGATGAAGAAGCTGAAAGCTCTAAGTTGAATGAAATGGACACCAATGCAGTGGAACATTTACACATATCAGTTGAGGTATTCTTTTTATCACTGTGCTTAAACTAAGTTCGAAATTTTGGAGTATCTTTCAATCAAATTTAATCTTCATCTTCTCTTGATGTCATAAAAGTCTAAATGTATCTGTTTTATTTGTATTTCATAGGAGACCTTGAGTGGTGATGAAAATGTAGAGTTGCAGGGGAACCATGAAGCATGTCTGAATGATGCATCTGAGAATGACTTAGATTCAAATGTATTATTTCTAACTTATACTATCGTTCTTTTACTTGCTTATGTGGTTGAAGATCTAATTTATGGCATGTCTGCTATGCTCTCTCTCGACCCATCCCCCGCTCCTCCACCATCTTCCTCCTTGACGTTCGTCAATCACAAACCTCTGTCCACCCTCTTATCCTCAGCTCGATGAACCTTCTTCAACTCTGTGATAAGTGTAAACAGTATACAATAGACATAGGCCATAATTATAGAGGGGAGAAAACATAAATCACAAAAACCACCAAGAATTGCACCTTCTTCATCTCCATTTATCGATCCCTTTGACCATTGCTGGTAGATTGCTTCACGGATCTCCAGCATGCACGGCTGAACCGACATTTCTTCAAAGAATCCATCCCTAAATGATGAACAAACCTTATGATTGGAAAATAAATCGAATCAAAAAGACTTCTTGAGGTAGCAAAACTAGACAACAATGGTGGGCTGAACAAACATATAGTTCCAATCAGTGTTGGCACCTTGTACATTTAATAGCTACTTAAGTATAACTTTTCTTTATAGTTTTAGAAGGCGATCGCTTAGGTTCTAAGTCTGCTCATGGATGATGTGTATAATGCTAAATCATAATTGATCTTCATCTCCTCTTTTCTTAGCAGAACCAAGAAGCAAATGAAACTGGAATCTTGGAGAATGGCTCAAGTGAAACGGTATTAATCCTTAAAATTTACGCCGCCAATTATTTATTTATTATTACTATTATTATTGTTTTGCATGAAATTGGTTTTAGGCTATATACTTGCATAGGTTATGCTGCTTTGGCAATATCGCCAATACATTTTGAGAATTTATGAATGTCAGTCCATAGATAGTGGAGAAGATATTAAGCACACGTCCTTTAAATGATATCCACAGTCATGTAACCATCCGATGTTCTAGTGATCGTTAGTGTAACCGTCCAAGCCAACCGCTAGCAGATATTGTCTTTTTTGGGCTTCTCCTTTCGAGCTTCCCCTCAAGGTTTTTAAATCGCGTCTGCTAGGGAGAGGTTTCCACACACTTATAATCCCCAACCGATACCGATGTAGGATCTCAAAATTTGGACTTATGAAAAGAGGGAATGTTTTTGAACCATGATAGTCTTTCACCTAAAATTGAAAGCGTTATAGAGAGGAACAGTTGTCCATTAAAATTAGTCGATGTGGACTTACAAATTGACTATTAAACTTGCTGGAGGTGCTCGATAGTTTAAAAGCTAGCGACGTTTGGAGATGGCCTCAAAGATGTTCTATGTTCAAGCCCTCGAGTTTAAGACTGAATAATTTAGAACCTTCGTTGTCTAGTCTTTAGTCTCAGGGTGGTGGCCAAGTATTAGCAAAGGTAGCATTTGATGTCTCTATTTGTCTGCAGAGGGATGATGAAGGTGAGGCTAGAGATGAAAACGACGATACAGAACTGAACAAACGGTTGATCAAGCAGAGACAACGTGCCATAGCATCAGCCAGCGGAGGACGAAAGGGTCGTGCCTCGAGAAACACCTACAAAGACAAGGGTAGGAAGTCGTCTAATAATTCCAAGCTTCATAAACAAACCGGCCTCTGGTGACGTTTTGGGATACTTGATGCTCACATACATCCTCACATTGTGTCAATTTTGTCCTCGTGCTTTAATAAAATTTCTGTTTCGGTTTTGGTTTCGGTTTTATCCCTATGTTTTGGTTATACTCGAGGCTAGAAGCCTTCTCATTTTTCTTATGTAGCATTTGACATAATGATTAAAGTATACCGACAAAAATAGTATTGGATACGTATATATAATGAATTAGATGCATTTGGTTTTTAGAAATTAATATATATCACTATATATATATTGTCTATTGCAAATGTCTGCGTTTCTTTAGAAATTAATATGAATCACTAGAAAATGCAAGGTGTGATTAATAGGTTCTTAAAATATATATAAAAAAAATGGTTTGAAACAGAAATGTAATTAAAATAATAATCAAAATTAAAATGTTGATTAGGCAATGAAAGCTTAACTAATGTTGGGTAAGATTGATCTATACATTTGTGAAGGATGATATAATCTCCATTAAAAATCTAAAACTTTATGAAAATGTCTTGCTTCCTAAATGATATTTGTCTCATCTTTATTTCTTTATTTTTTTTTTTAATTTTCGTCTTCTTTTCTCTCTCCTCCTCTCTTTCGTTTTTCCTCGGGTTTAAAACCTTAATGCAAGGAGAGAGATGGTCTATTATTACTTGCAGGAGTTTAGAGAACGGGGAAGTCCTTTATAGAGAAGTCGACTAGAAGAATCAGATTGCTGACCTGAGAGAAGACCTCTTTCGTGAAAGATGACCTAATTTTTTTTTTTTTTTTTGTTTCTTTTTTCAGGGGCCCATAACGCTAAAAGGTGAGGGAGAAGCGAGTCAAACTTTTGATTGACCTGGAAACATAACAAATTCTCGGGGTTACAACATTTTTCCTCCCTTTGTCTCTCTCAACTCCATCTTCTTTTCCTTTCTTCTCCTACGTCTTTGTCTTCGTCTCCTTCTCTCTCTTATTATCCAGATTGAGGGTCAAAACGATCATTTATGAGTCGAATGATCAAATAAGCAATCTTCTAGCATGTATACTTCAAAAAGTTGCACAATGAAAAAAAAAAAAATTCATTTTGGTCAATTAAGTTCAAAGTTATGATCTCTCAAAGTTCAATCCTAACATTTCAGTTTAATTTATATCATGGTTGAAAAAAAATCCGTGGTCAATTAGGTAAAACGGACTTATATTAAGAGATATGACCAAAATATGATCTTAGTGTACCATCGATCTTACAATACAACCCTAAATCATACAATAAGATCTTGGAATAATCCTAGATGAAATTGTATGATCAAGAGCGCATACTAAGATTGTATTTTGGCTATCTCTCTCGATGTAAGTCTATTTTTGCTTTAATATTCTTTCCAGCCTTGCCTATATGATTAAAAAAAATCTTAAAACATCGTGACTTTTTATTTTCTTGAATGCCAAAAGGATCTAAGTTTAAACTTCAAGAGACACTTCCGACTCAATTGGCCAAATTGGATATATATATATTTTTAATTTCGTGTAACTTTTCGAGAATACGTGTTAGAAGGTAGCTTATCCTTAATACCTAATCAGATGGTCAATCCGTGTTGTAATGTGACATATGACTAACTATATAAACTTAGACAATAGTGATGAAATCATTAATAGCTGACCCACATAGATAGTTTGGTGAGTTTGACCGTCTTTAACTAGTTGCACACCTAGACTAGTTAAGCTCAGAAGTATGATTGTTATATTTCAAGGTGAGTATGAAGGAATGATCAAGATTCAATATGTGCTAAGTATCAAGATCCCAATATTTTATTACGTTTAAGTAAATGTGGCCCTACAAGTTGGCTACTTACCGAGTACTTTTATATTTACCCATGCTACTCTTTTCTTTTTAGCTGATACCTGAGTTTCCATGGCTTATGAGTTAGGTCATAGTAGCCATTGTTCATGTTTTTCTCAGTGGAGATCTCACGATCCACCTCCTTGGGGGCCCAATGTTCTCCTCGCACACCGTCCGGTGTCTGGCTCTGATACCATTTGTAACATTCCAAGTCCACCGCTAGCAAATATTGTCATCTTTGGATTTTTTCTTTCGGGCTTCCCTCAAGGTTTTAAAACGCGTCTATTAAGGAGAAGTTTCCACACCCTTATAAGAAATGTTTCGTTCCCCTCTTCAACTGATATGGGATCTCACAAACTACCATTTAGAACTAACTAAATTGTTCAGGTTGTAAATTTTTCAACTCAAACAAATGAAACATTTGGGTTGAATTAGTTCGAGTTGGTGGGGTCATTTATTTATTTTTTTTAAAAAAAGTGAAAGGTTCATATTTAAATGCATTTATTTATTTTAAAACATAAAATATTTTTTTTAATTGTTGGAGTAATAATAATAATAATAATAATAATAATAATAATAATAATAATAATAATAATAATAATAATAATAATAATAATAATAATATAATAGATGGTGTGAAATTACGAAAATACCATGTATTTTTTTAATTAGGATGGGTCATGACAAAAAGCTAGGCAAGAGGAGTATATGAATTCATAAATTATTATATTAGAAAGAAAACTATGATTAGAATATGAATAATATTATATAGATGAAATAAAATTATATTATAAATATTTTATTTTTATATAATTATTTACCAGAAATTAGATTAAGAAGAGTTTAATAATATTATAATGGAGGCCATTATTAATTAGCAAAAAAACAAATAAAAAGGGGAAAGAAAATGGTGCAAATGTGCATCGAAGTTCTCACCCATATGCTTATGCTATTAATTTTTAATAAATTAATTTAATTAATTAAAATAACAAATAATTAAATAATTGGTTGGTTCTTATCTATACTCTTTTTTTGGACTATAAAATATTTAATTTCAATTTTTTGAAAAAAAGATGCTTTCTGAGTATTTTATGCAATTACTTGGTCAATGCTTGTATTTAAATCTTATATATATATATATATATATATAATAAAATAAAATGGTGGTGGGTTAAAAAAATAATTAAAATATTAAATATATCCTCAATATTCTCAATATTGTTTTATATGTTTGATAATTTTATTTATTTATTTAGGGTTCATTCTAAATACTTTTAAATTTTAATATATTATTTTAAAGAAAGAAAATATTTATAATAAATAGCGGTATTCAAAAACTCAACAACTCAAAAAATTTGATCAACTCAACCGAACTCGTGTAATTTAGGTTGGATTGGGTCAAATAAATGAAAATTTTATAAGTTAGGTTGGTTTATGGATTGGCTCGGACTATATTAAATTAAACCGAACTAACTCAAATTTATTGTTAATTTTAAAAAATATATATTTTTTTGTTTATAATACCTATATATTTATTTAACTTTTTTTAATTTCATAATTATTTTTTATTAGTCATCCACTCCTCTTAAAAATAATTTTGAACTATTAAAAGGTAATTTTTTAAAAATATATATTCAAATTTAGTTATAAATCTTAATTAAAAGTTTGAAAATAAATGACTAATATTTTACTTTTATTTAATTTTTTTTAATAAACAACCGAAAGAGTCTAAAAAATATCATAGTCTAAATCAACCGAACCCACGAATACGTTGATAATAAATAAAATAAAATTTTGGGTCGCAAAATTCACTTTCAAAAGGCTAAAATTAAAAATAATTTAATAATAATAATAATAATAATAATTTTATTAATGAAATAATGGTGAGCTTTTCCTTTTCTAATCCTTTTTGTAGACAATTCCTTTAAGGCTTAGCAAACCCATAATTTTATTTTCTTGCACCTAAAATATATTATATAATATTGGTCATAATAATTACCATCATATACTTTTAAAATAAAATACATTTTTTTAATTTTTAAAAAAATAAAAAATGGAATATATTTTATATATTTTTTTATAAAAAAAGAACCGTCTACCCACTTTTAAATTTCGCTGGTAATTTAATATTATACGTTTCCAGCGGATTCCAACCAAAAACGCAAATTATTATATTATTAATTCAAATAAATTATTTAAAATATTGGAATAATTTATTTTTTCCTCTCTCTTATTATTTAATTCTTATTAAAAGTTTAAATATTCGAACATTTTAAAAAAATTATTAGGTTTTTCTCTTAGAAATCATTTACTAAAATATTATATACAAATAATCAAATAATATTTTTATGCAAAACCCATATACCAAAATAAAATATTAAATAATTAGTGTAAATAGCTTCGCTCGATGTGACGTGTTAGATGAAAGTCTCACATTGATTAATTTAGGGAATGATCCACATAACGAAGTAATGCTATCTCTATTGGGATGAGACATCTTGGGGAAACCCAAAGTAAAGCCATGAGAGGTTATGCTCAAAGTGGACAATATCATACCATTGTGGGGGAGTCTGGTCATCTAACATGACGTTCGTACTTTCTCAACTCTCACATAACTCAATATGCACCAATCGTGTGTCGTCTTCTGTACGTCTGTATATTGATGTCATAATCTTCTCTTTTCTTCATACCGTTGTAACACTCGACATATAACACAAAAATTACTGTTAAAAATCGATAATTTAATTTTGATTCCCATGGTTGTTGAGCTTAGCAAAAAAGATTTCCCAAGCTCATGTAAAATATATATATATATATATATATATATATATATATATATATATATATATATATTAAAAGATCTCTGTTTTTGGTGTTAAATTCTGATCTCTGCTATCAAACAACAAAACAGAGCTGAGTGAAACACTCTCAGTGTTTGTATTTTCTGTTTGCAGGTCAAATCAAAATCCTCCATTAATGGAACCTTTCATTTTTTTCTTTTTAATTTTGCTTATTTTATTTTATTTTTCGATTGAAAAATTAATGGGTTTTGTTTTCATTACAGAAAAATCCACACAGATTTATGGAGGGAGGAGAAGGGGATGCCGGAAATGGGGCTACTGCACCAGCAGGATCAAGTCCTCCGAGACCTGAGATGGCAGCTCCGGCACCGGAAGGTGGCGGTCCGGTGAGTTCTACAGCGGCGGCAGGGAAGAAGAAGAGGGGAAGACCGAGGAAGTATGGGCCGGATGGGAAGTTGAATGTGACGGCGCTGTCGCCGAAGCCGATATCGGCGTCGGCACCTGCACGGTCGGCTGTGATTGATTTCTCGGCGGAGAAACGTGGGAAAGTGCGGCCGGCGAGTTCCTTAAGCAAAACCAAATATGAAACGGAGAATTTAGGTAATAAAATTTGACTTTTAACTTTTTCTTTTTTTACCGAAATCGTATTACAATCCGACCCAAAATTATAAGATTAAAAATATTTAACATTTATAGCGGATATCAAAGTGACTTGTGAATATTTAATATTTAAATTTTATGAGATTTTAATTATGATATCCGCTATAAATGTTAAATATTAAATATTCCTAACCCATCTAACTCAATCCAATTCATGTATACCTCTGCTAAAGGTCGGTGTTGGTTGATTTTTGTAAATACTTAAAAATATTTTGTTTTTTTTAAGCAATTAAAAAATTAATCCTACAAAATTCTAAATATGATAAAATTATTTATTAATTAATTATTATTATTATTAAAATGAAATAAATAAGGGGTTATTTTTGGTTGTTATGAAGGTGAATGGGTACCCTGTTCTGTTGGAGCTAATTTCACACCCCATATCATCACTGTCAACACTGGTGAGGTAAGTTTGTTATGAATTTACTTCGAAATCAATCATTGCTCAACGTTTGATCACATTAGTCGACATTTCTATATTTCGATGTAACAACGACGTTTGATGTGTTATTTTCAGGACGTTACGATGAAGGTTCTCTCATTTTCTCAACAAGGGCCTCGAGCCATCTGTATTCTCTCTGCTAACGGTGTGATTTCGAGCGTTACTCTTCGTCAACCGAATTCCTCTGGAGGAACATTAACATATGAGGTTGTATCTTTATAAAGAAATTCTAATTTACAATTGTTTTACGAAGTGCGAATATGGTGATTGTTGCTGCTGATCATAAGACGAAACTCTCTTTCTTTTTTTTACAGGGTCGTTTTGAGATATTGTCGTTGTCGGGATCGTTCATGCCGAGCGAAAATGCGGGAACAAAGAGTAGAACTGGTGGAATGAGTGTCTCCTTAGCGAGTCCAGACGGACGCATTGTTGGTGGCGGAGTTGCTGGTTTGTTAGTAGCTGCAAGTCCGGTTCAAGTATGTCTCTTTCTCTTATTCGTTGTTCATTTAATCCATTTAGCCTTAGAACTCGAACTTTTAATTTGTCACCGAGCACATAAATCAGTCGAAATCAACCCATCACCTAATTTTTAACTATATAATACAACCAATAAAGTTATTTGAGCTTTTATTTCTTCTCCATAACAACTTTGACGAATTCAGGTGGTAGTAGGAAGCTTTATATTTGGGAACGAACACGAGCAAAAGTCGAAGAAGCCGAAAGAGGATGTTATACTACCGGTTTCTGTTTTTCCAATTTCGAGTGTTGAACCGAAATCATACATGACAACAACAACGACGACAACATCTTCCCTTCGTGCTGAAACGTGGTCACCTTTAGTTCCAGATTTGAAAAGTCCACCAACGGATATCAATGTATCGTTAACTAGTGGTTAAGAAATACCAGTGTCGTATTATTGTTCGATCGTCACCGACCACATCGTCGTCGAGCTTCGATTCGGGTAGGTGTTGTTCTTTGTTTTATGTTGATTAACAACTGACTACACTAGTATCAATTTTTAATTTTTGTTCTTGTTTTGATATATTCCTTTAGTTTTAGGTAGAACTTGACAGATAATTGTTTAGACTATAGTTTGATACATAATCAAAGTTCTAAATCCAATCTTTTAATTTGATTGATTAAGATTTTTGTTCATTTTTTCTCGAGATATTTTGGGCTTCTGACGGTAACCGCCCAAACCCACTACTAGTATTGTCTTATTTGGGCTTTCCGGACTTCCCTTTTAAGGTTTTAAAATTCCTCTTAAACTCACTGCTAGCAGCTATTGTCTTATTTGAGCTTTCCCTTCAACGTTTTTAAAACATGTCTTAAATTCATTTGTCTGATTGTAATAGTCCAAGCCCACCGCTAGCCGATATTGTCTCATTTGACTTTTCCTTTCGGGCTTCCCCTCAAGGTTTTAAAACGTGTCTTAAATTCATTTGTCCAACGGTAACAACAAAATCACACTGCTAGCGGATATTGTTCTATATTGTAACAGCCCAAGCCCACCGCTAGCGGATATTATTCCATTTGGACTTTTCCTTTTGAGCTTCCCCCTTAAGGTTTTAAAAAGTGTCTTAAATTCATTTGTCCAACCGTAACAACCCAATCACACTGCTAGCGGATATTGTCTTATTTGGACTTTCCCTTCTGGGCTTCCCCCTCAAGGTTTTAAAACGCGTCTTAAATTCATTTGTCCGACTCTAACAACCCAAGTCTACCGCTAGCAAATATTGTTCTATTTGGGTTTTTCCTTCTAAGCTTCCCCTCAAAATTAAAACGCGTCTCGTGATGAGAGATTTCCACACCCTTATAAGAAATGATTCGTTCCTCTCTCCAACCGATGTGGGATCTCACACCGACATAGTTGTTACTATCTATTACGAGAGCTGAATAGCTAAAAAGTATATATGTCTTTCTCTTTGTCTTAGGTTGATGGATCTTCTCCCTTGAAAGCCTATATAGATAACACAATCTAATTCAACGAACCCAATTCTAATTGTTTTATTCCAAAGCAAACCATAAGAAAATTTGTCTTATTCATACATTCATGACCATGAAAAGAGAAGGAACCGAAAGTTGGAATGCCAATAAAGGTCATCATTGAATTCACTCGATCCGACAGTATCCCATTTCTAGAACATCCAGTGCCAAAATCACTGAACGAATGTTTTGTCACAATGTTCAATCGAATTCATTGGCTCTACGCCCATCAAAACTAAAAGTAAACATGCATTGAGGTTAAACTTTTCGAGCATCTAATTAGCTTTAGATCAAACTCGACATGTTCTTACTTTTTCATTCTACTAAAAAAACGATTCTATATCAATCGAGAAATTCTGTTTACCATTAGATTACGAGTTTGTTTAGAACGGATTTTTAAGTGCTTAAACCTAACATCAATCGACACAAAACTACAGTTGGATTCCATAGCGAAACAGGATAACGATGTTTAATTCACACAAAACGGCCTTGTTTTAAGAAGGGTTTCTTACGATCCAAGCGATATAGGTTTAAATAAATGAGGAATGGGCAAAATTTTGTTTCTTTAGGAAAAGTCTTAAAGGCCAAGATTATAAAATTTTGATTTTCCTTCATTTTACTTGAACAACAAATAATCCCATATTATGCTTGCAAGCTTTCATTACTTCACAAAAACATACCCAAATTAATATAATAATTGAAAGCAATCGATAATCACGTAGTTTAACCATCGGAGTATGATTCTATGCATAATATACTTTTTTACTTTTATCAATATTGACGGGGCCAGTTTTCTTCACTCGAGTTTGTTGAATTGAGAAATTTTACAATTTGTCTCTCGTGTTATGTCAATCTGGATCTTGTTCACCACCTTTTAAGAGTAATGACTTTATCTTTTATACGTCAATCTGATGCAAACCTCGAGGAATCTTATGGGACAGTGTACCTAACCTCGATGAACCCCGTAAAATTTGTATGCTAGAGTAAACGACTATCATAGATCCTCTGAAATCTATTTTCTCTTTTCACATGCCTTCGATCTCCTAAGTTCCCTAAAAAAATGAAATTTAAATATTTAAAAGATTAGATTATATATAATGAGGGAAGTATAAATAGCAATGAAAGGAGGAGGAGTTATTGAAGAGAGAGTGAATGGAGAAATGGGGATGAGAATTATGGTGGGATTGGTATCTATTTTGGTGGTGGTGGTGCTTTTGTGGGTATCATCAAACCCATCTCACCTTTTTTATAGTCCTTATATCATTTTCTCGACCTTCAACTTTATAATCCTTCTCATAACGGTTAGAAATCACGAGCCACGACCTCATGAACAAGTTGAGATAATAATGGAATTTCTTCAATCTCTCTATTATAAGCCTTGTCAAGACGCTGAATTTAGTATTCGTGAGGAAAACGAAGATAAAAGAGAAGAAGATGAAGATGAAAATGCAGATAGCAACGGAAATGAGAAAGCAGATAGAGACGGAGATGAAACTGAACAATCGAACGAGGAAGATGAAGATAATGACGGTGTTGACAAAGATGAAGCTGAACGATGGGATGACGAAGAAGAAGACGATGAGGAATTGGTGAAGAGGATAGAAGAATTCATAGCTAAAGAGAACGAGAGATGGAGGGAAGAGAAGTTAAGAGACCATTTATTTTTTCAAATTTGTTATAGTGATTGAAATTAAATTAAAATTATGTTCTTCCAAAAGCCCTTTTCCATGCATGATTCAAAATAAATTTTGATTGTTATAAGCTGTAGTTTTTTTTTTTTTTTTTTTTTTTTTTACTAATATATTCTTGAATTTTGTTCGATAAATCCTTTACACTTTTTTTTTTTTTTTTTTGTAGGTTATAAAAGACTAAAATAACTTTTCATAAATACTTCAACACTACCATTGAAGTAAAAATTCGTTAGAATTTTGAATGAAAACTATAACCCATATAGAAGTATTCAAAGTCCTAATTCTATTCAAGGCCACGACTCTATGATTTCGAATCTCTTTTTTTTTTGTATAATATTATAATGGATTTTTATTTTAAGAAAAATTTAGAAACGTTTATGAAAAACCTATTCACTTAGAAATTGAATCGATAATCAATCACTTAGGTTATAAAACATTCCATGCGATGCTATTAGCATTGCAGATCGATACACTTAATAAGTTGAGCTATGAGCTATAATCAACTAAGCAACACAAAACCCTAAGCAATTCATCCAATGTCATGCTCTCCTACACATCCATAGTTGGATGTTAAAAGTTCTTTTATTTCGACCTAACAATCCATATTTTGCAGACATTACACAATTGAGTCCAATGCTCTTAAGCATTTTTGTGTGTTGTTCTTGAAGGAAACTGGACATCATACTAGACTGTTCTTTCCTAAAGTTAATGTAGTATCGTTCCACTTGAAAAGAAATACTTTCATCAACAAACAATCTCTTTATCCTGTCTAAAAATATATAAATAATGTTCTCAAACATGATTTTCTACTTGCTACAAGAAGAAGAATTACAAGAAACAATAACTAAAGAATGTGAGACTTCCACCATAGAGCAACAATATAATTTGATTTCAAAGTAACCGCCATTCCTAAATTGTGAGTGCTGGTGGTGTGTGTGTGTGTGAGACACATAATTCATATTTCAACCATGAAAAGTACCTAACAGAACAGTATTGGCACTTAACGAAGTTCCCAGCTCAACAAGAATGTCATTGATATCTGCAAAGTGCAGCAGCTTCAGGGTAAAAACGAAGGTAGTTTAAGGATAGAAATTCAACTCACAACTGATGGCATCAGCATGCAAGCAGTTGTTTCGATTTATTCATCATCTTCCAAAGCAGAATATATCATCCTGCAATGACAAATCAGGCGAATTCGGTCAGGGAGGCATTTAACTATTTAAGATTAGAAAAAACAACAAACAATAACATTGAAGTACCAAAATATAGAAAGGAAGAGGAGGAAAACTAGATAGGCTAGTTTGAAAAGCCGTCGCTTCTTTTCCCAGTTTAACATATTGAATATCTCTGTAACATCTACCAGGTACTGTCTTCGTAGGTACCTGATCACAAGAACAGACTAATGAGTCTAGTGATATTCAGATCATATCAAGGTGTGTTTCAGAAGTGAGCCGAGGATTTGTGCTTGTGGGTTAGGGTGAATATAGCAGATCCGGTCGACAATCGTTCGGACTTGGTAAAGGTTGATAGAAAGGCCATATGAGGTCATTGTTAGTAATATTATTAGATTCAGAATGGTAAGGGAAAATTAGTATTTAACAAAGGAGTTGTAACAATATAGGGAGTGGGAAAGGATGAATGAAGGTAGAAAATACTTTAGTTGGTTAGGCTTGAGAATACTCAAGAGGGATGTTCTAAGTACCTCAAATACATAGAGACAGCTAAGAGTTATATCACCAAAATATCATAATATTCGGAATGCTTACTTTCCCTAGTATACGATACGCCCGATCATAGAGCCAAAGGAGGATTCTGCCTCAAATATTTCGAATGGTGCCTTCACCACTCGATTAAAAACATCTTAAAAGTTGGCATTCTTAATTCTAATTCTCCTTGAGAATCAAGAATACCATTAGATATAGAATGTGATGACTGCAATGCATAGTGAATTAGTTTTTCAACCAAGGAAGTTCTGCTACTACTCTACACTACCACATGAATTTTCTGAGATGGAAATAAAGCAAGCTCCAACCATATACCTTACGCAATACATCAAAGGCAGTCGTTATTCAGTAGTCCGACAAAATGAATTAGATGCGTAATTAGAACCGATACATATTCTCTAACTAGTGTTCCCTATCACATCCCAACTACAATAGTAAGCAGCCACAGATTACAACCACATACCAACATGGTCTATGCTGCTCTGACAATAATCCCAGCCCAACAAGGTAGATCTAGCTTCAAGGATAATCCTCGAATCTAACATCTCGTGTTTCTTAAGCCATGTCAAATCAATGGGATGTCTATTTTTTTCTGAACGGTCAAAATCAGAAGTTAATATCCTATACAGTCAAACCCGTTCAAAATCATGTGTTTCTTTGGTTGAAAGAATTATACAATAAGAATCATACAAATTGTTCTTGATTTAGATCATAAGTTCAATCAAAGGTGATGGATGAAAACACTTACAGTCTCACATTATAATATATGTACGGTCCACATAACATTGACATACCCCAATGCCCTGTTAAAAGATAGAAGAGGCACAAAACTCCCATAGCAACGAACTCCGGCATAACCACTTTATTTATTCGAGAAGCAGAGTCATAGGGGTTGATATAATCAAACTCGAGATCCGCCAAGCACATGAGCTACACACAAAATAATGATGATGAAACAACAACGAAAACAACGAAAACTTGATATTTGATCCTGCATACGTAAAAAGCTCAAAGATAGGAAATTGATACGTTTAAATACAAAAGGGAAGATTTGATTGAACAAATCCTAAAATGTTATTAAAAAATTTTTTAATATTGCCAGCCTCTTGGGAAATTAAGCTTCTACCAACAGATATTCTGAAGATCAACATCATAAATTCTGGACGTAATAAATATTCAAACTAAGAATCAGTCAACATGTTATAATGACAACTTATGCCATGAAATAAAAGCAGCCCAAAGGGCGCAGACCATATATTCTTAAATTTTAGCTTTAATTATACTTCACTAAGAAAAAATGGGACCAAAAGAATAGGTATTGACAAATAAACTTACAGCAATTGACCTCAGAATCTTTTCAAGAAATTGGGGAAAAGCAATCGAGAGAGAAAATTATTAAAACAAGAAAACTACAAAGCATGACATCCAATTGATAATTCGATGCGAAACCCAAGGATCAATAGACGTTACTAGAGCACTCAATATAAATCCAATCCAAGGTGCACAACGAAATTTACACTTACTTTAAAAGTGCTTCCAAATTGACAAGCGAAGAAGAATATGTGAGCTATAACTGTGCTAAGCCCTAATATCTCCGAGCTGAACAAAGCGCAAATCGAAATCCTCATCTACTTCAAATTAATAATGTACAGAAATTGTATAAAATGTATCCGCCATCGAAATTTTGATATAAATTGTCTTCGATTGAAATTGATTCTACTTAACGAACTCGAACAGAAGTCAATGCGAGACAAACAGACGATGCAAGGTTTCGAATTTACCTGATAAACAAGGACTATCAGAAGAGCAACGAGGGAGAAGAATGATATAAGCCACACAAATAGATCCCCCATGCTCCTATTCTGCGGTCAATCAAGCTATATTATCAGTGATTTTTGGTTAAAGGCGAACAGAGAGATTGAAGCACCACCATTTCCGAGAAAGATGGCGGCTAAGAAAATGCAATAGAAAGAGATTAGGGCTGAAATCTCACGCTACAGTCCTCGGAGGTTTACGCAGGATTCCCGTGAAAGATGAACTCGAAAGTGGATTTGGATGACCGGAAGATCTCGTCGTTCACGAACGCCGCCGGATGTTTAGGGAGTCAAATTTCCAGGGACACTATTGGAAATCAAATTTTAAAGGGTTTTCTTTTTATTAAATTATACACAAAAAAAAAAACGAGACCAAAATCTCTTTTAAGAGATGTTTGTTTCAGTTTTCTTCTTCTTCTTTTTTAATTTTATTTTTTATTTACTTTTTTTTCTTTTTCTTTTTTTTTATATTTATTCAATTCTTTTTTTTTTACCTTTTCTTCTCACTATATTATTTAATTTTAGGTAATGATTATTAAAATAATTTAGACTAATTAAATTTTAATATTTCTATTTAAGTTAGGCTTTTCAGTTTATTTTTGTAATAAATCTTATTAATTATCCTCAAATAAATAATTTTAGTACAACTTAGATTTAAACATGAAAGGGGGTATATTTTGGAGTAAATTATATTAAATGATATATATTTAAAATTTTATACAATTATATGAACGGAAATCGTTCTATCTACCCAACAATTCTTAATTTTTCAAATATAAATATAAGACCTTTTTTAAGTCGGGATAGTTTGGTGGTTCAGTTATCAATTAAAGTATATAGGCTATAGCGAGAAGAAATGAAAATAATACCCATCACGAGTACAATATTTTTCAAACCACTAAGGGTTCCATTTTGTTGCTGAGAAAATTGGCACGAACCAAATAAATGAGAGATAGTGAAAGTATCTGTAGCAGTCTAATCTCATCGCTAGCATATGGTTCTGTTTTTTTTTTTTTTTTTTCAGGCTTCTCCTCAAGGTTTTTAAAACGCTAGGGAAAGGTTTCCACACCCTTATAAAAAAAATGTTATGTTCTCCCCTCCGACCGACGTGGAATCTCACAATCAACTCCCCTTTGGCACACGGTTCCAACACCGCCACACAACCATCTTCAATCGAACATGCGCGACGACTACAATGGGTTTGTAAACAGCATCACATTTGATCGATCGCTTCTTGACTCCAGCAGTTACCGTGGCCATCAGTTCAAGAGTTTGAGAGTTAAGTGCGTTGTGAATTTAAGTTTTGGATATAAGAATGTATGGATAATATTCTATCCCACCTTTTCGATTCAATTAAGGAGTTCTTTAGTATGGTCTAACCATTGGATCGAACAACGTTATTAGGACCCGTTTTAAAATTATGGTTTGGACCGTTACAAATAGTATCAAAGCTAGACACTGGGCGATGTGCCAACAAGAAAGCTGAGCTTTAAAGGGGTGGACACAAGGCGGTATGCCAGCAAGGACGCTGGCCCCGAAAGGGGTGGATTGTGGGGGGTCCTACATCGATTGGAGAAGGAAACGAGTGCCAGCGAGGACGCTGGACTCCGAAGGGAGTGGGTTGTGTGAGATTTCACATCAATTGGGGAGGAGAACAAAAAATTCCTTATAAGGGTGTAGAAACCTCTCCCTAACGACACATTTTAAAAACCTTGAAAGAAAACTCGAAAGGGAAAGACCAAAGAGGAAAATATCTGCTAGCGGTGGGTTTGGGCCATTACACCAAAAATAGTAATCAAATGTCATTGCACGGGACGAACTTCTATTTTATTGCCAGTTTTTGTTAATGGCAATCAAAGTATTATTTTGGTCACTACGAATGATATATGTTGGAACTAATCATCAACGTATAGGTCGGCAGAGTAGACACAGTTTCTTTACGTGTCAATTCGTGTCGAGGTAGGCAATCCTTATCTATGGCAGGTCATGAGCGAGAATATTTTTAATAATCACCGATGTTCAAATTGATTTTTAGATTTAAGCAAGATTGTGACACGAGAGTGACAAGTAGGGTTAAGACAAGCGGGGAGTGAAAATGATTTCTAAATGCTTCCTCTTTTAACATGTTTTATGTTATGTTTTGTGTTATGAAGCTCCTTGTCTATGGGAATTACAAAGCTCCTTGTCTATGGGAATTAGAAACATGGTGAATGATTGTGCTTTTCTCGTAAAGTTTATAGTGTTGGATTGTTTTGTTTAAATGTTTGCCTTCTTGAATTATTTAATTTGGAAACATTATACTTGCTTTTAAAAGCAACGATCCTAATTGGTACGTAAACATACCGTTTTCATTTAAAGCTAACGGTAAAGATATTGAGTGCATAACGAGAGATTTAAACCTCTAACCTTTTGACTAACCGTATATACCTCGAGCCAGGAGTATTTGTGGCTTGGGTTGGGTTGAGACATTTTTAGACTCAACCCAATTGTTCGTGTGTAACATTTCTTATCCCAAACAATCCTTAAATTTTTCGTGTTTAGTTGGTTCGGGTTATTTATTCAATTTGTTAATAAAAGTAAAAATATTTATTTATTCATTTTTCAGACATTTAATTAAATTTGTAACTCAATTTGAGTATATCTTTTCAAAAATATATATTTTAAAATTAAAAATAAATTCGAATTGATGTCACGGTTATGCTTGACAGATGTCCCAGTCTTCTTTGTCCGAGTCGGTTGACAGGGGATGTCACGGTCATGCTTGCCTAAAGTATGACAGATATCCCAGTCTTGTTTGTCCGAGTCGGTTGAGTGGGGGAGGATGTCACAGTCATGCATGTCCAAGGCGTGTTGTCAATGACCACATGACAGATATCCCGATCTTGCTTGTCCAGGACATGTCCATAGTTGCATGCCTATTCCAAACCCCTTTTACATGCTTTCATCCTAGATAGGTCTTTACCATTTCATATTGGGTCAGTACGGGGTGGAGATTCAACTCGTGAATCAACCCAATGCATAAAGTTTTCATTTATTCGAACCAAACCCAACTCAAATAAATTCACAACTCAACCCAAACCGTATTAGATTGGATTAGATCGATCATATTTGTTTAGATTATCTAGTTTTTTTTAACACTCCTACTTCAAAGCTGACGAGCGTATAACGACGTGCACCATAGTGAATTTGGAAATGAATCTCGAAAAAATCGAGCCACATGCAATGTCGAAAAAGGGGCAATAAAGGGTTGTTCGAGAAAGGGCAAGAGATCAAAACATGAAAGATTTGGGTAAAATTTCACATGGCCAATGCATATGAATTAGCATGCTTAATCATCAAACTTGAAGGCATGCATGTTCATATCAATTCATTCAAATCTAAAGTACAAAAAAGAAACCCATTTGCATGCAAATTAGTATTTTCTTTTCTTTTTGGCCACAAACAAAGATATAATTGAAGCAATGATCATGAAAATGCAAATTTTGAAATGCCCAACCAAGACCAACTTTTGTGTTTAGAGAAACACATGAAGAGCAATAGTTACCCACATACACTTTCCCTTGCATTTTATGATTCTCGACCCCACGTCGTTGATGTTATGATCTAAAAAATTCAATCAATCTAATCTAACTCATACCAGGAGTGTATACACGTTGGCTAGGATATGTTGAAAATATCTTTTAGACCAATTTCAGGTTGGTGGGTTGGTGGATTGGTTACTTCAGAACCCGAATATAGTTCGTAACCCAACCCAACGGCCAACCCTACCCTATGGTTGGGTTGGGTTGTGCTGCGTTTGGAGGTCGGGTTGTTCTTTTTAAAAAATAAATAATAAAAATCATACTTATTCACAATACATATGGTATTAATAACTAAAATCCCATAAAGCCTTCAAATATCAAACAGTTACAAGTCACAATGCATCACTAATATCTATTACAAAGGTTAAATATTCTTAATTTTTTTAAAAAGTACGGTTGGGTTAGATTGTAACCCTATTTTTGGGTTAGTTGAGTTGACCCGATAAAAAAAATGTCAACCTACAAACCGAATTTTCGATTTTTAAAAAATTCAACTCAACCTAAAAAAAAATATATATCTAACCTAACTCATCATTTATGGTTTGGTTTGGGTTGGATAATCTAGGCTTATCACATTATCGAGTTATATGAACATTCCTAACTCATATGAATTAAGTTATTAATTCAAATTATTCTAACAAATATATATTTATATATATAAATATAATGTAATTATATATACTTATATTTATTTTAACTTATTATTAACTCTAATTACTATTAGAAAATATTTTTTTTGAATTTTTGAAATATAATTTATTTTAAAAGTAAAAAAATATTTAAAAAATGATTTGCTCCAATGCATGTATTTAGGTTAAAATGGGCCCCACTAAAGATCTCTCACAATGAATTGTGGGCCCATTATTCATAATTAACTTTTAATATTTGAACTTTGGGTTCTCTATATTTATATAATTGAATTTGGTCCTCTACTTATGTCCTCTTCAACCTTTTTACCTTTTTTTTTACTTTTTTTTTTTTTACTTTTCTTGGTGGTTTAATTTTTTAGACTTCCCTTTTACCATAAAGTAATTTTCTTACCCTTCTTATTTTAGAAGTTGTTTCAAAAATTATATTTTTCATTTAAATAAAAAATTAAAATTGATGTGACGCATGATGGATTTCAATTATAGAAAATAGATTGTTTTTACCATTTATTTTATCTAAAAAGATTTTGTTAATATCATTTACCTACAAAATTTTTACCAAGTAATTAATTTAAGTGATTAATTTACACTTTACCTAAAAATATCTATAAATTTTTAAAAATTTAAATAACATCTTTCAATTTTAAAAAAAAATCTCAAAAATACCCTTAAACTTTTTAAAAAAAATAAATAATACATTTACCATTAGTACAACGTTTCAAAAATACTCATGAACTATCCAAAGTAACATTAAAACATTTGTAGATAATCTATGAAGTGTCGACAGACGGTTTTCATCCATATATTGATAGTAAAATGAATTTTTTTATAAAAATAAAGTGTGTTAATACTACTTTTAAAATTTTGTTGGTATTTTTTAAACATAGTACTAACCGTAAAAGTATTTTGGAATTGTTTAAAAAAAGTTGAAGGGTATTAATGAAATTTTGTAAAGTTGTAGGGTATTTTTTAATTTTTTTAAACGAAAAAATTTTATAATATATATAAATATTTTTATTTTGGTAATAAAAATGAAAAATTGATAGATATCGGTGAAATCTCGTAATCAAGCAATAATTTAAAGAAATGGTATGATTAAAAAGGGTTGTGGGGGATGATGTGAAAAGTCGAAAATAATCGATGGAGGAAAGAATGATGGTGTTTGTATCGTGTGTGACAATGTCATTTTAGTCTTTTTGATGATTGAGCGTGACTATATATATATCTAAATAAATAATAATTTTCCTATCTCTCAAAAAGTCAATCGGTCAAACTTTGGCGGCTTTTGTCGTTTTCTTTATTTTTATCTTTTTCTCTTAAAAAAATTATTATAACGGCGGAAATCATGAATTTTAATCTACATAGTAAAATTTGAATTCATAATTATCTTTTTATTGGTTTTTTCTTCATTGATATCGATTAATTAATAGGACTGAGAATTTTGAAAGATTTTAGTTATTTTAATGTTTATAATGTGACCTGCTAGCTGTGTTTGTGTTCGGTGTGTATGAGTTGGGTTGAGAGAATTTTTTAAACCAATCCAAAAATTCGAGTTAATTGGCTCGGTGACTCGAATGATTATTCACAACTCTACCATTTATTTTTTTTAGTTGAATTTAGTTGGGTGTAGTAATTTTCATTTTTTTTAATTATTTTATAAAAATTTAGTTGTATATGTATATATTACATTAATAGCTAAAATTTCATGAAATTTAAATATGAAATAAACTTCAATGTATCACTTAGATCTGTTATCAACGTTAAATATTTTTTATTTTCACAGTAATCTTAAAAATAGGTTAGGGTCGAGTTAGGTTGAAAATTCTATTTTCCAGTTGACCCTACAAAAAAAAAAAGAACTAACATGGACCAACCAAAATAGTTTAAGGATATTTTTGTTGAAGTATACTTAAATTTTAAAAAAAAATAAAAAATTAATAATATTCTTAAATTTTCAAAATGATGTCAATTTTAAAAATACCTTTAAATAGTGTTTTAAAAATATCTTTGATTTTTTTTTAAAAAGAAATTATTAATATCTTAAAAAAAAATTAAACCCTTAAGCTTATTTTCAAAAATATTTTTATGGTTAGTATTATATTTTAAAAAATACTTTTGAAAATTTTAAAAGTAATATTAATATTTTTACCGTCATATATGGACGAAAATTGTCTATCGTCACCTCATAAATTATCTCCAAAAATTTTATGTTATTTTTAAAATTCATGAGTATTTTTTTGAAATGTGATACTAACAGTAAAATATTTTTGAACCTTTTAAATAAGTTTAAGGTATTTTTTAATTTTTTTTTAAAAAATTAAAAGATATTAATGAAAATTTTGAATATATGAAATTTTTTTAACTCTTTCAAATAGTACGAAGTGTATTTTTTAAACAAAGTATAACTATTTTCTAAAACTCTCAAAAATATCTTTAAACTTTCAAAAAATTAAAAAATTAAAAAATGTCATTTACCATTAGCTTTAAAAACACCCTTCAACTTTTATAAAGGTTTTAAAAATAAAAATACCATTTAACTTTAAAAGTGTTTCAAATATATTATTTGAGTTTTCACTGTTAGTACACATTTAAAAGATAATCGTAAATTTAAAAAATAATATCAAAAAGTTCGAAAATGATTTATGGAGGATCGATAAACAATTTTTGTCCCTATATTAACGTCAAATATTTGTCATATTTTTTTTTATAAAGATAAAAAGTATCAACATTACTTTCAAAATTTTATGGATATTTTTTAAACATAGTACTAACACTCAGATATTTTTTTTTAACTTTTTTTAAAAAATTGAACAATATTAATGAAACTTTTTAAAGTTTAGAGTATTTTTTAAACAAAATACTATTTGTTCCCGTCTAAAACTAACTATGAGAGTGTTTTTAATATTTTTTTAAAGTTTAAAGATAATTTGAAATTTTTTAAAGTTTAAAAGTATTTTTGAGACGTTACAAAATTTAAGAATATTTTTATTAATTTTAACCAATTAGGAATAAATTTAATGATGGTAGGAAAGCTCGATGATATTAAAAACTATATAAATGAGCACAATTAAGATAATTAAAATAACGCTAAACTAATTTAATTTGAATGGTCAATTTATATGTCATTGAAAATGTACGACTACAATTATTAAGTTTAATTAGAATAACTTATCGAGATTCAAACTCTAAAGTTTATAATTAAAATTTTAAATTAATAATTATATCAATTTAAATACTAATATTTTTTTTCTTATTTTAGTGATATTTTTTGAAAAAATAATTTTAAACGAAATTAAGTGAAAATAACTTAAATACATGAGATAATTTATATTTAAATTAACTTTAAAATATTGTTATAATTTTGAATTCAATAAATAGAAATTAATTGTCTAATTAAACCATAGGTTAAATTTTATAGATTCATTACTTCATAACTCATAATTTCAAAATCATAATTAATATGAACTATTTTGGGTCTATAAACTGATATTTATAGCTACTTTTTCATTTTTTTATATTTATATTTTTTTTATGTTAAATTATAAATTTAATTCATAAAAAAAAATTAATATTTACAGAATTTTGTCTAATAAACTCTAGTTTTTATTCGGGACTATTAGATACAAAATAAAAAATTTAGTAATCTATTGAGCACAAAATTAAATATTATATGTAATAAAAGAATCGTTAAATATATATCAAATGGGCTAACTGGATAATAAATTTGAAAAAAAAAACATTTAATATTATAATAATAGTAAAATTTTGAATTTATCTTTGCCGAGAAATGTTTTCGAGACTTGTTGCCAACACAAATCAGATGGTTCGAAAAGCAGATGATCGTTGAATGAAAAGGTAATGAAATTTTTTTGTTCAGATCTGTTTGTTGACATGTTACATATCAAGAAAAATTAAGATCGTATACATATTATGACCCAAGTGGTCTCGTGAATGCAAAGGCTAGATATTTCATGATCGATGATTATGTACCTTTACCTAATAAAACATTTTTTTATTTTATTTTTTTAATAAGAGTAAGACTAAAATTTAAAATTAATTAGGTAAATGTATCTAAATATTATGATCAGATCATAATAAATAGTACGAGAACCTTGTATACTAAGATTAATCGATAATTGTATAAAATTACAATGTAAGAGGATAGCCACGATAAACGTGGACGAGACATTTTTTAAATTATAGGCTAAATAATATTGAAAAGGTATATATTTGCTTAAATTTTAAAAAGATTTTTTTTTTCTTCCCTAAATATTCCATGAATATATGCATAAAGGCTTTTTTTTTTCACATGACAGAGCTGACTTGGCGAGTGAGTATCATCCTCTACACAGCTGTACATCTTGGCCAACACAGCATGCCAGCTCACCTTAGTTGTCTTTGTCTTTTAGTTTCAATTTATCCTTTTTAATTGTGATTCTAAGTTATAATAATAATAATAATAATAATAATAATAATAATAATAAAACATACTAAAAATCTCTGGGTACAATAAAAAAAAATAAATATAAAAAAAAAAAAAAAAAACAAAATTGAGCTAAAAAATAATAACGCAACATTTTTCTGCATCATTACGACATAGTCACATTATTTATTTGTCTTCGCTCTTAAAAGCATTTTTTTCTCGAAGTATCTTCTCATAATAATAAGACGACAACTAAATTAATACAAAATACCCATGAACTTTGTGAATTGTCTAAAAAATAAGCTTAAATTTTTAAAAATAAAAAATTAAAATATACCGTTACTATTAATATTATGTTTAAAAAATACTCATAAAATTTTAAATTGATTTTTTGTAAAATAAAGTTTAAATAAGTATTGACAGTCAATATATAGACGAAACGTATATCTATCTCATAAATCATTTCTAAATTTTTTAATTTTTTTTAAAAATTTAAGAGTATTATTTATATTTTTTAAAGTTTAAAGTTATTGTAAAGTGTCGGAATATTTTTATTAATTTAGTTTAATAATAATAATATTATTATTAATAATATAAGCAGTTTTTTTCTTTTTTTTCTTCTTATGGTTTGTGTTCTAATTAACTCAACTTTTTAGCTGCTATTGACTAACGAGTAATTAGTAATATCTATAAATTTATCCTCTTTATTTGTTTTAATTGAATTTATTGGAATTTGATAACCTTTAATAATATCTGTTTAAATTACACTTCTCTCCCTAAGATGAAAATTAATGCCTAAAATGGAAATGAAACCGTTGGGATCAAGATTTTACATTTGATAGTTCTTAGCATTCTCCTCCAATTCTTAAGAATGAAAACTATTCTTACAGATCAACACAAGTCTTTCCAGCATACTTTGTCCTTACGTGGATTTCAGAACAATTTCTAAGAGATATCCCACGTAGAATTGCTCAAAGTAAAACACGTTTGTGATATCTCACATTGGTTGGGGAGGAGAACTAAACACCTTTTATAAGGGTGTGGAAACCTTTCTCTAGCAGACGCATTTTAAAGCCTTGAGGGGAAGCCTGAAACGGAGACGCATTTTAAAGCCTTGAGGGGAAGCCTGAAACGGAAAGTTCAAAGAGGACAATATCTGCTAGCTGTGGGTCTAGGCCGTTACAAATGGTATAAGAGCAAGATAGCGGGCGATGTGCTGGCAAGGAGGCTGTTCCCCGAAGGGGGGTGGATTTGATGGGGGTTGGTGGGAGTCCCACATCGATTGAAGAAAGGAACGAGTGTCAGCGAGGACGCTGGACCCTGAAGTGGGGTGGATTTGATATCCCACATTGGTTGGGTAGGAGAACGAAACACCCTTTATAAAGGTGTGGAAACCTTTCCCTAGCATACGTGTTTTAAAGCCTTGAGGGGAACCTCGAAAGGGAAAGCCCAAAGAGGATAATATCTACTAGCGGTGGGTCTGGGCCGTTACAATGTTTAACCATAAAGTTTATATAATTGAGCCATAAAGGAAGGTGCACTTTGTCGCTTTCATTTAGACGTGGCCTCAGTTTATTCATGTACGACTCCAACATAATGAAATGTGGAAGTGAATGGTCAAATGATGAAGGAGATAGTTGGAAATTAATTTTAAATTATTGTTATTTGTATTTATTTAAAATTTTATAAAATTTTATATATTACACTTCTAAAATAGAATAAAGACCAGCATTAAGATATAAAACCCTCTCTCTTGTAGAGAGGTTTTAAAACCATGAGGGTGACAGTGATACATAATGAGCGAAAGTGGATAATATCTGGTAGTGGTGGGCTTGGACTGTTACAAATGGTATCAGAGCCAGACACCGAGCGTGAGCGTTGTGCCAACGAAGAGAGGGGAACCAGACAATATCTGATAGCTGTGGGCTTGAACTGTTACAAATGGTATTAGAGCCAAACACCGAGCGGAGGAGAGATGAAGGAAGCACTCTCCCTAGTGTACACGTTTGAAAGCAATAGGAGGATAAGGAAATGGGCAGATAATATCTGATAGCGGTTATAACGAACTCAATTTTTAAAAGGACAGGAGGAGTATTATTAGAATAGAAACTTTTTAAGATTAAAAAAAAGAAAAGGAAATGGTATTTTAGGCATGTGAAAAGATTTGGAAGGGAGTGGATGGCATTCTTAGCCTCACTCCCATATAAATATTAGAACACAATAAACAAACATTGAATCCATAGGATTTCACGCTCTTCCTCTCCTTTCCTTTCAAAATTCCCGCATTATTTTAACTGTTTCTCGATCCTCCGCCCCTTTCCGCCGCTCCTCAATCCATTCACCGCCGCCCACCCTCTCTCCGCCGGATTCCTCCACCCAATGTTGCCCTTCCACTCCCTCTCCGCCGCCCAGCTTGCGCTTGGCCGCAATCTCACCTTCTTCGAGACCCTCTGGTTCAACTACTCCCATGACAAGTCCGATTACTTCCTCTTTTGCCATAACATTCTCTTCCTCTTCTTGATTTTCTCCTTTATTCCCCTTCCCCTCATCTTCCTCGAGATCTTGCACGCCTCCGGGATTCACAAGTACAAAATTCAGCCCAAAGTCCGGTTGCCATTTTCCGAGATCTTCCGCTGCTACAAGGATGTTATGCGCATGTTCTTCCTTGTTGTTGGCCCTCTTCAGCTCGTCTCATTCCCTTCCATTCAGGTGAATCTCGGATTTCGATTTCGCGATTTCTACCCTCTTGTTGATTTAGGATTTTGATTTTGAGATTGTTTTTTCATTTCTTTTGGATCATTAGATGATTGGAATCAGGACGGGTCTGCCATTGCCTTCTGGTTGGGAAATTGTTTCTCAATTGGTGGTGTATTTCATGGTGGAGGATTATACCAATTATTGGATTCATAGATTCCTCCATTGCAAATGGGGGTATGAGAATATCCATCAAGTTCACCATGAATACACTGCTCCTATTGGATTTGCAGCTCCTTATGCTCATTGGGCTGAGGTTTTGATCCTTGGAATTCCCTCTTTTCTTGGTCCTGCTATGGTTCCTGGTCATATGATCACCTTCTGGTTGTGGATTGCGCTAAGGCAGATTGAGGCCATTGACACGCATAGTGGGTATGGATTCTAAAGCTTTCTCTCTCTCACACTGTGTTAAAAGTACTTTTAATCTGAAGGATCTTGAGTGGTGGGCTTACCTCTTTTTTGACTACGAGCGAGATCTGCTCTATTGCTTTCTTCTTTTTTAATCTTGATTTCCTTTTCCTCATTATATATATATTTTATCTATATAGAGTTCCATCATTACTGTATGAATTTATTGCATGCTGAATGATTCATCCTACTAACTTGATATAACGAAGTTTGAAGTTTTTTGTTGAGAAATATTGAAAGTTTACCCTTCTTTGAGTTGTCTAGCATCAACTTTTTCAGCTTCCACATTCTTCATACAGCTGTGGGAAAGCTCGATATTCCTTTGAATTTATCGTAAGGGGGCGTATAAATCTTCTATGAGAAGCTTAGCCTAAGAAGCTTGATTCTTATATACTGAACTTATTATAGGGCCCACTGCCCCTTTATGCTTTAAGCTTATGGATATCATGTCAAGATCCATGATTTAACATGCTATGAAGTAGCTAGTCTTGAGTATTGTTATTTTTTTCTTCTCAATTTTGTATTAGGATTTGTGTGCTAACATTTGACTTTACTTTCTCCGATTAGTGGGACCGTAGATGTATTAGACTCTAGTTTTTAGTGAGGAATGAAATTGGTGTATGAGGAAACGAAAAACAACAAAGTGGTTGTGTCAATTTGTTTGCATCTATGGTAGGTAAGTACAATGAAACGAACGGGAATGTTGTTGTGACGTGATGTTGCAATGATATCGATGGGCAAAGGCAAAGATCACAAACAGGATTATAACCGAACCTTCTTGGTTCAAACATTCTTCGCTTCCCGGGAACCTTTAGCTCACGGCCCTTCCTGATCTTACTCCATTGTAGTTGTTTATGGGGCTTCACCTTTTCCAACTCAATGTTAAAAATTCATAGCCTTGGGATTGTTGGGAAATGAAAGGAAAAGAAAGAACAAGGAGCTGATGTGTAAATCTCTCAGTACGTTCTAAACACAAATAAATTATATAAACTCAGTTTTTCAATAAACCAACCTTATTAAATTGTATTGTTCCTCTTCCTCCTCAGAAGAATCAAAAGCAAGCTCTGTTATTCATGTTGGCTCATTCGTTTTAGAGGAGTGTAGAGGTAAACAAAAGTAAATTGACATCTCAAAGGGCCAGCTTACTCAAATAAGAATCCATTGATTTGACCTCCAAATTGTTTAGTTGGCCAGAAACGTAAAATAATTGATGTCAGGCTTATGGCTGGGAACAGATGCGGTGTCAGACAATCATTTCTTTGGTCATGTAGGACATAGCTTCACTCTTGGTGGGTTTCCTGTGGCTGAACATCCCTTTACCCCTTGGCTGAACTCGAATAACTTTATGTGTTATTATTTTATATCGCTGAAGTTTCATTGTTTTGTCTCTTTCACACAAAGATTGAGATTCGTATGCACATTGATGGAAAGTTGTAGTATAACTTTTGATGCTAACGAGAATGTCGAAAGAAATTCAAAAATGAAGAAATTCACAACAGTGATGTGAAGTCGAACTATTGACCTCTTCGTTCGTTGTTTTAAAAGTTTAATTATCATCTTTCATCACTTATTGTTAATAGTTTTCTTATGTGTTATGTTTTCTATGGATGTGAATGAGAGAAGTGATGGTTTAATGGGTAAGCCTTACTGCATATCTCCAAAATCCACTGTTTTCTCTCTTTACCATGTCCGCTTAAACTTACTACTTGTGAGATTCACGTCGATTGGAGAGGGGAACGAAACAATCTTTATGAAGGTGTGGAAACCTCTCCCTAGCAGACGCGTTCTAAAACCGTGGGGGGATGCCCGAAAGGGAAAGTCCAAAGAGAATAATATCGGCTAACGGTGGACTTGGGTTGTTACACTACTAGAGATGTTCAGGGAGGTAGTCCCAAACTAGAGGGACTATAATGAACTTTTAAAACTATAGAGATCAAGTTGAAGTCGAGTGCAAACCATAGAGACCAAAATCGTAATTCGATCATACTTTGTTACAAATAAACTACTCGTGAGATCCCACATCGATTGGATAGAGGAACGACTGCATTCTTTATAAAGGTGTGGAAACCTCTCTCTAGCAGACGCGTTTTAAAAATCTTGAGGGGAAAGTCCAAACAAAATAATATTTGCTAGCGGCGGGCTTGGATCTTTACAAATAGTATCAAAGTCAGATTCTGTACGGTGTGCCAGCGAGGATGCTGGCCTCGAAGGGGATGAATTGTGAGATCCCACATCGATTGGAGAGAGGAATGATTGCATTCTATATAAGGGTGTGAAAATCTCTTCCTAGCAGACACGTTTTAAAAACCTTGAGGGGGAAGTCCGAAAGGAAAAGCCCAAAGAGGATAATATCTACTAGCGATGTGCTTGTGCCTTTACACTATTGGTGAGAAGTTTATCATTTCTCTTCCTCTGTGAGAAGTATATCATTTCTCTTCCTCTTTAGTGTGTTCTGCTTTTCTCTGAGATTGTGCTTTTATGATGGAGTGTTGAGATCATCCCTGGTTTTATTCATACATATTATATTTATATTCAGGTATGATTTGCCCTGGAGTCTAACGAAATTTATACCATTTTATGGTGGTGCGGACCATCATGATTACCATCACTATGTTGGAGGACAAAGCCATAGCAACTTTGCTTCAGTATTTACCTACTGTGATTATATTTACGGAACTGACAAGGTAGTTATGCTGCTCTTCTTATAATTTTACCTCCCACTTCTTCCAGTAAAACCATGCTCATAAAAGTTACTCATTTGTTTACTTCCTCAGGGTTATCGCTATCAAAAGAAGATCCTTAAGAAGGTAAGCATTTCGTTTTTGCCCCGCCCCACCCTCACCCCGAAAATTGGTTGTATATGGTGTCGTGAATTTGCATTGGTTTCAAGTTTTATCCAACTTGACATTAGATATGCCCATGTTTGAGCTTGGTTCGATGGCGTGGCCAATATGATAAACTTGATTAAGCCTTAGGATGGCTAGTTTAACTATGTTTGGTTGGATCAAATGTGAGATCCCACATCGATTGGAGAGAGAAACGAAGCATTCCTTATAGGGTGTGGAAACCTCTCCCTAACAGACGTGTTTTAAAACCGTGATGGTGACGGCGATACGTAACGGCCTAAAATGGATAATATTTGCTAGCGGTGGGTTTGAGCTGTTACAAATGGTATCAGAGCCAGACACCGGGCGGTGTGCCAGCAAGGACGCTGGGTCCCTAAGGGGGTAGATTGTGAGATCCCACATCGGTTGGAGAGGGGAACAAAGCATTTCCTATAGGATGTGGAAACCTCTCTCTAACAGACGCGTTTTATAATCGTGAGGCTGACAGCGATACGTAAGGGGCTAAAACGGACAATATCTGCTAGTGGTGGGCTTAGGTTGTTACATCAAATCTTATATCATTTGTTTTTTTTTTTTGGTATAGAAGTTATGAAATAGTTATTTTTTGTCCTCAGCTCCTGTTCCATTTGTCAAAACGCTTTGTTTTGGAGGAAAGGACAATCAATGACTATTACTGTTGTTCTCGTGTTTCTGATCGATATAACGGCGATATTGTGTGTTGTAATTGTTTGTTGTTGGTGGAATCAGTTGAAGGAAGAAGTGAAAGGCAATGAAGGATCATACTACAGCACGGTGGAAGATGTTAAAGCGGACTAGACGATGAAACGGGGTACGGGGGATATTCATGTTTTGAAGGATGGGGTTTTTTTTCTTCGTGTCGGTAGCAACGTTACGTGATCTCATTACGTGGTCTCATCGATGAGGTAGTTAGGGAGTGGGATGGGAAGGAAATTAACATGGGGTCTATAAAAAGTAGCTTAATATATTGAGGCAGAGAAGTCAAATTCTCCAGTGGCTTATGTGTGGGTTTAACCTTATTGTGCAGACAAAACTGGTAATATAAATATGTATTCTGGTTGTGAAATTTAATGCTTTTATTGGGCTATGTTATTTTAAATAAATATATTGTTTGCAAGAATTAAGCATATTGCTTAAAAACTTCCTAATAAAAAAATATTAAATAAAAACAAAATGATGGGTTCTTGGAGATTAAAATATTATATTTGCTTATTTGAGTTATGATTTCAAAAGAATGGTATTCAAATTTGATTCACCTTTTTCAAACCTTTATTTATGTATAAAATTATTACTTCTAACAATTCATACCTTTATAAGCCCCAATATTTCCCGACATCCTCTACGACATGACATGGTCATGTTATTTACTCCTTAGAGTGAAGACTATCTCCACAAATCAACACGAGCCCTTCCAACATGTTTTTTTCACTCACATGCATCCTAGGAAACTTTGCTCCAAACACGATGAAGTTCCTATGATTGAGCCAATAAAAATGGGAGTCCTTCCGACATGTAAGTACTATGAAGTTCTTATGATTGAGTTCCAGCATGTGCATGTAAGTACTATGAAGTTCTTATGATTGAGTTCCAGCATGTGCATGTAAGTACTATGAAGTTCTTATGATTGAGTTCCAGCATGTGCATGTAAGTACTATGAAGTTCTTATGATTGAGTTCCAGCATGTGCATGTAAGTACTATGAAGTTCTTATGATTGAGTTCCAGCATGTGCATGTAAGTACTATGAAGTTCTTATGATTGAGTTCCAGCATGTGCATGTAAGTACTATGAAGTTCTTATGATTGAGTTCCAGCATGTGCATGTAAGTACTATGAAGTTCTTATGATTGAGTTCCAGCATGTGCATGTAAGTACTATGAAGTTCTTATGATTGAGTTCCAGCATGTGCATGTAAGTACTATGAAGTTCTTATGATTGAGTTCCAGCATGTAAGTACTGTGCACCTTGTCAGTATAGGTAGTGATTTTCAATTCTTTTGAGTCAATTCTTAATTATCTTATCCTTATCTATTACTATTTTAAAAATCTATTTATTTACATTCCATGTTACATTAATAACTAAAATCTCATAAAAATCAATTATAAAACATTTACAAGTCGAGATATTTTTTTTTCATTGTTCCCGGATCTTGATTTTCTAAGGAACTCTCTCAAATTTAAAAGTATGGTAGGATTGAGTTGAGTTGTAACCTTATTTTCGGGGTTGATCCACAAAAAAAAATGTCAATCCACAAACCGAATTGAATTTTTCGATTTTAAAAAAATTCAACCCAACCCAAGCTCGAAAAAAAATATAAGTTGAATAGTTTAGATTAGTCGAATTATCGTATCATATGAATACCCCCTAAAAGCTTGAATGTTCACAAATGTCATAATAAAAATAACTAAAAAGAATACTCAAAATATTGATATTGTCCCATGCTATCATGTTTTTCCTATTATGGATTGGGCTTGGGCTTGGGCCTGGGCTTGGGCTTGGGCTTGGGCTTCAAGCTACTTCAGTAAATTGGAAAGAAGTCCATATATTTTATTTACTTTTTCTACGTACATTTTTTAATGGTCATTTCGTAATTGTGAGATCCAATTTTGCAAGTTTAAATTAGGTCATTTTGGATTTTTTTTTTATAATTTAATTCATTTAATTTAACTTTATATGTAATATTCCCATTTAACAAAGTCTTGAAACAAGTTGAAATTTATCAAAAGTTGGAATATTAGAGGTCGAAATATTATCAATTTGAAAATTATCCATTAATATTTTTTTAAAAAGAATATATATAAAAAGATGGAAAAAAATTTACCACAAAAAAACTCGACCCTTGTAAATTATCCATGAAGAATCTTTGCCTTGATTACCGCAAAAATAAATGAGAAATTTTACGGGAATGAGAATTGAAATAAGAGGCAGAGACGGACTCCATCTCATCCAACTCTAATCCGTGGACATCTTTACATATTAGAGTGTGAGATCCTACATTGGTTGGAGAGTGGAACAAAACATTCTTTGTAAGGGTGTGAAAACTTATCCGTAGTAGACACGTTTTAAAACCGTGAGGTTAACGGCGATACTAATGGGTCAAAACGGACAATATCACTAGCGGCGGAGTTGAGTTGTTACAAATGGTATTAGAGCTAGACATCTAGCGGTGTGGCAGCGAGGATGCTGGGCCCCCAATGGGGGTGGATTGTGAGACCCACATCGGTTGGAGAGGGAAACGAATAGTATCAGAGCCAGACATCTAGCTGTGTGCCAACGAGAATGTTGGGCCTACAAGGAGGTGAACGGTGAGATCCCACATCGGTTGGATAAGGAACGAAACATTCGGGCGTGAAAACCTCTCCCTAGTAGATGCATTTTAATACCTTGAGGCTGACGACAATACGTAACGAGTCAAAGCGGAAAATATCTGCTAGTGGTGGACTCGAGCTGTTACCTACACACTTCATTTAATTATTTCTTAAATTAAAAGAAAAAAAAAAAACAAAATCACATGGATAACTTTTTGAATATAATTTTCATATACTCATAAATAGGCCTTTTGAAAATAGGATAACTTTATTCAAAAGCTTAACAATTATTGGGCGTTACTTTTGTACCATTACCAGACAAACACGTCTTCATATTGCCATATTTCACGGATTAAAAATATATAAATAAAATTAATATACTTTTTTAAAAAAGAAAAAAAGTACACAAATACGTGGCTCGCCGCCATTCAACCATTTTTTTTAAATTAAAATTTAATTCTAAATTACAATTTAAAAAAACAAAAAATAGAACGCTTAAATTAAGTTTCAACAAACGAGTTCAGAACATTTGGTTGACTTCATTAAAAAATATAAAACTTTACCCTAAATAATTTTTTAAAAAATTTAGCTAATCAATAGTTATTCTTAATATTTTGTATTTTGTCTAAAAATAAATTTTTGAACAAAATAAAATTTTAAATATAAACTTTTAACAAGATTTCAAAACTACCCTTAAATTTTATAAAGTTGCGTTAATACCCTTCAGCTCATTTAAAAAGTTCAAAAGCACCCTCGTCATTAATACTGTATTAAAAAAATATCAATAAATTTTTTACCTTTGTAAAAAAAAATTATCTCCTGACTTTTTAATGTTACTGTTGAAAATTAAGGAGGATTTTTGAAATGATGGTAAGAGTATTTTTGAATTAAAAAAAGTTTAAAATTATCCATACATTTTTTAAATATTTTGAAACCTAAACCTAAAATATTTTTTAAACAGAGTATTAACGGTTATATTCCGAATTAACGATAATAATATTTTTTAAATTTCTATAAAAATATAAGAATATTATTGAAAATTTTAAATATTTAAAGGTATCTTTATTAATTTAGTCATTAATAAAAAAAAAACTGTTTTATGTTAAAATATATATTTAAATGGTAAACAATAAAAAAGAAAGAAAAAACAAAGTGTTTTATTTTTTATATATTGAATTTTGTTGGTTTAAGACCGCAAATGTCAAATCCATCTTTTACATATTCAATTTCTTTTCTTTTTCTTTTTTTTTTTTCTTTTTTTCTTTTAAAATATTGCTAGGTGGATGACAGATGGGATTACTTGTCTACAACATCATTAATTTCCACCAAATAATTATAAAATAAAAAAAAACTAGGTTTTCTTGACTAATCCTTTATCTAGTCAAAGCCTAGTTTCAACTAAATTATATAAAATATTTTTAGGATTAAATAACGTCACCCCACTTTAAAGCATTTTATTTTTACCACTTTTCAACGTTAAATTGAGTTAAAATTAACGTTGTTCAATTATGCCGAGTGATGTAGCTATGTCGTATCAAATAGTGGTACATGTGATACAGATGGTAGGTTTCAACTGTGTCCCTAAACTTCAGGTAAAGTTTCAATTATACTGTTGGCCGCCAGAGTTCTCTTTCCGGTGAGTTTCAATTATGCTCTTAACTGAGGCAAGAATTATCTCGAACAAATTTTCTTGTTTAAATTTATGAGGTTTTATTTAGGGGCGTTAAAAAAACTAAATAAACCCAGCATAGTTCAATTAGTATGGTTTAGATTGGGTTACGAACTTTTAGGGTTGGGTTAGTTCAAATAAATGAAAACTTTATAGATTGAGTTGATTTATGAATTCTCCTAATTAGATTGAGTTGAACGGAATTAACCTGAATTTATTGTTAATTTTAAAATATATATTTTTGTGTAGGAACAATTACATATACATGTATCTATTTTATTATTATTTAATTTCATAACTTTATTTTTTCATCGACTCTTGAAAATAATTTTTAACTATTTGAAAGGAAATTTCAAATTTAATTAAATATTTAAAAATAAATAAAAATATTTTTTACGAAGTAACATCATACTTTTATTAAAAACAAAAATGTAAATAAAAACTATCATATGAAGTAACATCATTGTTTAATAATAATTGTTTGGGTTGAAAAAATTTGAAACTCGAAAAAATGGGTTGGAGCTAAAAAAATGTCTCAATCCAACCCACGAACACAGCTAGTTCTACTCGTAAATGTACAGGTCAAATTTAGATATAGTAATTAAGCTAGTAAATACACGAACCATGTATATTCAAAAGTCCACCACAAAGACTCGTGCTAAAATTCATAACAAAAATACAAGAAATAAAGAAAAGAAGACAAATCAGATATGACAAGATGATCTTTCATCTTCAACGCAATTGTCATGATCTCGAGTCTTGAAAATTCCTTTCTTTAGCACCTATGTCATCTTTTGGGCCCTCACCATTCGTAATTTTGATCTAGGTCTCGAATCCCATAAGTTTTTCTCTTGAACGGTTTGTAATTAAAGAATGTTGCAGAGGCATTGAGACACCAGCAATGACACGCCCTAAGCGATCGAGAGGGATGACTTTTGTCTGAAAGTGTCGAGACGTAGCATCACAATGCCACATATGAAATTGCAATGCTCCCAATATAGTGTTAATAACAATTTCAATGTTTCTTTTTTTTTTTTTTTTTTTTGAATATATATATTTTTTTGGTATGAATTCAATGGTCCTTTAAAATATAAAAATCATTCAAGAAATTATTTTTAAAATGGTAATAAATAAATTTACCTCCTTATGAATTCGTGACATCATTATTAGTAATGGATATGTTTGAAAGTCAAACATGCACACGTCACTGTTAGACTTTTTCACCTGCGGATGACGTCTTAAAAAATTCAGCTGAATTATATCCCCTCTCCTCATTAATTAATTAATTAATTAATATCATTTTATAATATCCTAAACATTATCTTATATCATTATAACTGAATATTAGAATTATTTTAATAATTAATTCTAACAAATTAATATATATATATATATATATATATACACGTAAAAAGTTATGGAAAACTGAACGAACATATAAATACAAAGTTATGATCCAAAAAATATTACGTCTATTTAGCCTCCTATTATCCATTTGATAGAGGAAAAACCACAAACCACAAACCACGACTCCTTGCGGATCATGATCGATCGATCTATGGTTCTAGTAAGGGAAGCCACAAACCTGACTCCTTGCAAGTTATGATCGATTGATCTATGGTTCCAATAAGGGAAGACCACAAACTCAACTCCTTGCAGGTTATGATTAATTGATCTATGGTTCGAGTAAGGGAAGACCACAAACCCGATTCCTTGTAGGTTATGATTAATTTATCTATGGTTCTAGTAAGGGAAGACCACAAACTCGACTATTTGTAGGTTATGATCGATCAATCTATGGTTCCACTAAGTGAAGACCACAAATCACAATCCCTTGCAGGATATGATGATCAACCTAGAGAACACCACAAACCCGACTCCTTGCAAATAATGTTGGATTGACCTATGGTTTCACTAAGGGAAGACCACAAATCACGACCCCTTACAGGTTATGATGATCGACCTAGAGAAGACCACAAACCCGACTCCTTGCAGATAATGTTGGATTGACCTATGGTTCCACTAAGAGAAGACCACAAATCACGACTCCTTGCAAGTTATAATCGATCGATCTATGGTTCCACTCAGGAAAAACCACAAATCACAACTCCTTACAGATATGATCTCTCGGTCTATAGTTCCACTAAATTAACATTAGGACTAAGTAGCTCTATAAAATTGAAGGACTAAATAGATAAATTCAAATAATTGAAGGACCAATCACAATTTTATAAGATTTGGAATTATATATATATATATATATATATATATATATATATAGAAACAACATACGTCCTTCCTACGACCCCCAACAACTAAAGACAAGTAGACAGAGAGTATGAACAAACCAACCCCAAATGAGAAATAAATAAATAAATAAAATAATAAATTCCCCAAACCAACCTCCCCCAGGGCGCGTGCACTCCACGCTCCCCTTCCATCAAATCAAAATTCCTCATAAAACCCTCAAACTTCACAGAAACAGTGCCTTCCTTTCCCCCTTCCTCCTCCTCCGACCTTCCCCTCACATGGCCCCATCATGTCCCCTTCCCTTTCTTCTCTCTCCTTCGCCGTCTTTCTTAATCCCCTCTCTCTCCTCTCTTTCCCACCCACTAATTCCTTTCTTCAGATCCGCCTCTCAAATCCCTCCATGCCGCTCTGTTTCTGATCCTTTCAATGGCGGACTCCGACGATGCCACCGCCCGAGCTGTCCACCGCCGTTACGAGGGCCTTCTTATGGTCCGTACCAAAGCCCTCAAAGGCAAAGGCGCCTGGTACTGGTCTCACCTCGAACCCCTTTTGCTTAAGAACTCCGATACCGGCTTTCCCAAGGCTGTCAAGCTTCGATGCTCCTTATGTGACGCCGTTTTCTCCGCTTCTAACCCTTCTCGCACCGCCTCCGAGCATCTCAAACGTGGGACCTGTCCTAATTTCAACTCCCTCTCCAAAACCCCTTTTATTCCCTCCCCTGTTTCTACTTCCCCTGTTTCTTGTAAACGCCCCGCCGATGATAGCTCCGGCGGTGGTGGGGATTCGTTTTACGACATTTCTCCATTGACGGTGGTGGATCCGTCGGGGGTTTACGGTGGTTCGTTCTCGTCGTTTTTACCTCAGCATCAGAATCCACAACAGCCGGTGTTGGTGTTGTCCGGTGGGAAAGACGATTTAGGGGCTTTGGCTATGTTGGAAAACAGCGTGAAAAGGCTTAGAACACCAAGAACATCACCTGGGGTATCATTAAACAAGGCTCAGATTGATTCTGCGCTTGATTTTCTTACAGATTGGGTGTTTGAATCATCTGGGTCAGTCTCAATTTCTAGTTTAGAGCATCCAAAATTCAAGGCGTTCTTAACTCAAGTCGGGTTGCCTTCGATCTCATCGAGGGATTTTGCAAGATTTCGATTGAATTCTAAATACGAAATGGCTAAGGCCGATGTTCATTTGAAAGTTACTGATACCATGTTCTTCCAAATCGCCTCAAATGGGTGGAAAACTCATAATCAAGAGCATAAGACCATGATTCATATGACTCTAAACCTCCCAAATGGGACTAGTTTGTATAGAAAAACTCTGATTCTTAGCTCTTATGTTCCTTGTAGCTTTGCAGAGGAAGTTCTTTGGGATACAGTTTCTGAAATTTGTGGAAGCACCACGGAGAAATGTGTCGGGATCGTGACCGATAAGTTCGAGGGGAAGACATTGAAGAACTTGGAAGATCAGCATCCATGGCTGGTTAATCTTCCATGTCAATTTCAAGCTTTCAATGATTTGGTTAAGGATTTCATTACAAATCTCCCTTTGTTCAAGAAAGTAACCCAAAACTGTAAAAGGGTAGCTCAGTTCTTCAACTTTGAGTCTAATATCAGAAAGATCTTCCATAGATATCAATTACAAGAATGTGGCTATACTCATTTGATATCAATGGGCACTCCTGAAACAGAGGAGATAGAAGCCATGACACTCTTTCGAATGGTCGACGACATACTCGAATCAGCTCCCGCAATGCAATTAACTCGCCTCGACGAAGCTTACAAGACGACATCGATGGAGGAGGATTTGATAGCTCGAGAGGTTTCGAACATAGTTGGGGATTCTACGTTTTGGAATGAAGTGGAAGCTGTTCATTGTGTGATGAACTTGGTGAAGAACATGGCTGAAGAGATTGAAACAGAGAGGCCATTAGTAGGGCAATGTCTTCCACTATGGGAAGAATTGAGAGATAAAGTGAAAGATTGGTGCAAAAAGTTCAAAATCTCAGAAGAATCAATGGAGAATATAGTGTCAAGGAGGTTTAAGATGAACTACCACCCGGCATGGGCGGCGGCGTTCGTGCTCGATCCACTCTATCTTACACGGGACAACACGGGGAAGTACCTCCCGCCGTTCAAACGCTTGACGACCGAGCAAGAGAAGGACGTCGATCGCCTTATAACACGGCTGGTGGCGACGGAGGAAGCTCACATTGTACTAATGGAGCTGATGAAATGGAGGACAGAAGGGCTTGATGAAGTTTATGCAAGAGCTGTTCAAATGAAGGAGAAGGATCCCATTACAGGGAAATTAAGAACAGCTAATCCACAGAGCAGTAGGCTTGTATGGGAAACATACTTAACTGAGTTCAAATCATTGAGGAAAGTTGCTGTTAGGCTTATTTTTCTTCATGCTAGTTCATGTGGGTTTAAAAGTAATGGCAACTTTGAAAGAATGATGTGTTCATATGGAAGCTGCTCAAGAAGTGTAGCTGAAGGTGTTAAGAAGTTGGTGTTCATTTCAGCTCGTTCGAAGCTCGAGAAGAGGAGTTTTTGTAACGACGACGACATGAACGACGATGATATCGAGTTGTTTGGGGTAATGAATAGTGACGATGATCTGCCAAGCGAGGCTGATAGATCATCTTCGTTGTAACATTTTTTTAGATGATTATCTATAGAAAATCAATTGGTGGGACATAGTTTATTGATAATGTTCTTATGTTCTTTCATAATTATGAGAGCAATTTCTTTTACCCTTTTGAAATATTTGATAGCGTAAGGTTGAAGAAATTACTAGATTTTCGATCTTGAATGAATGTTTTTCACGAAATATGTTTGACCTATAGATATCAACGGGGCGAAGCATCGATAGGAAAGTCTTCTCTGTTCTTGTCTTTCATTTTAATTGCTATATTCGTGAAATTTTCTATTTATTTTCACGAGAATTGGAGTGAGGATTCTTTGCAGGAAATTTGTGAAGATCGAGTTCTCGATAACAATATATTCATTTTAAAGAATTTTTAATGGATTATTTTTATTTTTCAATATAATTTCTATTAAAAAATGTAAAAAATCGGGATAAATTCAATAAGATTTCATAAAAAATATATATATATAAAAAATTCAACGTCATTTCTAAAAACTCAAATTTTACAGTTTTTCTCATTTTAAAAAATACTAAGCTTTTACGACTTAGTTTATAATATATATATATATATATATTTATTTATTTATGTAGCTCTATCACATAAATAAGCTGATTTAGGAACCGTAGTGGGTGGAAAGTACACACTGAATCTTGCATTCAACCAATGTTTATTGAAACTAACGTGTACGTGAATGCTCGCTTCCTTACTTCAGTATGAGGATTCTCGATATATTGATCCCCTATCAACTCATGATATTATTTCAGTATGTTCTTGGTCGGAGTGGTATATATTCTCTGAGCAACGAAGTTAGGGCTATCGAGTTGGGTTTCGTTACGCATTGCAGCTTTGTTGGGATCTTGGATGGCAGTCGGGTCCACTTCGAGAATGGCTTGGGGTACTAGTGCCCAAAATGAAAAAGCATCTACTACAACGGACATGGTGAGCATAAGATCGAGGGAGCTCTTATAAGGATAGTGAATAAGGTATGAAACCCAATATGAAAACATATCCACTAAACCTCGATCAGGTATTTCTCGAAAGATCCTTCTAGCTCGTGCTGCACAAATTAAGACAGGGATTGAGAAGAAAATCTCTCCTCATTCTCTACCCTGTTCGAGGCGAGTCTCGTAGATTAAATGAACATCTCACTGTATAGGAGAATACAACTATACTCCTTGATCTTTAATACAGATTAAGCAATAAAAATGTCAAGAAATCACTTTGTTTCTGAATAATGGAGAAGAAAATCGAAACACGCCACTAAAAGAATCTATTAAGATAAAAGATGTCGATAAACTTACATGGAAAGAGTTGTATACACCTAGGATCAAAGTCATTAATTGAATGTTGGTTTTGAATGATACAAAAAATAAAAGATAGGTAGGCCAATGTGCTTATAAACAAAATTGGCTAAGCAATAGTCACTCAGACAAGTAAATCGTCGTAGATATTCGTAGATATTCATGTAGGGAACCAAGTGATCGTCCTATAAATGATATTACTGACAAATTGACATTAGTTGAAAGTCATTGACATATAACATGGTATCGTGAATCTTTTTTAAAAAATCAACTTTTTGAACAACGATACTAACTCGATCAAAATAGATACGAAGATTTATGTAGCGGTGTTCGTGCGTTGTGTTGGATTGAGTTGAGACAATTTTTTAGACTCAATCCAATTGTTCGAGTTATAAATCCAACTACAACCTTTTTGAATTGGGTTTGTTCAGGTTGTTCGGAGTCAACCCAATTCGTAAAACATCTATTTATTTATCTTTAAATATTTAATTAAGATCGGTAGTTCCTTTTGAAAAATTCTTTAAAATATTTAAAAATTATTTTTAAGGGTTGGTAGAATAAATAATAATAAAATAATAAAATAATAAATATATGTATATATATTTGTATGGTAAGCAAAATATATATTTTAAAATTAATAACAAATGTGGGTCGGTTCGATTTAACCCAATCCATAAAATTTTCATTTATCTGAATTCAACCCAAATAAATTCATAATCCAACCCAACCCGTACGAGTTGGATCAGGTTGATCGGAATTTTTGAACACTCCTAAATTTATACCGTTAAAAATACTCAACGAGTGGCTAAACACTCTTACCTTTCTCAGTTTGGTCCCGACTCTCATATCATACCCTTCACAAGACCCATGTGCCTACGTTCGTTACATTTGGTTAGCCTAAAACATATGTGATTAGTACAAATTCACTTGATTATGGATGATAATCAAGATGTTTTAAGGTATAGTTGAGTGTAAATCATGTGTATAGGTTTCCTCGTGTGCAAACATAATCATATGGTTGAATCTTATGCATCCATGTGAGTTAGTAAATGGGTTAATGATTTGCTTTGAAATTTTCCTCTCTTTGCTTTTGGGCTCATTATGCTCAACATTTAATCATTATTGTTCCATTTTTAAAAGATTGAGCTTATAGTTTTTTCATCATACTTTTATCATTTCACACATTATTCAATTCAAGGATTGATGTAATAACATGGATGATATGAGTACAGTTCATCTGTGAGATTCTATATTGATTGGAGAGGGGAACGAAGCACCCTTTGTAAGGGTGTGACAATCTCTTTTTAATAAATGCATTTTAAAATTGTGAGGTTGACGAGGATATGTAACGGGTCAAAGCGGACAATATCTGTTAGTAGTGAGCTTGGGTTGTTATAAATTGTATTAGAGTCAGACACTGAGTGGTGTGCCAGCGAGGATGCTGGCCCCCAAAGAAGGTGGATTGTGAGATCCGACGTTGATTGGGCAGAGGAACAAAACACCCTTTATAACCGATCCCACATTGGTTGGAGAGAGAAACTAAGCACCCTTTAGAACACATCCTACATTGGTTGGAGAGAGGAACGTAGCACCCTTTATAAGGGTGTGTACAACTCGGGTGTTATTGACCTACACTCTTTATTTTCACTACTGGGAAGACAAAAGTGTTATTGACCTACACTCTCTTTATTTTCACTACTGGGAAGACAAAAGTGTTATTGACCTACACTCTCTTCTCAAATACAACTCGGCTCGGGTGTTATTGACCTACACTTGTAAAGACAAGTTGGATGTGATTACATACACTCTCCAACTTGAGGGGGAGTGTAATATTTGGAGAATATATTTAGTTAGATCAATAACACTTTTGTCTTGGTCAATAACACCTGAGTTGTCTTTGAGAAGAGAGTGTAGGTCAATAACACTTTTGTCTTCCCAGTAGTGAAAATAGAGAGTGTAGGTCAATAACACCCGAGTTGTCTTTGAGAAGAGAGTGTAGTCTCTAACAGACGCGTTTTAAAACTGTGAGGCTCCGGATAATATTTTTTAAAAAAAATGAAGAGAAATTTGTATTGAGATAATAAAATAATGAATATTTGTGGATAAATTTGTATGGTTGGGAGGGTGGTTTGACAAAGATGTATGAATTGTAAAGGCTAAAAAGAAAGGGCATCTTGAAATGGTTGGTTGTTAGTGGAACATTGAAACTATTTGGACAATGATTTAAAAGAGGATCCATCCAACCACTATTTTCATCTTCATCACTTCTTTTCTTCGATATAAATCCATGATGAACAACGTTAGCTATTCATGCGTATTCGATTCTGTTTGAACACGGATTTTACTACTAAAACGTAACTTAATGTATATGTGTTCTTTTTTCTAATCGAACAGGTTTAGGGTTTTTAGAGAACTCGAGAAATCGTTTTTGTTTCAGTTGTAAACATTGCACAAAAGTCATATTGTATTCGAACAATGAAACTCCTACTTAGAAATTTTCACGAGACATAGGGGAGCCTTTTACGTCTCTGTCCCCGCCTCATCAAACAGGTTGGAACAAGGACGAGGACAGAGAGTATAATCTTCGTTCCCGACTCCATTTAGTTAACATGGAGAAATCTCTCCCTACTCCCACATTCATTCTCTGTTTAAACGGAGATTTTCCGTCACATTCGAAGGGAGTACTTGCAAGACCTCAGTCCTGCCGTTAAATAGACATCAATTCCTATTCAAACAGGGAAGAGAATATCATAAAATAAAAGAAATGTATACGCACTGTTTTATAAGGTTCGGGATATTATAAAAGAAATCTAACCTCATTAACCAGCCTTAGACGTCACCTCTATTTTGTTTTTAAATTTGAACATGATCGAAAATTAAATAGTTAGTTTGCTGTGTTAAGATTGCAAAGTTAACCAAATATATAAAACCCACAAAATAAAAAAATTCATGAATATGGTTGAAACTTGGTGTAACAGCCTAAGCACACAGCTAACAGATATGGTCATATTTGAACTTTTCCTTTTGAACTTTCACTCCGGTTTCCCAAGTCCACCACTAACACATATTGTTCTATTTCGGCTTTTTCTCTTGAATTCTCCCTCGAAGTTTTTAAGATGGGAGAGGTTTCTACACCCTTGTAAAAAATGTTTCATTTTCCTTCTCAACCGATATGAGATCTCATAATCCACTCTTCTTCGGGACCCAGCGTTCTCGTTGACATTCGTTCACCTCTCCAATCGATGTGGGATCTTACAATCCACCCATGCGGGGTCAGTGTCTTTATTGGCCCTTGTTCCTTTCTCCCATCGATGTGGGATCTCACATTTCTAAATTAAAGGATAAAAATTATAATTTAACCGCTCTAAACTCAATTATATAAACTTTGGTATATTTATAATTTTTTTTAAATATATTCTATTTTTATAATACTTTATGTCAATTATAAATAAAGGGAAAAAGAAAATACTAAAAAGCAAGTTATTTGGGTCAGATTGAAGCCCAGCCTAGTGGGGCAAATAGCCTGACCGTTATGTGGAACTTGTAAAATGACCTAAAAGAAAATCACCACTTCACAAACTTTTCAGTATTTTATCCATTTACAAGGGCTTTAATGTAATCTCAACCGTTTCATTTTTTTTTTCATTTATGGAGAAATAATATTATAAATGTTCATGGGCATGGACATTTGTTTTTCTATCTCGAGATTGGAGCGGGATTCTCCATGAAGAATTCACAACTATTAAAGATCTCGAGATGAATTATTCTCTTTTAGTTAATTAAAATGAATTATCTTTAAAATCTTTCTTCAAAATCGTTAATTTAAAATACTTATGGTCCCACAATTTCTGTGCAACATGGTCACTTCACTTGCTCCTCGTTTTGTAAAAGTGCAAACTATCCTTACAAACCAACACGAGTCATTTTAGCATTTTTTGTCCTCACTCACATGCATTTTAAGAAATTTCTCAAGAGATCACCCAACATAGAACCAGTTCCAAGAAAAACATGCTTAATCATAAAGTTCCTGTGATTTAGCCACTGAAAAGGAAGGTGCACCTTATTAGTATAGATAGTAACTTTCGTATCCTTTAAGCATTTCTTAGTTATCCTATCTTCAAAATCGCTCTCATTTAGACGTGGTCTCGGTTCATTCATGTTACATTCATTTATTTGGATGTCACATACGAAAAACGAAATGATGAAAATGTTAAGATCGTATCGACCCAGATAGAAAGTAAAAATATTTTTGTTTGTCTCCCCAAAAATGGATGGTTTTGTAAGCTTTAAGGCTGTAAAAGGCTAAAATAAAAGTTCGATTTGACTTATAAAAAGAGAACCTTTAAATTCATAAAAGGTGCGTTTTTTATTCCATCTCTTTTTTGAATTATTTCGACCCAAACAATCCAAAATAATGTTTTATGGATAATTTACGAACATTATGTTTAAAAAATATTTTTAAAAATTTAATAGTTATTATCTATACCAACAACGAGCATCTTCAACTTTAAAATTAAGTGTGTTGTTTGACTTGAAACAATTTTATACTGAGTAACCTCGGAGAATTTTCCTAAAAAATACACCAGTGAAGACAAATCACACTAAAAGAACCCGTATTGATTTGTAGGGATAATCTTCAATCATAAAATACGATCATGTCATAAGAGAATGCTGGAGCTATCAAGTGTGAGATTCAGAATCTAAATCTTTATTTGAATCATAATTCCATTTAATATAATATAAATAAAAGTATTAAAATCAATATAAATTTGATTTTTAATTAATTCTTAAATTTTAAATCGAGTATAAAAATTTAAACTAGAACAAACATATTTTAACTGTCACGTCACACGTGAAAATTGGATCCTAATGAGAGTTGACCAAATGCAAATTGAGCACTTAAAAACAAAGGCTTTGTCAGCTTTTTTTACTGTGACCTTATAATCCTTTCTATCTTTTTCTTGGACAAAATAAATTACCGTTCATATTTAACCTTTTTTTAGTCGAAAAATGAAATATTTTTTTTTTATAAAAACGTGAAAACTTTGATTTAGTAGATACATTTTAAAGTTATGAGACTGACGACGATACGTAATAGGTCAAATTCGACAGTATCGACTAGCGTTAGATTTGAACTGCTATAAATGATATTAAAATCTGACGTCAGGAAAAAATTTAAAATGTGGGTTTACGGGAATTACGATTATGAAGACATTCAACTAATACCCACTTTTATTTTCACACCCTATTTGCTTGTTACGTAAAAACGTGCTCGAGTATAAATAAAGTAAATAAAACATAACATAAATTTAACTTCGCACATTATTTCACGTAATGTTATTTATTAAATTATGGCTAAATCAATTAAAAGTTATTCTCGATCATATAATTTTGAAAAATTAAAGCGTTTTTGCCTTGGATCAAAAAATAAAAAATAAAAGGGACTTTCATTAATTAAAAGATAGAAAAGGTATGTGACAAGAGAGGAGCATTTTCCAAAGTCTATAGAGTTACTCACATGGGGCAATTTGCATAAAACACTTTATTATATACTCCTTCCAACACATACGACAATTTCTAATTCAGATTTTCAAGACATTAATTCTTTTTAATACTAACTTATAAAATTTATGATTTATGTTTTTTTTTTTTTTTTTGTAAAGTAAAGTTTATTAATTAAACAATATCGATAAAGTTTCGAAATTAACGAGAAATATTGAAATCGATATGGATAACAGCAACGTGTCACTAATATAACTGAGTCTTTACTTCTTTAGTAAAAAAGAAGTAGGTTTAATATTACTTATTTTTTTTATAAAAGTAAAATGGGTTAATATTACTTTTTTTTTTTATTTTTTAAAAAAGTCGAAATTGAATTTTTTTTAAATTTATGAGTATTCTTAAACACTATTTAATAATATTTTTCAGTATTCTTTTTTTAATTTTCAAAATTTAAAAGTGAAAATAAAAATATGAGAGTAGGTGTAAAGTTTTTAACTTTAACTAAAGAGTCTAACGGATTGGATTGTGTTAGGTTGAAAAAATCTTTAAGACCGTGTTAAATGGGTAACCCTAGAAACGGAATAAAATTTACAGCCCAACCAACCCAACTCTCTATTTTTAGATTGACTTGTTCACGTACGTTAATAACTAAAATCTTGTAAAACTCAAATATAAAACATTCACATCACAACATATCACTGATATCATTATAAATATCAAATATTTTTAATTTTTATAATAATTTTATAGGATTGGATTGTAACTTTATTTTTAAATTGATCGAATTGATCCGATCAAAATAATGTCAACCTGTGAATCGACCTGATTTTTTTGTTTTCAACTCAACCCGAGCAAGAAAAAAAATCTAACTAACCCAATATTTATGATAGGGATTGAGTAGTATAGATTGGTTAGATTCTCGAGTCCTATGAACACCTTTAACATTGCACAAAACAATAGAAATTAATTAAGATTTTTTTTAACCTTTTAACTAAAATTAAAAGTTTAAATTAGTTTAAATGGAGGATTTTTTTTAAAAAAAAAATTATAGACACAAAATTGAAATCCAAAAAGAAGTAAATGAAAATAGAAAGAAATAATTCCATTTTGAAGATTAATTATTAAGATTAGTGTGGTACCTACACATAACCTTACACTTGATCAACCCATCAAACGCATAAAATCCCGGCGCCACCATTATTCTCACCGTCGCCGGAGCCAGTTCTCTGGCTTTGTCACCTGCAATGTCCTCCATGTAAACGCCGTCGAATCTCACGCTGGAATCCACTCTGAATATCGGCAGGCTCGGATGAACGGCGGTGGCGAGAAGATGAACAAGCCAAACGCTCTTCGCTGCCATGAAGAACGCCTGCAGTAGCGGCTCCGGCCATGCTCTGTTCCACTCAAGCATCGCGATAATGTCGCTCATCTTCCGATCGCAGAATCTGCTGAAATCCTCGCTGAAATGCCTCGTTCCTTTGCCTAAAACTTCCTCCCAACTCAGCCGGTGGAGGCGATTGAACGACGCGATGTTCGATTCGGTCCTATCCGAAGGATTCAGGATCTGATTCGGTGAGTTCTTCTGAAACCCTATCGATTCGAAATCCTCGAAGAATGCTCTGTTTAGAATCGCCTCGAGATGGAAGATGAGTGAGGTTTTACTGTTTTTCGAGAGAGAGATTTTGATATCGTGAGATCGGAGGAGGAATTGAATCCTCTCGTAGATTTTGCCTCCAATGTGATGGAGTTGCATCGCTAATGATCGGCTTAATTGCCTCACCGACGATCGCGATTCGGAAACTGATGATAAGAAATTCTCGATTATTTTGTCTGAAATCGAATCGCTGTTCGTTGGAACTTCTAGGTTAGGGTTTCGCGGATTTGAAACGCATTTATAGAGCTCGGATTTCAAAGTATGGCAATAGATTTCAAGTTTATTGAGTTTCTTCTCCAATTCCGCCATGGAATATTTCAGCCTCGAAGCTTCAAGAATCGCTTCATCTCTTTTCCTCGTCGCTTCGATCAGTTTATGCGAAACTTCACCGAAAGCGATTTTCCAGTGTTCTTCTCTCACCGCCCAATCCGCTCCTTCCTTCATCGATTTAGGGCTTTTTCCTGTCAACGACGATACAATGGATTTCAATATTCCATTAGGACTCGCCATTGAGAAAAACTGCTTGCCGACGCCATTGTAATCCACCGGAACCACAGAGAACTTTTCTCGAGCATGTGGCCTGCACTTGCTGCAGGACACCGATCCACCGCCGCCGACGGAAGCCACTGGCTCCAGGCGTTTCTTGGTGGAGCGTTTGGGAAGAATCTCATTTCCGCCGTGAGAATGTAGGTGGAGCGGCGTCGAGTGGTGCTTTGCTCCGGCGTCCGTACGACTACTTGGGGTTGCTCTGTTGAACTCATCTTCCTCCTCTGTTCTCTCACTGTTCGGAATGATCTGTAAAACAAAGAAAGAAACAACAATCACAGAGATTATTACTCAATTTGGTTTCATGTTTTCAACGATTCAAATGAATTGAGAAAGAGATTTACAGAGAAGAAAGGAGAAGATTGGTAATGGTGGAGAGGCGGAGACGGAGAAGAAGAATGAGTGATATTTTTCATTTTTTTTTCTATAAATTAATTTGGCTTTTCCTTTTTTCTGAGCTTTGCTGTTATTTATATCTATGAACTGCCAAGAAAGAGTTTGAGTTTGTTTGTGTTTTTTGTTTTATTCTTTGTTTTGTTTTTTATTTTATTTTTTCATCCTTATTTATTATTTTACTCTTTTTTTTTCTTTTTTCTTTTTTTCTTTTTCTTACCCTAGTTATTATTTATCTTTTATAAATACAATATATATATATTTTTTTTGGTTTCAGTCGAGTTGAATTTTTTGTAGGTCACTTCGCGAGTTGACATTTTTTTAGTCGGGTCAACTCGACCAACCAAAAAAAATAAGTATTCAGTCCAACCCATTTCTACTCTACTTTTTAAATTATTATGAAAAAGTAAGAAAATTTGAAGTTTGTAACTAACGTTCGTGATGTGTGAATGTTTGATATTTCATGTTTATGAGATTTTAGTTATTAATATAATATGTATTATAGATAAGTACGATCTTTTTAAAATAATAAAAAAAAAACTCGACAATCCAATCCAAACATAATCGTAGGTTGAGTTGGGTTGTGAACCCTACTAGGTTGTTCAGCTTACCAACTTAATCATTTCAAAATTTTGGGTTAATCTAAAAGATTTTTCCAACCCAACCCGTGTAGGGTTGTGAACTCTACTTGGATTATTCAGGTTACCAACTCAACCAATCCAAAATTTCGGGTTAATCTAAAAGATTTTCCCAACTCAACCTAACCCAACCCGTGTATACCCTATCAAGACCGTGAATTTTAGATGTGCTTCATATGTCTAATTTTTTATTTTACGGATATTTTTAAAAAGTTCAAAAATTAAATGGGTCGGAATAACATGTATTAATTATAAATTATAAGTTATCTTTATCTCTTATTATTTATGTTCGTTATAAATTATAAATTGTTTTTTAGATACTCTCTTTACTTTATGATTTACTGCTTTTTTTGGTTTTTTCTCTTTGTCTTTTTATTTCCTTAAAATAACAATCTGACTTTTTAATATTATTAAGATAAATTAATAAAAAATCCTTCAATTTTATACTTTATCTATAAAAAAAATACTTAAAAACTTTATTCATTTAAAATTTACTATTAGTTTTGAATATTTTAAAATTATAAGGTGCCGATAAACGGTTACTTTTAAAATTTCGTAAGTATTTTTTAAATCTAGTACTAACAATAATGTCAAAAATATTAATGAAACTCGGCAAGGTTCCGGTCTATTTTTGAAACGCTATTAAATTTAAGAGTATTTTTGAAATAAAATATTAACGATTTACAATCTAAAATAAATAGTAATGGTATTTTTGTAATTTTTTTTAAAGTTAAGAATACCGTTAAAACTTTTAAAAGTTTAGGGGTATTTTTTAAAAGAGTATAAAATTTATGAATATTTTTATTAATTTAAAAATAGTGTACCATAACATAATTCATTAAAAATACCATTTTATAAAATAATTGTAAACCTACTTAAGTTTATAGGTATTTTTGAGTTAGTATTTAATATCAATTTATAAAACAAAAGTATTTGAACGTTCCAATATTAACTCCGAACGTAAGTAAAACATAAGTATCTGGATGAGCACTGATTCCACTGTGTAACTTTGAAAGACGCGTTTTAAAGTCTTGAGGAGAAACTCGAAAGGAAAAGCCCAAAAAAGACAATATCTGCTAGCGGTGGACTTGAGCTGTTATCGTTTGAAACGTTCTTAAACTTAAAATTTATATTTAATAAGTTTCTAACATATAACATTAATAAATTTTTTAATAATATAACAGATATAAATCGTTTAATTTTTTTGTCAAATAGATTAATAACTTATTAGATATATTTTAAAATTTAGTATATTATTAAAAAGTCGTTTGGTTGAAAGTTTTGTTTAGAATCATAAACATAACGATTTGATACAAACTTAAACGTTCGGGTGTTGACTTAGAACGTCTGAATTAACTCCGAACGTACCCTTTACGGGAAAACGGGTGAAAATATGCTTAGTTTTGACTGAATTTTAGTTGCATAGGACAAAAATTGAATGGGAAAAAGAGATGCAAAAGGAGCCAAATGGAGTTTAAAGAGAGGGAGTGAACGAGTCAGAAGACTTTCATAAATGCCTTACTCTTCTTGGGGCCAAGACTTTGATAGCAACTCACCAACCCTATTTATTTCTCTCCTCCATACGCTCAAAAATGTTTAACGTGTTCGTCGTTCGTCCCTCGATAATTTTTCATTGCAAGTTCAAAATTTATGTCACTGATAACTCTTATGGTTTTGAATATAGAATCACTGGCTTCTACGTTGTTCTGACAGTTTTCAATAATCTCTTGAAAAAAAGAGTCTCTATCGTCGTTGAAGGTTCGGAGAGAGAGAGAATATGAGACATCCTTCCCTTGTTCTTAATGAATGTCCCATTTAGAAATCTACACACTTCTAGAGAGACGAATAGAGAGAATGATGAGATGAGACTTGTCTCCTCGACACCCTTCTAGAGAGAGACAAAAGTTTTAAACTTGAATAGGTTAATTAATGGGTATCGAATTTTTTCCACTTACGAGCTTTAATATCAACGCAAGACTCAACGTGCGTTGTTCTATTAAATGAAATGAAAAGAAAAATGACCAAAGTTGGGTGAGAAGAAACAATCATTCTTTCTTCTCACTCATTAATCGAAATCGATAATCTGAATAGGAATCAGTGACTAACAAAGTACATTTGAATATAATTTCAAGTCATAATAGAACTAATCAGACTGTTAGACTTTGATTAGTAGAAAGTCAGCTGCCCTAAATGAATATCGTCATCTCGACTCTAAACATTGTAACCAAACAAGAAAACGAAGACATATGAGAGGGAGTGGAGAGTCAATATCGTCGTCTTGTCCCTAAAAAATGTAGCCAAACGAGAAAACGGGGAATTGGGAGAGGCATGTGAAGATAATAAATGGAGGCAATGGGGAAGGTGAAGGAGGAGAGTGGCATGTTGTGCCCTTCAAAATGCAAAGGGCTAAGGCTATGGTGTGGTATTACCGCTGACCTATGCCATCTAATATTTGTCTCTCTTTATTTATTACACATTCACGTGTACTTGTGTCTCTATTCTTCTTCACCATTTTCCTTCGCTTTCCCTCTCTTTATTTCCCTTTCAAACCCACCCATTTTCCACTACATTCCACCTTCAATTTATTGCAAATCCCACTCCTTCCCTCCACTCGAACTTATTCGAGCAATATGATAACTCCTTCCCTCCACTCGAACTCATTCGAGCAATATGATAATTGATAAGAAATTATTACGAGGGAAGTGAGATTTAGATTTTTTTGTTAATATAGTATCAAGACAAGTGATCATTTTAAGCTTAAATAATTCTAAACATGCAACCTAAACTATAGAGACTTAGCCCTCGACTAAAAGAAACGTAAGAACAATTAGTCCTAATAAGAAATTCGATTTGAATTTGACTTGAATTATCTTGGTTCAATGAAATTCAATTTTGAATTCGCCAAATAAAAAACTTTTATTTAATAATTGAAAAGATGCACATCCGAAAATTTCGAATTCAAAGATAATCCTAAAGATCATGTAGATAGATAATCATAAATTCAAATCATAATCCGAAACCCTCAACCTGCCATACATAAACAGTTCTCCTAGCAGTTTTGATCGATTTAAGCAGTTTTTTTCAATTTTCCCTTCCTCTCTCAACTCCCAGCTCTTCGATACCTACATACTTGATCATTTCTTACACCACAAGGTTAAACAAAGCCAAAAAGAATCAAAGAAACACATTCAATGAAATTAGGGTCTTTAAGGATGTGTAATAAAACCTTAATTTGACCACTAAAACTCCGAGTTTCAACTTAACCTAAACTCGAGTCCATCAAAACAGACATCTTTTAGTTACCAAAATCCCTCCAAGTACTACAGCAAGAATGTGGTGATTGCAGAACAACGTCCCTAAATATAGACAGTATCTTACTTCAATTTCTAAAATTGGCAATTTTCTAATAAAACCACTCAGTTTCATAAAATCACATCAGGAGAGCTGCTGGTCATGAAAAAAGATAAGGTGAAATACTCATCAACAGAGACTATATCGTTCCACAGTATATGCAACGGGTAAGTAATTATGAACTACACACAGATAAGGGCACCCATCTGAAATGGAAGAATGGGTTCGCAAAAGAGGCATGAGATCGTTCTGAATCCAGTCTGCAATTTTGTAAGTTTAGGCACTCCTGTACCTTGCATCTTTCCTACTCCTGTTCACTTGCTGTGCACGTGAGGGGCCTGGGTTACTCCAGCCTTCCACGGCTGTCCTTCCAGTCGCTTGAGGATGATGCTGAGTGGAGGGAAGTGCCAACCCACCTCTGCTTGTTTGACCGTTTTGGCGAATGCCACCAGCTGTCCATGGGGTGGAATGAAATTAGCATCATATACGCTTTCTAGCACCCATCATAAAATTCTAGCAGCCATTTGGTTCCATAGTGATAGTTTTGCAGATTAGTTTCCTTAAACTATTTACACTTCCTTACTAAAAGCCACTAAAGAAGAGGTTTCTCTTCTATATTTTCACTTATTCTCCTAAACATATATAAGTTACAAGAGGCAAATGGTCAGACCAATGTTCCTATGCAGCTTAAAACTAATAAAGTTAGGAAAGATTTTAGTCAGCCAGATGAGCTTGTGACCAAACGAACACGTTTGAGGAAGGGAAACTGTGTATGGAAAACATAAAAAAAGTAGAAAATAAAATAAACTAAATTCTTGGAAAACAATCTCCCTATATTTGCCCCATTTTCTTATATATATTACTCCATAGCCAGGAGGACGGAACTTGGATTTGCTTTCGTGAGAATATAATTAAATCGGCCCTGGGCCCCTACATAGACTCCTTCCTGATCTCTATTAACTTTCCTTTATTGAAATTAATAAAATTTAAAAAAAAAAAAAAAAGAAAAGGAAAAAAAAAAAAAGAACTCTCCCATTTCTGATTTCATTCCAATATTTGGTGGGAACACAGTTCCCATAACTACCATTCCTGTAGATTTTTTCATTCAATAACGAGCTACTTAGATTATATTCTCCTGTCTTCCATTTGGGTAATTTGCTTAAACCCATCCACCAAGTATTATAAGGGTATTTGGTCATTGTATAAAACATCACCATCATGAGCCTAAGTACTGAAGTTCTACGAAATAAAAGTAACGGTAGGAAGGCAGACAAAAGAATCAGATTAAGTAAGTAAAACTTGATCGAAGTTATATTAGAAAATACCAATACTATCAAAGCCGTTTGTACTCCCAGGCCACCCAGGCAAACTTCCTGCATTCCTTGCCCAAGCATTTTCAAAACTGTCTAGCTCATCTGTAGATTCACAACATAATGCCTGCCATCGTAAGCATCCAGGTTACACAAACACAAAAACAATTGTGCATGAATAGTTACATACCTCCATTAAGATTATGCAAAGTTTGCATGGAATCCACCTTACCATCAGGATTCAGTTTCCTTGTAACTGAATGACCCTAAAAGAAACACATTCACAAGTTGTATCAAACAAATAATTAAAAAGCATAAACAAATAATTAACGGATACAAATGGGAGGACATTAATCTCAAGGGGTCAAATCTTTTCTTCGTCGATACCTTATTATGGAGTCCTCTTGAAACTTTATGGGTTGCCAGTCTGCTTGCCGTATCAGCTTCCTTGCTTTCTTCAAAAACCACCTATTTACAAAAAAAAAAAGAATAGACAAATGAAGAAATAAATCTTCCTAGAAAAATCAACTCCTTACTGGCATTTAAGTTTCACTTACACCATCACTTCCTGCCCTCCTTGTTCTTGATGAAGTATAATATGTCCCATTCGAGCTTCCATAAGTTACAGAGGAGCTCTGAAATGTGAAGCTATTAGTTTGAGGTCGGATATGTCTGTGATTTGATCCACTGTGATGATCCATGCGCTGCAACTGTCTTTTCCCATTCTCTGTAACAACAAGAAAGGAAACGGTTCGGCACTACAGATTGCAACTGAAATGCATAAAAGCAAGCAAAGAAAGAATGACAAACACAACAATCCAGACAAGTCTCACACTCACCTTCATCATCAGGGTCTTCAACAAGAGGCTCTTTGGATGAATTCTTTGGATTTTTACCCTTGTTGCCAGCTTCCTTTTCTTCATCTGAATTTATTTCCTCAATAATCGGGCCTCTCGGCCTTTTAGGCTCGGGGGCCTGATGATCAAGGAATCCAGATGGATGCATGCTTGCAAAAGGCATTCCAGGACCACCAGGGAAGCTCGAATCAAACATGCTTCCAAATGGACTTCTGAAGAAAGGATCATCAAATGGATCCCTTCCACCAAAGAAACCAGAAATTAAGCTTCTTTGACTTGGAAAGCCTCCAAACCCAGCAAAGGGGTCACCAAAATCAAAAAATTCATCCCTTCCCCCTCTGCTCTTTCTATGCATCGTTACAGTTCACAAAAGGACCCTGGAAGAAAGACAAGGCACGATAATAAAAAACTTAAACCAAGCCAACGAAGAAAGATTCAGCATGATCGGCTTGATATAAAGGAAAATTCCTCAACGGTAAGGAAAATTCCTCCAGGATTCTCCTAAATCGAACATAATTGATAATGATGCAACAAAAACCATAATCAAATTAAAAAAACACAAAAATATTATTATAAAAAAAAAAAGAAAAAAAAAAGAAACATAAAATCCACCATTTCCACTATATATAATCAGACTAGCAAAAGCGATAACAAAAACTGAAATTCTGAATCAAAAACCAAAAGAAAAATAATAATAAAGAAAAGCAACCAACAACGCATAACACAGCGATACAAAAAAACTCCTCATACTTCCAAAAAACCAAAGCCAAAAAAGAACCGTAGACATCAAGGTAAACAGCATTCAAGTTTTACAAACATGTCAAACCCTAGATGATCCGATCCTGTTAAAGAGAGAAGCGGTACCTACAGCGAAAACGATACGTAGAAATTTGCAAGCGTTCTACAAAATTACTCCGTAGACTAAAAAATTCAAACACGATCGCTTCAACGAAATTTCCGGGAGTAAGAATTTCACGAAGGGAAAAAGGGAACCCCGGAGATTCACCGACTGGGAAATTGAAGGCCGAAGAAAACGAGAGAGCGACGTTCGTCCTTGAAATCGATGGTTCCAGATGTGATATGGTGGACACGTGTCGGTACTGAATGGTTGGCGTATCAAATCAGAATAATGGGCTTGTTTTTTGGGCCGAACTAGGCTGTTAAATGGATCAGATGGAGGCCCAAAACTCTGTAACTGTACCTTGGGTAAGATCCAGGTTAAATTACACAAAAGTCCCTGTAGTTTTCAAATTTGTACCTAATAAATTTTGTATTTTCAATTTTGACGACTAATAAATCTTAATTTGTTAAATATTTTTTAAAATTCACAAATATATTATATATAAAAATAAATAATTATTCAAAGCAAGCCCGCTTTTAAAATTTCTATACTAAGTTAACAAATATGAATAGGGTCGTACACTCGATTAGATTGGGTTAGAAAAATCTTTTGGTATAACTCGAAATTTTAAGTTGGTTAGGTCGGTGACTCGAACAACCTAAATAGAGATCACAACCCAACTTATTATTTTTAGTTAGATTGGGTTGGGTTGTCCGGATGTTTTTTTATTATTTTAAAAAAAGTATACTTATTTACCATACATGTTGCATTAATAATTAAAATTTCATAAAACTCAAATATTAAGTATTCACGAACAATATATCACTAATATTGATTACAAACGTCAAATATTCTTAATGTTCATAATAATCTTTAAAAATAGGGTAGGTTGAGTTTAGTTGTAACCCTATTTTGTAGTTAGTCGGGTTGGCCAATCAAAAAAATGTCAACCTGCAAATCGAACCGAATTTTCGATTTTTTAGACATTCAACCCAACCCGAATCGAGAAAAAAAAAATTTAATAGGTTAGGTAGTCGGGGTTGGTCAGATTCTCAGATCATATGAACACCCCTAAAATAAAGGATGCAACTTGTTGATATAGGTAGTAATTACAATTTTTTAAACACATTCTTGACCATCGTAATCTCATAATTAATCTCATTCGAATATGGTGGTGAATTATTCTTGTACATCTCGTTTACTCGAGTGTCACAACTATCCCTTTAAAGACATGCTCGTTAGATATCTAGTGCATGACTCTTCTAAATACATCTCGAGCAAACGAGCCCCTTGTTTCCCAATTTTATCATTTACTATGACTAGTTCATACAATGTCTTTAATAGCGAAAAGTATGTAGTCTATTTAAATCTAAAATTATTTTATTACCCACATAAGCCTAAGAGTTACTAGAAGCATCTCATCTGTGGCATGTTAAAAGATTGAAGAGGCCCTTTCGACCATACCGAGATAAGAATAACACTCTTTTCCAATCGGGAAATTTGTTGGAGTCTACTATAGCGAGGAGTTAAAGTGGCCGGTCAATCTCAAATATCTTATCAGACGACAAATCGGAGATGGATGACCATGGTCCCGACCTTACCAAGAAAGTCTTTTTCGTCGGACGACTAGTAAGAGGTGAGGAGGGCCCGTACTACTCCATCCCACACAATGTACGACTATCGACCCTACCAAGCAACATATACCTACACAAGCTCGATCAAGAGATTGGGAGGATCCGATTAGTTCTCACCTTCAACAAAAAAAAAAAAAAAAAAAAAAAAAACTCTTAAATTTGTGAGGTTATATTAAAAAAAAATTACATCTTAAATAAGTGTTAGCAATTTATATTAATTTACTCACTCATTTTAATTATATATATAATGAATGTAAAAATATTAAAAAATCATTAATATTAATAAAATAAAGTTTTTCATTAATTTTTTTTAATTAAGGTACAAATTAACCTTTCAACCAAATTCATAAATTTGAAGGAATATTTTTCTCTAAATTTTAATTTTTTTAAAGGTATAAAATACTTTAAAATATTTTTTTTTCACAGAATTAACAAAAAAAAAAAAAAAAAAAAAAACATATTTTAAAATTTTGCCTAAAAATGGAGAACCATTCATTGTCCGGTGCTGTGTTCGCCGTCAGCACCAGTGGTCATCGTCTTCCCAGGCTCAAGGCCATTAGAAGCTGTAGAGGAAGGACATCGCTGCAAATCCCTGCAACTATTTGTTGCGTCTAACTCGTTTTCAAGGTACCTTGGAGAAAGAATGGCGGTCATTAGAACCACCACAAACATGATCCTCAGAGAAATCCTTCATTCGCAACCCTATTTTACTCTATCAGTACCCCCACTCTTCCCTGCTACTTTGAACAATCCCAATGCCGCTTTGCGATTCAGGCTGCGTGAGATCAGTTTTGGTCGTGTCATATGTGCCGCTTCGGAGTCGTCCGGTGCCGGAGGAAAGGTATCTTCCCGCCTGTCGCAGGTTCAGCAGCTGTTGCAAGAGGCGGAGGAGCGCGCTCTATCGGCTGATGACGAACCCGCCCCGAAAATCACTCTCGGTATGTCTCAAAAATCACTCGATTATCCATTGTTTGTGTGTTAGTAAAGTGATTGTTACTTTACTGAGTCAATTGGTAGTTGTGGTAGTATAATCCCCTGAGATGTAACGTGTATGGTTGCTAATTCAAGCCAGAGAGACTACTCGTCGATATAGGTTCACTTTTGTCTATTTTCTCTAGCCCTAAATTATCTGTGTAAAGTAGCTCACATCCATTAAAACTGCTCGTAGCTACTTTGAAGAAGATGAGTCTTTTGTCCAATGGATGTTGAATCATTGAAACTCCCGGATTTTGTTCAGTTTGTGACATATCTTCTAAGAATAATTTACTGAACCCTTGTCGAATCGCCTTGAACCCTTGAATGTCCTTTTCCTTTCTGATTTTGATTCCCGTAAATGCACTCACTTTCCTTCTTGTTTTTTTTCTGATCCTGGGCCGAAGCCTTGCACTTCACTATGCTGCGTGCTTTAGAAACATTGGTTTATAGCTAGGCTTGTTGCACTTGCACATGGAAGAACTAACACTATAACAAGGAAACATGGTGTTTAAATGAAGTTATTCCAGGGCTTTACTCGATTTCAACCAATAAAGAGAGAACTATTAAAGATGGTTTGGATAATGCTAATGCATGTTGGAATTTGGGATTAAGAGAAATCTTAATGAAAAGGAGCTTGAAGAATGTCTCTTTTTGAGTTCTTGGTTGATGATTTCAAGCTGAATGATATGGATTATGGCAGGTTATTGAATATAGATTCCCTCTGAACTTTCTGTAGTGCAATTTCCATTGAGAGAAACAACAGTGGTTGCGAAAGAAAAAAGGTGTTGTCTTTTCTGTTGCGAACTCGGAGAAAATTGTCGTTTCATTCCTCTGGTTTTCAATTTGTATGTTTGATTTTTCATCAAACAATTTGCAGTTTCAAGGAATTTTTTTCTAGAACTTTTTATTCCCCGTTCTAAGGAACTCTCTCTAGATGCATCCATGTATAAACATATAGAGGGTGAAATGCTAGGTCCTAGAGTCTTAGTAAGAGCCTTTTTACATTCGAGTGGAGATGGAAAATTCACTGAGAGTGATTTTTTCTTTTGGAATTTTTACATGGAAAGCTAAGTACTTTGGATGCAATAAAAAGAAGAACCTAGCTTGTTTATCCCCTTCTAGGAGCTATTTTAATCACAATTATATTGACATTCAAGGAAATTGAAGACGATTTTTATAGCTCCTTTGATAATGGAAAGGAAGGTTATGACTACGCTTCAATTGTTGCAGAATTGCAAAGATACAAAAAGAACAGATGCTCGTTCACAAGAAAAAGGAGGTATAGTGGCAGGAGAATTTCAGCCAATCAGTTTCTAATTGGAGAAAATGGTAATTAAAATGAAATTGAGAGAGAGGAAGCCGGATGATTTGAGAAAGTGAGAGAAAGATTTGTGTTACCAGCATTTGTGGGTGAAAAGTGAAAACCCAAATGTTGGTTTGTCAGAGAAGAAAGACATTTTTGGCAATCATCACAGTGAAAGAGAGAAACTTGAGGCTAAGATTAGACAATTAGATAGAAAACCCTGGTATGTTCCTTCTGCCCAATATTATAGACCAGTACGGAGCTGGCTGAGTTCAAGATATTCTTTTTCCTATTCTGTTGCTGTACAATAAAAATGGATTCGTGCACCCAAATAGGAGAGGGAGTGTACATGAGCATTGGAGAGATTGTGGATTTGATGCAATTTTATGCCCCCGTAGGGGGCGATACAGGGGGAGGAGAATTTAGAAGGGGACTTGATCAATGAGTTGGAACATGAGTTGAGGTAAGGATGTTGAAGCCAATGGAACATGGGAAATCTGAATTAGCAGATTGAGTAGCATATCTCAAGGCTACACAGATGAGGAGACTTTAGCTTCGTTTTGTGGGAAAACACGAATTATGTTATTGGTCACACCACCTCCCCTTCGCTTCAGCGACTTATTTTACTGGATTCTTGACTTCAAAAAAGTTCGACCTCTCCTTCCTGTACTTTGTTCTGAACTACCTAAAATGACAAATATTTTTCTTGTAGTGCCTCACTAGAAGTTCTCTCCTCATATAAAGCCCAATTCATTTTCCTTCCATTGCAGCAAAACACCTGTCAAGTGTTCAAATCATTTAATTCGTCTCTAATTCCTTATAGATTTAATTTCTCAATCAATTTTGTCCACAAAGGAGATGCTAGGAGAATTTTGTTGATAGAACACCACAATTCTTTGGCTAACATACCCTAAAGAGGGAAAAGATCTTCAAATTTTTTTGTTGTTTCCTACCCTTAAAGGAAAAAGATTCTCTAATCAGCAATTGCTAAGATGGTGGATGTGATATGATTGCTGTCAATCAGTATCTTCATTACTTGTGTGATTTTTCTTTTCCCGTCCCTCAGACCACGTCACGGTGAATTTTGCAAGAAGTGGTGGCCCTGGTGGTCAGAATGTCAATAAAGGTCAGTTTATTTTCTTGGCTCTGATTAGTTTTGTTTCTACTTTAGAGTTGCTTTTTTCTTTATGAGGTATCATTTCTGTAAATGATAGTGCAGTGAACACGAAGGTTGACATGCGCTTCAATGTTAAAGATGCATATTGGCTAAGCGAGAGAATCAGGGAAAAGATTATGCAAACGGTTTGTTACTTAATTTTCTATTACATATCTTTCCTCTCCTCTCCTTCCCTCCTCGAATTAAAGTGCCAAGTTTTAGAAAATTTCCTTTCTGTCTTTCAAAACCACACAACAATGAGATTTGTATGGTTTCTGTTATTTCTGTCTCCTTCCATGTCCTTACCCCAACCCCCCCCCCCCCCCCCCCCCCCCAACCATTTAAATTGTTAGATTTTGAAATTTAGGGACTGGAAAGTACTTGTAGAATTTGTATGTTGCTAGGTAGGCCAAAATAAAATTGGAAGTGGTTCAAGTGTTAATTAATCTTTCGTCACGATATTACTCGTCTCTTTCTCAACATGAATATTGCTTCCCTGAACAGGAGAAAAATCGGATCAACAAGGATGGGGAGCTTGTAATTTCATCCACTAAAACTAGAACGCAGAAGTTAACTTCTCTCCTCTTCATCTTCCTTATTTCCTCCCATGTTTTCTCTACCAAAAAGACTTGTTAACTTTTCTTCTCTTCTTCATTTCTTCAGGGGTAACATTGAAGATGCCTTGGAGAAACTTCAGGTACTTGCCTTCCTGTAGGATCCTTCTCTTCTTGTCTATCTAATAGCGAATATATGGAAAATAAAATAGTATGTGGCCGTTTCTTCGATGGTAGATTCTGTATTCTGCCGTGGTTTCGTAACTGAATTTTAATTCCCAATAATGGGGTTGTTTCTATATGAAAATCAGGCAATAATTGATGCTGCTTCTTATGTCCCGCCACCCCCCTCAGAAGAGCAAAAGAAGAAAATTGCTAAGATGTGAGTTCTTTCAACTTCCTTGGCCACTTGATTTCAAAAAAGTTTATGTATCTCCCATGACGTATTTAATTGTGAGATATTACTTTTTGTATTTGTTAAGGGCTGCCATTGGAGAACAGAAACGCCTTAAAAGCAAGAAGGTCCTTTCTGATAAGAAGGCATTTCGAAGGAGTCGAGGCAGTTGGGATTAACCACATTGCTACTGTAATGTTCATCAACATTTCAACTTCGTACTTACCGACATTTCCTCACGAAAGTTACTAACTTTCCCATTTTGTTTTTTTGATTGACTTCACAGCTTGCTATTTTAATTCAGGAAAATAATTCAAGATTTTCAAAAAGAAACCATACAAAGAAAAACCTGTTAGAAGCAGAGGAGAGGACTAGGACTGGGAGATTTGCTTCCTATCACAGGTGATTTCTGGAAATTTGCTAGAAATAGGTATAAGATAACTTATCTTTTTATTTGATTTTGGTGCATGATATATTTGAAGCACCAGCTTATATTAGATTTTATGGAACTTCCCTTCTGTAGATGCGAGAACATCGACACACAGTACTGTGTCTCGTTTCATCAATGTATGTTAAACTAATATCAATTCAGCTATAGCTTGTTTTTATTAGCTTTGTTGATGTCATGAACATGCCTAAGTTGGTTCATTTTCAAAAACCACGATATGAAAAATAAGTAATTTTACCAGGAAGTTTAGTGTAATCATGCTAGTTGTACCGAGCCCTTGATTTTTTTATTTTCTTTTTGTTGCTACATAAAGGAACTCTATTCAACCTGGCTTCTCCTTATCTGTTGGAGATGGTTTGATTATCTAATTTTGGAAGAGCTTAGTGGCTTGGGAAGGATTTTATGTGTTTCTTTTTCTTTTCCTAACGGACTTGTAACGGAGAGTGGATGTAACGGCCCAAGCCCACTGTCCTCTTTGGACTTTCCCTTTTGGACTTCTTCTCAAAGTTTTTAAAATGTGTCTTGCTAGGAGAGGTTTCCACACCTTTAATCTCACAAACCACCCTCCTTCGAGGCCAGCGTCCTCACTGGTCCTTGTTCCCCTCTCCAATTGATGTAGGATCTCACAATCCATCCCCTTTGGGAACCAGCGTCCTCGCGGGCACTCGTTCCTCTCTTCAATCGATGTGAGATCTCACGATGGACATCAAAAAGATTTAGTTTTACCGTTATCTGATTTCGAACATTTTGTCTATCACAAGATTGCAATAAGGTTGGTTATACATTCCCCAAGGGAAAATGATAGGTTAAATTCAAATACAAGGTCTAAAATTAGAATAAGTAGAATATTGATATATCTTTCTTTTGTTTATTTTTTAGTACAAAATGTTGATATATCTACATGAAAAGAAATGGAGTCTTGATTTCATTTATTTGGATTTGAGTCGATGTCTTTATAAGCCAAGTGTTGTTTCTCCTTCATCTTTGGATAGTATAGCAAGGAGGAATAGGTCTCGGCTTATACATATCAATATCAACAACAAGGTCGAGATCGAGTGAACTTGATGATAGTGGTTCAATTTTCTTTGAACTAATCAGATGTAGATACTCTGCTTTTTTTATTGTACATTGAGCTTCTAAACTTTAACAAATGAATAAAGTTAGGATCGTATTAATGTCTTGAAGTTGATGAACGTTCTCCCATGTCTCTAAATTGAACGTTTCCTGATTTTCTATTTTATTTAAATTTTAATGGTTGTTATCCATTATTAATACATTTGTCACTTAATTTTTCTCGAGGAATTTATTTTTTTAGTTTTGGTTAAATAATATAGAATTTAATGTTGTGAAAACGAAAAATGGTTTAATATTCATGGAAAATTAACTTATAAATCTAAAATGTAAGGAATATTATTTATAATAAATTTATTAACCCATTAAAATTATTTTAATAATTTAACTTAATAAAAATAAACTAACTAATAAGAAATGTAATAAAATGGTTAGAACTAAGAACTAAATAAAAATATTAGTTATTACATGATATTTTCAATATTTAAAAAATATTATTTATTTATATAAATTTATGGTAACAAATATCAAATACAGTTATTTATTTGATTTTGAGATATTATTTTCTAACCCTTTGAAATAAAACCTGAAACATTGCTTCACTGAAGACTTTCATCAAACACACGCCGAACACAAGCTCAGATCTATCCGTAGTGATGCAGTTTGGAGCAGAGGCGCATATACGTGGCGGCAAGTTCATACCTCCTCTCTAACACGCGTCAAGTCTCCCACTTCGATCCCCCACAATTCCTATGTTCCTCTGATTTAACCCCTCACAATTTGCTCAATAACCCCACAAAATGCACCGTTCATTACCCATTTTCAAGTTCTGCAAATTACTCGCCAATGGATTCCCAATCCGTCGTGGGTTTTGCACATCGGACACCCAATCCCACTTCAGCAACGCCGCCGGGGCCATGGCTGCCCATTTGAAGTCTCGCTCTGTCATTCGGTTTCGGGGTCCCGACACCGTCAAGTTCCTTCACGGCCTTTTGACCAATGATGTGCGGCGGTTTGGGGAACCTCCGGGTGAGAAAACGTCGTCGTTGCCCACCCCCAATTTGGCGCCGGTGTCAGTTTCGCCTATGTATGCCGCGATGTTGACGCCGCAGGGGAGGTTTTTGTATGATTTGTTTTTGTATAGGCCGCCTAGGTCTGAAGAGAAGCTTGATCGGACTGGCTCTGGGCCTGGTCCGGCTTCGGATGAGTCGGTGGAGTTGATGGCTGATGTGGATGCTTCTGTGTTGGATGAGCTTTTGGTGACGCTGAAGAAGTGAGCTCTTTGTTAGTTCCTTTTCTTAAACTGTTCTTTCTTGTTTTTGTTCGAATTGTTGATTTGTTTGCTTCTTTTTTGGTGTCAGTGATGCAATTTTGTTTTGAGTTTGGTGGTTTGATTGTGTTTGGATTAGTTGAATGATACCCTTTTAGAAACTCAGAGCTGTGATTGAATTGCTAAGTTTCTGGTCGTCCTTGAGTTTGATCATGATAGATATCATTTAAGTTGAAGAACTTGTAGCTGGATACACTGGGTCTAGTAGAATCTCAAGTTTGAAATGGCTTGTTTGAGTATTCAAATCATGCCCTTCAGGGTAGACTGGATATCTATTGGTTCTTGGGAAATGACAATGAAAGCTTAATGTAGCTATAATTATTGTTTTGTTTTATGTTGGGACTGAAACAAATAGTTTGAAAGTTGAAGAACTGAAGCATAGGCATTGAAATTTAGGACCAAAACAAGATATGAACAAGCAAGAAAGTTTAATAGGATTTAAACCTATATTGTAACGACTAATCACCCTATAAACCCGTCTTTCCATTACTGTTCTACAGATACCGTTTAAGGTCCAAGGTTGATATTGAGAATGTGGCAGAGGAGTTTTCTTGCTGGCAACGCTTTGGTAAAGAGCTCTCTAGAAAAGCTTCCTCTTCGGAGGAACCAGAGGCTGCCAGTGTTGGTTGGGGTGCTAGTGCTGATCCTACAGCAATGTCGGCTTCGCGTGGGGAAGACATTGGCTGGCAATGGTTTCAAGATCCAAGATTGGACTGCCTTGGTTTCAGAGGCGTTTTTCCATCGAACGGAACACGTATGTTTCTCTCATGCTCTGAAGGGTCTTTTGAGTTTTTAGTACTATGAAGTTAAGTGGATTATTCATTCATCATATATGGTTTCTAGCTAAGATTCTTCTGATAGTGTCTCCCGGTTGTATTTGTTAAAGCTCCTCTTGTTGAGGCAGATAAAGAAACCGATGAAGACAATTATGTAATGTGGAGACTAGAGAAGGGCGTTGCAGAAGGTTCAACTGAGATTCAAAAAGGTTCGTTTCGATTTCTTAATACCGGTGGCCAGCAAGTCATTTCAATGCTCTAGAGTTCTGTATCTTGCAATTTATAAACCGAGCTCTTTCTGGTGTTACTCTGCTAGTCGATAGAATATACCATAAACCGAGCTCTTGTTCATTGTATTTGATGGGTTCTTTCTGTTTTGGTCTGTGGTTTGATTAGTTTTCTGCTGCTAAGTTGCGTCGAGTGGCTTGTGGCTTGTGAATCTCGAATTCTTATGCGCTTTTGGTTTGGATCTTCTTTAATCCTTGTAAAGGTGAGGCGATCCCCCTTGAATACAACCTGGTGGGTCTAAATGCAATAAGTTTTGATAAAGGATGCTATGTCGGGCAAGAGCTTGTAGCTCGTACACACCACCGGGGAGTTATCCGAAAACGTGTAGTTCCCTTGAAGTTTCTAAATGACAGAGGGGAAGGTAACCAATCTTTCACGAACTGTTTCGGGCTTTTTCTAGCTTGAATCTCAATTTCACAACCTTGTTAAGTGAGCAGCTCCTTGATTCTCTTTCAGATGTAGAGCAGAAAGTATTGCCCGGATCGGAGGTAATCAACTCCGCATCCAGCAAGAAAGTAGGTAACGTGATTGCTGCGGTCGGGTGCCGTGGACTCGGTCTCTTGCGCTTGGAGGAAGCGTTCGGAGGATCACGAAGTTTGGCCATTCAAGGTCTCGAGGGTGTGACGGTTGAAGCCATTAGACCGGATTGGTGGCCGGCTGAATGGTATCAAGAGCATCAACAACACAATACTGCTGTTGCATAGAGTTTTAAGGAACTGCTACTCGGTTTGATAAATCCTGCATAGGTATCAGGCATGGTTGTATTTATTGTTAGCTACCTTACTAATAATTCAGAAGTATGAACCTTTAGAACTTTCAATATTACCTCTTGATTTTGAATTATATTTGTATTCAAACCCAAATCTTATTTCTTGAAAATTGAGATGGGATCCAAGTTTTGTTCGGCACGCTTATTTATGTATGGGACAAGATTCCTACATGAACATCTTTCTGAACTAGCAGATATCATTCGCTTTAGTCTATTATGTAGTCTATTATGTATTGTTGTCAGTTTCACGGTTTAAAAATGCTTCTACTAAGGAGTAGTTGCTGGTACACTGCCCGATGTCTACCTCTAACACCATTTGTAACAGTCTAAGTCTTCACTAGATATTGTCCGCTATGACCCGTTATATATTGACGTCATCCTCACGGTTTTAAAATGCGTCTACTAAGAGTTTTCCACACGCTTATAAGGAATGCTTCATTCCTCTCTCCGATTGATGTGAGATCTCACAATCCCCCACCCTCGTAGTCCAGCGTCCTCGTTGGGACACTGATGTCTAGCTCTGATATCATTTGTAATAGTCTAAGCCTCCGATAATAGATATTGTCCGCTTTGGCCTTTTATGTATAGCTGTCAGCTTCACAGTTTTAAAACGAGTCTATTAGGGAGATGTTTTCACACCCTTATGAGAAATATTTCGTCCCTCTCTTCAACCGATGTGGAATCTCACAATCCACACCCTCCTTGGGGTGCTCAGCGTTCTCGCTGGCACACTACCCGATGTCTAGCTCTGATATCATCTGTAACAGCCTAAACCACCGCTGGCAGATATTGTCTGTTTTGTTCCGTTACGTATCGCCGTCGACCTCACAGTTTCAAAACGCGTCTATTAGAGAAAGGTTTCCACATCCTTATAAGGAATGTTTCGTTCCCCTCTCCAACAGATGCGGGATCTCACAATCCACTCCTTGGAGGCCCAATATCCTCATCCTGATGTTTGGCTTTGATATCATTTGTAACAGTTTAAGCCTCCACTAGCAGATATTGTCCGTTTTGGCTTGTTACGTGAAAAACGCTTTCGGAGATCGAGTTTGGATTTCTTTTTCATAAAAAACGAAGAAGGCCGAGGATGACCTACAGTGCGTCTTATCTGAAGGGAACACGCTTTTTCGAAAGCGGTGGTATGATTGTCGGGCCCTCTCCTCGTTTCGCCCGCTGGCCTATTAAGTAGGATAGCAGTCTTCAGGCTTTCCCTGCTCTTTCTCATAAAGAATTCCGGCTTGGCCCGGGAAAGCGCCGACAATAACAGAAAGGAAGTGTAGTTGCTGCGCCCGCTCCCTTCTTAGTCAAGAGAATTAAGTGATCTTATTGTGTATAATTGAAGGATTAAAAGTAAAAGTAAAACAAAGTGCAGTTCTAAATAGCAGGCTCACCCAACACATTATTATACATCAATTTACATGCTCTTCTTCCTTATCAATCTTCATCTCAGTTTGCAGGAGCCTCATCTTTCAGTTCCAGCATTTCTTGAGCTTCCAACAATGGAGGCTTCATCGTTCTCTCCCGGTGTCGTTCTCGAACGAGCATCGACTCTCGGTCCTCCTAATTAAAGTTTGGTCAGCTCCTCTATCAAATCTTCCATGGTTGGCCTGTTGATGGGGTTCTCATTGGTACATGATACTGCAAGCCTTGCTAGCTTTCTAGCTTGGGACTCCGAGAAATTTCCCTTTAGACGTTTGTCGATCAAATCGTCGAATTCGCATACCTCGGCTTCCAACATAAGAGAGTTCATAAGTTTCCGTGTCCCTGAAAGAATTTGGAGTATGACGATACCAAATGCGTATATGTCGCTTTTCTCTGAGAAACGACCGATCGTTATGTATTCCGGTGCAAGATATCCCATGGCTGCACTCGTTTTGAGAGATGAAAAGATAATGTCATCCACAAGAAGTCTAGAGAGGCCCGAGTCCGATATCAATGCATTGAACTGATGATCGATCAGAATCTTCTCAATGGATATGTTTTTGTGAACCATGGCTGGTTTATTTGCTTCTTCACGGTGTAAATATGCTATGCCTGTTCAGAAAACAAGAAACGGTCTTAGAATCAGTAGCAGATATTGTCATTTTTGAGCTTTCCCTTTCGGGCATCCCCTCAAAGTTTTTAAAACGCGTATGCTAGGAGGAGGTTTCCACACCCTTATAAAGAATGCTTCGTTCTCCTCCCCAACCGATGTGGGATCTCACAGAAACGGTCATTGAATAGTCTCGTAGCATCGATCGATGTTAATGAATCGAAGTCAAAGCTTTTACGATGAACAACAAAGGGGGAAAGCAAAGAAGCAAACCTTTTGCAATTCCATTGATGATTGAAACTCTCTTCGACCAGTCGAGAACATGGTTGCTACCATCTCCGACATCTAGATACCGAGACAAGCTCCCTCTCGAGGCAAAATCGTATACGAGGAAGAACTCACCTCGACCCCTAGAACAACAGAAGCCTCTCAAGCTAACGAGGTTTTCGTGTTGTAGAGAGCTTAGTAAGTTCAACCCACGAAGAAACTCGGCTTCATCGGACTTGCAACTAGTCATATGAACACTCCTAATAGCTACCGAAGAACCATCCTTCAAAACTCCTTTGTAAACCATTGAAAAACTGCTTCTACCAAGCAAGTTAGCCTCAGAAAAGTACTGAGTAGCAGATTCAACCTCTTCAATATTAAAAATGAACTTGCTGAAGAACTTAGACAATCCCAAGCCTTTGATTCCATCAGCCAGTGAATCCCATCCATGGGAATACTCAAGACACACGAGTGGGGAAGCGCTTTTCGAGTAGCATTCCCGAGCCTGATCCGAGCCGAGCCGATTATCGCACGAAACAGATGAGCTACCGACCTGTTTTCGACGTCGGTACCAAAACACAGTGAGAATCACAGACACCAGCAGAGTCATGGAAACAATAAGAACAGCAGAAACAATAGCAATTCTTGGAACTGTTGTGGGCTTTGAGCAATGAAGTTGATAGCAACTGGCATTGTGGAAGTCAGCTGATTCAGGTTTGTTCTTGTTTGGTTCTGATAGAAATGGCTGAAAACCAGCTCCTTTGATGTATTCAGTGTCAAAAACTGTACAATTTCTCACTGAAACAAACCCGAATCCACATAAATTTGGATTGTTCTCTCCTTGAAACCCTACATTCAGTCGCTTTAGACCTTCAAACAAAAAGGTTAGGATTGCGCAACAACGTACATACTTGATCAAGATGAACAACAACAACGCACACACACGGTTAAGATGAACAACAGCAACGCACACACACGGTTAAGATGAACAACAGCAACGCACACACACGGTTAAGATGAACAACAGCAACGCACACTCGATCAAGATGAACACAAAGAACAAGAGAGAGACAACGCACACACTCGATCAAGATGAACATAAAGAATAAGAGAGAGACAACGCACACACTCGATCAAGATGAACATAAAGAATAAGAGAGAGACAACGCACACACTCGATCAAGATGAACATAAAGAATAGGAGAGAGACAACGCACACACTCGATCAAGATCAAGATGAACATAAAGAATAGGAGAGAGACAACGCACACACTCGATCAAGATGAACATAAAGAATAGGAGAGAGACAACGCACACTCGATCAAGATGAACATAAAGATTAGGAGAGAGACAACGCACACTCGATCAAGATGAACATAAAGATTAGGAGAGAGACAACGCACACACTCATCAGGATGAACATAAAGATTAGGAGAGAGACAACGCACACACTCATCAGGATGAACACAAAGAACAAAAGAGAGACAATGCACACACTCGATCAAGATGAACAACAACGCACACACTCGATCTCAAGATGAGTACAAAAAACAGGAGAGAGACAATGCACGCATCAAGATGAACACAAAGAACAAGAGAGAGACAATGCACACACTCACCAAGATGAGCAACAACAGCGCTCACACTCATCAAGTTGAAGGTTTTATTGTTTACTAAATATAGCTAATCACACTAACAAACCTCACATTCGATCAAGATGAAGGTTTTATTGTTTACTAAATATAGCTAATCACACTAACAAACCTCACATTCGATCAAGATGAAGGTTTTATTGTTTACTAAATATAGCTAATCACACTAACAAACCTAATCTACCAAATATATCCCTGCCAAACATACCCTAAGGGAATTCGAGGCCGGATTCCCTCCCAACAATCCTCAATAAAAAAAACCAATAAAAAAGAAGAAACAGAGAAAGGGGGGATTACCAGAAGGGACATGGCCGGAGAGGGAGTTGTTCTTGATATCAAGAACTTCCAGCTGAGGAATTGCAGCAATTTTGATGGGTATTGTTCCATTGAAGTTATTGAAGCTCAAATAAATCCGTTTAAGCATCTCTAAGCTTCCTAAAGATACGGGTATTTCACCGCTCAATCTGTTGTGCTGTAGAGCAAGAACAGTTAGTTTCTTCAATGATCCTAACTGATTTGGTATATTTCCACTCAATTCGTTGCAACAAATCTGCAAAACTGCACAATTCAAACCTTTAGATTCTCTCTCTTTCATGGGTATCAAACAAAACAGAAAATCAACACACCTTGAAGGCTCGACATATTCCCGATCTCTTCAGGGATATCGCCGGTGAGGCTGTTAACGTCAAGGTAAAGATCAGCAAGTTCATTCAAGCTCGAAATCTCTCTGGGAATCTCTCCGGACAAATTGTTGTAATGCAAGAACAGTCCCGACAGGCATTTCAGCTTCGCCACCGCCGGCGAAACCTTGCCGGAGAGCCCACGTCCCTGCAACGATATGTTTGCTACTTTCCGATTCTCGTTGCAGGCTACGCCGTCGAAGCTGCCGCCGCAAGGGTCGCCGTCGATCGTCCATGACCTCAATACTCTGTTTTCTGGGTCTAGAGATTCCTTCAGCTCCATTAGCGCTTTCAATTCAGAATTTCCATGAACAAGTTTTGAAGATGAAAATGCGATTAGAAAGAACATAAAAACAGGGGAATTCACGAACCCCATGAATGTTCTTGGAGTTTTTCTGAGATTCATAATCCTTTATGAAAAACCCATATAGATTTCAGAGAATTTCTGGGTTTTCACTATGAATTTCTTCTAAAATTTGTGGATTAAGTTTAATTTTCTGAACACTGAAGATGAACAGGAAGAAGAAGAGAGGAACAGAGCATGGAGTCAAGAGATTCAAAAAGAAGGGGTAATTTGGTAATCTTACATTGTGGGTTTTTAGTCGTGGGAGCTGCTAATGAATTCATATTTGGATTCGGGTTTTGATTTGAAAGGTAAGAGAGAAGCTAAGTTTACCGGAGTTGTGATGGCTGTGAGGGCTGTGATTTTTATAGTGTAATTCTAGTCGTTGATTTAAAATTTATACTGTAACGTGGCAGCAATCGAGTGGTTCGATTTTGTTGTAGATGCGCTCTCCGGATGCCAATTTGGTAAATGCTGTTGGGAAATCTTTGAAGTGACTTCATGGCTTAGTCAATTATGATGTAATAAATAATAGTTAAATTATATATATTGCATTTGAGTCCTTCACTTTTTAACAATTTTAATCCTTGAATTTTTATTTTACTTTCAACTTTGCATTTTGGTCCCTCCAATGTCAAATTTTCGTTAGGAATTAAGTAAAAATCCAAATTTTAGAGACTAAAATGTAATTTATCCTAAATAATATTGGCTTGAATCACTATCTTTATGTTTTTTCAAATTTTAATTTTCTTTTCGTTAATTTACAATTTGGTCACTCAACTTTCAAAAGTTTATGCATATCTAGTTTTCGAACTCTAAGAAATAGGAATAGATTTCCTAAATTTTCAACTTGAGATCTCACATCTGTGGGAAAAGTTTATAAGGGTGTGAAAACCTCTACTTAACAAAGCACACAATATCTGCTATGCTAGTTGTGGACTTGGACGGTTACATCCAATTTTGTGTCTAATAGATCCCACCATATTAAAAAAAAATTATTTTAATTTATGTTCTCTTAAAAGTTTAATATCCGTCTATTTTTTAAAAATAAAAATAAATTAATCTTTGTAATTTTGTTTATAAATAAAAATAAAACTATAATTTAAGTTATTATAATTTAGTGTCAAAATTGTGACAATATTAAATAATTTATTTTTAAAAAAAAAACTATACAATTGGCTCATTTTACAGCTCATTATTTCTGTCAGACAAAGTTCAACTATTGCCAAACTTTGTAGAATTTTTTTATTTCTTTTATTTTTTACATTCTACAAATATAAATATAAATATATATATATATATAATATTTAAATTCTTTCCTCTATTTCAAATGGGTCCCTAATGTTTCATACATTTATCTTTCTGTCCCTGATATTTCATACATTTTTTATTTTCATTCATCAATTTTGAAACATTTTTATTATATGATCTCGACATGAACAATTATTTTAATTGTTACCATTGATTCTTTTCATTATTCATTTAGCAAAAACTTAAGCTCATTATAAAATTTTTAAATCTAACATTTTTCTTTTAAATAATTCAAAACTATATTTTGTTTATCTAGATATTTATTAATTAAAGTATTCTTTGATAAACCTTTTTTTTAATTTTTTTAATTAAAAAAATTAAGTTTATAAATAACGTTTTCAATTTTTTTTAATCATATATAAATTTTTAACAACGTTCTTAAAATTCAAACCAAATTTAAAAATGAAAAAAAGAATTTAAATATTACGTTAAAAAAGATGATGAATGGTCGTGAATTTTTTTTAAGAACCCGACTTAAATAGAATTTTAAAATTTTAAAAACTATAATTTGAAAGTTTGAAATTTAAGAAACTAAGCTAGAGTAAAAAATAAAATTTAAAACTATATATATATATATATATATATATATGAGGATTTTATATATTAGAAAGTTAGAAACGTCAAACAAAGATCTAAATTTGTCTTTTTTTTTATATAACTTTTTTAGATATTCTAATTTATCATTTCAAAAAAATTAAGTTTAAATTCAAATATTTAATATTACGAGCAATTGTATAATAACTCAATAATTGAGTCCATAGATGTTCGATTTCATTCGTTACCCTTTACATTAAAAAATTCACAGATATATAGTCTAGTTGTAACAGTCAAGTTCACTGCTAGCAGGTATTGTCTGCTTTAGCCCATTAACATATCGCCGTCAACTTCACGATTTTAAAAAACGTCTTACACCTTTATAAGAAATGTTTCGTTCCCATCTCCAATTGAGGTAGGATCTCACACTAGTAAATAAGGTATCTATCACAATTTCAAAATTTTAACGGATAAAAGAATGATGAAATGTTAAAAATGTATTTTTTTTTTAATTGAGTTGCAAATACATATTTTTTTAATTTATAGAGATAAACGTCCAACCACATACACCAAGAGAAAAAGGTCGAAGAGCCTCCAGGACAAGGGGACGGCGGTAAACCATCCACTCTCGAGATTCATATGGATCAATCGATCTCCACGTCCTACCCGCTCGCTTTCATACAATCTTAAAAAATAATACAGATATTTTCACAATAGGAGACTAGGTTGAACTAAATCCTCCCACCTTAAACCAGTATAAAAATTATTGGCATATTTATATATAAATTTACATTAATGACATTTTTTAAATTTCTAAAATTAGATATAGAAATTAAAATTTTATATATACAAATTCCTCCCTTTAAATTTGAATTTTTTAAAAAGAATTTAAAAATAGATCTTCCTTTTGAGTAAAATAATAATTATTATTTTTTTAATTGAAATGATAAAAATAATAATTTAAAAAAAAGTTAAAAAGGACAAAAGTTGGAAACTTTGGATTCTGTTTGTTTATTTGAGTGGAAGTTAAAGAAAGAGCACAAAGCTAAGGGAAAGTAACTTTACAACCAATTCTCTGACGCCAAACTCTTTTTAAGAAACCTCTTTCAAATGGAACCATGATTTGAGGGGCAAAATTGGAATGAAAAAATCTACGAAAAATTGGAACGATCGAGGATGACCCTTGTAACAGCTCAAGACCACCGCTATTAGATAGTGTCCGCTTTAGCCCGTTACGTATAGTCGTCAGCTTCACGGTCTTAAAATGTGTCTATTAAGGAGAGGTTTCCACACCCTTATAAAAAAATGTTTCGTTCCCCTTCCAAACCGATGTGGGATCTCACAATCCACCCCCTTGGGAGCCCAACGTCCGGAACCTGGCTCTGATACCATTTGTAACAGCCCGATATGAGATCTCACAACCCTTTACTCCGACAACATCTAGGGTTCCTCAAACAATGTGATATCTCACACCGCGTAATTCCTTAACCCTTTACCTTTGGTGTAATTAGTTATTTCTAACCTCGGGACCAAATTAGTTATTGGGCAGTCAAAATTGTAACATGTGTACCGAAAGCTATTTTAGTACTAGGGTCGCTTTGGGTAGAATTGTATTGGATGAATGAAAATAATTTGATTCAACATTTTTGCAAGTAGGACGGTTAATTTTATGTTCAATGCTATAATTTTAATAACACTAGATCGAAATTTGACATTAGAAAACAAGAATATCATAACTTTATAATAATTATTAGGGTTTGAACCCCTACAACCTAATTCGAGTAGGGTTTTACCCGAGCAAAAAGATGGTCCCATGGTCACAGCTTTATAGTGCCACCGCTTTTGGATTGCATTTGACCTATAATTACCTAAAAGCTAGAACATTTCGTTTCGAGTAGTGGAATCCATCTATATGAACCGAGTATATGAAGTGCTTTAGATTGGACATATTTCTTATCCGTTTCATTGGTAATGATATCACTAAGTCGTCACACGATGATCATATGATATTCTTAAAAGGTTAAAAAATGATGATAAGAATTAATGTAATGTGCCTACCCAACTATAGGATATAAACATTTAAATGCATTTGAAAATGATTAAAAACACATTATTTGAAGCATTTTTTCATTTTATAATGGTCCACTTCAAAAGTAACTGTGTTGATGTCTGTAAAGAAAATTTTGTGCCCATCATTTTCATTACCACTTTATCAATAATATTTGCCTTTTTTTTTTTTTTTTTTTTTTTTAATTTCTATTTTTCAAATTACATTGAGATAATGGGAGTATGACTTCAAAATTATTTGAGAGAAAAATGAGTGAATTATGATTAAAAAAAAAGTAATAATTTGTAAGAACGAGAAATTTAAATGAAAATTACGAGTTGAGAGGAGTATGTAATTGTATGGTGAACTTAGCTGGTCGAGAATTGAAGAGAAAGTATTTGTAATGATTAGCCGTTATCGTTAGGTATTAGTTACGATCAGGTCATTGATGAGGAGCCGTAATAGATATGGTCTATAGATATTTTTAAATAGCTGTTTAAGTGAATATGTCACATCACACCCCGTGTAGCACTATATTTAAAGTATTAATTATTTTATTCTATCGTAAGTCAATATATTTAAAATTAGGATGAAGTGTTCTTAGGAGAATATTATCCGACAAAATTTTCAAAATCATGGAACTATTTATTGGGAATGAATGTTTCACTCGTATAGCCAAAATATAATAATCGACTTAGATTTTATTTAGAATTAAACAAGATTAAAAGTTAAGCAAATTTATAATGAAGAAATATAGAGGAAGTTTTGGCCGGTCTTTAATTTTCTTATTTAAGCTCCTCCAACGGTTGAATCTTCCGTTCTTCCACAAGAATTCAAGGGATTGGAGAGAGAGGCCCAAAGAAAATGTGTGTAATATTATTCATTTTGGTCCGTTACGTATCGTTGTCAGTCTCACAGTTTTACAACGCGTCTACTAGAAAGAGGTTTCCATACCCTTATAAAGAATGTTTCGTTCCTACGTCAGTTGGAGAGGGGAACGAAACATTTTTATAAAAGTGTAGAAACCTCTCCCTAGCAAACACGTATTAAAACCGTGAGACTGACGACAACATGTAACGGGCTAAAGAGGACAATATCCGCTAGCAGTGAACTAATACCACATTCGAATGAGAGCAATTCTGAAGATATGATATCTAAAAACGAGTTAAAAGAATTAGAAGTCATTACCTATACCAATAAGATGCAGATCCCTTTTTAGTAGTTCAACCATCGAAACTTCGTGAAATCCTGAACATTTGTTAAATGAAGGTTGAAGGTCGAGTCCCGTAGTACCGATTTTAAATTAATTATGAATGAAAAAAATAATAATAAAGGGGAAAGGGAAATAAAAATCATGAGGTTTCCTTTTCCTTTTTGTACCTCTTCCTTTAGCTCCATTACTTTTGGAGGTTCATTTAGTTGTACCCTTTTACTAGATGATGAATGGTATCTATGTCTTTATAATTAAAATATCATTTTAAGTCGTATATTTTAACGGATAAAGATATTAATGTTAATCTTCTTAAATAATTGATTCCTGTTTTCTTCGGGTCTATATTGATCAATTGTCAACCTTTTATTTGTTGATCTACTTGGATCGACCCTTAATTAAAATCTTAAAGTCGTACGCTTTAAATGACTTCCAACTTACTTGATCTTCGGAGCATTTTAAGTCTTCTAAGTTTTTTTTTTTCTCTCTCTCCATCTTTTAAGAGTTTCAAATAACCCTCTTAGATCCCACATCGATGGAAGAGAAGAAACGAAACATTCTTTATAAGGGTACGTAAACCTCTCCCTAACAGACGTGTTTTAAAGCCGTGAAGCCAACGGTGATACGTAACAGGTCAAAGCGGACAATATCTACTAGCGGTAGACTTGAACGGTAACAATTAGCCAAATTCCTTCTCCTTGATTGGAAGACCTATTTTTCAATGGGCTCCCTTTTGTGTTTGTATTCCTCCATGAGAGTTTGAGTATTGAAGAAAAACAAAAATAAAACAGTTCTGGAAAATGTGAAAGAAAAATAGAGGATAGCCACCCACACAAACACCGTCAAACAGTCTTTTGATAGTTATAGACCAGCTAAGCCGACAATGAACCACCCAGAGTACCTTCATTTTTATGGTGCTGGTCGGTCTTTAGTTTACACTCTGTTTCCTGATATATGGAAGAAAGACAGCAAACAATTTGAGGAATAGGTTGACCCATCAAGCCTTAGATGTTTGGCTGATGGCCCACCAAATGTGGCTTGCATAACATTAGTCAAATTAAAGGTAAGAACAGCTTGGGGCAGATGATGCAGGCTTTAATTACAGTACAATTCAAAGTAATCAAAAGAGGAACAAGACAGAGAATTCAAAATAACGGTGCAGTGGAGAACTGCTCGAGCGAGTTCAAGTTATGGCAAATTATAAGTCCACATTTGGACTTCTTGAAGTCATTTACAACTTATGAACCTGCAGAATCTCTCATGTATTTGAACTATCAACTCACCTGAACATAGTACAACTGGTTAGACATGACATGTGTTTCACTGTGAAATCCCACGTCGGAGGGAGAGAAAGGAACGAAACATTCTTTATAAGGGTGTGGAAACCTCTCCCTAGTAGACGAGTTTTAAAAACCTTGAGGGGAAACTCGAAAGGGAAAGCCTAAAGAAGACAATATTTGTTAGCGGTGGGCTTGAGCTGTCACAAATGGTATCAGAGCCAGACACCGAACGGTGTGCTAGTGAGGACGATGGGCCTCGAGGGGGGTGGATTAAGAGATCCCACATCGATCTGAGAGAGAAACGAGAGCCAGCAAGGACACTGGCCCCAAAGGAGGGTAGATTGTTAAATCCCACATCGATTGGAGAAGGGAACGAGTTCCAGCAAGAATGCTGGACCATGAAGAAGGGTGAATTGTGAGATTCCACATCGGTTGGAGAGGGGAACGAAGCATTCTTAATAAGGGTGTGGAAACTTCTCCCTAGCATACGCATTTTAAAAACTTTTGAGGGGAAGTCCGAAAGAGAAAACCCAAAGAGGACAATATCTGCTAACGGTGGGCTTGAGCTATTACACTCACCTTCTGAGTTGTAGGTTCGAATGTTGTAAAAGAAGGAGAAACATAATGAGCAAACATTCAGGGGTAGAAAATGTAATTCTGGTCTATGGTTTATAGAGACGATGCATGTCAAAAGTGGTCTACACATAAGGTAAACTAAAGTAGTCAAAGAAATAAGCACCATACAAGATTAGGACTGAATATATCTAGCAGATACAGTCCTTCAGCACTTCTGAATTCTCAAGTAAAAAAGTAAAGAACTTCACATGAAGTGAAAATAAACTCAATCACAGGCCACTTCTACATCTTCCATGATCAACCAAAGTGATGATATATGTTAAATAACTGGGGAAAAGAAATTTCCCAGACCCGAAGGAAGATGCAGGTAATGTTTTACATAATAAATAACGATGCCTTCCATTTATGCACACCTCCCCCTATGTTTGGAAAGATCTTAACCCTACTAGTTCTAAGTTCAGGACTAATTCCTTTATGTACAAGGGTTACCAAAATTTTCAAGGCAAAGACTATTTAATTTTCTATTCCTTCTGTCTACTTAAAAGGTCCATAAATTTGGTCATAAAACTTGGCTATGAACCTCCAAAGCATGTGCTTTTCTAAGACAAAGGATCACAGACTCTCATAAGTTGGCATATAAAATTAACATGCTAGGAATGGAACATTTCAAACAACTACGTGTTAAACTGCATCACAAACCTCACCCGGGTCAATCAGGACAAGTTTGAACCTTCAAACTCTTGTTCATTATAAACACAAGGAATGCACAGAATTCCAACAGAGAGCCAAGCCATGGTCCTGTGGTAAATCAAATTTAATAACTAGAATGTTTTTGTAACAACCCAAGCTCACCGCTCGCAGATATTGTCTGCTTTGGCCCGTTACGTATCGCCGTCAGCCTCACGGTTTTAAAACGCGTATGCTAGGGAGAGGTTTCCACACCCTTATAAAGAATGTTTCGTTCTCCTCTCCAACCGATGTGGGATCTCACAATCCACCACCCTTCGAAGCCCAGCATCCTTGCTAGCACTCATTCTCCTCTCCAACTAATTTGGGATCTCACAGTTTCCGCAGAACTCGTAAGAAAAAGAATGGTAAAAGAGAACACACTAGGTTTGGAATGGATTTCCTTTAGCTCCACAACCTTAACTAAAATTTTTTCGTTATCTTCTCAGAACCTGACAGAAGGTATAGTATCTCAAATATAGAAAGGTCCAAGTTTTAGAAGCATCTGTGCATCCCGCCCAACAGATCCCTTCTACAACAAATTGAGAGGATCTACTTTGTGGCCACTAAAATGGAGTCAAGAACCAACCTTTTGATGCCAATCTTTTAACTCAATTCAATGCATTAGAAACTCTTGCATTGTAGCAATGAATCCTTCAAACATCTTAAACACATGCAATATAATTAATACTAAGATGCCTAAAATATATCAGGTCTCTTATCTCATGAGGCTAATATTGAAAGAAAATGCTAAACCAAATGAAACAAGAGAAGCTTAATTAATCTTTCAAATCTTACAAACTAAACAAGCCATGGTGAACATAAAGACACCATCTCAGTCTCTCTAACTTAAAGACCACGCAGAAACATCAACCATTGCAAGACTATAAATCGTGGGAGAAGCTAATAAATTTTTGAAATTCAAGCTAAGAAACACATACAAATCACCAGATTCTACGTTACCCAGAAAACCACAGTTTTCAATACACCTCGAATCAATCCAAACATATCCCATCATAATCCTAATTTTTTCAAATAATATTAGCATTACTTGGGAAAGTATGCGAACATCACCCGCATCCATCCCACCAAAATCCAAGCAAGTCTTGTAATCTGAAACCAATTAACAGAAATTGGGAAGAAAAATAAAAGAAGAATAAAAAACAACAAAGATCGCCACAAATTACTTCAGAAATCATTCCAGTAAAGCACACAAAACCAAATTTGCATTACTTCCCTCCTCATTTGGCCACCATTCGAGCAATGAAATCCTCATACCGAATTTTACCATCCGGTCCGACCTCAACTTCTCGAATCCACTCATCAAACTCCGACGGCTCAAGCTTCTCGCCAATACTCGTCAAAATGTGTCGGAGCTCCGACACCAGGACGTAACCGGTGTTGTCTTTATCGAGAACCTTAAAGGCGTCTCGAAGCTGGCGATCGAAGGGCTCATGCTTCATGTGCTTGGACATGATCTCAAGAAAGCGATTGAAATCAAAAGGAGCAGTGAGATTCTCCTCAGCGACAATGGCTTTGAGTTGGGCTTGAGTGGGGTTGCCGCCGAGGGAACGCATTAGAATCCCGAGCTCCGATGGGGCGATCCGGCCATCGCCGTCGGAATCGAAGAGGGTAAAGGCCTCTTTCATGGAGGATTTCTGCTCATCGCTCAGATCTTTGCCCATCTCTGGTTTCGATTTAGGTTTGAATCTTCACAGAGCTCTGATTTCCTTTCTTCCTCTCCCTTTGACGCTCGCCTGAGTGTGGGAAGGTAACGTTTTTTTTGTTTTTTTTTATCTTCGGATTTTGTTTAAAGGAACGGCAAAATGGAAATTAAAATAAATAAATAAATAAATTCCAAATGGAATTGCGCTCATGCATCCAATAACTTTGGAGTTATGAAAAGCCACTTTTATTTAATTTTTCGGAGAATATAGATTGAAAGAGGAGCTTCGTGATAGAAGTGTTTAAATGACTCGATAAGGTAATTTGGATAATCTCGACAACCTAATTTCGATCGTAAATGCTCGGTTAGGTTATAAGTTTGTTTGGTTTGAGTTGAGTTAGTTTTTTGCATTACCTAAAATTGTGTTCGGTTAGCACGATGGGAGATTTTAGGCTTAGTTTAACCCATGTTCTTTGGGCTTGGGTCCTTCGGGAGGGCGCACATGGGTTGCCCGAAACCTTCCGAAGTGGCAGATTGTGATGCAGTAGTGAACAGGCGTCTACGTGGGTTATGGGTTTTTGGATTCGATTCAACTCCCTCGTGGGTCTTCTTCTCCACCCGATTCTCAACCCCTTTTTTCCTCCGTCTTCTTTCTTTTATAGATTCACTTTTTTGGTGACAACCACATGAATATGGCTGCCGTTTGGGTTCGACTACCTTCCTCCACCACTCGTGACGATTGTGGTACCTTGTTAAGATTGAGAAATAGGAGTGGGATCGAAAGATGGATCTTCATTAATGTTTACCACGTTTTAAATAGGATACAAACTATCAACTAATACCTAAAAATAGAGAAAATATATGAATAACTAAATCTAGTAAATAATATAAAATATACTATTAATCAAATCTAAAATATTAATAGATTACGAATATCTAAGATAATAACTAATTATTATAATATATTTCCTAAATATCATATCTTCATATTCCCCTCAAGTTGGATAGTGTATGTCAATCACACCCAACTTCTCCTTCAAAAAAATAAACTGATGTCTTCCCAAAGCTTTAGTGAAAATATCTGCCAATTGCATTTTAGTCGAAACATAACACGGTTCGATGATTCTAGCTTGTAACTTTTCTCGAACTACATGACAATCTATTTCAATGTGTTTCGTACGTTCGTGAAAAACTGGATTGGCTGCTATATGTAGTACTGCTTGATTATCACAATATAATAATGCTGGTTCGGACAGTGGAACATTCAAGTCTTGAAGAATGTATCTTAACCAAGTTAACTCTAAACAAGTATTTGCCATAGCTCGATACTCGGCTTCTGCGGATGATCTGGACACATTAGTCTGCTTTTTAGACTTCCAAGAAATAATTGAATTTCCGAGGAAAATGCAGAACCCAGAAATAGACCGTCTGGAAGTTCGACAACCACCCCAGTCAGAATCGCAATATGCTTGTAATCTTAAGTTGTTTTCAGATGGTAGTAGAAGTCCTTGACCAGGAGTACCTTTGATGTATCTCAGAACTCGAAGAGCTGCCTCCCAATGTGGTTTTCTTGGTTCATGCATAAATTGACTAAGCATACGAACTGAATAAACTATGTCAGGCCTAGTAACGGTCAAATATATTAATCTGCCAATCAACCGTCTGTATTTACTCGGATCATTCAACTTCTCTCCTTCAGTTAAAGAAAGTTTCAAATTTTGTCCATAGGAAATTTTTCTGGACGTGCTCCTGACCTGTGTCTTGAAGGATGTCTAGAGCATACTTCCTTTGAGACATAAAAATTCCTTTTCTAGATCGAGAAAATTCAATGCCTAGAAAATATTTCAAATTCCCTAAATCTTTGATAAGGAATTTCTCAAGTAAACTAGTCTTGAGATGTTGAATTTCTTTGAGATCATTGCCTGTCAACAGAATATCATCAACATAGATTAGAACGGCAGTGAAAGAAGTACCTTTACTCTTAGTAAATAAAGAGTAATCTGCTTTGGACTGAGTGTAGCCTGCATTTTGTATAGTGGTAGAGAATATGGAGAACCAATTGCGAGAAGCCTGTTTTAATCCATAAAGAGATTTATGGAGCCGACATACTGTATTCTCCCCCTGTCGGCGAAGACCTGGAGGTAAAGACATATAGACTTCCTCGTCTAGATTACCATGGAGAAAGGCATTTTGAACATCCAACTGATGGGTGAACCATTTTCGAGCAGCAGCAACAGTGAGTAAGCAACGAAGTGTAGTAAGTTTCGCTGTAGGAGAAAATGTCTCTTTGTAATCGATACCTTCAACCTGAGTGTATCCCTTTGCTACCAGTCGAGCTTTATAACGTTCAACAGAACCATCAGAATTGTATTTAATCTTGTACACCCAACGACAACCAATAGCTTTATGACCAGGTGGTAGAGGAACGAGAGACCAAGTATGATTACATTCTAAAGCTGCAATTTCATCATTCATAGCCTGCTGCCATAACGGGTCGCGCCAACTGCCTCATCATAGGTTTTAGGTTCTGTTTGAGCTGTAATAAGAGCTAGAAAAGCACGTTGAGTAGGAGAAAAACGAGAGAATGAAAGGTAATGATGAAGGGGATACCTGGTGCCAGTGCTGGGACTTGAGCTAGAGGTTAAATGATTGACTCCAGAAGACATCTCATAATCATTATGCCAAACTGGAGGCTTTTTAGTACGCGTAGAACGTCGGAGTGGAACTGATGTATCAGGTGGGATAGGATTAGAATTAGTGGGTGAATCTGGAGAAGGAACAGAAGGTGGAGGAGACGACGAAGTAGTAGGTGAAGGAATAGAAGGTGGAGGAGGAACAGGAGGTGAAGGAATAGAAGGAGGAGGACTATTAGAATAGATGTTTGAGTGGGGTGAATCATGAAGTGGTACAATAGGAGTCGAAGGAGCTAATGTCAAAGTTTGTGAAGCTGATGAAAAAGGAAAATCATCTTCACAAAACTTAACATCACGACTGATAAAGAATTTGTGAGTTTCCATGTCATACAACTTGTAACCTTTGTGACCACAAGGATATCCTACGAAAACACAAGGAATTGCCCGAGGTTCGAATTTTTGCTTAGGATGTACTGTAGTTGTATAACATTTACAAACAAAAAACTTTAAGATGATGAAATGTAGGTGGTCGTTTGTAGAGTGCTTCAAAGGGTGTCTTGTTCGATAACAATGGTGATGGTGTTCTATTTATAAGATAAACTGCAGTTAAAATGCACTCTCCCCAAAAATTAAGTGGAACTTGTGACTGAAAGAGAAGAGACCTAGCTACATTTAAGATATGACGATGCTTACGTTCTACGACTCCATTTTGTTGTGGAGTATAGACACAAGTGCGCTGAAATTCAATGCCACAAGAAGAAAAAAAAGGTTTCAAAGATAGGAACTTAGTCCCATTGTCTGATCGAACTATCTTGATAGTAGTATGAAATTGAGTTTGAACGAATTTAACAAAATTCATTAACAAATGATGTACTTCTGACTTATGTTGCATAAGAAAAACCCAAGTACATCGAGTAAAATCATCGACAATAGTGAGAAAAAAACGCAAACCAGAATGGGTAGGAATTTTATGTGGTCCCCAAACATCACAATGTATCAGATCAAAGGCAGAATGAGTTTGTTATTGAACTTCTTGGAAAAGACAACCTAGTTTGTTTTGCTAATGGGCAGATACTACAGTTATGAGAATAACTAGCATTATTAAGGTGCAATTGATCAGCTAGAAATTTAAAACGAGAAAAAAAGAAGGATGACCTAGGCGTAAATGCCACAAATCAGATGACTGAGATACTTGATGAGCTGAAGATTTGATTGGAGACGAAGAAATATGATAGAGACCTCCAAATCGTTTACCCGAACCAATCATCTTCCCCGTAGCCAAGTCCTGCATAACACAAGAATCAGGATAGAAGGTGACATAACATTTCAAGTCATTGGTGAGTTTGCTGATGGACATTAGATTTAAATTGAATGAAGGCACACATAATACATTGTTTAATTTAAGGTCAGGGCTAAAGGAAACATTGCCAGTATGTGACACATGTGCTGTCCCTCCATTAGGCAAATTTATTGTAGACATGGTGGTAGGCTTTGGTTCAGTCAGAACAGAAGATTTTGATACTATATGATCCGTAGCTCCACTATCGAGAATCCATGAATTAGAACTGGCAGAGTTAATAGATAATGTAGATACTGGAAACAAACCTGCAACATTGATGTGATTGTCAGAATTACCAGAAGGGTGATGATTGATTGCAGATAAGGCTTGTGCTATCTGTTGTAATTGCTCAAAAGAAAAATTTGGAATGGAATTAGGTGATTGTTCTTCTGTATTCAACTGAGAAACATCGGCCATATTTGCAGATGATCGATATCCATGATTGTTGCGTTGATTGACTTGTCCTGCCCTTCCAGAATTATTTTTCTGTCGACATCGATCTTCTGTATGTCCCCTTCTATCACAAAACTTACAGTGAAACTTAAGAATTCGACACTCATTAATTGTATGACCACTTTTATTGCAGTGTTCACATGATTTGTCCTTAGCGAGTTTCGAATATGTTGTTTTCTTCTGCACTGCTGATACAATCGAGAAATTCTCGGTAGGTTCAGAAGTTACCTGACGCTGCATCTCTTCTTGTACAAGTAATGAATAGGCTTGCCTCACATTAGGTAATGGATTCATCATCAATATGTTAGATCTCACCGTTTTATAAGACTCATTGAGCCCCATGAGCAGTTGCATCAACTTGTCTTCTTCGCGTTGATCAACATGTATTTGACGTTGATTACAGGTAAATGGTGTGCGATACGCTTCCAATTCATCCCAGAGTGCTTTGAGCTTGGTGAAATATGCTGACAGTGCCATGGTTCCCTGTGACATCATTGCTATCGACTTTTGTATCTGAAAAATTGCTGGAGCATTCTTTTGTGAGAATTGATCGTGAAGATCAACCCACACTTGATGAGCTGTCTTGGCGTGAATAATGCCTTTAGCGATATCTGCTTCAACTGAATGAGTTAACCAAGATATTATCATACTGTTGCACTGATTCCAGAGTTCAAATTCGGTTGAATTTGCATCTTGAGGCGGTTCTTCAATTGTGCCATCAATGAAGCCAATTTTCTTTTTGGCAATAAGAGCATGCATAACGGATTTACTCCAGGATTGGTAATATGTTCCATTTAATTTGATTGGAACAAGTGAATATCCTGGCTGATCAGAGTAATGGATATAATAAGGATGTGTTAAATCAACATCCGAAATTTTGAAGCTGGATTTGGTTGATTCCGCCATAAAGGAAATTTTGATATTTAAGAACACCAAGATCGGTGCTCTGATACCATGTTAAGATTGAGAAATAGGAGTGGGATTGAAAGATGGATCTTCATTAATGTTTACCACGTTTTAAATAGGATACAAACTATCAACTAATACCTAAAAATAGAGAAAATATATGAATAACTAAATCTAGTAAATAATATAAAATATACTATTAATCAAATCTAAAATATTAATAGATTACGAATATCTACTAATTATTATAATATATTTTCTAAATATCATATCTTCATATACCTGTATAACACAAAAAACCGTGAGATATCCCCATTCCTCTTCCCCAATTTTTTCCCTAACTTGACTACTCAAGAACAGAGGAAAGAGCAACCGCGATTAGTCTTACCACCTGATGTCCAACACTTCTACTCACTGCACAATAACCGACTCAAGAATGGGGATGCGACGACGAGTTTTGTGAATGCATTATGCACGTTCTCGAGTCTGTGGGTTTCTTTCTTCCTCAACATGTATGTGTTGCTGAGTGAGAGCAAAGGATAGGTTGGGTGGTTGAGGGAGTGAAGGACGAGGGCTTATAAAGTGGGAGTGTGGGCGGTTTCCATCTTGCGATTTTTCGATGGTATTTGAATTTTTTTTTCAAACCGAGTGCTGTTACACTTCAAGTTACATTTGATACTCATTTGGTAGTCGTGCATTTCAATTTGAAATAGATGAGGTTTTTGTTCACTTAACTCGATCATGACACACATTATTTGTCTAAGAGGTTAAATGTTCAAATCTCTTACGTATATTAATATATTAATGATTTTATTTATTTATTTAGATAATAGTCTTTTTTTTTTTTTAAGAAATTATTAAATATTTTAAAATTTTAAAGTTTTTTTTAGATAAAACATAAAAACTAGGGTTTATCGATTGGCAGTTGAGGCCATTGCCAGTTTCTGAAGCACAGAGCTTTCGAAGCCTTTCCATAGTCTTCTACAATGGGTCGTATGCACAGCAGAGGGTGAGTTCATCTTCTTCTCTCTTCCTCATCTTCTCATCCCTCCGATTCAGTAACTCGATCCCTCCTCTCATTTTCGATTGCAGAAAAGGTATTTCCGCTTCAGCATTGCCTTACAAGAGGACTCCACCGAGTTGGCTCAAGATTTCTACTCAAGATGTAAGTCCCTATACCTAAAATGTTTGAGCTGCAACTTACTTTGATCGGAACGGGCAGTTCTAGAATGTGCGTTGTCTGTGTTCATTAGGTTGAAGAAAACATCTGCAAATTCGCGAAGAAGGGTTTGACGCCGTCTCAGATCGGTGTAATTCTTCGTGACTCTCATGGTATTGCTCAGGTCAAGAGCGTTACTGGAAACAAGATCTTGCGAATTCTTAAAGCTCATGGTATTTGTTCCACTTTTCTCTCAATTCAAAAATTTTATGTTATATGAACTTTTGTACCCTATTACTTTCGAAAGGGCTTGCTCCGGAGATTCCCGAGGATCTTTACCATTTGATTAAGAAGGCCGTCTCGATTAGAAAGCATTTGGAAAGGAACAGGAAGGATAAGGATTCAAAGTTCAGGTTGATTCTTGTGGAGAGCAGGATTCATCGGCTAGCTCGCTATTACAAGAAGACCAAAAAGCTCCCACCTGTCTGGAAATAGTAAGTGCTCACTGGTCTGATTCTTTGTAGTCTATTTTGTTATCTATATATTATAACTTGAAGGATGATTATTTTGTTAAGCTCTGTTGTTACTCATTATTAGGGTGGATTTAAATTTCCTCCCTTCATGCAAAGTATTGTATTGCAATTGCCTAGTGAATCAATTATTTGTTGGGTTGAGGATTGTTGGGAAATGAGTCCCACATCCGCTAATTAAGGGGTTGATCATGGGTTTATAAGTAAGGAATACATCTCCATTGGTATGAGGCCTTTTGGGGAAACCAAAAGCAGTCCCACATCGGCTAATTAAGGGGTTGATCATGAGTTTATAAGTAAGGAAAATACATCTCCATTGGTATGAGGACTTTTGGAGAAACCAAAAGCAAAGCCATGAGGGCTTATGCTCAAAGTGGACAATATCATACCATTGTGAAGGTCGTGGTTTTTAACATGGTATCAGAGCCATACCCTTAACCTAGCTATGTCAATAGAATCTTCAAATATCGAACAAAGAAATTGTGAACCTTGAAGGTGTAGTCAAAAGAGACTCAAGTGTTGAACAAAAGGTGTATTTTGTTCAAGGGCTCCAGAGATGGAGTCGAGCCTCAATTAAGGGGAGGCTGTTCGAGGGCTCCATAGGCCTTAAGGGAGACTCTATGGTGTACTCTGTTTGAGGGGAAGATTGTTGGTAGATGAGTCCTACATTGGCTAATTAAGGGGTTGATCATGAGTTTATAAGTATGGAATACATCTCCATTGGTATGAAGCCCTTTGGAGAAACCAAAAGCAAAGCCATGAGAGCTTATACTCAAAGTGGACAATATGGTATCATTGTGGAGGTCGTGATTTCTAACATTATCAACTTCCAACTACTGTCGAATGTCGAAGAACATAAAACTTCTCTCTACATTGTTTATTTGAAGTTTAGTTCATATATACTCAGCTACCTACGACTATTCCTCCCTGGTGATTGATTGATTGTTTTTTGCTTATTGTTTCAGCGAGTCAACTACTGCTAGCACACTTGTTGCCTGACTTTGTTCACTGCTGCATTTCTCGGCGATTAAGATCCTTTCATTCAATCTATTCGATGTAAGGTATTTCCCATTTTGTGGTAATTGTTCCAAGGTATCACAGAAACATAAGGATCAATTTTTAGCTATTCTCATAATGATTCTGTAGTTTCTCGTCTAATTGGACATGATAGTTCTTCTTATGATAATTATAATCGATATTCTTCTGAACTCAAGAATGGAAATGTGGGCTCTAAAGCATTTTGCGCCATGGTTTCCCTGTTTAAGTATGCTACTTGGCCTACTGAATTTTCAAGCTTATTGGGATTGTTTATGGTGGTGTCTATGTCTTGAAAGTTCTGATCCTATGATTAATAAAGATGATTCATAACTAACCCAATCCATGATATACCAGATTAACCTGTTCTTAATTTCTCGGACATCGGGTCGATTTTTTTTTTCTTTTTTGGGATTGGTTGGATTATGAGTGTTAAACTATATTCACACCTCGGCTTGTGGCGCTCGTGTGTGAGCTACAGTTCTAAGCAAAGCATGCCTTGGTTTACCTCATGGTTAGGAGTGTGCTTTGAGGTTGTCACTGAGGAGGTTCTGTTCTGTTCTCAATAAGATTGTTCCTGAGGTGTGTTGAGACTTTCGAGTCTCCATACTCTTCTCCAGAGGGGGCGGGGTGAACTAGAGAAGGCAGTTGTGGTCTTAGATTAGATTGGTTAGACCATAAGTCCCTGTTTGGATTGATTTTCTAGGTGTTTAGAAAAGTGCTTTAGTTACTTGGACCTTTTGCCATTGGTTAGACCATGCTCCAAGGGGCCCTTTGTTTAAGATGTCGGAAATAAAATGTTTAAAAATAATAGAATAACTGTATTTAGTGTTACATGAAAAATGACATCATAATTTTATATAAATAAATAATATTTTTGCTTGATTCTAGCCCTTAATGCCAACCATTTTACAGGTTAATTTTAGATAATTTTTTTTTGTTTGTTAGATAGTTTATTTTTATTAAGTTAAATTATTAAAATAATTTTAACTTATTTATGAATGCAATTTTCAAATATCCGAATCATTATGATTGCACATATATGTATATATATATATATATCCATCGTTAGCATTTTTTTTTACGACGACTTCAAAATCAATGTTAAAAGATGGAAACAAAAAATTGGAGATCATTTATAACAATTTTCCAAACTTCGGGGGCAAAAGTGTTTATTTTCTAAATTTTTGGGACTAAATAGATATTAACTTTTACGGGATTTTTATTAGGAATTCTTGTTTTTTTGAGTTGGAATTGTAAAAATTAAAATATCAGATGACAATGACTATTTCTATTTCACATAGAGGTTATACTTGGATTAACTTATTTTAGAATTTGTTATTATATAATGTCATTATATTTTTTATATGATGGTAGTTAATAAACCCAAATTGATATTTACTAATATAATAATAACATCAAAATAAACAAAATAAACATGATCGTAAATTTATTTAAATTGAGAATTTATTAAAAGGTTAAAATTGTTAAAATATTATAAAATTTAGGGTTAAGATTTTAATATTAATTTAAATTTGAGGTATAATTTGATAAAATTGAAAGATTACGGTTAAAATTAATATAATTATTTTCTGCATTTTTTCTTTAATTGGGCTTTCTGATTTGGGCACACAATCGAGCCTGCAACTACATCCACCGATCTGCTTCCTTACACGGCCCTCCCCCGCCTCACCTTCGGAGATTCCCGCCGTCAAGCGCCTACCAGGCAAGGCAATTCTCCTGCTACTCACTCTTGTGTACTCGAGGTTAGTTCCATCTCTTCTTTAACATTTCTCCTCCGTTCGTCCATTTTTCTCTCATCCTCAGTACATGTGAAAATAGTTTCTCGCCATGATAGCGTTCATTAGATTTCGGAATTTATCGTACCAATTCCTTAAGGAAACTGAATTAATTAGACGTTTTCATTCCGGAACAAATCTGAAATCCACTTCTCCGGATTCTTCCTGCTCTGCCGTTGCGATTTTCTGGGATTTGGACAATAAACCACCGAAATCGTTACCGCCTTACGAAGCTGCTGTTAAGCTCAAGGCTGCAGCGGCTTCCTTTGGCGCCGTTCGGTACATGGTGGCTTATGCGAATCGGCATGCGTTCAGCTATGTGCCGCAAGTTGTTAGAGAGAAGAGGAGAGAGAGGAAGATGCTTAATCAATTGGAGAGGAAAGGTGTGATTAAATCGATTGAGCCGTATCTGTGTCGTGTTTGTGGGAGGAATTTTTATACGAATGAGAAGTTAGTGAATCATTTTAAGCAAATTCATGAGAGTGAGCATAAGAAGAGGTTGAATCAGATCGAATCTGCCAAGGGTAGTAGAAGAGTGAAGTTGCTCGCTAAGTATTCGATGAAAATACACAAGTATAAGAATGCTGCTAGGGATGTTTTGACTCCGAAAGAGGGATATGGTCTAGCAGATGAGTTGAAGAGGGCAGGGTTTTTTGTGAAGACTGTGTCGGATAAGCCTGAAGCTGCCGATGTAGAATTGAGAAACGACATGGTTGAGGTCATGGATAGGAGAAGAGCAGAGTGTTTGGTTCTTGTATCAGATGATTCTGATTTTGTGAATGTTTTGAAGGAGGCCAAGTTGAGATGTCTTAGAACAGTTGTTGTTGGGGATCTTAATGATGGGCCATTGAAGAGAAATGCTGATACTGGGTTTTCTTGGAAGGAGATTTTAATGGGGAAGGCTAAGAAGGAGGCTGTGTCTGTTGTGGGAAAATGGAAGGATCGGGACGTTTTGAAGAGATTGGAATGGACATACAATCCTCAATTGGAGAAGGAAGTGTTTGGTTTGGATGATGATATGGGCGAGGATGAAGATGTTGAACAAGGTTCGGTTGATGAGAATATGCCAAATGGTGACAGTGGTGCTTGGTGGGATCTCAGCTCTGATGCTGAAACTGAAGTTGTGTCGTCACGATCATGTAAATGATTTGACACTAGCATGTATTGTTGCTTCATCTTTACTTCAACACTACCTAGAACTTAATGTTGCACATTGCCCTAAAATTTTGAGTGAGTTTGAGATAGGAATTTAGAAGTATAACAATCTAAGCCACCATGCCCACAGCTAGTGGTTGTTGTCCTCTTTAGGATTTCTCTTTCAGGCTTCTCTTTAAGGTTTTTAAAACACATATGCTAAGGAGAGGTTTCTACACCCTTATAGAAAATGTTTCGTTCTCCTCCTCAACCGATGTGGGATCTCACAATCCACCCCCTTTCCGAGGCCTAGTGTCCTCGCTGACACTCGTTCCCTTCTCCAATCGATGTGGGACCTCCCTATCTACCTCCTTCGAGCCCCAACGTCCTTGTTGACACACTGCCTTGTGACTACCTCATTCGGGGCTCAGCCTCCTCACTAGCACATTGCCCTGTGTCTGGCTTCTTAACCGCCTAAACCTACTATTAGTCGATGTTGTCCTCTTTGAAGAGCTTTCATTCCCAGGCTTCCCCTCAAGGTTTTTAGAACTTATCTACTAGGGAGAGGTTTCCACACCTTTATAAAAAATGTTTTGTTCTCCTCCCCAATCGATGTGAGATCTCACAAGAGTTTTTTTTGGATAAAAAATTAGAGTTTTGTTTGATAGTCAAAAGTAATTTTGAAGATTCCAAGAACCTAGAACACTTGGATTGCTTTGAGAACCATTATTAGATATCATCCAAACCCATTTTTGGTTAGAGAAATTGGAAGCTAATGGTATGCTCTATTCATAAAGTTTAGCCAGAAAACAACAAACCAACATGAATCAGCTGGGTTGAAAAAAGAAATTGAAATCTTAGACCATACAGATTAAGGATTCTTCAATCAAAGAAGATACTGGTAGAGTGCATTCCAAAATCTTGTTTGGAACATGCACGTTTATTTGAAGCACAGAGCGAATCATATGCTAATGCAATGCAATGACTGAATTTGTTTTCTGAAATTTTCAAGATTGTTATGAGTTTAGAAGCAGGGTTATGCAGAAACAAATACACCCTCCTACAAACAACTTGAGTATAGAACTGAATGGCTATCCAGAATCTCGCTAGAGATTTAATATATGTATGTATTGTCGTAAACATTAGTAAGGGGTCAGTTCAATATTCAAAGAATGGGAAGCCATTTCGAAAAGTGCTATCTTATTCAAGATGATAAGTGAAGTCCACCAACCAACCAGCATGTTTCATTTCTCTCTGTCATGAAATGTAAAGCCTCAACAGAATGTAGTCCTTAGGGGAAATACAGAAAAACGAACAGAACTAATGAAGCAACATGTGGGATATAGCTATGAAAAGAGGCTTCTAGTCTTTTGCTGACAGAAAATGGCAATGAAGAGCAAAAAGCAAATCTAATGCAGGAGGTGCTGCTTGTTTGTAAGCACAATATGACTGAAAAACGCAGCAAATTATCGAAGATTGATGATCAGTGGACACAAAACAACATTAATTGTGAAGAATCTAAATGTTGGAGAAAGCCCTGGCAACTCTCTTCTTGGAACCAGAATAGTAATCTTGGTACCAACTCACAAACTTCTTCAGTCCTGCATCGAGATTGGTAGTTGGCCTGTAACCAAACTCCTTATGAGCCAAACTTATGTTGGCATGAGTGAACTTAACATCTCCATTTCTGGGCATTGGCTGAACTTTCTTCTTTGCCTTAACTTTCAACAGCTTCTCCAGTATGCTAACAAGCTCACTCACTGGTACTGGTGAAGTGTTTCCCAGATTGAAAATCCTCAGCTGTGCAGCCCTCTTCTTCTTCCCACCACTCCCTGTACTCTTCTTAGCGGTATCCAGAGCCCCCAAACACCCCTTCACTATGTCATCAATGTAGGTAAAATCTCTAGCAACTGTACCATGATCGGGAGCTTCATAGATTGTTATCGGCCTCCGTTTGAGAATATCCTTAGTGAAGAAGAAATACGCCATGTCAGGGCGACCCCAAGGTCCATATACAGTAAAGAATCTCAAACCAGTGATTGAAAGCCCGTAAATATGATTGTAAGTATGAGCTATCTCCTCTCCAGCTTTCTTTGTTGCAGCATAAAGACTTGCTGGTTGATCAGTTCGATCCTTCTCTGAAAAGGGTATCTTGGAATTCAATCCATAGACAGAGCTTGACGATGCCCAAACAATGGCGGGCTGTGGATTTGCCGACTTACAGGCTTCCAAAAGGCTCACAAACCCAGCAATATTGCTGTGTACATAAGAACCCGGGTTCTGCATTGCGTACCTGACTCCAGCCTGAGCCGCAAGGTGCATAACATGGGTGAAAGCCACAACATCGAAGAGCTTACGAAGCAGTTCAGAATCGTTAATGTCTCCTTCTACGACAAACACACCAGCGCGATCGAGAAGCTTCCGCCGAGCTCTTTTGAGCTGTGGATCGTAGTAGTCATTGAAGTTATCGAGTCCAAGAACCCCATCGCCTCGTCGTTTCAGGGCGATTGAGACATGGGTTCCGACAAAACCCGCAGCGCCGGTGACGAGGACGGTGAGGCCGGAGCGCGTTTGAGCAGAACGGCTGACCTTTTTCTCCCAATTATGACCACCCCAGGAGTCGCCGCCCAGGGCTCGGCGAGGCGATGCGGAGGATGAAGGAGGGGAGAAGAAGAAGAAACAGATGATGAAAATCAAGAACAAGGAGGACCATAGAGTCAGCCTGGAAATGGCGGAATGGACCCTCAACCGGTGAATATACGGCGGGGATTTCTCCGGCTTGAACTTCCCCGGCGTTGGTGGTAAGTTATCGATGTGGGAAATTGTCTTCTGCTGTGACATTGGCCAAAATGAAAGTGCCTCAAGATTAGGAGTTGGGGTTAGAAAATTGTGGTGTAGAAAGTAGGAGAAAATGAAGGGGGTTTCTGGGAATTCAGGTTGAAGGGTGGGTTTCCATCGCCATTAACGATTGGCTTTGTTCTGCTGGAAGAGGAAGATTGGATTTTGGGTGTTGGTGGGGGAAAGGGAAAGGGAAAGGGGAAGGGAAATGAAAAAAGGTAAAGGGGGAGTGAATGAGAAGGAAAGGGGATTGGAATAGTGACGATAGAAACTGTGGAGGCTTGCTTGCTTGCTTGACTGTTTCAATTCAATGGCGTGGATTTTTCTTAGAGATTCCAAATCCATTGCTCATTGTTTCCACCTTTCATCCACTTGGTAACTTGGTTTTCATTGGATTTAAAAATGGCTCAACTTTTACCCTTCAACTTCCTTACATGTTAGACACGATCAAGATTTGATTTTGTACTCTTCAATGTTAGGCTTGGGCTTGATAAGTGATGTGATCTGTACATTTTGTTGGATTTTTCTTGCATTTCCCTAGTCATTGTAATCAAATTTATGAAAATCGAGTGCGGTGTGCCAGCGAGGATGTTGTGCTTCTAAGAGGGTGGATTGTGAGATCTCACATCAGTTGGGAAGGATCAGCGAGGATGCTGAGTCCTGAAAGGGGTGGATTGTGGGGTGGAGTGTGAGAACTCACATCGGTTGGAGAGGAGAACAAATCATTTCTTATAAGGGTTGGAAACCTCTCTCTCGTGCCTTTTAAAACCATGAGGCTGACAGTGATACGTAACGTGTCAAAGTGGACAATATCTATTGGCCGTGAGTTTTAGATGTTACACAAACTCTAACAAGTTAATCCACAAGATTAAACCTTAGTATCATCTCTCTCTCTTAAACTCCATATTCTTTAGTAATTTGAACACATCAAAATCATTTTTATTAGGATTCTGGTAATAAAAGCTTAACATTTGAAAAATTACAACAGAAAGTTGGAAGGTTTATTTATCCCTTGCAAAGTTCAAGAGTAGAAGATTGTGAGATCTCACATCGGTTGGAGAAGAGAACGAAGCATTATTTATAAAGGTGTGGAAATCTCTCTTTAGCAAACGCGTTTTAAAAACTTTGAGAGCAATCCCGAAAGTAAAAGCTCAAAGAAGACAATATCTGCTCGCGGTGAGTTTGGGTTGTTACAAAGGTAGTCACATATATTTCATATCAAATTAAAGCTGAAGAAGTTATAAACATATACAAGCATATGACAATTTACGTTAAAGAATTAGTAAGATTCTTATTTCTTTTGTAACCTATTTACGATAACTTTATAGTTAAGTCTATCTAATTAAAATAATTAGAACACATTTTTCTATAAAGTATTTGGGTGAGTATATAATATGTTTAAAGGACGTATGTTGACAATGTTCCATCTCAAAAGTGGCTTAGAATATTATATTGCATACTCCGATGTCATAGGATTGGAAAGAATACCTAAACTATTAGGTACTTAGTATAGATTCCAAATTTTAGTTCAAAACGTGACCTCTTTTTTAATCTATCGTAGAGGTGAATTAGATGAATATATTTGAACGCTTCGTCTTCCTTTATTTTATTTACTTATTAAAAATAATTACGTGATAAAATATTTTTTTTTTTTTGATGTTTTTTTTCATAATTTTATTTAAATGATTTTTGATATAATTTTAAGTTAAATTTAGTAAAAATAATTACAAATAACTAACTAATAATTTAATTACTTAAAAAAACGAATTTTCCTAATTAGGTAATGATGAACATTAAGGATAAGGATGAACCCTTCCCCTTCCTTATCCATATAATCTAATTACATGAGATCTTACCTTTATGGATAATTATATCATTTTTAAAACATTATTTTGTTTTGGTGTCGAGTTTTTAAAATATTCTCTTAGGATATTATCCATTTATTTTATAAAAAAAAACTCTTAAAAAGTAATTTTGAGTAAGGAACTCGATCTTCAAGCTCATTGTTAGTAAATATTGTTCGTTTTAGTTCGTTACATATCGCCATCAGCTCCACGATTTTATAGGGAGATGTTTTCACACTTTTATAAGGAAAGTTTTATTCTTCCCTCTAATCGATGCGGGATCTCACAGTTTTTAAACGTTTACAAAAATATTTTAAAGTATAAAGAAAAATGTTTGAAAGTCCTGCTGGAAGTCGGAGGTTCGATCTCCGCTCGTTCGAGGCTGAAAATGGAAATAATTAAAGAGACTTTGGAAAGAAGGCAAAGGGCATGAAAATGTGGAGGTTATCTTGCTTCCTAATTTAAGTTAGGGTTATCTTGGTTGGGTATAAATTATTATTGCACAACAGCCAAACAAAAACAACCACCCACCCAAATTGCTTCCATCATGAAAACCAAATTTCAAGGATGGGGAATGGTATTTACGTAAATAAGACACATAATAAACCTTTTTTTGTCCTTTTTTTCCTTAATACTTTTAAAAATCGAAGAAATTATTATCTTTTCTATGTACTCGGGAATAAATAAATCATCGAAGAGAAAAATATACTTGGTCGTTCGTCCTTGAGTTTTTAAGCTCGACATTTTAATTATTGTCGTTTGGGTTAATGTAACATCTCAATATTGTCCTTTTTGGGATTTCTCTTTCGAGTTTCTTCTCAAGGTTTTTAAAATGGGTATGGTAGAGAGAGGTTTTCACATCATTATAAAGAATATTTCGTTCCCTCCTCTAACCAATATGGGTTCTCACAATCCACCCTCTTCGAAGTCCAGCATCCTCGTTGACATTCGTTCCCTTCTCCAATCGATGTGGGACTCCCCAATCCACCCCCCCTTCGAGGTCCAGCATCCTTGCTGGCACACCGCCTCGTGTCCACCCCCTTCAGAACTCAACCTCCTCGCTAGCATATCGCTCGATGTCTAGCTCTGATACCATATATAACATCTCAAACTCACTACTAGCAGATATTGTTCTCTTTGGGCTTTTCCCTCTCGAACTTCCCTTTATTTTTTTAAAACTCGTCTACTAGTAAGATGTTTCAACACCCTTATAAAATAAGTTTCGTTCTCTCCTCCAACCAATATGAAATCTCACCGTTAATCTTGTTTTTTTCCCTATAGTTAATCGTTACCGTCAATTTTTTTGTTATGTAGTTTTGATTGGACATGTTTTTATTTTTAAATTAACATGACATAAATATATATTAAAATAATAATATATTGTGATCAAAGAACTTGTGCCCTCTAATTTACAGAGCGCCGTCTCTTTGATTTGTATGAACACCTGAGTGCAATATTTGGAGATGATATGCAATCAAGGGAATATTGATGTATCTGTTTCTGATTGCCTTCAAGATATTAAGGGCTGCCTCCACATTCAAGAGGCAGATTATCCAACCATGAATCATCTAAAACATGAGCTGATGATTCTAGCTCGGTCGGCCATTCTAAACTCACATCAATATCATCAAATACGACGGGTTTATATTTACCATCCCGAGTCCAACGAATGTGTTGCAACCAGAGATTGCATTGTACAAACACTAAATCATTCAACTTTTCCTGTTCGGTTCTACTACGCTTCTTCGAATGTAAGGTTTCGAACGTGCTCCAGTTCCATCTGCTGCACCCATAAGAACTACAGGGTTGGCTTAGTATTCGTATCGCCGCTCTCTGGAGAGTCGGGATTTCGTAACCGTACCCTGACCACCAATCCCCTAGGATGCAACATGGAAAATGAAATAAGCATCTGAAATGAAAACAAAAATACTGCAGTATAGGATATTATCCAGCCCAAAATAGCTTGCTGTTCTAGAAATGGATTCGTTCAAATGCTAATATATCGGGTATCCACATTTCCCAGTCTTGTAAAAGAATTATTTTAACTAAAGTAAAATGTATCTCACCACTAGCAGATATTGTCCTTTTTGACTCTCTCTTCCGAGCTTTCCCTCAAAATTTTAAAATTTGTCTGCCATGTGAGGTTTCCATACCCTTATAAAGAATGTTTCGTTCCCCTCTCCAACCGATGTGGGATCTCACAATCCACCCCCCTTCAGGGCCCAACGTCCTAACTGGCACTCGTTCCCCTCTCCAATCAATGTGGGATCTCACAATTACACCTAGCGGTGTGCCAGCGAAGACACTGGGCTCTGAAGGGGGTGGATTGTGAGATCCCACATTAACTGGAGAGGAGAACGAGTGCCAGCGAGAACGTTGGATCTCGAAGAGGGGTGGATTGTGAGATCCCACATCGGTTGGAGAAGGAAACGAAACATTGTTTATAAGAGTGTGAAAACCTCTCCCTAGCATACACGTTTTAAAACCTTGAGGAGAAACCCAGAAGGGAAAGTCCAAAAAGGACAATATCTACTAGCGGTCGGCTTGGACTGTAACATAAAGCTTATAAAATCACATGCATAAGACGGTTCATACCTGGGGCATTTATAGTTCTCCCCAAGATAGCGAAGTTGGTACCAAGAGCACCTTGAGCATTTACATATGCAGGATGTTCTCTAGTGATCTCCATTTTATCTTTATCCGTCGTCGCCATCTTCAACATAGCTTCCTGAAATCCGTTTCTAATTCTCAGATCAATCTTAAAGTTCGGATTATAAAAGATCGATGGGTTAAGGAACGCTGCTGCTGTGTGTAACGTCGTGTGAAGCTGCAAGTTCCATCTCCGGTCGATCGTGTCCCAAATAGGCATATATTTATCCTCAATACCATTGTAATACGCTTTGACTTCGACCTTCGCCCTCTCTATTCCTTCATATATATAGCCCATGGCAGGCATGTCTCCATCAACAAGCCTGAGAATTCTAATAAGTGGCTCAGAAATGTTGACAGCTTCACGAGCGTCCTTCCAAAATCGATCCAAATACAGAAAGGAAACAATCGCCTGTGCGTCGGGGCGCCTGCTATATATCGAGGACTGCCACTCCGAATGAGCAAACATGTGTTTGAGACCGTCCTCAAGAAACACAATGGACCTCAAGGAGAGAAAGTTAGTCACAAATCTAGTAATTCTTGGCCTGATCAGTTCCTTCCCGCTCGTGAATTTTCGCATCGTGTTTAAAATCCACGCATGACTATAAACGTAGCGGGCGATGATCTTTGCCTCGTCCAATACCGTACCGACCCACTCGATTTTACTAATGTCCTCCAACATCTGATTTACACAGTAAGAAACACAAGGAGACCAAAATAAGGAAGTGTATTTGGTCATGAGAAGCCTCCCAGCATAGACATAGCTGGCTGTAGCATCTGTAATAACTTGGACAACATTCTCCACACCAACCTCGAGGACGATCGTCTCGAGCAAGTCGGACAGGTAAGTTGCATCATCTTCATGACCTGATATATTGACCGACTTCAGAAACAGTGTTCCTTTCGAACATGTAATGGAAATGATTAGAAACGATTTGGTCCGTCCATCGGACCAACTATTACATAGGATCGTGCAGCCTGTTTCTTTCCATTCGTCTCGATACTTTTTGTAAAAAGTCTGTATGTCACCTTTCACCTTATCCAAAAGAGTCGATTTTAGTTTCTCGTAGCTCGGTGCTCGGTATCCTACTCCATATTCTGCTATTGCATTCACCATTTCCTGATAATACAGGGACTTGGCAGCACTGAAAGGAATAGAGTTATGGAAGAAAAAGACAGCAACTTTTTTATCAGTTTCATCCTTCTTCTGCTTTTGAGCATCATCAATTGGTGGTTGTGCGCTCGGTGAAGTGCACGGAAACGTCGATGGGCAGTTGCTTTCGTTCTGTCCACTCGATCCATGATGGATGCCACCGCTAGCTGAGGAGCTATGTTGCTGTCCATTTGTTGCTTCCATATCGACCTTTGGTTTCTTGGGTGCCCTTTGTTTTTTAGGAGTGCTTAATATACCTTGAATATGGTCTCGAACGTCGATCGGGACTTCGGCACATGGAACTATATCTTTGTTTTTAATTTGAGCTAAATGAAATTTCATCCTGTATACACCTCCACTGAATTCCCGCTGACAATAATTGCATCGAACCTTCTGTCTCGTCGCATCAACAAGGACACAATGTTCCCAGCAAGCGTCCCTTCCTCGAACCATTGTCTATACGAGTATCGGAATCTGATAAGCTATGGTTTAGTAGGGTGCCTTGAACATAGCAGAAGGTATACAATATTTTGTGCCCCTAGAATACAACAATTACAGTGGAAGGTTAGAGGTATAATAAAGTAAAATGAGGGGACATAACATATAGAAAAGATAGATGAGAAGACATATAAGATTTCATTGATTGATTGAGAGAGAGAGAGAGAAGCTGAGTTTACATTGAAAAATAACAACTGGAATGCAGCTAATGCAGTTTTAATCCCGAAGCATGATCGGGGACTCGTAGTGATACTTGTGCGCCCAAAAGGTAGTCTTATGATCAGCTTCCCGAGCCCTTATTTATTTGTGTAACGGCTCAAGCCCACCGCTAGGAGATATTGTCCTCTTTGGGTTTTCCCTTTCGGGATTCCCCTCAAGGTTTTTAAAACGCATCTGCTAGGGAGAGGTTTCCACCCCCTTCTAAAGAATGTTTCGTTCTCCTCCCCAACCGATGTGGGATCTCACAATCTCTTCGGGACCCAGCATCCTTGTTGGCACACCGCCTCGTGTCCACCCCTCTTCGTGGCTTAGCCTCCTCGCTGGCACATCACCCGGTGTCTGGCTCTAATACCATTTGTAACGACCCAAGCCCACCGCTAGGAGATATTGTCCTCTTTGGGTTTTCCCTTTCGGATTTTCCCTCAAGGTTTTTAAAACGCGTCTGCTAGGGAGAGGTTTCCACGCCCTTCTAAAGAATGCTTCGTTCTTCTCTCCAACCGATGTGGGATCTCACAATTTGGCTATATCCAGAAGTTAAGTTGAGCAAGGAAAGATGTGCTTTGAACTTTGAAGGATCAATAGCCTGACATGCTGAAAATTAATGCAAAAGCCAATTTCCAACATTTTTAACTAGTGAAAAAGGAACGGAAAAGGGACTAGCACTAGGCTGAATTATTTGAGCTGATCAGCATTTCATGCACTATCTATCAATTTCCATTTTCTGAGCATGCTGGTAATTTAGTATCTCTATATGGTCAGATGCTAACTGGGAAAAGTGTCTGCGAGTGTATGCTAATAGTTTTTGTAACAGTCCAAACCCACTGCTAGTCGATATTGTCTTCTTTGGGCTTTCCCTTTCGGGCTTCTCCTCTAGGTTTTTAAAACGCGTCTGCTAGGGAGATGTTTCCACACCCTGAAAAAGAATGTTTCGTTCTCCTCTCCAACCGATGTGGGATCTCACAATCTACCCCCCTTGGAGGCCCAGCGTCTTCCCTGGTACACCGCCGGGTGTCTGACTCCAATACCATTTGTAACAGCCCAAACCCACAGCTAAAAGATATTGTCCGCTTTGGCCCGTTACGTATCGCCGTCAGCTTCACGATTTTAAAACGCGTCTGTTAAAGAGAGATTTCCACACCCTTATAAAAAATATTTCGTTCCCATCTCCAACCGATGTGGGATCTCACAGCTAAAGCCTTTAGCCTTTACAGAAACAAGGAAATTGCAATGACTAAAGAGAGAGCCACTTGAATAATCAGTTGATCAAAATAAATACAAGGAAGATCAAGTCAAAATTAATACTAGGACTAAACTTCTAGACATTTGAGGTCGGAACAGAGACTGAGTCAAAGTCTGAGGTACCTCTATTATTCATTATGATGAACATACTTGATCCAAGGCCATCTACGGATCGACCTCGTGACTTCGAATCAGCTGACAACCGAGGGGCCACAGTTAGAACATTTCCCTGTTGCAGGCCGTTCACAGATGGCTAACAGCCTTAACGGACACAGCAGCAAGAATCTAATCTCGATTTTCTGAACTGTCAAGACTTTCATCTAATTCGACTCCATGACCAGTCCATATGAAGGTCTTAAGGTCCTCGTTCTCGTTCAATCAGACACGTTTAGATGTTATTCTCACTCAACGCTCTTTTTCTGCTCGCTTTTAAATATTATATTCTTATCTTTTGAGAAGAGTCTTTCCAATTCTTTCCTACTACTTTCTTTTTTTCAAGTTTTCTAAAGTAGGCATCATACTACATCCAAAGATTTCCAAAGTCCCATTTTGTCTCAAGGAATCCAAATTACTATTATTGTTATTATTTTGTTGTTCAAGCTATGAACTTACTTGAACAAGTTTTGTTCTATAGGTTGTACAACTGTATCCTCGAGTTCTAAAAATCTTGTGTAACAGCCCTGTCCTATTTGGGTTTTCCCTTTCGAGCTTCCCCTCAAGGTTTTTAAAACGCGTCTGCTAGAGAGAGGTTTCCACACCCCTCTAAAGAATGCTTCGTTCTCCTCCCCAACCGATGTGGGATCTCACAATCCACCCTCTTCAGGGCCTCGTTCCCTTCTCCAATCGATGTGGAACCCCACCCCTCCCCCCCTTCAGGCCCCAGTGTCCTTGCGGGCACACCACCTCATGTCCATGCCCTTTCGGGGCTTAGTCTCCTCGTTGGCACATCACCCGGTGTTTGGCTCTGATACCATTTGTAACAGTCCAAGCCCACCGCTAGCAGATATTGTCCTCTTTGTGCTCTTTCCCTTTCGGGTTTCCCCTCAAGATTTTTAAAACGCGTCTGCTAGGGAGAGGTTTCCACACCCTTATAAAGAATGTTTCGTTCTCCTCTCCAATCGATGTGGGATCTCACATCTTGTCACTCAAGTCACAAACCTGACTGAGAACACTCATACACTTCAGTTCGTGTTGAGCAACCACATTACTTTACAACATAGAACATCCAGCAATTAGATTTCAACAATGACATGCCCTTACAGCAGCCCAAGGAGCCTAAAACAACCCGAACTGCTATGATTAACAGATAAAAGCATCTTTACTTACTACAAACTTCTAAGGTGGATCAATTATTTGGCACTAAAAACACAATGATTTGGAACATTTTAATTCATACACTTCAGTTCTAATATGAATCAAAATGTTCCAAATCCAAAGCATCCCAGTCAATTCATACATTGAAATACCACAAACTACTATGTTCTTACAATAAGAACTTCTGAAGTTACTAATTCTATTCAAATCAAATGCATCCAGTTTGTGTAATCACCATTTTACTTAAAAGAGTAACCAAAATCCAAATTACTTCAGCAAATGCTCTGTTCCCTTTGCCATTTTCTGAGTGATTCAGAATCTAAAAATCACTTCAACTACAACTCATATGCTTATGAAAGCTCATAGAATCAAGAACATACAAGTAAGCGATAATTTATTAACTCGTGCTAACAACTACCGTATTTAGCAAGTGCTAAGAAAATGAATTGTTCCAGAAATTAGCTTCACTGAAATGGAATTTCATGAAAATTAAGCTTCCAGTGACTACCGAGAAACGAATTTGAAAAGGAATTAAGTTGCTGAAAGAGTAATGCGTTGAAGAATTCATTAGACAGACAGTGAGAGTACCTGAGGGGACGGAATTAGTGAGGAGAAGATCTGAGACCGAATCTTAGTACCATCGGAAGTCTGAAACTGGAGTGATGAGATTCCGGCCGGCAGGACTCCGGGAAGAAAAGGACGGCCGATTGGGGGAAAGGGAAAGGTAGCCGAGTAATTGAAATACAACGGCGATAAATTAGTTGACTACTTGGTTTGTCGAACGAGGATGAAACGCGGAATTCGCCTGCATTTTTCTCTATCACGTGATGTGCACGTGGTTTTCATGTCTCATTTTGGTGTGAAAATTTCCTTTTTCTATTTAAAAAGTCGAAATGATATTTAATTCTTTTTTTAATTAATTTATATTATTAAATTAAAATTTTGTACTTAAAATTATAAAGGTTATATCTATTTATTCTTCAAATTTTAACAAAATTAAATATTATTTCTAAACTTTCTACGATGAATTTTGATTAAAAATTCTTTTCAATTTGTATCAAATAAATTTTTTAAATTTAATACAATTTGTTATAGTTTAAGAACCTATTAAACATAAATCACAAAAATTTAGATATTCGATTTATGTATATCAAGAGTCCGTTAGACAAAATTGAAAGTCTATATTAGTAATAATTGAGTCTACTAACCTCATTTTAAAGTTACGAAATCTATTACATACATTATCGTTCAAAGCAGATGATATGAAGTCTAATTCAATCTGCACCAAAAATTCTTCCTAAATAGGATTGACAACAAATTGAAGCCACATCACATGATTCTTCAAAAAATGGTGTACACTCTAATTGGGTGATTTCAATAATAGACGTTGGCAAGCCTCTCGTTAGGGCCACTATGCCAAAAGCAAAAGAAACCCCACGAACCGTCTTTATGAAGGGTACGAGGAAGGGTTCACTCATCTAGTCGAACCGATTTGAACTGTAGTCAATGACATATAAGTACACCCATAGAGCCTAAAAGAAAGGCTGGCCAATACGATTCAAGAAACAACACACAAAATTGAATCAAAGGAACACCCAACAGTCATGTCTTGGGTTATTTCTGTTGGCTAAATCAGTTTTTTTCTTCTTTTTTTCTTTCCTTTTCTCAGTGAGAACTTGAAATCACAATATTCTCAGTACAGGAGAAGATTCATTGCAGATGGCAATCCTACTTCTCGACCGAGCTCAATTTCTGCCGAGCTTGACGGTTACAGTTTTCAAAACTTTTTACGAGATGAGCACATTTCAAAGAGTCATTGGGATGATCTTTGTAGCATTGAAAGCAAGCTTCACTCTCAGCCACGCATGGCATGGGCTTTTGGTAAGGGAGCTTGAACTCCTTGTCATGGAGGTCCTTTGCCCTTTGAGTAACTTCCTGCACCATGTTGTCCTCCTGCTTCTGCAACTTCTCGACAACCCTTTCGCTCTCTTGCAGGATGGATCGGATTGCGTCTAGCTCGGGATTGGCAGAATGCACAGGCGGAATTATGGGAAGAAAGAGCGGAGGAGCTTGGTGAGGCCATCCATCACTTGTGCTTCCCTTGAGCATCCCAGAATCATCAGATACATGTTTCTGATCAACCTTTACTTGGGGTTCCTTGGTTCTGTTTCTTCTCGGTTTTCTTTTCGGTTTTTCGGTATCATCAATTAACATATTAACAAGGTTTGAACTAATCTGAATGGAAAAATCACCCATTATTCTCCTAGGCAGACTACCTGAAAAGCAGGACAGGAATCATATTATAATAACAATACACTAGTAGTGATTTTTAGAAAAGAAAAAATTTCATCGATGAAATTACAAAGTTATCTAGTTATTAATTAATGATGAAAGACTACAATTGCTAAAAGAGTGTTTATATTTACACCAACAAAGAGCAATAAAAATAACCAAATCCAAGAAACAACCAAAGGAACAAGAGGTGTCCCTATAAATTCAACCATTCCGCACACTCCAAAAGAGTCTGAAGAACACCCTGGAAAACGCAAGCCACAACATCTTCTTGGAGCCATGAAAAGGGTAGCCCACAAAAACATTTGCAAGAATTTCATAAACTGTAGAAGGCACAACAAAAGACCCGCCGAAAGTGTAACGGCCCAAGCCCACCGTCCTCTTTGGGCTTTCCTTCCCGAGTTTTCCCTCAAAGTTTTAAAACGTGTCTGCTAGGGAGAGGTTTCTACACCCTTATAAAGCATGTTTCGTTCCCCTCTCCAACCAATGTGGGATCTCACCATTCACCCCCCCTTCAGGACTCAGCGTCTCCGCTGGCACTCGTTCCTCTCTCGAATCGATGTGGGATCTCACAAAAAGTATCCACGATATAAACCCAAAGGGGCATGAAAATAAATGGCCAGCACATTCAAAAAAACACCTTGAGATAAACATCCTTCCAAATCACCAAATAAGATTACAGTAGTAGTAGAAAAGGAGTCCAGACTTCAGAGAATATCCAATTATCCGCGATGCAATGTAACATGTTATCACAATTAATGGATTGGGGACGTAGTAATTTCAAGCCGATTGTCTCTGCAGTGACCAATCTCGAAATCAAATAAAAGCACATAAATGATCTCTATCCTCTCTCTCTAAGGAAGTCAAAAATTTGTTACACACGTCCTACAACTGCATCCCTTCTAAGGGTTTAATTCAACAATATATTCATTAACAATACAAGAACATAGGAAAATAAACAATTATGGTGCTCCTTCAAACTAAAGTGTATAATGTATCCACGTTTGACATTCATCAAACACTCTTAACGTTAGAAATGTTTGTAAAGAATTCGACAACTGCCAAATGCTCATTGAGCACTTTAGGCATGTGGCAGGCACTTGTCTGAACATAACTGAATATGTTCAGAGCATTTGTCAAACACAGTAGACACGAGACCATTGTAAACTTTTGCCAAACAAATTTTGTGTCCTAACTCCTAATTGCTTAGAAAATAACATGTCATTGTGTTCGTGTTGCATGTTGAGCACATCCCATGTCTGTGTCTAGGAACATGTTTCTTAATTCAAATTAAACACTAATATCTTTTAAACACAACCAAATTCATTATTTATCAATCACAACCACAATAATAACACCTCTAGATACACTAGAGGCAAAGAAAGGTCAAAGGATAATATACTCCATCAAAATTTTGCATCATCAAAAAAAAATAATGATGAACTAAGAAAATGATTAAGTGTACCATTGCAAAATCTTAGTGCTCGATCAAAGCCTAAAAAAACAGATAGAGAGAGAGATTAAAACCAGAATATGCAGAAGACTTACGTCAAAGTTGATAAACTAACAAAGCCTCTAGAAGAGTAGGAAAAACTCTTTAAGCAGACCTTATTAAGAAGGATAAAGAAAGACAACTGCGAAAGGGCTTTTTCAGTTTGGCTACTCCAATGTGAGCACAAATACCAAATAGAGGATTAGAATGACCAATTAATGCATTTTCCGGAGAATAGAGGCCCTATGAAAACCAATTCCAATTGGGTAGTTGCCAAGTAGCTGAAAATCAATATTCTACAGTAGACACCTCAAGGACAAACTAGCCAGGGGGACACTTTTCTTCTCACATAGACTCCCAAATCTAATATACAAACGGACAGTCACGTTGTTTCCCAATTTGAATCACATGAATCCAACGATAAGCTCAATTCTTCATCGACAGAAAATGGCATGAATGAGTGAAATAAAACTTTCTAGGGTTATTGTAACAACTCAAGCCCACCGCTAGCAGATATTGTCCGCTTTGGCCCGTTACGTATCGTTGTTAGTCTCACGGTTTTAAAATGTGTTTGTTAAGGAGAGGTTTCCACACCCTTATAAGAAATGTTTCGTTCCCCTCTCCAACCGATGTGGGATCTCACAATCCACCCCTCTTGGAGGTCCAAGGCCCTCGCTGGCACACCCTCTGATGTTTAGCTCTGATACCATTTGTAACACCTCAAGCCCACCGCTAGCAAATATTGTCCACTTTGACCAATTACGTATCGTCGTCAGCCTCACGGTTTTAAAACGCATTTGTTAGGGAGAGATTTCCACACCTTATAAAGAATGTTTCGTTTCCCTCTCCAACCGATGTGGGATCGACAGTTATGAAGTTATTTTGTTTCTGTCTCTATAACATTTGGATGCCAAAGAAGCTAGTAGGATATTAAATCTTAGTAGATAGCCACTATGGATTGAATTCATTCCCTGCCCTCACTGACAACAAGATGGTTTACACAAATACACACTAACAGACTTGTCAAGCAAAAGGAGATACCAAGTGAAACGAAATTTTATTACAAACCAACACAAATGGAACCAACATCCAAAATCAACGAACATCTAAATATATCATAAATTACAGACCACATCCACATCCACTGGTCCATCATAACCTACAATAGAGAGAAAACAAAAGCAGCTATCTAAATCGTCCCATTTTCAAAACCCACCGCAGTAAACTCAGATTCGCCTAAACATATACCACTGCCAAACCCAAGAAACCCTCCAGCAATAATCGCTAATTGGAAAAGGACGGTATTCAAATGCAATTGATAAAGCACAGAAGACATCGGATATACAAAATCTTCAAAATGGAACCCATAACAATGGCATAAACGCTAGGGCACACAACAGAAGGAAGATCCAGGAACCAATTCTAGAAAATGGGGAAAGAAACGACGATTGATTATCAGATAAAAGGAAGGTAATAAAAATGGATGCACACCGGTGATGATCACGGCTCCGTCTGCAGCAGATTCAGAGTTGGAAAAGGTAAGCCCTAGCGTAAAATCAAATCCTGTATAACGAAACACAATACAGAAACAATCGTGCTTACTTTATTTTATTCCAAGAAAATAAAATGTTTTGTAGATTCAATTTCTCAAAATAACAATTTTTTTTTTAATTTTAACTCGATTTTGAATTTTGAATTTTGAATTTTACTTACAATAAATAAATGTCAATTTTTATTATTTAATGATTTAGTTTATAAACATATTGAATTTTTAATTTGTTTATTGATCTATTTACAAAAAAAGAAAATACATTAAATCTTAATAATAGTTTTTACTGTAAAATTAAATCATTATAGATTTTAAATTTCACAGATTAATTATTATAAAATTATAAATTAAAATTAAGAAACTAAATTGTTATTTTTTAAAAATCAAATGTGGTTTTTAACCAAAAAAAAATTAAAAACTTTAATAAATATAGTATTTCTTTCTATAAACTAAATTCTTTTTAGTTAAATTAAAATATGCTCAGTATAATATATTATAAATTATAGTGACAAAAGTTTATGCTTTATTTATGTTTTTTAATTATACTAAATGCGTCATCGTTCATGTATTAACAAAATATATATATATATATATATATATATATATACTAATAATATACTTAAAATGCATTTCGAACAAGTATTGATATATTATTGAAATACCGATGTTATACTTTATATGATTTTTTACATAGTTGTTAATAATCTATTTATACATTAATGATATATTTGAAATTGCATCGACCATATTAGTCTATATTTTTTAGTATTAAATTAGTTAAATTATAAGTTCGGCACTTATAATTTTAAGGGGTGAGCGACGAATTTATAAAATTTAAAAATAAATCTTTAATCTTTTAATTTTATATTTAAAATATGTTTTTAACGGATTATTTTCAATTAATCGGAAATAGAAAATTTTGTAAGGGTGGGTCTTAATTAAATAAATAATAAATTATAACTTTAGTCCATAAATTTGTGTCTATTTAATTGCTAAATTTTAAAAAATATTTAATAAATCTCTAAAATTTTAGATAATTTAATAGGTTTTTAAACTTTCATACATTTTTAAAAATTTTAATTTTGTTTTAAATAAGTCATTAGCCTACGCAATTTTTTTAAAAAAATAATTCATGACTTATTGGAGACTAAATTAAAATTTTAGTCTTAACGAAATCTCTTAGAACAAAATAAAAAACGTTCATTTCATTGACGTGTTAAACATTTTTTAAATTCAATGACTTCTTAAATATAAAATTGAAATCCCGTGAAGTAGACTTGGAATCTTCGCATATTATAAACTCAAATATAAAACAATTACATTAATGAAAAAGTGATAAAATCACCTACGAGACCTTAACTCAAATCAAACAAACAAATGTTTTTAAATATGGTGCTTTTCCCTCACTTTTAACCCCTAAACTATATAGAAATCTGATCGATGCTAGTTACTCGAACACGTTCAATCGATTATGGACGATATCTGAGATGCTAATAAAAGACGAGGGAGACGAAGAACAAGAGCAGAAATGTAAATCCACCAACTGTTCCAAAAAAGATCATAAAATATTACTTCAGAACAAAAAATCAAGTAATACATAAGGTAAATGTTTCTAGAAACATGAATTAAAAATGATTCGTGATATCATATTATATAACTTTAAAAACTTTTAATTAGTTATATAAAGCTTTTAATTTTGTATCTATGAAGTATTTAAACTTACCATCTTCACACTTACAATTTAAAAAAAATTAATTAAAATAAAAATTAATTGATTAAATCCAATTTTAATTTTATATTTAATAGAACTCAAAAATTTTAAATTTATGTAATAAATTAAGGATTAAAAATAAAAAATTTAAATATTTTTTTATTTTTAAAAATTTTATAGATATTTTCTATATAAATAAAAAATTAAAGAATATTTTTATTAATTTAACTATTAAAATACTACTCAATAAAAATAAAAATAATTCATAGTAGTGGGTGGGCTAAAATATCAACGGCCCTAAATCATTTAGGTATTTAGCCTAAATTTAATTATCATTTTATTTCTCAAGGTCAAAGTTGGTTGACTGAAAAAACCAATTAATTTATTCAGAAAAAAAAATCCAGCTGTCAATATCATTAAATATTCACAAAAAAATATCAACGAATTTGGAGAAAATAAAAACGTGAAATGACGAATATAGCCATCAAGTTGGAAAAATTTACCTGCCGGTAGAGATGGAGCACCGTGCGACGGAGCCGGAGAACCGTGTGACGGAGCCGGAGCACCAGCTGTACAATCAACGGCAGATCAGAAAAGAAAATTCAGTCAATTAATCAATCAGAGAACCAAATTGAGGAAAATCGAAGGAATCAACAGTCATACTTTTGCACTTGGCGAGATCGACGGGAACGCCGCAGGCCTTAGTGAGATGGAGGGCGTCGGAGACATTAACGCCGATCGACGTAAAGAAATCCGGCGAGGTGTAGAGGTTGCAGAGGCAATCGAGCTGCGTCGCCACCGCTTCCTTTATCGGATTGCAGCACGTCGCCGGCGGATTATTGGATTTCAGGAACTCCGCACAAGTCGCTAGCTTAGAAGCACAGTCCGGCTGCTGCGCCTCCACGAATCCGACGGCCACCGCCACGACCACCACCACGGCCACGACGTAAATCAAACTTCCGGCCATGTAATCTTTCCTCCTTTTCAATTCGTTTTCGCTTTCGTGTTGTTTCCGAGTTCTGTGTTTTCGGACTTTAAAGAAATGAAAAGCAGAATTTACTCCTAACCGACGCACAAGTGTGAAATTGACTTGCCGTGGGAAAACAAACAAAACACTCACGCGATTAATCAGAGCGTGAACTTCACGTGCTTTCGATGATTTTCGCAGCCTTTTACCAGGTCGTACCTAATTTTCTTTTTTTTTTTAAAATTCTAATTCCCACATCTTCTATTCTCGAATATAAATAAATGGCGAGAAAATATAAATAAATTCCTTTATTTTATTTTAAAAGAAAAAAAAGACTATAAATTTTGCTGACCATTCTCACCGCTTTCCTTATGTTTGGTTTTTAAACTTTTAAAATTTTAATTATAAATTTTAAGTCACATGTTTATTTAAATTTTTATTTTTAATAAAAATAAAAGTCAGTTTATAAAACATCTATTTATTTATTTTAGAACATTAAGATTTAAAATTCAATTTTAAAAAATCATCTTCTAAATGGTTAAAAACATTGTTTTAAAATATTGTTGAAGAATAAATAATAATAAATAAATTTAAAATAAAATAATTACATGTATATATAATTGTATTATAAGTAAAAATGTATATTTTAAAATTAATAATAAATTAAGTTGCAATTTAGTTTTGGAAATCATCTTCGATTTATAATTTATTTATTTATTTAAACTTAATTCAACTTAAATAAGTTTATAATTCAATTCAATGGCTAGGTTGAATTGGGTTGGTGGGACCTTTTAAGTCCTTAGATTTTTTTGAAGACCCCTAATGTCTATGTTTGTCATGATGTTATGATACGGTATTATATACATCATGATACTATGCACGCTCCCTTCCCTCCGTGGTATACCGATAGCGTGAGTGTACGCTAGCTGAAGGCCAGGCGCATGGGTACGTATACGAGCTTGATTGGGGGTCCATGTGCGCGTGCATGAACGTCCATATTATCTTATTAAAATTATTTTATGAAGAAAAAAAAGAAAGTAAATATAAATGTGTAGAGGTTAGATAAATTATTTATCTATATTTATAAATAATTGATTGGACGACACATGTCTAGATTCTTCAAGAACGTAGATCTCAGCCGCTCAAATAGTTTTTCTTTTTCATTTTTTTCTTTTACATACATATGTAAATAATACTTTCCATATTTTTTAAATGTTTTTTCCTTTTTTCTTTTTTTGGTCTGTCAGAATGTTTGTTTAATCCACCCACCTAATATCTTATTTATAATAAAATAAATTATAAGTATATGGAAATAACAATAAATGAAAAGATACCTATGATAAAAATAAAATATCAAATATGATATATATGGTAAACTATAATTTAGTATTAAATATCCTTAACAGAATGCATATATTTTTTCATTATTATTTACTAAGATTTTTTTGTGGGACTAGGCAAATTTTTTTGTGCCTCCTATGTAATGGTCTCCAAAGCTTTTATCTTCGAAGTTGAATATATCTAAATCTTGAGTTCCATCTAATTTCCCAACAACAAGATGAATGCAACGATTATCGGTGAAATATATACGATTTGGTAAACATCTAGGAAATTCATTAGTTGAAACACAAATGGATTGAGAGTCACCAATGAAAATAGTATCACCATTTAAGTTCTTCACTTCTACCGCCCTTCGCATGCCATCTTCATGCTCAAGAGTAAGTTTGTATACTTTAAAGTCGACCGTCTCGAATTGTACTTCTCCAGAATCTAATATCCTCAAAACAATCAAAAGCTCTCCTTTGGAAGACTCTGTAATATACGATGTAACTATGTCCCTCATTTCTATTGTGTGGATCATCTTTACGAAAATAGAAATAGATGAACTTTCATCCTCACTATTCTGAACTTCAACCTTCCAAACATTCAAATCATTTTATGTAGCATATAAAGTATCGCCACAAATATTAATATCATTAAAAGGAATATTTGGGGTTGGGTAGTAACACGTCCAAGTTTTATCATTTGCTCTTATGAGACACAATCTTAGAAATGTACCAAAGATACCTACACCCATGTAATCGTTTGGATATAATAATGGATCTTTGGTTAGTATTGCTTTAATTATGTGGCCTCGAATCCACTCAATGTCATCATATATAGTAATCGGAGGAAGATGAATCACAGTCCCAAAAAAATGGTTGAATAAAGCAATACCGAGTGTCTCTTCACGCATGATCAACCAACCAAAAGAGGAACCACAACACCTTTTGTTGAAGCAAAATTTGAAGTCAACCAGGCGAGATATGTTCCTTGTGAGATCGTATAAGCAATGCTACTTTTCAAGACCATCTTTCGTGGGAACAATGAGCATAGGTAGTTGAGGAAACTTGGAAGTAATTATGGATCGTTGGTGTTTGTGGCGTAATGCAATAAAATACCAAGACTTGCATACCAGGCTGAATTGTAGATAATCATAGATAGTCAAGTGCAGTCCAATCTCGAGATTTCGAATAATCCATTGTTTCTCCTCTTTATTTTCTTTTTTCTTCAATTTGTTTTTAATAATATAATTAAAATAAAATATATGTTCACAGTATTATTTATTTATTTATTTATTGTAACATAGATGAAAGCACACACAATTGTTTTGAAAATGAACAAAATGAAGTATCTTAAGTATATAAATAATTTTAATTATTTTATCAAATAGTTTTTAATGTGTTATTCAAATGGTAATAGTTCTGTTGGTCAAATAAAATAAGTAATTATGGTAAAATATTAATTAAAAAGTGAACGGTTTCTTTTTAAATTAAAAAATATAGACAAATTGTTACCATAAAAAACTAATTTAAAATTTGAAAAAGTACGAAAGTAAGTTTCTTTTGTAATTACCAAAAATAGCATAATGATTATCATATTGATTTTCTACTTTACTAAAAATAAACAAATGATTACCATTAAATTTATTGGTAATCATATTTGGTAAGATAATTTATTATTATTAGATAATTTAATATTGTATTATATTACACCCATAGCTAAATAAATAAATAATAAATAATAATTAGGGAAATTACCTACTTTATTGTTAAATTTAATTATATATTTTTGCTTACGATACAATTATACATATATTTATTTTAGATCAAAATATACATTTTTATTTTGTTTTCAATCATACCGCTAACAAAGGATAAGTTATGTAATAATAGATATTAATAAGACGTATAACTATGAGGGTGTACAATATGTGTAATGACCCAAGCCCACCGCTAGCAGATATTATCCTTTTTAGGCTTTCCCTTTCGGACTTCCTCTCAAGATTTTTAAAATAAGGGTGTTTCGTCCTCCCCCAACTAATATGGGATTCTCACAATCCATCCCCTTCGGGGCCCAGCGTCCTCACTGACACTCGTTCATTTCTCAAATCGATGTGGGACCCCCACTAAATCCACCCCCTTCGACACCCAGCGTCCTTATTAGCACACCGCCTCGTGTCTACCCCCTTCTGGGAACAGCCTCCTCGCTGGCACATAATCCTGTGTCTGACTCTGATACCATTTTTAACGGCTCAAGCCCACCGCTGGCAGATATTGTTCTTTTTAGACTTTCCCTCTCAAAATATTTAAAACGCGTGTGCTAGTAAAGGATTTTTACACCCTTATAAAAAGTGTTTCGTTCTCCCCAACCAATGTGAGATTCTCACAATATGGATCTACATATTCATAGAGATCCAGAGAAAAATGGATTCCATGCCCGAACAAAGAAACACAGATATTTGAATAAAATATAAAGGAGACAACATCGAAATTACAAAACAATTTAACTAAAAAAATCAAACCTAGATCTAAATTTATTTTATAAAATTATTTCAGTGAGATTAAAAGAAAGTTTTAAATATTTTTCTACAAACATTACATGGAATCTTAAACTTATCAAAATAAATAAATAAATAAATAAATGGAAACTTCCCCTTAATCAAAATTACTTATTCTTATCTTCCCTCTCTAAACTCACCATTTGTAGAGAGTGGGAAATGGAATCCTCAGTTCTTCCTATCACAGCCATTGTCTTCGTGATCTTAATCAACCAATCATACACCGTTACAACTCAACCAATAAATGACACCCAATTCATCAAAACCACTTGTCAAACCACACCCTACCCTGACCTCTGCCTTTCCTCCCTCTCGGCCGACGCCTCCGCCATTCACGGCAGCCATCGTCTTATGACTATCGCCGCCCTCACCGTTGCTCTCACGCACACGCACGATGCCTCATCGACCGTCACGAGCCTGGCTAAGTCGAATGCCTTAGCACCGCGAGAGAGTTATGCTTTGAATGATTGCATTGAAGAGTTTGGAGATTCGATAGAAGAGCTAAAGATGGCTGTGGAGGAGTTGAAGGGTAATGACAAAACCCGACTTGACACTAAGGATATTCAGACGTGGGTAAGCGCTGCTCTGACCGACGACAACACGTGCATGGACGGGTTCACTGGAGATGCCATGAACGGCAGCGTGAAGGAGTCGGTGAGAGCATTGGTGGTGAATGTTGCTCAATTGACAAGCATTGCTCTCTCGCTTGTTAGGCAGCTGAAGTGAGTGTGAATCAAATAATTTTTATTTTCATATGATTTTCACATTTTATTTAACCAGTGACATATTTATCCTTAAACTTCGAAGTCTGAAATTAAAATTTTATTTAACCAGTGACATTTTTTAAAATTCATTCATAATATTTTTCTTTGTTTCTCGCTTTTATTATATACTTAATTACTTATGAGGATATAAATGACGTGCGAAGGGCAGTAGGGGTGAAGAGCTTAGATGGTGATGCTATTTTTATTGGTGACTCTTCGTCTATTTGTGTTTCAACTAAAAAATTTCCTAAATGTTTACTAAATCGTATATATTTGACCGACGGTCGGATCGAGCGACCAAATTGGTAGCGGTGTCGGTTGGAGAACACGCGGGTCGGGCAGGCCACAGATCTGGGGTATCTGCTGGCGCACACGAATTGGGCCTGGGCCGAAGCAGCAAAGGCTGACGGGCTTGTCGTGCGTGGGAGCGAGCATTGGGCCGAGACAACTGGACTTGCAGCATACATGGGAGCGGGGCAAATCGAGTGCAAACGGGTCGGATTTGAGCGGGTCGGGGTCTGGATATGGATCCCTTCTATCCCTTGTCGTTCTTGAACGTGTCTCCTTCCGCGTTAGTGTGCGATGGTGCCGGCGACTACAAAATCAATTAAATGAATTAATTTATATATTTAAGATACTCCCTTTTTTCATTTATTTTACAAAAAAAAAATCAATTAAATTTATTGAAACGGTGAAAATTTTGCATTGAAATGTTAAGAAATTTTAACAACTATTAAATATGATTAAAAAAAATAAGAAAAGATAACTTAAAATAAGGAATATATTTAGATTATAAAATATTTTATTCTAAGAAACAAAAAGAGAAAAACATATACTACAATAAAATGAAAAAAATGAAAAAATCTTTTAAAAAAAAAAAAAAAAAAAAAAAAGGTTTACTCTGATCCAACGGCTGAGATCCACGTTTGTTATAAATGTAAATATACATCGTCGGATTTCATAGTCTTTTAAGTTTGATCTCACTCTTCCTTATAAATGTGCCCAATTATCATTTTTTTTTGCCATATTATTATTAGATTCATATTACAAGCGAACATATATCTTATTTTAATTATATTATTAAAATTATTTTAAGAGGAAAAAAAGTAAATATAAATTTTAGAGTTAGAAATTATATATATATATATATATAATTATATATAATTAATTTAACATATCATACGCGTGGTAGAGTGGTAATTTGAGCTTACTATTCTACTCCACATTTGTTTTTTAATAATTATAGATTGATTTGTATTTACTTTTTATCTAAGATTGTATCGAAATTATAAATTATGGATAAATAAATTTTTAAAATTTTTTTTTAAAAATTTAACAACCTGACAAGCCAACCTGAAAATAGAGGGTCGGGTTGGGTTACCAATCCAACCAATCCGAACTTTTCAGTTTGGTAAAAGAAAATCTCTCAACCCAACCCAACCCAACTCGGACCATGTACACCGTAATAGAGATAATTAATTATTATTAGAATTACAAACCACCTACCATACATCTAATTTAATTTTAATGATATTATTAATATAAGATATAAATGTGCCTAAGTTACAAAATAGAATGTCATAACATGTCATTGCCAAACATATTCATATCATAGTTCATCATGACATCTCATATCATAATATAATTGACATTTCATTTATAACACATTGTTATGTAGCATATACTGACATATCATAGTCTATCATAAAACAACAAATATCCTAACATCAGACATATCAAATATGTCACATATATGACATGTGCAGAGTCACTGGGCACGTGTCATTATACATAAAACAATTCTTCCAACCAACTAGGAGTAGAGCCACTTACTTGAAAGGTCTTAGTAGAAATTTTATCAAATTTTCGAGTTGGCTTAATTTTGTCCCTCAAAGTTCGTTTCAACTTACGTAGAGACGTTTCACCCTATTAGAAATATTCATCTAATTACTTTAGATATTTAATTTTTTATGAAAATTTTATCTTTTCATTTAATTAAATCTATAAATATATTTTGTAAAGCAAATTAATTATAACATGTGAATGAGTGTTTAGCCAATAGTAAATTACTATTAACTTTCTAATTAAAATTTTATAAGACATGCTATAACATTTATTTGTTTGGAATTAATTGTCATGTTTTATAGATTGTTTAGAAGAAAAGTTTATTTAATCTCCAAAAATATTAAAAAATAAAGGGTCATAATACAATTTTATTTTCAATTATATCATTTATGTTTTTGTTAATTATATCATTTATGTTTTGCTACAGAAAAGTACAAAACAAAGAGGAAAAAATCATGGATTGTTCAAAATCTCGAGATTGGACTGCATTTGACTATGATGTTCTTGGTGTGATTCTCAACAAAATGGTGTCTCTCTATGATTATCTCCAATTCAACTTAAGTCTTGGTATTTTCTTGCATTACGCCACAAACACCATCGATCTATAATTACTTCCAAGTTTTCTCAACTACCTATGCTCATTGTTCCCTCAAAAGATGGTCTTGAAAAGCAGCATTGTTTATACGATCTCAAGGGACATAGTTCGTCCGGTTGACTTCAAATTTTGCTTCAACAAAAGGTGTTGTGGTTCCTCTTTCGGTTGGTTGATCATGCGTGATGAGACACTCGGCATTGTTTTATTCAACCCTTTTTCTGGGACTGTGATTTATCTTCCTCAAATTGCTACATATGATGAAATTGAGTGGATTCCAGGCCACATAATTAAAGCAATACTAACCAAAGATCCATTATTATATCCAAACGATTACATGGTTGTAGCTATCTTTGGTACATATAAAAGATTGTCTCATAAGAGCAGATGATAAAGCTTGCACGTTTTACTACCCAAAACCAAATATTCCTTTTAATGATATTAATTTTTGTAGTGATACTTTATATGCTACAGAAAATGATTTGAATGTTTGGAAGGTTGAAGTTCAGAATAGTGAGGATGAAAGTTCATCTATTTCTATTTTCGTAAAGATGATCCACACAATAGAAATGAGGGACATAGTTACATCGTATATTACAGAGTCTTCCAAAGGAGAGCTTTTGATTATTTTAAGGATATTAGATTTTGGAGAAGTACAATTCGAGACGGTCGACTTTAAAGTTTACAAACTTATTCATGAGAATGAAGATGATATGCGAAGGGCGGTAGAGTTGAAGAGCTTAGATGGTGATGCTATTTTTATTGGTGACTCTCAATCCATTTGTGTTTCAACTAAAGAATTTCTTAGATGTTTACCAAATCGTATATATATTTTACGGATAATCGTTACCTTCATCTTGTTGTTGGGAAATTAGATGGAACTCAAGATTTAGGTATATTCAACTTCGAAGATAGAAGCTTTGGAGACGATTACGTAGCAGATGATGCACAAAAAAAACTGCCTAGTCCCATGTGGATCATCCCAACGCCAAGATTTGAATGATTAAAATTAATTTGTGAGCAAAAGTTTGAAGTGTTGTTTATACTTTTTAATATTTTTTTAAATTTCGAACTCTTGTTTTTATATTTTCTAGATATTGTTTCACTAAAATATTAATATTTGTTGATGCTGTCTTTGTATCATTTGTCTGGTTTCTTCTCTTCTCCCTTCCTCACTCCCATGTTTTTATATTTAAGTTGTAATTTTATTTTTAAAATATATATGTGAACATGTTTAGAAATAATTTTAATTTAGAAAATAGTTATAGGACAGAATATCATAATCTTGAATGTTAGTGATCCTTAGAAACATCAAAAGGCAGTCCCACAGCTTTATCCCTTCTTTTGAGAGATTAAAACGAAACTTGTATGGGACTTGTCCTACTTGTAAATCTAACATTGCTACGGGTAAAACAAATCCAATCAGACCAAGCCTTTACGTTTTATATAAAATTGAACTATGCACAAATTCTCAGCACCAAACAAGACCAAATTGTAACCCTAAAGGTCACTAATTGGTGTCTTTTAAAATAAAATTATAACCCTAAAGGTCATTAAATGTAGCCACAAATAAGGAGTTGAAAACAAGAAGGAGATGAAATGGAACCAAAGGCTGAACAGAGAGCAGTAACACAAAGAAGAAAGAACTCAATTTTGAGCCAAATGTTAAGCATAAGCAGCAACAAGACAATCATTTCAAGCATTTCAAATGAGCTAGTGCCAAGTAGGTAATGGAATTTAATTCATGATTTAACATGGAATACCAATGTTCTGTGCAAGGGAAAGGGAAAGGGGTAATTCTTCAAACAGATTAGCAATCCTAAGGATCAAAACCATAATAAACAAAAAAGACTACTATGCAAGAAAATTATTTCAACTTAAAAACGGGTCTATCTCAATAATTCCAAACGATACACACAATCCAAACTGCACTTGAAAATTTTAAGAAATCTTTCTGACCGGTCATAGTAAATGGGGCTGCTCTGTGTTCATCTCATTTGGACAATTCCTGCGCTAATCAGCTTCTGGATTTTGTTCATCACCATTGGGTTCTTGGTGTGTTCTTGAGCCGCCTTTGGGTTTTCCTGGAAATCAGTCAATACCTACAAAGAGCCACCAAACACATGCATCAAATTCAAGAATTATGCATAAGCAGAGAACAAAGCCTAAGATCTAAACGTACCTGTCTCATTACAGGGTCCGTGAGAATATTTTGGATTTCTGGGTCCTGCATTGCCTTGGCCTAAAGATGAAGTTCATGTCAGACCAATTTGACGAACACAATGCCTAACTAAAAGCTCACTACACACGATTCAAAAACAGATTTACCTGTCTTTCCTTCAATTCTTCGGGGGTTAAGTCACCACGGCTTGCCTTGTTGACCTGTTCTACACACCTGCAATCGAGGTTCTTAGCTTCAGTTAAGTGGAATTTCTTTCCTAATCCCGTTTTCAAGTAGACAATGCTGACCTTCTAATACCATCCAGTAATTCTTGGTTTTTAGGGTCGTGTTTCAATCCCTCCTGGTAAGTTTCCATAGCTTTTTCGTATTCTTTCATGAAAAATTGAATTGCACCTTTCCTCGTGTAACCCTTCACAAACGTAGGATCAAGCTCAACGCACTTCTCTGCATCCTTCAATCCCTCAGGCAATGCACCCAACTTAGTATAGCAAGCCGCACGATTGCTGTATGCCTGTAAAGAAAACAATACATCAGAACACGACTCACCATAAAGATGGAGCCAATTTCTTCAGAGCTCAAAGACATAGCTAATGCACTGACCTTTGCGTCCTTGGGGTTTCTTCTCAAGGATTCTGTGTAATGTTTCACGGCTTCAGGATATTTTTGCTGCTTAAAATACTCATTGCCTGTGAACAAATCAGTAAGCATAAGAAGTTGAATGAGCATGGCAGTAAATTGGAATGTGAGACATCAAACACAGCCAAAGCTCACAAAAACAAGAATGAAAAGCTTAAGCAACAGATCCTGGAGTAAGTTTTCGCTACAATTTGCAAGTTACCCAATTGCTTTAATCAAGTAATATCTAAAGAACAGGATCTTCTACAAACTCAATCCATTCGGCTCTATCAGTAAAAGAGCATACCTTTTTCCCGTTCCTCATCAGCTATTTTAGGATCAAAATACTCCTGTTGCTCTAAGTCCTTCTTTGCTTTCTCAGCATCATTAAGTTTCTTTAGGGTGTCAGGATTTCTATGCTCAGTAAGAGCCTTCTGGAAAGTTTCAATAGCAATATCATAATCCTTTGAACATTTAGCCAATTTTACATACGCTGTTCCTTTCCTAGTCAAAGCCCTTGCAATCATCTTAAAGTCTGACCTGAGCTCCCTTCCCCTCTCAACAGCCTTATCACAATCTTTGATACAATCTTCGTACTGCAGAGAAAGAACAAGCATAGCTTAATACCTCGCATTTCGAAATGCTTTCATGGGGTAAAAACATCTATGAGGTGGGCATCTCTTTTTCTATAGTCTTCTGAAAGAGCCCTCTCCAAAATAATTTGCAATCAAAATTTTCGTTAGCCTAAAGTTCAAGGCCCATCACTCAGAAACAGACGATCGACAAATGTTTGCATAACATGCCTAACGTAATATAGAAACGGAAAACAATCATGAAAGTTATCAGCATTTAATAATACGTAAAACCCATTACCTTTCCCATCTCCAAATAGACAGCAGCTCGATTTGTTAAGAAAGAGATGTCCTCATCGTCCAACTCCAATGCCTTCGAGTAATGATTTATTGCCTTCTCGAAATCCTTCTTTTTGTAAGCCGCATTGCCCGCCTCCTTCTCCTTCTGTGCCTGCAGCTTTTTCTCCTTAGCCTCCTTCTCATCCTCCGCCACTTCCATAGGCTCTGGTTCTGGCTCTGGCTCCTTCACCGGCTCGGCCTCAGCAGCTCTTTTTCGTTCCGCCGGCGGAGAGGAGGCCTCAGGAATATCACCTTCCTCCCCCGCCGCATTATGCATCTTCAAGTTCAGCAAAACCCCTAACGCAGCCATCACCCTCTGATCCTTCAAATAAACATTGATACTATTAGGGTTTCTCTGAATCTCCTGCATTATATTCAAAAAATCCGGTTGTTGCAGAAAAGCCCTAGTCGTCGGATCAGCGGTCAGTTTAGCCCACATCTCAGGTCCAGAGAAAACATTCGCGAACGGATTCGGCGGAGGCGCTGGCCGCGACCTAGATGCCGCAGACTGAGCATCAGCCAGCCCGGATTTCAACGCCTCATTGCTAGGATCAATCTCAAGCCCCTTCTTATAAGCCAATACAGCCGCCTCGTGTTCACCGAGACCGAGATGAGCCGCACCAAGACGGCTGTAACCCTTAGGCCAGTCCGGCTTCAACTCTACGGTCTTCTCTGCATCAACCAAGGCCTCAGAATATTGATGAAGAGAAGCATAAGCCGCAGATCGATTGGAATAAAGAACGTGATTGGTAGGAGCAAGTTCGATGGCCTCGGAGAAATGACGAACAGCGGCGGAGAAATCCCCAGCGGAGAAGGCCGCATTACCCTTGGCTTTGGCTTCGTCGGCCATGGAAAGCAAACCGTCAAGCAACAAGAATTGGTGAGAAATCTGAGAATCCGGAGGAAAAATTGCAGTAATCGGGGAAGATGAAGATCTTAAAATGGAGAAGAGTTTCGAGAGAAGAACCCAGAGAGTTCTCGTTTTATTTTTGGAGTAGAAAATAACTTTTAGATTTCTCGAAGAAGTTCTCGAATGTTCGATTGCCTCGTAAAATTGGGGTGTTTGGAAACAACTGCTACTTTATCCTCTCTTGGAATAATCAAATATCATGACCTATTTCGAGGGTAAAATAGACTTTTGGAAAATTTGATTCTAATTATTCGTGTTTAAAAAATAAATAAAAATTTTCATTAATTTTTATTTGGTTATTCCATTTTTAAAATTAGTATTTTGATCCTCAAATTTCAATTTGATTAAGATTTTAAAAGTGACATTCATTATTCGGATTTGAAATTTAATTATAATCGAATTTGTAAATAAATAAATAAAATTTAACTAATTTAAAAAATACAGAATTTAATATATTTAGATATGTCTATATAATTTCTTCTAATATTATAATATTAAATTTTGAGTTTTTAAAAATTAAGTTAAATATTATATTTATTTTTGTTCATAATATACTATTAAATTTATTATGATATTTTATATATTTTCTTAAAAATTGTTAAATATTATATTTTATATTTTTTTTAATAATTGAATGTAGTATATAATTTCAATGTTTCGGTGTAGGCTCCAAACGGCGTCGTACACATGCTCATTCGCATAGACTGGTTGGAGCTTCCAAACGTCGTCGTATAATGGCAGTATTGTGGCAGGAACGTGCCCAAGATGCCTCCCCTGGGGCTCTTCGTGGGGTTTGAACGCCCATGCTCTTTGGGTGCTCTCTCTATCTCTCTCAAAAAATTTGCAAGCTTGTTTTTGACATTAAAGACATTCTTGGATTACCAATTTGGAGTAAGTGTTCCTGCAACTATTATTTCAAGATTTTGTTTTTCTTCCACTTTTTTTCGTAGTTTTCTAGAGAGATCTTGTATGCATCCTTTCAAATTTTTATGTTATCTTCTATTTAGCCGCCTGGTTTCGTAATTTGGATCGAGGGTAACGGCTGTAACTCGGAACGATGGTGTATTGATGGAATCTATTGGATGCACATCAAGTGTTTGCTTTAAGTATTGAATGAAATAGTATAGATTTTGTTGTTTGATCTTCAGTTTGCGTTAAGGAAGAGTTACATGGGATTCAATTTCTTTTGGTTTTCTTTTTACCCATTTTAATCTGTACTTGTTAGCATTACTTGAATTCATAAAACCTCATTGATGTACTGTACTTGTCAATTGATAGTGAAGTGTTAGCACGTTTCTTTTCAATTTTCTGAATTGATAGTAGATCTTGAGTTCTGTAATACCTGAGGGGTGTTCTAGGCGTAAGGAATTGAGGATTGCATTACCTGTAGGTATCACTGTGGTAAGAGTTTCAGATGTTTGGAGATGTCCTATAAGGTCCTAGGTTCAAGCTTTCAGGTTGAAAACTGGGAGATCCCACATCGATTGGAGAGGAGAATGAGTGCCAGCGAGGACGCTGGGCCTCAAAGGGGGTGGATTGTGAGATCCCACATCTGTTGGAGAGGGAAACGAAGCATTTCTTATAAGGGTGTGGAAACCTCTCCCCAGCAGATACGATTTAAAAACCTTGAGGGGAAGCCCAGAAGGGAAAACCCAAAGAGGACAATCTCTGCTGGGTTTGAGCTATTACAAATGGTACCAGAGCCAAACACTGGGCGGTGTGCCAGCAAGGATGCTGGACCCCGAAGGGGGTGGATTGTGAGATCCCACATCGATTTGAGGGAGGAACAAGTGTCAGCGAGGACGCTGGCCCCTAAAAGGAAATACCAAAGGGGACAATATCTACTAGCCGAAAAGGAAAGTCCAAAGAGACAATATCTGCTAGTGGTGGGCTTAGGTGGTTACAAAAATCCAACAACTAATTAATACCCTTGTTGTCTCCCAGTCTCTAGCTAAGAAGCATGGATATAGATACGAGATACGGTATGACATAGACACAGTGACATGTCATTTTTTTTAAATCTAGGACACCAACACTACAAGGAACCATTTATTAAAATGGACGTTTTTTAAAATATATATTATTTTTATAGCATAAGTTAATTACAAAACCACAAGTTTATTTCTTTATATGCTAAAACAGGAGTTTGATGTATTCCGCTGTGAATTTTGTCTTACATTATTATGTGTTTGCTTAGTATGCTTAACAAAATGTCTAATAAATGTTAACAAATATACTTAACAAGTTTTGGTGTGTTCTTCTGGGAATATCCTCTTTCTACTTCTTGCTGTTTAAAGAGCTTAATAAGTTTTGATGGAGTCTTTTGTAATTATGATCTTAGCATGATTTTTGTTTGATTGGAGCTCCTTTTGCTAGTTGGGGCTCCTTCTGCCTCTTTTCTGTGAGCTTTTTTTCCCTCATTTTTTGCATTGAAATTTTGATTCTTTATTAAAAAAATGACAGCTTACAGATCTATCAAGCAAGTGAAAAAAAAAAAATTATATTTAGATATTATCTTTGGCTTATCAGTTCTTGAGTGAAACTTGGTTCTGGATACCCTTTGACAGAGAAAGGAAGCGTACGTTTTGGTTCCTAATTTCTGGGGTTAATGAGTATTTATATACTAGAATGAAGTATTTGTATTAGTCAGTGGAGTCAAGCTGAAAATTGTAAATGCTTATAACATATATATTTGCTTCACAAAATCTGGTGCGACAGTCATTTCATATTTGCTTAGGGCTTCACAAAAGAGATTAATTGTTTAGCGTGTCGTTGATAGGCCCCTGATGGTTAAACCATATAAACGTAAGAGGGCATGGTGGAATGTCTTAGCTTTTTAACTAGCATGAGTTTTGTGGAATGGATGTGAGATCCCACATTAGTTGGGGAGGAAAACGAAACATTCTTTATAAGGGTGTGGAAACCTCTCCCTAGTGGCAGCAAGGACGCTGAGTCCTGAAGGGGGAGGGGGGATTATGAGATCCTACATTGGTTGAGGAAGAGAACGAAACATTCCTTATAAGGGTGTGAAAACGGTGAAATTGATGACGATACGTAACGGGGTCAAAGCAGACAATATCTATTAGCGGTGGGTTTGAGCCGTTATAAATGGTATCAAAGCCAGACACCGGGTGATATGCCAATGAGGAGGCTGAGCCCCAAAGGGAGGTGGACACAAGGCAATGTGCCTGTAAGGGCGCTGGGTTTCACAATCAGTGGGGCGAATGCGCCCGAGAAAGTCATCGAGGACGATGGCTAAATTAAGTGGGGGAGAATGTCACAATCTATAATATGATTGTGCCCCGAGTGAGTCATCGAGGACGATGACTAAGTTAAGTGGGGGAGAATGTCACAACCATACTATGAAGAGAGTAGGTTGTGACCCTCACGGTGCGACAAGCAAGGTGGCGTCCCTCAAGAGACGCCCATCCGGCCATAGGCGGGCCAATATAAAAGAATGCCATGATGCGATCGAGGAGGACGATGCATCATCCAACACACCACCACGCTAAGTGGGCACTATAAAGACAAGCTGAGACATAAGCAAGACAAAGACATCAGAATAGACATGAGGGACAAAGATAGGCTTGTTGAAGGGCCGGGTAGGGCCCCGGGCCTTAACCTCGAAAGTCGGGGTTCCAGAAGGAATTTGGTCATGCGGTTCGGGAGTTAAGTCCGTCCATATGAAATATGAATGCTCGCCAAATTTGATGTCAATCGGACATCGGACGGACAATGCACGACACCGTATGACCGCTCACAAAAATCATGTCTACTCCTGGTAGATTGAAAATGGCTCAGAATGTACTATAGGGGTACCATGGTGTTAGCTCTCCACCACCCCTGGGCCCTGTGGCCTAAGTGAGCTACCCTGTGGCACATACGTGTGTCACAGTGTGGGCGAGCGTGTCGAGACGAGTGTCTCGGGCGACTTCCTTTGAAATGGGTTTTTCAAGGACAGTACCGGGCGGCACGGGTGTGCCGGTATTGCGCCCCAGCCCGCGTGTCGGAGGTTGCTACATACACCCGCTATCCGGTACGGTATTCGTAAATGACTCGGCATGGGCACGTGAGGGCCTATGCCTCGATATAGCCCGGATGGATGGATGTTCGGGAAGTCCCGATGAGATGAAAGACACGCGGGCCCATTCTCGATGACATGACCGAGCGAGTCATGATGGCCGACAACATCCCGAGACTCGGGATGGCGTCAAGACATATGGACCCTGTCGATGGGGATCGAGATGACTAGACAAGATGCGACGTTGTATTGAGAGACCTTGGCCCGAGCAGAGGCAAGGTCGAGCCGGATGACTTGGCCTAGTGTAGGGGCAAGTCGGTTGTGTCGCAGACGATTGAACATGCACGCGCAGGCGGCGTGTGTGGTTGGACAAGCTTGGATTCCGCACAAGCGATGTCCGATGGGCGAAGACAAACATCGCCTAAGGTCCGACGAAGCCACAAAGCCGGGGCGAAAAATATATATGGGGCCTAATTCCCCTTAAGGCTGGTCGTGGTCGTGTCAGGATCACGACGCCGCACGGTAAAAAATGTAGGACCGTGACACTGGGCCCCAAAGGGGGGTGGATTGGGGGGTTCCACATCGATTGGATAAGGGAACGTGTGCCAGCGAGGATGCTGGATCCCAAAGGGGGGATTATGAAATCTCATATCAGTTGGAGAGGAGAACAAAACATTCTTTACAAGGGTGTGGAAACTTCTCCCTAGAAGACGCGTTTTAAAGCTTTGAGGGGAAGCCTGGAAGGAAAAACCCAAAGAAGACCATATCTGCTAGCGGTGGACTTGGGGCTATTAGAATGGGAGTGACAGGAAACTTTTAAATTCTCCTTTTTACTTTGTAACTTTCTTTGTGTAACAAATGAAAAGAGAGTTGCAAATGGCATGTGGTATTGATAATATTATGATTATTCATTTGCAGGTGGATTGACATCTGGAATGTGATGAATGGCACGATCGCATCCAGTAGCTTACGCGCTGCTTTCTCGCACTGCGTACAGCAAGTGCGAAGCTATGACTACCATCACTACCTCTGCCTCCTGGAACTTCCCCCTTCGATGAGGAAGGCTGCATTTGCACTTCGAGCATTTAACGTTGAAACATCAAGAGCCATGGACGTTGCTACCGATCCCAGGATCGGTCTCATGCGACTCGTGTGGTGGCAGGAAGCTATCGAAAAAATATATGCTAGCAAAAAGATCGAACATCCAATAGCACAAGCCCTTTCATCTGTGATATCTGAGAACAAAATAAGCAAACTGTGGCTGAAACGATCTGTCGAAGCTCGTATTAACGACGCCAGAAGAGAGGACACTGAAATTCCAGAAACCATTGATGAGCTAGAGAAATATGCTGAAGATACTGCATCAACACTACTCTACATGACCCTTCAATCAGGTGGCATTAGGTCGACAGCAGCCGATCACGCAGCATCTCATATCGGCAAGGCAGGAGGGCTGCTTTTGTTGCTCAAGTCATTACCATATCACGCTACTCGAACTCGCCATTGTTCTTACATTCCTGTTAAAGTGGCCGAAGAGCACGGTCTGCTGGCTAAGCAGGGAGGGCGTTTCGAGATACGGTTGGATTCTAGAGAGAAGCTATGTGATGCAGTATTTGAGATGGCTTCTGTAGCCAATGCTCATTTGCGAAAAGCTCGAGACTTGGCCGGGACCGTGCCGAAGGAGGCTGTGCCTGTGCTTTTGCAGGCTGTGCCGGCTCAAGTTCTGTTGGATTCTTTAAGAAAGGTAGAGTTTGATGTGTTTGATCCAAGGTTACAACGTGGAGTTTTGGGTGTTCCTCCTTTGTGGTTTCAACTCAAATTGAAGTGGTCTTCTTTGAGGGGAAAATATTAACACTAATTTTCTTTATTTATCATGTATTTTACTCTAGAGTCGGAATTAATCATTAATAATTTGGGTTAGGTACATGACTATTCGGGATGCAACTATTTAGGTCTGATATCACACATTGAATTGGTGCATTCGTTGATTACCTTGTCATGGTTAATGTTTGATTATAATATTTATTACTCGAAAATTTTGCATTTACACTTTGCCCATAAAAATGTTTTTATTTGCTTATTTTGACCCATCAAATTAACCTAATTATTTTTAGTTAGTTTATTGATTTTTTTATATTATTATATGCATAATTTCTTAAAAATTATAAGGTTAACTCAACTGAATCCGTGTAAGCGGCGGTCGGGGACGGAGAAACCTTTCCCATCTTCGTTCTTATCTCCTATTTCAACCCTCAACCCTCATCTTCACGATTTTATTTTTGCGAGATTAGAATGGAAATTCTCTAAATTCGCAGGATTAAGTTTTCTATAAAAAAAATTCTTTTTTTTTTTATATTTAAAAATATTTTTAATGATTAAAATTTTCAATTAAAAGAGTATACAAAATCTTAAAAATTCTAGATATAATATAATCTTTTAAATAACTTAAATTTCAGTTTTACAATATAATATTCACGCATAAAAAATAATAATAATAGATAGTAAAAAAATAAATAAAATATATAATAAGTTTTGAGCTTTAGTTTTGATATATTTATATTTATAAAAAAAAAAAGTGAATATGGTGGAGCGGCAATTTGGTGGGATCGGAGTAGGGACGACCCTCTCCAATTTTTGCCATATTCCCAATTTAAATTATAATTCTCCACCCTATTTAAGTAGGTCCCGTGAAGATCCGTATTAAATAGATATCTCTATGTATAATATATTATGTATTATGTATAAATAAGGTATTAATTTGCTAATCTTATTCCGATTTCATATTATATTATACATTGATAAATCTATGATTTATGTTTAATAAAAAACCATGGATAAAATAAATTTTAAAAAATTAAAACGAGTTATTAACATAAATTTATTGATTATTAACATAAAAATTTATTTATAATTATTTATTTATATATATTTAGCTAAGCTAAAACAAAACAAAAACAAAACAAAAATTTGGTAACATAATATTAAAAATCGGAAATTATTGTATTAGAAAATCAAAAAGAAAAAAAGAAAACCATCGGCCAATACTTTTTGACCATCCTCTTCCGTCAGTACCAGTAACAGACTCTACTTTCCACAGCACCGCCACCGGTAGCCACCGCTACGTCGGTTGCGGCAGCCGTACTCCGCCGTGGCAATGCAATTTTTAACCTCCTCAAACTCCGATACATCAACCGGAATGACGATCCGACCCGGATACTCAAACCCATAAATCCTCTCCGCCGCCTGCAGCAATTTCCCGAACATCGGATGGTTGAAGTAAATCACCGGCACAAGATGTCTCTCCCTTTCATCCTCCACTCCACCGACGTGCACGGCCAAATACCCCTTCGGCGCCGCCGCTTCCGGTCCGTTCCGGACCCGGTTCAGCCGGGAGAACCCATCCCGGCGAGAAAACGACGCCGTAGCGAGGGCGAAGAGCTTGGAAAATGGATTGGAGCTGGTTCTCCGTTTGAAGATCTTGGGAAGCTTGATTTTCAATCTGAAACCTTTTGTTCTTCGCATGATTGATTTGGAGAAGATGAAAATGAGGGATTTTATAAGAAGAAGTGAGATTATTTATATATTATTTAATTTTTATTCCATCAAATAATCAATTTTATTTATATATAATTTCTTTGAATTTTTAAATAAAAATTTACATTAATCTCGAATTTTTCTACAATCCAACTAATTTAGACTATCAGGTCAATTTGCGGGTTTACATTTTTTTTTTGTTGGGTCTAACCCGACAAACAAAAAAATAGAGATATAACTCAAAGTCAAACATATCACATCCTACTTTTAGGATTATTATGAAAATGAAGAATATTTGACGTTTGTAACTGATTTTAGTGATGTTTGTGACTGGTGAATGTTCGATATTTGAGTTTTATAAGATTTTAGTTATTAATATAATATGAATCGTGTGAAATCCCACATCGGTTGGAGAGAGAGAAACGAAACATTTTTTATCAAGGGTGTGGGAACCTCTCCCTAGCGACGCGTTTTAAAAACTTGAGGGGAGGCCCGAAGGGGTGGAGATGGAAACAAAATATTTTTTATAAAAGGGTGTGGAAACATGTTCCTAACAGACGCATTTTAAAAAATCTTCAGGGAAATTTGAGAGAGAACAATATCTGATAGCGGTGGTGGATAATATGAAAGGTATTTACGGGTATTCTTGTAATTATATTAAAAAACGAAAAACGTGAAGGATGATGGGATAAAATTAAAAAAGAATAGTAATTTTTAAGGAAGTGGTTAATGAACCTAATTGAGTTTAGGTAAGTTATTAGGAGACATGACACATAAAATGGACAAATCTTTTTGTTTTATGCATTGAGTAAGTAGGAATAATGTTAATTACATTAAATTAAATATGAAGCATTTATAAAACCAAACAATAAACTATATGTTATATCATAAATTTTAAATGGAAGGGTTATCAAATGAGGGCGAAGTTAAGTGGATTAGATTAATCTAATTAATTTCTTTTAACTTAAACTTATTCTAGTAGAATGTTTTTGGACCAACTCGAAATTTTGGATTAGTTGGGTTGGTGCTCGAGCAACCCAAATAAAATTTATTGGGTTGAATGGTTTTTTTAAATTATTAAAAAAATTATACTTATCCACAATACATTTTATATTTAGGCGCCCGCAACTAATGTGCGACATCCCCTTCAAGCCCACGATCCACCCCCTTCTGGGCCTAGTTTCCTCGCTGACACTCTTTCCTTTCTCCAATCCATGTGGGACCCCCGCCAAATCCACCGCCAAATGTCCTTACTGGCACACCGTCTCGTGTCTACCCCTTCGGGGAAGGGCCTCCTTACTAGCACATAGTCCGGTGTCTGACTCTGATACTATTTGTAATAGTGCACACCACTAGCCGATATTGTCCTCTTTGGGTTTTCCCTTATGGGCTTACTCTCAAGGCATTAAAACGCGTGGAAGGTTTCTACACCCTCCTCCTCAACCAATGTGGGACATCACATTCTATCTTCGAGTTGGTCAGGTTGACCCGACCAAAAAAATGTCAACCCGTAAATTGAACCATTTAAAAAATAAAAAAATAAAAAAATAAAATAAATTTTGAATTTCAAACTTTTATAATATGTACGGTCGGCTGGTTTAATAAGACTCTTTATTTATTTATATATTTTTTATTTAAAAAATATTTAAGTCGGTGCAAATAATTCTATTGTTTTTTGGTTTATTTTTATAGGTTTACTTCAAGAGTGTTCGATAATTAGGTTGATATTTTTTTGGTAGGTACTGACTAATCCGACCAACCCGAAAATAGGGTTACAATTTAACGTACTCTACTTCTAAAAGATTAAGAATATTAACGTTTGTAACAGTGTTGTTAATGGTGCATTATAACTTATTTATTTTATTCAGGATATTAATGGTTGGGTTGGACTGTGAATTTTATTAGGGTTGCTTGAGTCACCATCTCAAAATTGGTGGGTCCAAAAGATTTTTCCAACTCAACCCATTAATTTATTTATTTTCATTTAGTTTAATATCAATCATTAATTTTTTTTTTTTCATTTGAATTTCTTTTATTGTAATATTTAATAGGTTAAGTATTTTGGTATTTTAATTTTTTTTTTTTTTGTTCTTTTTATATAGACATTTATCGAAATTAACCTAGCCCAAATCTCGGTCCTCCCTTTGGGGCCAGTCCTCGCTGGCACTCATTTCAATTAATGTGGGATCTCACAATCCACCTCTCTTTGGGGCGTAGCGTTCTTGCTGACACTCATTCCCCTCTTCAATCGATGTGAGATCTCACAAGTGTTATTAAGCGGTATACATAGATTTTTAAATTCATGTTTAATAAGTTAAGAAATGTTCACGTTATGACGGTTTCATTGAATAACTTTTAGTACGAGGTTGAGAGATTTTATTAAATCTTACCACAATCGAATACAAAAACCTAAACCCTAAACCATAATAGTTTAAAAATGATGAACCATAAATCATAAGAACAAGGAACGATATTGTTCCTTAATCAATATGAGGGTCATTATTGTTGTTCTTTGTTGATTAAGAATGCATCGTGATAATGAACACTGTTACTTGCTATATCTTGATGATGTTGTGAAAGTAAAGAATATAACATTGGTGGTACCCTTTTAGAAAATGACCTAAAACGGGGTCGAGAGCGAAACCATTTTCAAGTGTATTGCTAGACTTAGTTTCTTCACCCAATGCTTCAAATGCCTCGAATATAGTTCTCTGGTGCGGGTTTAGACGGTAAGATCTTGTACACATGACTACAGGGTTTTTTTAGTTCTCATTTTAGTCTCAGTACAATCTCTACTCGATATAGTGAGAGACCAAAACGAAAAAGATGTTATTTAAACCATGTTAATTCCCACAAAGACCATTTCAGCATAGAGAGAAATATATGGAGAAAGAAGAGGAGAATTAGTTAAGTATAAGTGGAGCAAGAAGAAAGCTAATAATAGCAAAGTTCTAATGGTGTTGAATTTCTCTCCTTTTCATATAAATACTTCAAATTGTAAATGGAACATTCAAGCATTTCCCATAAACAATCTCCAAAACAAAAAAAAAACAAAAAACAAACCCAAAAAAAAACTAGAAAGTTGAAGAACAAGAAGATGGGTATGAAGTTGAAGTCGATGACTCTATCGTTCGTGTTATTATTATACATTTCTATAGGAAAAGCTCAATCGAGTGATGGAGTTTTTGACGTGACAACGTATGGTGCTACGCCTAATTCTGATATAACTCAGGTAGAAACTGATATCAAATATATCGATTTTTAGAGGAGAAATGCATATGTGATGATAGATCTTTTCTAATTATGTTTGAGATTTTGAATAGGCTCTAGCAAATGCATGGAAGGACGCTTGTGCTTCACCAATTCAAAGTAAATTAAACATTCCGAAAGAGACTTACACGTTAGGTGTAATCACGTTGCTTGGCCCTTGCAAGAGTCCGATTGATGTTGTCGTGCAAGGAACAATAATGGCACCTGTAGATATAACGGGTGATGGTTGGATTCAGTTTAGATATGTCGACAACATTTCGTTAACAGGTGGCGGAGTTTTTGATGGGCAAGGACAAAAAGCTTGGGATGGTAACGATTGTCATAAAAACCCTAATTGTGCAAGAATTCCAATGGTAAACACGCTTAAATTATCTATTTACAAATTTTAATTTATCGTTTATACTTATGCATGATCGTCTTTTCTTTTTACAGAGTTTGAAGTTCAGTTTTGTCAAAGATTCGATTGTGAGTGACATAACGTCTAAAGATAGTAAGAACTTTCATGTCAATATCCTAGGTTGTAAGAACCTTACTTTCGACCGTGTGACTATAACTGCACCAGGAACTAGTATTAATAGTGATGGAATTCACATGGGTCGTTGTCTTGGAGTTAATATCATCAATTCAGTTATTGGTACTGGTGATGATTGTATCTCACTCGGAGATGGAAGCAAAGAAGTAACAATTACGAACGTGACGTGTGGACCTGGACATGGCATAAGTGTAGGAAGTCTAGGAAGATATCTTGTTGAAGAACCAGTTTCTGGGCTTTATGTCAAAAATTGTACATTAATAGGGACAACAAATGGCCTAAGAATCAAAACATGGCCTGCTTCTCCGGCTACTGGAACGGTTACTGATATGCATTATGAAGATATAGTTTTGGTTAACGTCCAAAATCCAATTCTTCTAGATCAAGAATATTGTCCATACAACAAATGTAACAAGGAGGTATTGGAATTACGGAATCTTTTGTTTTCTTTATTTTATTTTAATTAGAAACATTTTCATTAAAACGATGTTTATTTCATGTTTTCAGGTTCCGTCAAAAATCAAGATAAGTAAGGTGAGTTTCAAGAATATCAGAGGTAGTGCTGGCAATGCAGTCGCGGTCAAACTTCTGTGTAGTGCTGAATATCCATGTGAAGGTGTGGAGTTATCTGACATTGACATCACTTACACTGGACGTGAAGGTCCAATTGTATCTGAATGTTCCAATGTGAAACCTGTTGTTACTGGGATACAAAACCCTATTATTTGTCCTTCACTTGCTCCCGCTCCATGAGCTTAAGCTATTTCTACAAAAGACGATCATTTGAGAAAAAAAAATTAATTATGTAGTTTTCTTTTTACATTCTACGAACAAAGGGTTTTCCTTCATTGTATTTATAAATGAAGAGGAATAAAGTTTTGATTTCCTTTTGGTTTATCATGCGTCTCAAGTAGGTAATATTTGTATTGTGTTATTAATAAGGGAACGAGTTCGTGATACAAAGATAAATGATATAATACTCTATAGAACCTCCTTTACGGCTGTAAAGCTCCCAAACTGATATAATTTTGGTTAATGTCGGTATTCTAGTTCTCGTATTGAGAAGCCACGGGTTTATTTCATGCTTTTGATTCCATTAGAAATCAAGATAAGTAAGGTGAGTTTCAAGAATATAAAAGATGGTTCTAGTAATGCATTCATCGGTCAAACTTGTTTGTAGTGTTGATTTTCCATGTGAATTTGTAATCACTTACAATTAAAGTGAAGGTGATAAGAAATCATTTTAAAGTAAAGTAAGATTTAGACTATCTTGTTGAAATATTTTAAAGCAAGAACACTTGTTTGAGATTCGAATTGCTCCACAAAGAAGATCGATCCGTGTCAAGCTTGAATGATTCTAAACATGGAATCTAAAGTATATACAATTGCAAATAAACTTAGATCTTGACTAAAAGAAAGCATAAATGTTCTTTTTACTACATTTATCGTAATTATAACATGTTTAGAATTGGTGAATGTAATCTACAGGTATGTCAAGTGTGTTACATTCTCATAAACACCAATTTCAATTTCTCAAATCTTGTTTTTAAAAACTCTTTCGAAATCTCTGCCCCCGTTTTTTAAAACTCTCTTGAACTGGGGTAGAGGCTCAAGCATACGTCGTTTGGCCGTAGGCGACGCAAGAACAAATAGGCTTAACTCATAGGCTTAACTCACTTGTTTGCCGCACAATCGCAAGTCCGCTGCCATCAAGGTGCGATTGTGACAGTCGATGGAGGTATCGCACTCTTGTGATAGTGAGACAACAATTGTGCAACATTTTTTCTAACCTCGCGAACAAGTCAATCTCCAAGTCAATCATGTGAGATTCCGACTTCATGAACAATACTGACGTATGCTCGACCCTCGAATTATATGCCATCAATATTTGAAACTACAGTAGTATTCTACTCTCGTTCTCTTCAATATTTTCATATTAAAAGAATGCTACTATCTCAAATATTTGAAACTACTAGTAGTATTCTACTCTCGTTCTCTTCAATAATTTTATATGAAAATATTCAATATTTTTATATTAAAATAATATTTTCATATTAAAACAATGCTACTAACTCACTTCGGTATTGACCAAACAAAATGAGGCTTCAATATTTTCATATTAAAACAAGGCTACTAACTCACTTTGGTCGAATGACCAAACAAAACGAGGCAATAAAAGAATAGACTCTCGAAAAGAAATTAGACAACAATAGCATGTTTAATTGGAAAGATATATTTTTTATATCTAACCCATTTATTATATTAAATATTAAAAGAAATTGTTTTAAGATTGGATTAGGTTGAGTCGGATCAAGATTATGCATGCACATGTATGGCTCTTAGCTCGAAAGTAGCTCGAAATGTCGCAGAACTGTGTTACGGTATTGTTATAAAGTAGCTCGAAATAATTCCTTAACTGAACATATCATAAACTCCCAAAGGAAGGGGGAAAAGAGAGAACTTATTACACAAACAAAAAAAATAAAAAACATGAAACTTGGCTATTCTAAATTCCACAACACACAAACTGGTTTGAATTGTTTGATGTACCAAATGAAATCAAGTATGTTTCTCCACCTTCTTCCCGCTTCTCACCAATCCCATCAGGAATTCCATTACCTGCACGCACCCCCACACCACCCACCATCACAATTCATCATATTATTCTTCTACTTCTTCACTAATAATATTAACTTAAACGTATCAGACCGGAAAGGAAAAGTCAAGACTGACCTCTGGGGGATCCCTAAGAGAGTAGAATGCGTTGGTCTCTTTTGGCACAGAAGACACCAAGATGCCGTACCCTTGGTTTCTCTCCCGCAGCACCTGCGAGCAACAGCGTTAACAGACGACTCGAACCGAACCACCATATGATTCGAGGAGATTCAGCAACAAGAGGGATTCTTTACCTTAAAAGCATCTTCATCAGTTCTGTCATCACCAATATAGATAGGGAGCACGTCTTCACTTGCATTTAATCCTGCAGAATTGTCGATTCGGGATGAGAATTATGCAATGCAAGCAAACTCTGAGCATTCATCTGTGAAGAATGAACAATTACCGAGAGATTCGAGCAGAAATTCAACAGCTTTTCCCTTGTTCCAATCGAACACCGGACGGATCTCTAAAACCTATAACGGGATCGAAGCAGTAATCAGAGCACAGTGGGGAAAAGAACTCGAAATAATGGAACCGTTGCAGAAGAACAAACAGCATACCTTCCGCCCATGTGTTAATCGTAAACGTGGGTGGTCTTTTAGTACATCATGAACACACTGTGCTATTGTAGGCCAATTCTGAAGAAGAGGAAAGGGAGAACAGTATAAGAATCCAAATTGTAAAGCCAAGCTTCGAAATAATCTCGAATCTTACCTTCTCATGTACATTGCGGTAATGTACAGCGGCACAAAACTTGTGATTTTCAACTTTTGCGCCTCTAATATCCTTGGTCTTCTCGACGAGGGTTCCAAAAACCTACAAGAAAAATTAAATTTCTTACATATTATAAGTTTAAAACATTATCCTAAGACTTGAAGATGTAAATAAGAAGAAAAAAGTGCACCTCGTCTATCATGGGCAAGAATTCCCTTGCGGGCTGGAACAGATTAACATCCTTACCCTGTTTTGTGAATTGAAATTAACGAAAGCACAAATCATTGATATGTGATAATCATGCTTAAGGGGGAAAAACGAAGCAAGATATAAAATTAGAATTCAAGGATCTTATTTTATTCCATCGCTTACCTGGTGGTCAGTAGATCTAGTACAGTTGGGATGGGAATTCAGCACTGTTTGACTCACAGGCCCGACAATGTCCATCCCATGACTACCAGCATAATAGAGTTCTGTTAGTCCTACCAAGTCAAAAACCTGGGAAGAAAAAGTTTCAGTAAGTTCTTGTCAAAACCCAAGAAACAGATCATTTCGGACGGGTTCTCCACGTACCTTTTCTCGCTTTCTTCCACTAATGATTGCCGTTGGAAAATATTTGGCAACATTTCTTACAGCGAAACGCATCTGGAAAAAAAAAAACTTTGTTGAAAAAATATGTAAAAAGAGGAAAGGTTGAAACATTGCCGCTAGAATGATAGACGTACAGTACTAGACATAAGAGCACAATCTGGATCATCTACTATAGGAGAAAGGGTCCCATCATAGTCCAAAAAAACAGCTATTTTCTTATTTTTTGCGTAACTGGTAATTTGCTCTAGAGAGCCGAGTGCTGAAGGGTGCTTCAGCTGCAGAAGAAGAAAGAAAAAATGAGTAAATTGAAGTGGAAAAATTATAGGAGGTAGTTAAGATTTATAAGGATCAAACATTACCACCCAGGAGCTGTAAGCAACATCAGTATCGTCATCTGAAGCAAACTCAGCATCAAAATCCTTTATTTTCTTCCGAGGAGGAGAAGAGGATTTCATGGCATCCAACCAACCATTCGACCACACATCGTCAAATTTTCCAGACTTCTTCCTAGGAATTGTGATGTATTTACTTGGGGGAAAGGAAGCACCTGGTTGAGAGTAAGGCAAAATAGCAGAATGGATTCCTAGCCTTGATTTATTCATTGGTGCAGGTTCAGTGAGAACAGGAGATGCATGATTTGATGTCATGTCCATGTAGCAACTTAATACAAGAATAAATTAATTTGTAATACAGTGGTGTGGTGAGAGAGTATAGCTCGATCAAATAGAAATTTGTGCCCCTTGTCAAAAATAATTTACCCAACCCTTTTATCAATGAAAAACCAACGCTTCAATGTTTTCTTGTCACTACTGTTTGGTGAGCAGTCCATCAAGAGCAGTTTTCCTGAAAACTGTTGGAGAATCATACATTAAAAAAATGAAATTATTATTTGGATTAAAAAAAACAAAAGCCAAGATGCAGACAGGGAAAGACAAATTATGAAACAGTGGGTACCCTTTCATTGCCAAAACAGCACAGCATCTATAAAATGTTGCCCAACATTATTTGTTATCCGACCTTTGAGGAAGGAAAAAATATGTTTCGAATACAAGTGAATACCCTCTGTTCTGCATAGAAAGAGAAGGTGCATAAAGGTGGTGAGTAGCACTAACTTAACAAGTGAATCCTCAAATAACCCAATTGGTAAAAGATTGTCTACCCCAGAATAATATCAGCTAATCAACCGTTGGAAATAGGAAACCAACAACAAAAACATGAGTAGAAGCTAACAGTACAGAATATTTATTATGTACCGCAGCCGCATATTAACAAATAATTTAAAGGAATACATACTTTAACCATAAACCGGATAGAATTAAACACATGGAATAAAATTTTCCCAATGGACCAAATATGGTCAACCCTAATGATCCATCTCCCAAAGATGGGCATAATATCTATCGGGCATGCAATAAGTTCAGGTCTTGAAATGTTAACATTTTTCTTTCTTTTTTTTTCCAACAGTTCTCACATGCATATTCTCATTTCAGATATAATTTAGTTCTCAGCATTTGAATATAATTTATACTGACAAGATAAGGGGGAGGTTTAGAGAGATCTGACAGTGAACCATTTGATGAATTATTCTCCTGACAGTGCCAGAGAAGAAACTAAGGCAACAGAGTAATGACATGAAATTGAATGATATTTAAATAACGAGTTCTCAGGGGATGCTAAGAAAGACGAATTGCTACTTTCACTCTGAAAATGGTTATAATGTTGTGCAAAAGATAATGGATGATTTATACATCCAAAGAAATCTGAACATAAATAAATTGTCTTTTAAAACATGGCATTTAGTCTACTAGCTTCATGTCACAAAGGAAGGAGGGCTGGAGATTAAAAAATAAGGAATGACTTCTAAATTTTTGACAAAATATTCAGAGTGCAGTGAAAATTTCAGTAAATATATTTAAGCATTCAACAGCCCACCTCGTTTTGGAATAATGTCCAGCCACATTTAACTATGGATAAGAATGCTTCAGGTCTTATCTACATATCTTTTATGCAACGAATCTAGGATTTTCCATTACAATATTAGTACTAGATTAAAAAACTCTTCTGGGACGACAAAGAAAATATTGCAGGCATATCTAGGGGGATCATGCTTAATACAAGCATATGGAGTAGTTTATCTCCATAATCAAAGCCCATGGATTAATATTTTGCTCGTGACAAAAATTAATTGAGTTATTTAAATTACAGGTTGAGTAATAGAGTACAAAAGGTGACATATTAATGCCCTTTGTTTACAAGCTTTGTATGGTAGTAAAAATCATTGAAAAGCATGGGAACTCTGTTTGTGAGTAAGAGTGACAGAAAGGGGATGATTACAAAAAACAAAAACAAAAACAAAAAAGGTTTTCAATGATTATCCATATAATTTCTTCTTCTTTCTTTTTTTTGTTCTATAAATGATATTAAATACCCCACCCCACCCCCCCACTCAAAATTAAAAAAAAATAAAACTTCACTCCCAAGCACCCATGAAGTTTTCTCGGTCATCAAATAGATCAGATATATAGATCGTATTCCCATCTTGAAGAACTAAGAGAAACGGTAGTGTTCATAGCTTATTACTGAAGATTGGAAGAAGCCATAGACATGCTTCAAAGATGAATGATCTACTCACATACTTCAATCAAAATGAAAAGAGTTTTTAATGATTTTCTTCTCATATTTACATCTTAAATCCTTTAAAAAAATCAATCAAAACAAAACAAAAAAAAAATGTCGGATACCTAGGCCCGGCCTACGGACCACAAAGTCATGTCTCAAGACAGTTGTGTATCAAAAAGCCGAGTCCTGTAACTGGTAGGCTGACTGGTTATAGACGAGACCTACACAGGCTAGTAATTACCGAACCCATTTCAGTAGAGCTCTGTGTTCCCAGATGTATCAACAATACTAAAAAAAACTACCTTTTGATGAGTGGGAGGAAGAAGAAAAGACTACGGATACCAATATAAATACTTACGTGATTCAAATGTAAATATCAATTTTAAAAATTTTATTAAAAAAAAAAAATCTCAAGGGAAGCTACAAAAAGTTTCTTTTTCTCTATATTTGGCTCTCGGTGATTTGTAACCATTTATTCTTCCAGTACTTTATTCTGCAAGGAAGGATTCAGCCCCCATTTGTCCGTCCTTATGTTCTGTAAGGATTAGGCTTCTAATGCTTAAAAAAGGTAGAGAATAACTTGGGATCTAAATGGAAAAACAAAAAGTAATTGAACCTGAAAGTGTTCTTGATGAGAGGTAATTATTATAATACATTGTTCAATTAAAAAAATAACATGAACCCAGAGGAAAAAGTATATTAATGTTAAAGAAAAGAAAGTTATGGAAGCCCTTAAAGAAAAAGATGTGGCTGAAATGATATTATTTATTAACCAACTGCACGCCAGATTCCTAAAGGAAAAGACAAGACAAGAGGGCTTCTTCTCTCTCCCAGTTAGTTACATCAACAAAAGCACGTGAACTATTCCACAACGACGGTGCTCACAGTTCCCAGCAACCGACAAAATAGAAATTAGGGTAAATTATCACAAGACGTTTAATGCTAAAGGATGGGGGAGAAAAAAAGGAGGTGTGAAATCAGTCGGTTTAGGAAGCTAACTTTTCAACAAGGATCCTATGAGCTAAAATTGGGAAATAAAAAAGCGATTAGAATCAGTTACAGGAAAATCCAGAAACAATTATAATAACCAAAAACACGAACACAAGGCCAAAACCCGAGTAAAAAATCACTAAACTATAGAAAAGTGATCAGAAATCTACAGAAACGCGATAAGAAAATATCAAATATCATCGGAAATCGAAAATATCGACAACACACACAGATACACACAGAGTAAAAAGAAAAAACTCGAAAAGGTTCCTTACGACAGAGTCTCTGACAGGCATTGATTAATAACAATATAATAAGAGGAAATCAAAATGCGACGAAAAGAGAAAAAAAGAAATCCGAAGAGGAGAGGGCGTACCTGACTAGAACTAATTAGAGACGTACCCTCCACTTCTTCTTCTGGTTCCTTTCTACTATGAACCAAAAAAACAAAAACGGCGCTGAACGGAAGAGATTCGAGATGAAATAAGAAACCTGAGAAGAAAAAGAAGGAACAGCACCGGAGAAAATCGGATCAAAACAAGGAAAATCTGAGAATATAGAGGAAAATGAAAGAAAACGGGAGAGAGAGAGAGAGAGAGAGGTAAAAAACCTTCGGTGGAGCGCAATGTTAGAGACGATGAAATCTAGAGCCAAACAGAATTGAGAGAGAGAGGGAGAGAGAAATCGATGGTAAAATGGTAAACAGACGGCAAAAAAGAAAGGATGCGCCGATGAGAAATTTTGGAGTATTTATAGCCTTCCGATTCCGTATTCAACAAGGCAACCCTCCTTTTTTCATCTTTTCCTCTCTTCTTTACTTCTTGTATTTTTTTTTTTTAATTTGGTCAGCTTATAACATTAATTTCTCCAAAATAAAATAAAACATTTTCAAATATTTCTTTAAAATTATTTTTTAGAACGAGACCGAAGATTCTATGCCCACGACTTAAATTTTAGTCTATTGACTTACTTGAATGTTAGTGGTGTTCGTATAACTCGATAACCCGACCAACATAGACTATCCAACCAAAACCAATGTTGTGTTAGGTTAGATTTTTTGGGTTCGGTTATGTTGAATTTTTTCAGAAAATCGAAAAATTCGAATTAGTTCACAACCTCACATTTTTCTGGTCGAATCAATCCAATCGACTAAAAAATATAGCTACCATCCAACTCTACCCAAATTTTAATATTATTACGAAGAATAATAATATTTAATATTGAATATTGAATTTTATGAGATTTTAATTATTTTGTTAGATAAATAATCCTTTAACCCAACTAGATTGTGAATTCTATCGTGTTCTACTCAAGTCACTAATCCAATCAATCCAAAATTACGAATTGGTCCAAAAAAGGTTTCCGACCCAACTCATATATACTATTAATGAATATAACAAATTTAAAAAATTTACATCTAATTTTAATACTATATTTATAATTTAGCATTTTCAATATTTATGAATCTTTTGTGATAATTTTTTTTTAGAATATTACATCATAAATATGAATTTATTACACTTAGTAGAAATTACAACTACTTTAAAATTGCACCAATTATTTTCAAGTTTATTTTCATACGATATCAATTATCATATATTTTTAATATTTTAAGAGGTAAAATTATCTTAAATATTAAAATATATTTAGTGATTTGCAACTTCGTAAATTGTGTAAAATGTCTCCTTAATTATGAAAGTAATTACACGTAAATTTTATTTTTGCATTTGTCTTTTCAAATTATTGACTTAAAAAAATAATTAACTTGAGAAAAACGAGGGAGGTTAATTTAGTAATATGTTTTATTAAAAAAGAATTAAAAATTAAAAAGGTTGTGTGGGACCCAGAAGGGGAAAAACTTACACGTGTAGGTGTATGTTACAAGTTCCGACTCGATGACACATATGAAGGAAATGTGTGACGTGGCCACGTGTCATGTGGGCCCAGTTACAGAACATTGGACGGATGTGGCGCAGCAGTCGCCTCTAATACAGCTGGCACTCGTCGTCCTTTGCCGAGCGTTTTCCTTCTTCTTTTCGTTATTTTTTTTTTATTTTCCTTAGAAAAATTCGTTGGCCGCCACGTTTTAAATATTACTCACATATATAAATATATAACCTTCACAAATTAGAATTAATTATATTTAATTTGTTATATTTTAATTTAATTAAGGATACTCAGAATGTTAACCTCTCTCTCTAGTAGACACATTTTAAAACTGTGACATTGACAATAAAATCGGACCAAAGTAGATAATATCTATTAACAGTGAATTTTGGCTGTTATAGTGGGTAATGGCCCAAATGAGTATAATGCAACAAAAATTAGTATATATTCTTATTCTTGAGATTAGAGATTCAAATTCTCGTATCTTGCTACTAGGAAAACAAATATTAAAAAAAAATTACATTACTCGTATCGAACCAAAATGATTCGAGAAAAGAAAGGGAAAGCTAAGCAAATGGACATACTTGATAATTAAAAAGTGATTTTGAAAAGTATGAGAACACTATTAAAAAAATGTGAGATCCTACTCGAGTTGATAGTGAAGCGAAATATTTTTTATAAAGGTGTGGAAATCTCTCCCTAGTAGACTCGTTTCAAAAATTTTGAGTGAAAGTCTGAAAAGAAAAGCCTAAAAAGGACAATATCGGCTAGCATCGGGCTTGGGTGTGATAAATGATATTAGAGCCAGACACGAGGGCGGTGTGCTAAGGAGGACGTTGGGCTCCGAAGAGGGATAGATTGTGAGATCAAACGATTGGAGAGAGAAACTAGTGCCAGCGAGGACGCTGGACCACGAAGGGCAGTGAACTGTGAGATCTCACATTGGTTGGAAAGGGGAACAGGGAAACAAAACATTTATAACAGTGCGAAAACATCTACCTAACCGGCCCATTTTAAAGTTTTTAGGGAAGAAAAAAAAAATTCAAAAATATATATTTATATTGATTAGGAAATTTTCCCACTTATAAATTAGTCAAAGGCTATTTGAAAACGCCAATTACACACGTAGGCTGCCAAATAAAGTTGGTTAATTGCCAAATAAAGAGAGAAAAAATATATTTCGTTAATTACCCTAAACGTTTATCTAAACCTTTTTATTTTTAGCTTTAACATTTTTAATTAGAATTTAAACACCAAAATTATTTTGTTTTAGAATAATCCCTAAACTTTTTTTAAATATATCTATTTTTGGTCGAGTCTACTTAACCAACTCAAAAATAGAGTCACGACTCAATCCAACCCTACCCTATTCTCAAAATTAGTATGAAAATTAAGAATATTTGATGTTTGTAACTGAGGTTAGTGATGTATTATAATTTATGAATATTTAATATTTGAGGTTTATGAAATTTTAGTTATTAATGATACAATTTATGATAGATAAGTAAGATTTTTTTAAATAATTAAGAAAATAATAACTCGACAACTCGAAAAAAAAATATGGGTGAGTTTGGTTGTGAACTTTATTAAAGTTGGTTCGATCGTGGATTGGTCCATAAGATTTCTCAACCCAACCCGGTGCACTTGTACGTGATCTCGGACCAGATACAATTATGAGGTTGCCAGCTATATCATTTGACCAAAACCAAACCAACAAATAGGAGAGAGACAGATGGCCTAAAACTGTTTTTTTTTATTTATTTTTTTATTTTTATAATTATAAGAAAGAAATATTTCATTTAAAGGAATTTTTGTTGATTTGTATGAAGGAGTTAGACCCAGAAAATAAGGAACATGTTTGGAAAGTAAGTACTTCTTATATGATTACAAAATTTCTTACTTCTTATATGAAACCCCAATTCTATCTTCCTATTTTACAAGGAATCAAAGAATATTAATGTTCTTACTTTCCGACTTCAATTCTTATTGGGGACATCAATCAACAGTTTCAAGAACGATATGATGTTTATTTGTTTTTCTCGATAAAACGAGAGAGAAAAAGATAGTTTGGTTGTTCATACTTTCCACTCTAGGTGTAGGCTCTCGTGGTTTTACTTTTGATTTTCTCATAAGGCCTCTGTAAGATCTCACATCGGTTGGAGATGAGAACGAAACATTCTCTGTGAAGGTGTGGAAATCTCTCCCTAGCAAACGCGTTTTAAAAGTCTTGAGAAAAGCCTAGAAGGGAAAACCCAAAGAGGAAAATATCTACTAGGAGTAGACTTGAGCTCTTACAAGGGGGTGGATTGTGAGATCTCGCATTGATTGGAGAAGAGAACGAAGCATTCCTGAAAACCTCTCTCTAGCAGAAGCATCTTAAAAGCCTTGGGGGAAGCTAAGAAGGGAAAGCCTAAAGATGATAATATCAGTTAGCGGTGGATTTGAGCTGTTACAAATGGTTTCAGAGCCAGTCACCGGGTGGTGTGTCAGCAGGGACGTTGGGCTCCCAAAGGGAGCGAATTGTGAGATCTCACATCGGTTGGAGAAGAGAACGAAACATTCCTTATAAGGGTGTGGCAACCTTTCACTATAAAACATGCTTTAAAAACCTTGAGGGGAAGCCTAGAAGGGAAAGCATAGAGAGGACAATATCTGCTAGTAGTGGGTTTGGGCGGTTACAATCTCATACTAATAATTAAGATAGTGTCATTTACTTATATGCTCATGATTTTCTCCTTAATTAGCTACATTTGGGACTGCAACAATTCTCGACAATCAGGACTCCAACAATCCTCAACGTATGGCTCACAATCTATCTCATTTTGTTTTCCTCGGCCAATTTTGGAATCCAACCACTATATCGAGAGTAATCGACATCCGGACTTGGATCTTCGACGAGGGTCTTCTTTGACCTCTTTTGATTTCTTAGAATTTAGGCTTGCTATCTCTTCCAATTCCTACATCAATGGACTTCCAAGGTGTTGATCTATGTTTTTAGACAAGTTTAAGCCTAAACCCAAGTGGTTGTAAGCTTGCTCGAGTAGGAGAGAAGAAGAACCGCGAGTCACATCCACAAAGCCCAGCGTCCATTTACAGAAGCCCAGATGGCCCATACGGCAACCCAGCGTCCACGAAGCATGAAGCCCAAACTCCATCTGGACGGCCCAGCAGAGACGAACGATCCAACGAGTCCACAGTCCACCAGACACTCAAGCCCAATGCGGGTCTTCGGCCCACATGCGTGCATCACAACCTCAGTCCAATTCCTCAAACACGGCCCATAGACGAACACGTGGTCTAAGTCTCCCACCAACGCAGCAAGCCGTTTCTAGCCAACCACACATGCACGGCTACACCAACAATTCCCTCATGTTGTCGCCTCTCAGCGGCTCGCAGTTGGCTTCTTCAGCTGATTTTCCTCTGGAGGCGGCTCGGCAGCTTGGCTCAGTGGCTCCCCGTGGCTGTCCATCGGCTTAAACTGCTCGGGTTGTCGTTTTTGCTTTGCTTTACAAAATTTTTATTATCATAAGTGTTCTAACCTAATCAAGGTCCGAAAATGCCTGTGTAGCTACTATTTGAGCCATATAGACTAATTTTAGAATAGTTAAGAGAAATGAATGAAATATCATAGGTGAATGAATTTCGATTGAGCTGATCATCTAGGGAAAGCTTAAGAGCACCAAGAAGATGCGAGTATAGCAACTATTTTTGTGAGATCCCACATCGGTTGGAGAGAAAAACAAAATATTTCTTATAAGAGTGTGGTAAAACCGTGAGGCTGACGACAATACGTAACAGGCCAAAGTAGACAATATCTACTAGTCATGGTCTTCAGCTGTTACAAATGGTATTAGAGCCAGACACCGAGGGGTGTGCCAATGTGGACGCTAGGCCCCAAATGAGGTGGATTGTGAGATCCCACACCGGTTGGAGAGGGGTACAAAGCATTCCTATAAGGGTGTGAAAACTTCTCTCTAGCAAACACATTTTAAAATCGTGAAGCTGATGGCGATATGTAATGGGCCAAAACGGATAATACCTATTAGCGATAGTTAAGTTATGCGGCCGAATTCAAGCTTAAGAGGGAAAACATCATCAGCTTTGTTGGTTTCAATCCAAATACTCAACGTGATGCTTAACAACAAGAATCAAAAGCTCCAATTCAATGCTCTAATATGCTGTGCCATAAGCTGATGATATTGTTTTCTTTTTTATTTTCAAGGCAAGATCAACCAGTTGCAACCAGGAGGAATAATCAATAGCACATAAATACATGTAATGTACACTAACACAACCAATCTTATCAAACATTCATATGTGAGTTGTTTTGACTTCTTTCATTTGTAGAAACTTACTAAATTCCTCATAAGCTTGACGACTCAACTCATCGTCGTGCCAATCATCACGGTAGGACTCGAGATTGGCCATTCTATTAATGTAAGTAGCAATGTACATTTCTTTTCTCCATTCTTCATAGGCAGGACGACCACAAGTTGCTGCAAGCCAGTTCATGTAGGCAGGCTGCATTTTCACATCCATACAAAATATAAGCAAAAGTACAAACTTGAATGAATCTTGAATTCAGGCTTGACTTTCTCGTTCATAAAACGTAAACAGAAATCAAAACGATGATCAAATGGTTTCAAGTTTTCAACATGGGATTCGAACCTAGAACTTCTCCAAAGTCCAAACATCACAGTTACCACAATGGACTAAAAAAAACAAAACGATGATCAAACGGTTCCAAGTTTTCAACATGGGATTCGAACCTAGAACTTCTCCAAAGTCCAAACATCACAGTTACCACAATGGACTAAAAAAAACAAAACGATGATCAAACGGTTCCAAGTTTTCAACATGGGATTCGAACCTAGAACTTCTCCAAAGTCCAAACATCACAAATACCACCATGGACTAAAAAACACAAAACGATGATCAAACGGTTCCAAGTTTTCAACATGGGATTCGAACCCAGAACTTCTCCAAAGTCCAAACATCACAGTTACCACCATGGACTAAGAAAACAAAACAAAACGATGATCAAACGGTTCCAAGTTTTCAATGTGGGATTCGAACCCAGAACTTCTCCAAAGTCCAAACATCACAGTTACCACCATGGACTAATAATGTTTAGTCAATTTTGGATTGGAACTAATTATTTCCCTCTTTTGTTCAATTTTGTTCCCAAGAGTTTATGTTAATGCTGATGTTATCCTTACAAAATAATCATTCAGGCATGTGACTAAGCATAAAACATACCAAAGAATCACCCAATTCGTGGGTCAGATGCTTGGGCTTGCCAGAAGCTTCAAGAGCTATGTAAAAAGCTCTAACATCTGCCAACATCTCCTCTTTTGATGGAAGTGCAATCCTGTTTGATAAAACACCAGCAACCCAATTTCCTTGAAGCTCAAACAAGGGCAAAGGAACAGCCTGCAGTACAAATTAAAGCAAATAAATTTATTCTAACAATAAAGCAAAGTTGAAGTTTGTACCACGATCGGATACTTGCCTTAAATGGTAACCCAACAAAGGAAAGCCCCGGGGCCAACGCTGGGGGGAAGACATGCTTGTATAGAGGTCCTACACGGTTCTCGTTCACAGTAACAATGCCATTGGTTTCAAGAAAAGGGTAATCATACTTGTACCTTGAACAAGAACATGAATATAAATGCAGTCAACTACCTGCAGTTCTTATGATAGTCAGCAGTATAGATCAATCCCCAAAGCAATGTTTCAGTGAGATTCCAGTTTTTCAGACTCCAAGTTAACATTCTTACAATTTCAAAGAAGTTTTTGTTTCCCCAGTAATTTGCACCTGGAAAATACCAATTTAAATCTATGGGAGGAACGAAACATTCTTTATAAGGATGTGAAAACCTCTCCCTAGCAGACGCGTTTTAAAACCGTGACGCTGACGGCGATACGTAACGGGCCAAAGCAGACAATATCTGTTAGTGGTGGGCCTTGGCTGTTACAAATAGTATCAGAGTCAGTCGCCGGGCGGTGTGCCAGCGAGGATGCTAGGCCTCCAAGGGGGGTGGATTGTGAGATCCTACATCGGTTGGAGAGGGGAACAAAACATTCTTTATAAGGGTGTGGAAACCTCTCCCTAGCAGACGCGTTTTAAAACCGTGAGGCTGACAACGCTACATAACGGATCAAAGCGGACAATATCTGTTAGCAGTGGGCTTGGGCTTGGGCGGTACACTATCATATTCTACTTGATTCCAAAATTATCCTTTTACCCATTTTAGAGAAGTTGGTTGATTATTTAAACTCTCATTTATTTGATAATTGCATCAACCTAGTTGTGAAACTTATAAAGAGAATCCTACAGAAATGTGCTTAGCAGTTTTCTAATCATTAGAACTTTAAGCTCTGTTCTTCATTCTCTTCATACCAAGATTGCAATCTACATGCTATCTATGTCTACCATTGCTTTCACATATCGTCTTTCTCATCTTCTTCTACCGACATTGAAAATGCAAAACAATCAACAATAGCATACCCAGTGCAGTGCAGAATAACATCAGCCGAAACGATGCACCCGTCTTGAAAGACCACTCTCCCATCTTTATGGACACTTTCGATCTGCAGTTTATAAGTAAATATTAGGACCTTAAAGACCACATTCGGAAGCAGAAATCGCCTCCAATGCTCACTTATACCATTGGATGAAATGACACGCTATTAATAATTGATTGTGTGTCCAAAAGCTCTGTTTTAGCTGATCTACAAGCAATATGAATTTCTTTGGCAACCCCAATGAGCTCCTGAGAAATGTCCATACCACTTGAAGAATAACCTATCACGACAACAACCTGTCCCAAAAGAAAAAGGAATAAAACATATTATGTTTATATTGGCATTAGATTTATATACAAAGACCTCAAAGTCATGAGTTTTTAGTTCATCAGTTTTTGTGAGATCCCGCAGATCCCACATTGATTGGAGAGAGGAATGAGTGCCAGCAAGGATGCTGGGCCTCCAAAGGGGGGATTGTGAGATCCCACATCGGTTGGAGAAGGGAACGAAGCATTCTTTACAAGGGTGTGACAACTTCTTCCTAACAGACACGTTTTAAAAACCTTGAGGGGAAGCCCGAAAGGGAAAGCCCAAAAGAGGACAATATCTGTTAGCGGTGGGCTTGGACTGTTACAAATGGTATCAGAGCCAGACACCGGGCGGTGTGCCAGCAAGGACGCTAGGCCCCGAAGGAGGGTGGATTGTGAGATCCCACATCAATTGGAGAGAGGAACGAGTGCCAGCAAGGACGCTGGGCCTCGAAAGGGGGGGTGGATTGTGAGATCCCACATCGGTTGGAGAGGGGGCGAAACATTCTTTATAAGGGTGTGGAAACCTCTCCCTAGTAGACGCGTTTTGAAAACCTTGAGGGAAAGTCCGAAAGAGAAAGCCCAAAGAGGACAATATCTACCGTTACAGTTTTTCCATGATGCCAATCCAAGGCCATTTCATCACATTAATGGAAAAACTTATTTGAAAAACTTAATTAAAATGTGTACAGCAGAGTTTAGACTCAGAAACTATGACTCTTCCCAACACCTACAATGTCAGAATGCCATGTAAATTGACATAGAATTCGGCAGAGCAATCTGAATGTACCTTACCCCGAAATGGTTCGGGACTGCGATAATTGTGACTATGCATCTGCTCACCAGGCCATTCATCGATACCTGAAAAGAACGTTTCATTGTTACAAGATAATGCACAAGTCAACATCTAATCCTGGAGAGAACATAACTCTAGTCACAAGCTTGTCATTGTATCAAGTATTCTTATAGACAGACACAATACAACGTAAAAAGAGTACAATAACCAAAAAACACTAAAATCCAAACAAGAAACCTTATATTACGTGCAAAAATGATGGCAGTAAACGAGCAAGAACACAACCAATCTATGAACATGAAGCCTGCAAGAACAGAAATTAATGCACAAACTATCTCCCAAGAGTAGCTAACCTTATCTAGAATGTACAAAACTCATATTTAAAGAAGAAAAAGTAAGATATCAATTCTATATATCAACAAATTACTAACCAAATCATAAATAAACAAAAGAACAATTGGATTAAACTGAAGAACTTTTTGGATTATACCAGGAATCTCTGCTACTCGAGGCTGGGAAAAATTCCCAACACAAACAACTACAGCATCAAAAGTTTCTTCATCAACAGCCCCATTTTCACATCTAAATCGAATCCTCCATTTTCCAAGCTCCAAACCAACAAAAACCACCTCAGTTCCAAATCTCACCAATTCACAGATCCCAAATTCATTCGCGAAATCTTCCAAATACTTCAAAACCTCTCGATGACTTGGAAATCGCCTCGGATCTCGATCTTCCCCTTCTCGTGGCACAAACGGGTAATCCCGAACCCCCATGAGTTCTCTGGGGAGATTGGTGCGTAGGGATTTGTAAAGGCTGCTATGGATTCGGGACCGATCAGGGTTGACTCCAAGTGGATCGGATTCAATTTCCGGAGAATACACCCAGGTCCCTCCAATTTGACTGTTCCGTTCGAAGACGACCACACTGTGGCCCTCGCGGCTGAGCTCACGGGCAACGACGATGCCGCCGGCGCCGGCGCCGATTACCGCGACATGGCGGGAAGCAGGTTGGGATTGGGAATTCGGCATGGTCGATAGTTGAGGCGAAGGTTGGCAATTCAGAGGAGCTAACATCCGTTTGTTGTTTGTAGTGCAAAATTTCCCAATTGAAGAAGGAAATCGATTGTTGATGATTCATCGCCAGCTACTGATTTGGTTTGTATTTTTGGGTATGCACCATTCTTGCAGTTCACATGCAGAGTGTTAGGGTGTCACAATCATTCTGCAATAAGACAACGATTGTGCTATAACCAACCACATAAAATTCAATATCCACTACTAAGAGAACGGTTTTAGAAAACGTGAGCAAGAAAATGAGTTAATACAATTTTAAAGTAAGCAACAATAACGAATTTGATAGCATATAACTCTGATAACTAGTACATTTTGGAACATTTTAGTCCTGACAGGATATAGACATGATTTTGGTAACCAATCATTTATCCACACAAATAGAATAACAAGGGTCTATTTAACATGAAAGTAAGTAAAATGAGTTTGGAACGGGCATGCGGCCATGGACAACACGTCTTGGACAAAAGAATATATGATGTCTTCTCGACCTTGAGGATAATTTCGACTGATCCATAGCATTTCTACATCAGTCCTTTGTTCTTGTTTCCTTGAAATCGGAGTTGATCTGACATCAACTGGATCATAATTCTCTCTCCACCTTGAAATTATCGTGACCGATATTTCTGATCGACCCGTCTATCTAACATGAAAGTAAGTAAAATGGGTTTGGAACGGGCATATGGTCATGGACAACACGTCTTGGATAAGAGGATATATGATGTCTTCTCGACCTTGAGTATAATTTCAAATGATCCATAGTATTTGTACACAAGTCCTTTGTTCTTGTTCTTGTTTCCTTGAAATCAGAGTTGATCTGGCCTCAACTGGATCAGAACTATCTCTCCACCTTGAAATTTTCGTGGCCGATGTTTCTGATCGACCCTTCTCTTCATCCGTCTGAATGACATTTTTTAGTGAACATGAGTTGTTTCAGAGGTTTGTCTATGTCTCCCTCATTTAGTAGAGGTGTTGGTTTTGTATCTCTCCCCAATATTTGGGTGATTACTAACAAGAGTTTTTGTGGATCTATTGAACCCGATTGTCAACAAGTAACTCAGCTAGCTTAGGTTGAGTCATATGACATTCGTCTTTGGCAAGTGATCTCGCCCCTGACATAAAATCAATCTCGCGACTTATCTTCCCAGTTGGGAATAAACCTTTGTCTAACCTTCTGGCTTTGCGTCACAGTGTTCTTGTGGGGGCCGTGAGGTTTCTATTGGGGTTGGCTCACTCGAGCTCCCCTCTTCGACTATGATAATGACATCAAACGTAGGTTCATCATGGCTTAGATCCTTTCTCAACTGTAGCATCGACATCATTTTCACCCCTCTTGGTTGATGGGTGTTTGTTTGAATGATTGTCGGGTTGGACCCCGTTACTACTAAGCATTTTGCTAGGACATGAAAATGACTGTGTTCTAGCCGGAAGTCCATCCCTAACATGATGTTGAAGTCATTCATCTTGAGTATCACACAATTGGTTTGTCGAGTTCAAGTACCTAGCTTGATCAAAGTTCTCTTTGCAACTCCTAAGATAAGTAAAGCTGTCGAATTGACAACTTTCATCTTTCATGTAACTCGATGCCAAAAGATGTTCAAGCGTCTTGCGTCGGTCTTGGTCATGAAGTTGCGGGTGGCTCTAGAGTCGACAATGGTATTATTGAGCGCCCTATGATTAACCCAGGTCTCGACATATATAAGACCGCGTTCCACTGACTCCTTTATCTCTTATATGATTAACCCCTTTATCTCTTCTATGATTAACCCAGGTCTCGACAAAGTTCTCGATATGTATGGTATGTGTAAAAGCATGCTAATATTCATTTTTTCAAACCATATATTCAGGATTAATTGATATTATATATATATATATATATTTTAACTTGGAGGGACTAAAATAAATATTTAAAAAATATCAAAATAAAAAACTAAAATTAAAATAGTATTTGAACCTAAATTAAATTAGTACCATTTAATATATTATTATGTTAATTAGTTGATTAGTTAATCAATTTAAATAAAAATGAACAAAACAATTTGACATTAAAACTTCATTATAAGTAATATTAAAACCTAAACAATTCAACTCAATTACTAAAAATAATTAAACAAGTTACTAATAATACATAATAAATTTAATAAATACAATTTTATATTGAATAGCTAATCCTAAATGCAATTCGTAAACTAATATATTGATATTTAATAATTAATTAAAATAAATAATAACTATTAATTAATTTTAATTTATTAATTACAGTTTTACTTTTAAATAAATTAAATAAAATCTTAATATTTTAATTAATTTAATAATTTCCATGATATTTGGTCGAAATTTCTCTTGAAATTTTATTGATATTGACATTTTGAATCTTTCTATAATTGCTAGCGAGATGAAGCTTCCCATGCCTTCTGACTTCTTTAATATATATATATATACACACACATTTCTTCCTGCAATTCCTTTCAGATATTTCTCTCTCTCTCTCTCTCATCCTCTTTGTTCTTTGTTCTTTGTTCTTCTTATCAGTTCTAACACCAATTTCTTTACACTCCCACTCCAAATCTCGCATGGTCAAGGAATTTTAAGGTAATGTTTTCTATATTCATTAGTTTAATTTTCGATCTATGGTTACTTGATCATTATTGTGATTAGAATCGAAAGAGAATTAGAAAAAAGAAAAGTCAAACTTAAAATCGTGGTGGTGTGATTATGATGATGATGATGATGATCTTTCTTTTTTCAGTTACTAGAATTTGATGTCCGATTTGGAATAGTTTCTGAGAAATTGGAATTGTTTTTTGTAGAATTCGTTTTTATCTGTTCTTAATGGATATTTTCACTGAAGGATGAACTTGTTCGACTATTGAGTAATATTAACAGTTATCACTGTGATTAATGAGGTCAAGGGAGAGTTATGGTTGACGATATAATTCCTTGACTAGTTGACGATTATCTTAATGATTGATGAATTATATGTAAATAATTCATCGATGGAAGGTAGGTAGAATATTTTTCTGAAACGGTTTTCATTCTTAGGTTTGTTCTGCAAAATGGAGAAGAATCAAGAGCTTGAGTGGGCAGAAGCACAACGGATTGAAATAGGTGTTGACCTGGTAGCTGCTGCTAAGCGTCAGCTTCAGTTTCTCTCAGCTGTCGATAGGAATCGATTCCTTTGTGAAGGCCCTAGCCTTGAAAGGGCTATTTATCGGTAAGAAATCTAGAGATCGATTTTTGCTCTAACTGTTTTCAAATGTTTTTTTTATTACTCCTCAAGTGTATTTGTTCATCAGTAATGCGTTTGGCTAAATTTTTTATTCTTACAGCTTTGTAAATTTATGGAACTATTCTCTTGGATTACTACTTCATTCCGAATTGATAACAGAGCATTAGATATCAGATTTCTGAAGTGTAAAATTCTACTTGTAGGTACAACGCTTACTGGCTTCCATTGCTTGCCAAACATTCTGAATCTCCACTATTTGAAGGGCCTTTAGCTGTCCCCTTTGACTGTGAATGGATTTGGCATTGTCACAGATTGAATCCTGTACCTTCTGGACTTTGATGTATATAGTTCATTGGTGGCCTGGTTTATGTGGTTGAGTGGCTAACAAAAGTTTTCTTAATTTGTGCAGGTGAGGTACAAAACTGATTGTGAGGAACTTTATGGAAAGATACTTGACAATTCCAATGTTATATCGACCCTAGGAAGTTCTTGTCTAAGAGAAACCGAAGAAGTTTGGAATGAATTATACCCTGAAGAGCCTTTCAACTTCAACTTCAACCCAACCGGAGAGTATCAAGAGGATGCCCTGAAAGTGCTCTCGGGACTTGAAAAATATACCAAATATGATCTAGTTTCAGCTGTTAAAAGGCAGAGCCCCTTCTTTTATCAGGTACTGATACTAGACTGATAATTTTATTTGCAAGTGTGCGCAATGAACTTGACTTTGTGCTTAAAATGTCTTAGTCCCCCAAAAAAGAAGGTGATTTAAAAGATAGAAAATGTTCTCACTTTTTATATTCAATTACTGGAAGACTTGATCTAACAAGTTTAAACTTTTTCTGTATGATCTTTCTTTTAGTTTCCCTCTAGGGAACTTCTTGGGTTCTTTGTTTATTTTCAGCATCTTTGCCAATGATGACATTATCATTTTTAGTAAAAATAAAGTAATATCATTTTACACCAATATTGTTTAGAAAATACAAGTGCATTCAGATGATTAAACTTCCCGTCATTCATCATATGTTTTGTCCTTCAATTGCTGTGGACAGGTGTCCCGACCTCATATGGACAATGAAGTTTTCCTTCAAGAAGCTGTGGCCAGATACAAAGGATTTCTATATTTAATCAAAAGCAACAGGGAGAAGTCTATAAAACGCTTTTGTGTTCCAACATATGATATCGATCTAATTTGGCATTCTCATCAATTGCACCCTATTTCATATTGTAAAGACTTGAAAAACTTACTCGGTATGGTATTAGAGCATGATGATATGGATTCAGACCGAACAAAAGGGAAGAAATTGGATACTGGGTTCTCTGGAACTACAAAACAGTGGGAAGATACATTTGGTACTAGGTACTGGAAGGCAGGGGCAATGTATAGAGGCAATAGCCCATCTCCTCTCCTGCTAAATTCGTATTCAGGTTCAACTAACTTGATTAAAGATGACGTGGTTTCATCCCAAGAGTGTCAAAACATAGTTCATCTTCCAGAATTAAAGACGGTTGAGGTAGCTCATTTTTCTCTATTTATTCTCATATTCCATTCCCATTTTTCCATTAAATTTTTATGAACATCTTAAGGTCACTGACACAAATGTATAAACATGGAAATGAACTTATCCTACTTCCACTTGTTATATATTACATGTTTCTATGTTCAGGTCCTATTGGAGTTTGTGGAAGTTAAAAACAAACCAGAAGGGTTGAAAGGAAATTTTTTTGTGCAATTTATGAAAAGTCAGCCAGATGCAATATTCAGTGCCAAACGGAAACTAAGCATATTATCTGAGACAGGGGTGAAACAGGTAGCGTCTTTTCAGTGTGAACCTAAAGGAGATCTGCAATTTGAGCTCATCTGCAATAGGTCTTCCAGCATACCGATAACACGGACCAGCTTAACATTGGGCTCCATTTCACTCCCTCTACATGACATTCTTGTTCCAACCTCTAAGCTCTCAATGGAGAGATGGTTGGAGTTGAAGCCAGTTTCTGACCATGTAAGCTCAAAGCCAATTTCCCTCAGAGTGGCTATCTCATTCACCGTTCCCCACCCTGCACCACGGGAACTTCACATGTTTTTTTCTCGAGAACTGTCCAGATGGACCTCTTTTCTCCCTTCCTGCACAAGGATGCAGCACTCAAAGGGTTGGATGCAAGTCACTGATGAAGCAGGCAATGAGGTCATCAGCCTTCAATTGAGGTAAGGTGGTTCTTCCTTTCTAGTAGCTCGGGAGTTGATGCTATATTTATGGTTACAAGTCGCTAGAAACAAAGACACATAGTCAGTGCCTAAGAAGCATGGACATGGATATGAGACACGAATATGACACGACATGGATATGGGGACACATTCATTGAAATCTAACACACGGACATGAAAAAGACACGTTTAATAAAATACACATTTAAATAAGAATATATCATTTTTATACAAGAGGAAAATTCAAAGTAAATAAGTCTATGCATTTATATTTTGAAAAAAAAAAGAGTTTGATATATTTCGCTTACAAAATTTATTATTTGTCCCATGTTATATGTATCTATTTAGTATACATACAAGGGTTTGATACATGTCAAACATGTTGGACTCGGTGGATTTTGTACAACTGTTGTCTAACACATATCTATTATGCTAACAAGTGTCCAACTAATGTGAGAGTGTTCAAGTGTCAGACACGAACACACTAGCCACACTAAAGTGTTTGTGCTTCTTAGCTCACCATGTTTCCTCTTATGTGTTTGCTTTATAATAATAACGTTGCAATTGCAGTTGATATAACTGCGGTCTTTGTAGATTAATCATCTTTTTTTTGACAATTATCCAAAGTCTTCAATGAGCAATCTTTGAACTCGTTTGACATCCCATTTATGAAGTTAATAAAGTCAAATTCCTCTATACCTCTAAAGCATAAAGATGCTTTTATTCGACAGATCGGAGTCTTGGATACTACTTTCCTACATTCCCAATGTCAATGACAATCTATTTGATAGTTCTGTAACTTGTTTACAAATCTTATCATATAATTAGACTGCAGTTAATGCGGCTCCTAATTTTCTTTGTTTTCATTCTATTTTGTTAAGGGATTCTTTGAAGGAAAAGGTGGGGAAGAATTCCATTCCAACAAGTAAGGAGGTGATTGGCATAAAAATGTCCGGTGAATCAAGCCTTCTTGCTGAGTTTGTAAAGACAGGGTGGTCTCTGATTGATGGTCAATGGTTTCTTGATTTTCAAAAAAAATCCAGTGAAGATGATCATCTTTTCAAGCTTGTGGGCAAGCGGCTGGTATGTATGGTCCCTGTTGTGGTAATTTGATTCTCATTATCTCATGATGCTGGAGCTCTTAAAAGAAAAAACACTCTGCTTGTCTATTATCATATCGAAAAACTAGAAAGTATGCTGCTATTTTCCTTATTGGCCACAAAAACTAGACATAGTTACACAATGTTAACTTTCATATCATATACAAGTCGATATAATTATTTGAGCATGCAATGCGTTCATCTACTAAATACCTCCTAAATGCTTTTGTGAACTTGTTTATGGCCTTGTTTAGGAGACCTTCACGTCTAAAAATAACATGTCAATGGAATAATCTTTTCAGCATGTAACTTTTCATCTTGATGACTTTAAATGTTTCCTATTTTCTGGCAAACATTTGCTTGTATAGGTGAAGTTTTTCCAGGGTAGTAAGCTGGATTATGAGCCCAAAAATTGTGGTAAACATAACCATGATTCGGACTTCGTGACTGCTATCGAATTCTCAGCAGAATATCCGTATGGAAGAGCAGTGGCATTGTTTGACTTGAAATATGGAGTTATCAAGGTACTACTGCCATTCACTTTTGCCTATTTTGCAAACTGAATGTTTGAGAATGATACTGACCGACTCTATATTGTAATAAAAAGATAAAGGAAGAATGGATGGTGGTGCCCGGAATCATGACAGCTTTTCTTCTCCTTCATGCACGGAAGAAAAAAGGGTATAATGGCCTAACTGTAAGTGAAGAAAACTTGGAGGTTGCCCCTGTTCCTGAGAGTGTTCATACGTCTGGGAAGGAAGAAAAGAATATGAACTTAACCAATTTATCCTTGTCAAGTACTGATCTTAAAGTCAATGTTTCTGAAGGTGTTTCTAAAGAGAATATAACAATACCTTTGAAAGAGGATAAGCTTAGTAGTCACTGTGGCCGATGTGACGCTGGAGGTTACACTGCAGGGTCCGGAAACATGGTGATGAGCGGTGGATGTGGTGGATGCGGTGCTGGCGGATGTGGTGGTGGGTGTGGAAACATGGTGAAGAGCGGTGGCTGTGGGGGTTGCGGTGCTGGCGGTTGTGGTGGTGGGTGCGGAAATATTATAAACAGTGGTGGGTGTGGTGGTGGGTGTGGCGGTGGGTGCGGAAACATTGTAAACAGTGGTGGATGCGGTGCTGGGGGTTGTGGTGGTGGGTGCGGAAATATTGTGAACGGTGGTAGTTCTGTTGGTGGAATCGTGGCAAAGAGTGGTGGCTGTGGCGGGTGTGGTGGTGGCTGTGGCGGTGGATGCGGCGGTTTTGGCCATAAAACTGCCCAACCAAATGAAGGCAACCAGAGTGATGCAGTTATTGCTTGAGGTATATTAGTTTCCATATAAAGAAAGTATACCCAAAGCTAACCTATCCAATAATAAACACATGATTGCCACTTGTTTGTTTGTGTAATGCCTGTGTGAATGTCATAGTTTGTGTATGTCTTATGATTTGTAAAGTGTCGCTGTATATATTCACAAATAAATGTGCAATACTTTTTTATTTCTTTTCAATTTCGAACCTATATTTATTAAGATTTGTTCAAGTCCGTTTGCGTTAACGTCATCACGTCATCTCTAGATCGAACATTTCTTTTGCCTTTTATCTGCATAGAATTCATAATTTTGCCTTTTAAGTCTCATCTAGAAAGTTCAATCGCATTGGAAAAATAGGCTTAAAACAGCCAGAAAAACTTCTCTCGAGCTCGAACCGAGACGAAACTCTCGTCCATCCTCAACAAGCCACAAGAACCATAGTTTTTAGTCACAATGCTTAGAAAAGAGTCTACATGGTTACATACAAACCCAATGTATAATGGAGAAAGAATGGAGGTGGAAGGAAATCACAATGGAACATAAAATTCAAAGATTAAATTGGACAAAAAAAAAAAAAAAAGAAAACAAGACGAGGAACAGAAACAAACAGCTGAGAGATGAGGAGATCAAAATGATTCCGGCAACAAGTGGCTGTCGTCTAATGTACACATCTCGTTTTACCGTCGTCTACGGCGGCGATTTAACCATCTTACGCCGCCGCATTCATCGGTACTCCACTAAAATGTACAGTGGCTTCCCTCTCAATCTCTCTCGACCCTGCCAAAAAAAACGTTGGTTAAATATATGTATATATATTTAAAATAATAAAAAAAAAATTATATTTATTGATACGACGTCTTTTTTTGAAACCCAAAACAAAGACATAATAACTTATACTTAAATTGTGGTCTTTTTTTGAAACCCAAAACAAAGAACAAAGACAGGAGAGTTTATGCTCAAATTATACAATATCATCTAACAAATATAATAATATTTCTCGTATTAAAAGTTTATTTTTTTAGTTTTAGGAGATATGGAATATCTTTATTATTATTTTTAAATGAAAATTTGATTAATGAATTAAATTACATTTTTAGTTTTTATTTTTAAAAATGAATGTAAGTTTTAAAATAGATATTAGATTAAGTCACATCCACCTCACATTTGAATTTGACCTATTAAATCAAAATTAAGACCGAACTTGAAAAGACTTAGCCTATTCTTAAAAAAAACAATTCATATCTTATGCAATAATAAGTCTATTGGCTCAAATGAGAATTGAGTCGAGTTGATCCCAATCAAATTTTAACTTTGGATCGAGCTCGGGTCAAAATTAACTTCATTATAATTTTTATTTTTAGAATTGCATGCAAGTTAATAAATGCATATTACTTAATGTTCTCTGTTAAACTTATTTTAATCCATCTAAACATAACTAGTTTGGTTAAAAAAAAACAAACACTTCAACAAAAATCTTATAATTTTTATTCTTTTTTATTTCTCTCTTTTTGTTTATTTATTTATTTATTATTATTATTATTATTATTTTGTGTGGAAGAATATAGGAGTATGAACCAAGCTTACCTTTAAATCCGGCAATTCAATTACGCATGCGCATTCAACCACTTCGGCTCCAGCTCGTTCTACCAAACAAAACATTGCTTGTGAGATTATGAATTATAAATATATTACATACTTAAACATAGATTTTTACTGACCACTTTTAACTTTAATTATTTAGTACTAACGTTAATTAATTAGCGTAATTACGATGAACATAATCAAATTACAAAGTCGGTATGATTATGTCCTGTAAAATGTTTTGTGGGAATCGAGATAGGGATTCTAATTGGCAGGATCAAGTTTTCTCCATTTATTATTTATTTAAAAAAAATAGTCATTTTAAAGAAAATTTTTAATATATACATTTTATTTTTTTAATATAAACTATTAATTGGGTTGATTTACTCATATTAATAGAAATTCATATTATATTAATAGAAATTGGATTAATAGAAATGGGAGTTGAACCAACTTGTAAATTATTATTGTTGTAAATAACAAACAAAACATAAAATTAATTTATGTCTAAATTATATGAAAAAAATTGATAACATAACTCTCAAATCTAAGAAAAAAACAAAAAAAAAAAAAAAAAAAAAAAAAAAAATTTATTAATAAATTAATAGTTGAATCAATAATTATGAAAATAAAACAACTCAAGTGAAATAAGTAAATTAGTCTAATTAGAAAAAAAAAAACTAATCTAATGTGAAAAACACATTAGACAAGGTTTTTTCATTTTTGGAAATATATGAAACCTTGAAAATGGGGAACTTACAAGTTAGAGAATTGGGCGGGGACGAAAATAGGAAGTATAATCGTCGTCCCCAACCCCATTTATCCAACGGGGGAATCTCTCCCCACTCCCTCCCCCATTCCCCTTTTATAATACCTGTTCGGGGCAGATCCCATAGAACTCTAGCCCTGCAGGTTAAATGGACATCTCAACGTACTACAATCTTCTCAAGCCAAGTTATTTATATATTTGTTGTTTGAACCACGTCTATCACTTATTTTTTAGTAATAGTTAGACCGTTTCCACTTTTTTCATCTTGATGACATTATTTTTGCATTGAGTCAACTAGTTGATTTTTCTGATAACTCTTTCTCGAACATATTCCCATGACATCCAATAATAGTGGGTTTAGGATGTAGTTATCGTGTGATCCCAAATGTGCATCCTCCTCTACCACGTTTTTAATAGCATTGGATGACATTTACGTAGGCAAATTTCAAATCATCGTAATGGAGGAAGGCTTGTTGTAAAGACCGAAAATTCAAGTAAGATTAGTGTATTTTCTCTCAATTAACAGATTTTTTTCATTTAAAAATTAGGCTTAATCATAGTTTAGGAAGTATTTGGTCAATTGAGTTTATTTGGAAATGATGTATGTAAGGTTGTGTATGAAAGCAATGCACGTATATACATGAAGATGACACAATATATGCATGAAAATGATGCACATAATACATGAAAGTGATGCATACCTAAAAGGTTCGATGAACATAAAATTGGTGTACATTGAACTATGTGTAGGAAAATGATGCATAAAATATAAAAGATAAGTAGAAACTCGAATTTCATAGCATGCATGCCGCAGTATTCTTTTACACTAGGATGATTCTACACTCCAAAAATAAATATATTATTATAAATATTGGTATAATAAGTTTAATCTCGCTATGGAATCTTATCTTAACCCATGTATCAAGCAACACATTTAAACTCATTGTCCTGCAATCTATCATCGATGTTGCTTTAACCATCCTGATATTTTTTTACTCATAGACAATTCTACCTATTGTAAATACTCGGGCCTAGACATCCTATTATTCGACCTACAACCACCCTAGAGAAACTCCACAAATTTTGCATCATCGGAGTGCAAAAGGAATGTCATTTCATTTTGGAAAGGAACAAACACAGATACGTCTCCGAACGTGTCATCAAATGTTATTCCGAGATCACAAGATTACTATATTCCAGACCCATTAATATTGATATCATAGGGGACGTGTTGAAGGAGAAGTTATCAGAGATGCCAATCAGTTGGCCTTGTGCAACAACATGACATCAAGAGGCAAGAAGTGAAAACGACCTTAATACCTCTAAGAAATGATACGCATGCTCCAGATAACTATGACTATGAAAACAACCCTACTTGAATAGATTGCGCCGTGATTGAAGGTAAAGGTAAAGTACGAAACAAAGGGAACTCGACACAAAAAAATAGTAGATCACCTTATATAAATATCGATTTTGGTCGTTGAGAATCCTCCCTCTCTTCTCTCCTTCACATTTTTTTTTTTTGCATATTTCTTAATTAATTAATTCTTCTTTATTCATTTTAATATATTTTCTATTAATTAATAATATAATTATAAATATTTGATAAAAAATATATATTTTCATTTTATCATAGAATTTTAACCAGATATTTGAACAAAGTTTATTTTTATTTTTATTTTTACAATATAAGTTATACAAAAAAAAAACATGTAAATTACATTACAATTTATAAAAAAGCTTTCAATCTCACTTCGTCAACATGTCACCCACAGTTTAAATAAAATTTCTTATAACAAATAACAATATTATCTTTTCTAAAACTTATTTATTTATTTATCTTAAAAATATATATGATTTTTTAGCGTTAAAATATGTAAATTGTATTTTAGACTAATTCATATTATAATTTTAAATAATTAGTATTTAAAAGGGTTAGCATTTAAATTTAAAAAACAAATTAATCATATACAAAGTAACAAATATAAATGATACCTTCTTAATTTAATAAAGAAATAACATAAATTTCTCAATTCAAATTACTAAATGCTTCTTGTACTTTCAATTTATTTTATTTTACTTTTTTTTTTTTTCAGTAAGTCCACACAACCATGCAATTAGCTATAAAACATTTTTCTTTTTTACTTTTTCATTGCCTAATTTTTCCCTATAGTTTTAAAATTTTAGGCTAAATATATGTAATTAGTCCTTAATATTTATCAAATAATCATATCAAAATTTAGCCTAAAGTTTAGATGAGATTATCTAAGAAAAATTTCAAGTGCTAACCTATTACCAACTAATTTCTCAAATCTTATATTATTCTCTTAAAGCTAAGCTATGATAAGTATTGGATACTTTTCCGGTAACGGTTATGAGAGTATGCAATCTTCCAAGTTATTCCAAGTTATTTTTTTGTAATGACACAAGGTCACTGCTAGCGGATATTGTCCTCTTTTGGGCTCTGTCTTTCGGGTTTTCTCTCAAGATTTATAATAAAAAGCATTTGCTAAAAGAGAGGTTTCTACACCTTCCACCCCAACCGATGCAAGATCTCACAATTCATCCCCCTTTGAAGTCCAGCATCCTCGCTGCCACTCATTATCTCCTTCAATCGATGTGGGGGATACCATTTGTAATGGGCTAGACCCACCGCTAGTAAATATTGTCCTCTTTAGGCTCTCTTTTGGATTTTGTCTCAAGGTTTATAACACATTTGCTAGGAAGAGATTTCTACACTTTTATAAAAAAATGCTTCGTTCGGGGTCTAACGTCCTCGTTGGCACTCGTTCCCTTCTCCAATCGATGTGGGACCCCCCAATCCACCCTTTCGGGGCCCAGCGTCCTTACTGGCACAACGCCTCGTGTCCACCCCGCTTTGGGGCTCAGCCTCCTCACTGACACATCGCCCGGTGTCTAGCTCTGATACCATTTGTAACGGCCCAAAGCCACCACTAACAGATATTGTCATTTTTAGGCTTTTCCTTTCGAACTTCCCCACATAAAAAATGTTTTGTTCTCCTCTCCTCCTCTCCAACCAAGGTGGGATCTCACAATGTGAACGAATTGACTTATTTGAAAGAAAATCAGAGCATTCTAGAATAGAATCCATCATTTTCAGACAAGAACAGGAATTCAAAAGACAAAATAGGCAGGCAAAGTTAAGGGATTGGAGAAAAAATACCAAGTAAATTGATGGCTGCACAGACGGTGCCGCCGGTGGCAATCAAGTCATCGACAACCAAAGCACGTTCGCCCGCCTCCACAGCGCCAACATGCATTTGGAGGCAATCCCTTCCATACTCCAACACGTACTCTTCAAACATAACTTCACCTGCAAACCAATAACGCCAATCCAACCCATAATTGAAATTTCTCTCTTTTATAAGCACAGACAAAAACACATCAACATCTCAAAATCATTTCTCATTGTTTTTAGGGAATCATTTCACATGCTCTGCCTCTTCTACTAAGTTACAAAAGCAACCAATGTGATCTTCCACTTGGGTTGTAGTCTTTCCCTCTTACATTTTGGAAATGGAGTGTCTTCAACTTAGCTAATGTTGCTGTTCTTGTGACACGTTTTCTTCTTTTTGTTATCATGTAAGCAATTGGTTTAGTAAGTCGATTTAACTCTTTAATTTCATTGAATTTAACCTTTTGACTTAGAACTTCTAGACACAGTCATGCAACCTTAAGAAAAATCTTGTTCGAGTGAGGTTTTCCAAATGAATCTTCTACTTGAAATAAGTGGGTAAATTAATATTGTGAGATCACACATCGATCGGGGAGGAGAACGAAGCATTCTTTATAAGGGTGTGGAAACCTCTCCTTAGCAGTCACGTTTTAAAAACCTTGAGGGGAATCCCGAAAGGGAAAATCCAAAGAGAACAATATCGGCTAGTAGTGGGCTTGGGCCGTAACAAATATACACAAATTGTTAAATCTTTGTTTATGCGGTAAAGATTTGTGATTTGCCACGATACTTCGTGTCTACAGCTAGACAAGACTATTTTGTGAAAATTAGCTCATCAAAAATTATTAGATGTTTTTTAGTTGGATTGAATATTGTACTAAGAAGTTATGAAACGTCTCGTTTTGTGGTCGAGAGCTTGCAACGCATGCTCGAGGAGTTGGTTTCCCTTCCCCTTTTCAAGAAAAGGTTCGATTGGTGTGGTTAGCATGTCTTTATACTATTGTTTGGAGAGTTTGAAAGGAAAGAAACAATAAGTTTTGGAGATGAATTATCATTTATGGCTCATACTAATTTAGAATCATTGAAAGGAATAAAAGCATTACCAGGCAATTTCTTTGGTTTTCTCAGGGGAACAAACTTAGCTCCAATGGCCAACGCAATTGGAGGACCAAAAAGAAAGCCTCGCGCCTCAATTCCTGAAAATACAATCAACCAAACAGATTCCAATCACCATGGATGTGAAAGAAAAGCTTGACTAATTATACACTAAATGGAAGCAAGAAAACAATTATTGTGATCAAACCCAACAGTGTTCTTCTCGGTAAATAAAACAAGCTGTATAATCAAAATCATACATGACATTTAATTTCAACTATAGAACAATCCATATTCTAAACCAGAATTCCACATGTTTACAGTCAAGAGCGGCCTAATTGGTGAAGACTAAATACATTATGTAAGTCAATGAAGACAAGAAAATCAAAGATCTGAAAGCATAAGGAAGTGGAAGTCGTAATAACCCATCAAAAGAAAAATGGTGTCCTGAGTTTGGTAAAGTGGAAATAATAATAAGAGTGGAGGAGGGAAGATAGCCACATAACAAACTTGCTTCAGCTTTACTAAAAATGAATAGATCACACTATTATTCAACAGCTTTGAAAAGTTGCAATGTTCATGTATTATGATGGGGGAAATAATTAGGTAAGTTCATAATTTCAACATCTTGAGAAAAAGAAAAGCTGAAAAAAAAAATCAAATAATCACTTAGATGAATGATTTTCCTCAAATATTAATGCAAAAAAATTGATAATTAAAAGATATTATATATATATATATATATATATATATATATATATATATATATATATATATATATATATATATATATATGTATATTATAATCCTTGACCCATGCTGTAATGTTTTTTCCCCCTTCAAAAGTTGGGTCATGTATACAGACAAAAATTAAAAATAATTTTATAGACAAGAAATTAATTTCCCAAAATAAATTTCAAAAACTGTTTTCAGAATAAAAAATAATAATAATAATATATTTTCTCAATTAACTGTGCAGATATTAATATTGATAATAATTATAAATTAACACGTAACAATAAATAAATAAAGAGCCGTCCAAACATTTTTTTTTATTTTTATAAATTTAAAAATACTTTTAAAAGAATCTAAAAGGAAATTTCCAGAAAATATACCAAAAAAGAAAAAAAGTTTGTCACAGCTTTTTCCGTTTTGTTTCTTGATCTTCCAAAAAATTAATTTGGATTTCTAGTAAAATTTCATAATTTGATTTTTTTTTTTTAGCCTTGAAATTGTAAGCCATTTTTTGAAAAACTAAATTGAAAAAAAAAATTTACAACCAAACAAACATACTTTTTGAAAACAAAAAAAAGCCAGAAAGAAACAGAAACAATAAGTTTCTTAAGATAAATTTCAAAATATTTTCGGTAAAAATCCATCGATACAACAGAAGGGGGAAAAAATTGCAAAATGCATCACAAAATCAACGCGTTCATCATTGGACGCAACTAGAAATACAGAGAAGAAGACAAAAGAAGAGAAATGAACGAGACAGAGAATCGCCATCTGTTAATTAGGCGTGGAAATCCACATTTTGCAATGGCGACGAACAGAACAACGCTCTGGCGGCCCTATACGACCTCCATCGAGGGGCCACAATCATATCATCCATGCAAATCGGATCTCACACACACAAACAGAAACACGATTTCCTCCCGATTCTCCTCTCTTAAACGTTTAATTCACAGAAAAACCGTGTTCGTCAACGGCATTCATAAAATTACCAAAAAAACAAAAGAAAGAAAAAAAAAAAAATCAATCAATAGACACAGTTATGGACATCGCTACATTCGAACGAATCGATAACGACGCCTCTAAGTCCTGAACTCCTAATCGAGATAAGAAACTGCAGGAAAAAAGAAAAAGAAAAAGAAAAAAAGAGAGTCTCTCTCCGTTTTCTTTACCCGCAACGACGGTGATGTTTTTCCCCTTATATCGCTCCACGAACATGTCAATCGCATCCTTGAAGGCCTTCGGTTGAAGCAACAGAGTCGTAATGTCCTGGAACATGATACCTAACATCCGCTAATCGCTCATCAAAAACCTTCGAAAATCGACGGAATCGCAAAAGGAAAAAGGAAGAAGAAGAAGAAGAAGAAGAAGAAACTAAACCTGGTTTTGGAAAATCAGGAACGACGCGGATGTTGGTTCGGATGCCATGGATGCGAGGATCTTCGTCTTGAACGGCCGACATTGCTCTGGTATCAGAGGACTGACGAAACAAGATGAAACAAAAGAAAATCTCTCCTCTGTGTATACTTTTTTGGAGAGGAGGAAAATGAAAAGTGCGCTTCGGAAGAGAGAGATATATTATACATTTAAGATTATCAAAGTATATATAAATTAAGTTAATTTTTTTTTATCGAAATAATGTAAGAAAATATATTATTAATTTATTTTCCAAAAACCAATAACAAATTAATTATAATGTAACGATTAGCTTTTTTTTTTTAGAGTCTCGAGCCATAAACCACTACTATTGATCCAAAATGATTCGCTACCTCCGACTTATCACGATAATCTACTTAGGGTTCAAACATCAACGGTTGCCAACTAAACATAAGGGTTACACTTGCTGCGAGACTTCACTCAGCACCTTACGACACAAGCTGACGATAGCCATGCACCACCTGTGTTTGCATTCCCTAAAGCACCCCTATCTTTCAAGAGGGTTCATGGCATGTCAAGCCCAGGCGTGATAGTATCAGTCAATACTTTAAAAGCGAAAAGAAAAAAAGAGGGAACAAGAACACTTGGGAGTAAAAAATCGAGACTCGGATCTATCTTGACCCCTATTTGGAGCTCATCTATCTCATTATAGATATCTTGGGGTTCAACATTCACTTGATTAGCTATTTACTAGTCATTAAGTTCGTAATCAACTTAAATAGTATAGGCACTCGAAGTGCGACCTCATCATGATTTCAACTTATCATACAATATGAACACTATTGATCTAGATAGATTCTTTATTAGGCCCCACAATATCATCATCATCAATGAGAGAGGGACCCTTGTGTCTGTCAACTATCATATACTCATGTTGTCACTTGCCCTCGACCGAACAAGTTCACAACTAAGAAATAGTTAGAAATCCCCTAACGCCCTCAGACACGACATTTTTATGCGACTATAAAGGGATCTCATGACTCAACCATATTCATACGTCTCATTGATCGGGACAAGTTCACTCATCAAAGGCGGGACATAGTAATTCAGCATAATTATGGACTCCTAACATCCTCATAATTTGTTTAGTTCCACCTAATATTTGGTAAAACATAAAATATCAAGCGAAAGGATGCAACAACTAAATCAGTAAGTTCATTCTTAGCCTCGGTCCAACACCGTGTTCAATCTAACTGTACAAGCAATACTTAAATAAAAACTCTGATATGAGATCCCACATTAGCTAAAGATAGGAACGTAACATTCATTATAAGGGTGTAGAAACCTCTCTCTAGCAGAAGCGTTTTAAAATCATGAGGCTGACAACAATACATAACGGGCGAAAACAAATAATATCTGTTAGTGGTGGGCTTAGGCTATTACAAATAGTATCAAAGCCCGACACAGGACAATGAGCTAGCGGGGGCGCTGGGCCTCAAGAGGGTGGATTGTGAGATCTCACATCGGTTGGAGAGCCGCTGGCCCCAAGGGGGTGGATTGTGAGATCCCACAAAAGTTGGAGAGTAGGAACGAAACATTTCTTATAAATGGTGTGAAAATCTCTCCCACTGGCCCCCAAGAGAGTGGATTGTGAGATCCTACATCGGTTGAAGAGGGTGAGACTGACGACGACGATACGTAACGGACTAAAGCAGACGCAAACAATATTTGTTGGCAATGGACTTCGACTCATATACTTGAATTTCTACTTACCTTATTGGAAGATTACTTTTCTAATAAATTTGGCCTTTATATCACTCCAAATTTCTTCAAAATTCCTAAATGAGTGAAAGAAAATATAAGGAAATCGAACAACGAACTAAAATGGACCACGTGAGGTGCATTCGTTTATCTCCTTTGGCAAAACTTCGTCATTTTTCCTCTACTCAGATGACGAACCTAATGGAGGAAAAATCAATCAATATCGTCTTTTTGCACGAAGATTTTCGGTAAAAAAAAAAGGGTTTCCAAATTCTAAAACTTCCGTTTATTTATACCTAATCTATTAGATATAAAAGTAAAAGTTTAAAAACCTATTAGATATTATAAAAATTTAACGACCATTTAGACACAATAAAAAATTCAAGAGACTTATTATGATACCCCAGTAAAGGAGGGATACATAAACGAATCGAGATCACATCCGAATAAGAGCGATCCTGATGATAAGATGACTAAAAAAGGCTTACAAAAAGTGAAAATTACTATCTATACCAACAAAGTTCACCTTCCTTTTCAGTGACCCAATCATAGGAACTTCAAGTGTGCTTTACTTGGTGCAATTTTATGTTGAGTGACCTCCTCGAAGTTTCTTAGAATGCATGTGGGCCAACATAAACCACGTGAGAAGAACTCGTGTTGGTCTGTGGGGATAGTTTTCACTCTTAAGAAGCGATGAATAGGTAATGTGACCATGTCATAGGGCAATGACAGAACCATTAGATACTGAATTTGGATCTGGGCATGGGTCGTTACACCTTTTAAACAATTTTTAAAATTAGATGATATTTTAGACACAAAATTAAAAATTTAAGAATCTAGTTTTTTTTTTCAAAATTTGACTAAGACACAACGGTCAAGATTAAATATATAATTTAATAAACTATATATATATGCCAAATAGAATTTTTCATTCTTTATTAGCTTGATTGGCAATATCTTTTGGCAACTTTGTTAGCTAAGAGCCCAATCAATCAATTTAATAAATGCAAGTTTGAAAATCTAGTTGCATTTCTTATATTCTATGCTTTTCTCATGCCAACTAATTCTTCAAATGTCTCTTTTTTTTTCTAATTTATAATATAAATTTATAATATAAAGTTTAATTGATGAGTTGTTATAGATAGTTCATATAATATAAAGTTAAATTGACGAGGTATTATACTTAGTTATATAGGTATATCTCTTATCGACTGTTTAGTCATAACATTATTCGTGTAATTACCAGTTAATTTCAAAATTATTAATATTACATTATATAATTTTTTTTAAATGTAAAGATAAACGTAAATGAAGAGAAATACGAGAATCAAATCGATATAGATGATTTTTTTTATACTTATTACCCCATTTTGTAATTTAGTTAATTTGTGTTCTATCAATTTAAAAAATAATTCTATTTTTTTTTTATAAAGGAAGTACTAAATTTAAAATTTAAGAAAAAGATATATAAACTAAATTTAGGCAATTAAAATACATTTTCTTTTAATGTGCAGCATCATGATCATGATCTGGACACACTCATGACAAATCTTAAGTAAATTCAAGCTCTATTTTTATTTTTTGCCCAGCTTTACAAATTCATCCGACCTTGGTAAGGTTCTACTTTATCGACCAAACATAATTTATGCAGAAACTAAGCTCATTCGGCCATACATTCTGCTCAGGTGTGTATGTTCGCACGTTGCAACTTTAGTCGACTTGTCTCTACTCTAGGTTAAGTCATATGGCTCGATTTTGCCTCGGCTCTAGGCCAAGGTCCTTCGATTGCAATGTCGCATGTTATCTTATCATTGTGATGCCCAACAACATGGTACATGTTTCGTGATATCATCCCAAGTCCTGAGATATCAACAACTTTTGTTACTCGTTCAAATACATTTTTTGAGAATCGATCTATGAGCCATCTTTATCGTTGAGAAAACAGAATATAAATTTAAATTGAAAGCGCATATATATCTCATTTTAAACAATTATTAATTATTAGCAAAATAATGTAAAACCTTCGTGCAAAGGTCAAGTCTCTAGCTTGGTAATTGGCTTGTCCGAGCTAGAAGAAGTTAGGTGTTACCTTTTAACTTAACTGGGAGTATGTGATTATCTCGTACATTTGAGAGACTTGTCCACGTAGCTTGCTCATACCTCGGGATAAGCACAAATAATTCACAATTGTTGTCTGATTTTGTAGCCACCTAGCTCTCTCACATCATCATCATCAACCGGTATCTCGAGTTCCATATGCAAGAAAGCAAGAATAGCACGAGTGAGCATATAAATATACTTAGTAAGTAACTTGCTTACCGGTTTATAATTAAACATCCTTCACATAAAATATGCATTCATAACTTAAAGGTAAACTATAAGCCAATAAATATGATAACTTGGATTCTAAATTCTAGTCTAAATGGTGGGCATGAGACGCTACACATGATATAAGAACAATACTTTTTTCAATAGGATATTGTTCGGGGACGAACCAAGGTAGAAGTTGGTGGACATGTATAACATCCCAAGCCCACCGCTAGTAGATATTGTCCGTTTTTGCTTGCTAAATATTGCCGCCAGCTTCACGATTTTAAAACGTGTCTGCTAGATTGAGGTTTCCACACCCTTATAAAGAATGCTTCGTTCTCCTCTCCAACCGATGTGAGATCTCACAATCCACCCCCCTCAGTGGCACTCGTTCCTCTCTCAAATCGATGTGGGATCTCACAACATGTAACGTCCGTATAAAAGAGGGGTACATGAATGAACCAAAACCACATTTGAGTGAGAGTGATATTGAAGATAGAGTGGTTACTATCTCGGTTCATATTAGTCTGTAGGGATAGTTTCAACTTTTAAAAATATTATAAGATAACACGAACCTTCGTTATAGTAGAATTTGCAATTGTAGAAGAATAGACATAAATATATTTCTAGACCGAACCAGTATATCTCTGATATCGTTTATCTTTTTCTAGCTCTCGTTTACACGAGTTGTCGTATTGTCGTCTTTTGAAAAAGTTGAAAGGAATGTGTAGCCTAATAAAGAGTCCAATGATTCAATTTATTTAATGTAAAAAGTGGGATATTTAAAGACCTAACACTCTAAAGCATGAAGCTATGGATAACATAATGGACCACAACCCAAAAAATAAATTAAATGAAAAATAAATTAAATGAAAAATTACATTTTAAATAGCTTTTTGGTTGACTTAAGGGACAACCCATTATCCCTCCCTACCATCTAGCTTAGGTCTACTCTAGTGATTAAAATGATTGATAAATCTTTTTAATCATTATCATCATTTTCGTTAAATTATACTTCTAAATTTTAATTTCGCGATTTATTATTATTTATTTACTTAAGAAAAAACAATGTCCAATATGTTCTTTGTTCGTAATAATATTCAGTTGAACTAGGGTGCACTTTGCATGCTTATTTAGTGAAATGAGTCTCGATTAGTACACGGCTAGGTTTGTCGTACTTCTCTCACGTGCATTGCACTCCTCCTTGGCTCGACGTCTAGTGAAGTCTTATTAGAGAATCCACGTTTTGTTAGTTCACGTGGAACTCCAAAGGGCACCATGTATCTGTGGTTGTGGGTCCATCACGACTAATTTCACTCCTTATAAATAATTTAAAATACAAAATTTGTAACATTTAAAAAATGGGCGGAATCAAACACCATTAAAAAAAAGAAAGATATATGCATACCTAGTGAAGGATACGTTGCAATCATCCTGAATTTAACACCACGAACCAAGGGCATAATCGTAAAAGATATTACAAGAAAATCAAAAGTAAAAAAAGAAAAAAACAATCAAATCGAAAGAAAACTAACTTGTACTGAGTTGAGTCGGAGAGACATTTTTAGACTAAATTCAATTATTCGAGTTGAAGTTTTTTTTTTTTTTTTTAACGTAAAGAATTCTGATCAAATAATGAACCGAACCGAATCGAAATCAATCTAACCATAATTTTTTTTACATTAAGTTGATTCGAGTTCTTCGAGTAAGTTATTCGAGTAACTTAATTTCAACATATATTTTAAAAAATTACCCGAAATAAATAATTATGAAATAAAATAAAATAAAATAAAATAAAAAATGTATATTTTAAAATTGACCATCGATATATATATAAATGGAAAATAATGTAAAAATTACATTATTTAGTTAAAGTTAGTTTCCAAAATTGGAGGAAAATATGTGGGCCGAGTGCATATATAACAAACAAAAGGCCCAATATTTGTTATATAGTAGCCCAAAATAGTATTTTGAATAATTTTGCAATATATGCATATTCAAAACATATGGAAAAATTCAAGACTTGAAAATTAATTTCTTCAAAAAAAAAAAAAATAAAAAAACTTTTAGGTTATAAACAATTATTTTGTTATAAATGTTTTAAGGGCATAATTGTCAATTTTATTCTTTTACACGTTCTCGAGTCGTCCTAAAAGTAAAAATTGTTTTAGATAACGTAGTCATGACACATCAAAGATAAAAGGAAGCTATCACAAAAACTTTAGAGCTAAATTCCTTTTACATATATTTTCTCAATCTAAAACAAATCGAAAGGCAGCCATTTCTTATCAATTCTTCTCTTCTATTTTGTGAGATTCTGTCGCGGAACGAAACATTTCTTATAAGGGTGTGAAAACCTCTCTCTAATAGTCGCGTTTTAAAACTGTGAGGTTGATGGTATACGTAACGAGTCAAAACAGACAATATCTGCTAGTAGTGGGCTTGAGCCATTATAAATGGTATCAAAGCCAAACATCAGATGGTGTGCCGGCGATGACGCTGGGCTCCCAAGGGAGGTGAATTGTGAGATTCCACATCGGTTGGAGAGAGGAACAAAGCATTCCTTACAAGGGTGTGAAAAGTTAGACACGTTTTAAAATCGTGAATCTGATAATGATGTGTAACGGGTCAAAGTAGACAATATTTACTAGCAGTGGGCTTTTGTCATTACATATTTAGTGTCACATATCTAAGACATCGTTCGTCTAGGCTTTGACCCTAAAGTATCAATATCGATACTTTGATGTATAAATTGTTGAAGAAAGGACAAGAAACATAAGATTTGAATCTATTTGACTTAGGCCGTGGAACGTTGAGTGAACAGATATTATCCGTACTCATACACACACCACTCTTCTCTACTTTAACCTACACAATACCATGCTCAAATCTCCAACCGCTCTCGTTTCCGCTCACTATAGTAACGAAAAGAATTTCGAGAGTATCGTAATCCCTAGATTTTGATATCGCGGGAATATATGGTTATGTGTTGGTGATTTAGCCACATGTTGTTGAAAATTTCTTGTGGGCATTAAAGGGATAATGACATGTTCATAAAGTGAGCTATTTGTTAGTTCAATTATATATGACACACGGGTTGTTGTACTGCTCTCTTTCTGCAAAAAACACTGCAAAAATAACATAACACACATCATTCATTTCACCTTTTTTCAGGGTTTTTTGAAGATTTCTGCTGCACCTTCTTTCATCTTTCTCTCTTGTCCCCTTTGCTTGTTTTCTTATGTCCTTTCACCATCTTTTCTTAGCCATTCTGTTACTAGGTATAATCTTATCGCTCTCTGTCACTGCCTTGTTCTTGTTCTTCTTGTTCTTCATCGTTTCATCGTCTTGTAACGATGATCTGATGCATTTGGAATGATATCATAATTGATAGTGTTCAATAGACTGATAGATATCTTCTTTTTTAAACCTTTTTTTAAAGAGAAAAGAGAGGGAAAAAGGAAATTAGAGAGAGGGATTTGTTGATTTTGTTAGTGTATCATGGAATAATTATAACCCATGTTTTTGTTTTCCTACTTTCTCACTTGGCTATAGGATCTCACAATCCATTCATTTGTGGGACCACTGACACACCGTTGAGTGTCTAGTTCTAATACCATTTATAACGGTCCATACTCATTTCTAACAAATATTGTCCGTTTTAGTCTGTTACGTATAGCCATCAGCCTCACGGTTTTAAAACGTGTCCACTAGGAAGCGGTTTCCATACCCTTATAAGGAATGGTTTGTTCCTCTTTCCAATCGATGTGAGATCTCACAATCCCCCCTTGAGGGCCTAGTTTCCTCACTGGCACACTGTTTAGTGTCTAGCTTTGATACCATTTGTAACCGTCCAAGTTCATCGCTAACAGATATTGTCCATTTTGGCTCGTTACGTATAGCCGTCAGCCTTACGGTTTTATAACGTGTCTAATAGAAAGAGGTTTCTATACCCTTGTAAGAAATGTTTCGTTCCCCTCTCCAACCGATGTGAGATCTCACGTACATTTAGTGTGTAAGATTTATTTTTTAGCGTTACCCATTAATTGGGTTTTGTTTTCTATCTAGTGAGCTTTTGTATAACACGGTGTTAGATGATCACTAAATCCAAAAGTTTAACGTCCATTTATTATAATTTTAGTATTCATTTGTTGGGCTTTCTAAAATTTTCACGCCCACAAGTGAAGGGAAGTGTAACGTTCCATACCCAGAATTCGATTTCTAATGACTTCAACATTTTATTGCACTATTTATTTGTCTTGGCTCGCTTCTAAGTGTGAAAACTATCCCCACAAATCAACACGGGTCATCGTCACTCACATGTTTTCGAGGATAATTTCTAGAAGGTCAAGGCTTAACTTTAGGTTCCTACAATTAAGTCACGGAAAAGAAATGTTTATCTTGTTGGAATACATAGAAACTTTAATTTTTTTAAGAAATTTTGTAATCATCGTATTCCTAAGATCACCCTCGTTCAAAAACGAGATTTAATAGCCATTTTAAAAATGGGTTCAAAATATTTGACAAAAGTGTCACCACCATTGGTCTTACTTTTATAAAGAAGCCACACATTGTTCACTTTTGATGGATTTAGAAAAATGGGCAACAACAAAGATTAATTATTGGTGACAATGATTGTTATGATTTGTTAGTCGAATCATTGTGGTTTATCAATGAATATGATAGCGATAGCATAATAGACATGGAAAAGATAGGAAAAAAGCACTAAGACGCATGGGGTTCCAATAGTTACTAATTTGTCAAACAAAGAATAGTTACCTTTTGAGGAAGAATCATACCCCTTTTACATGTTTTTATAATGATGTATATAGAAAGCATCGTTAGGGTTATAACGAGCCATATACTCTCGTGAACATACCTCAACTGGTTAAAATATTTACCCTCGATCGAATTGTTAGACGTTCGAATTTCGATCTGAGCTAAAAAAGTTACGATCATTGAACTGACCTTTTGGAACAAGCAAGAAAAGTTACCCTTTTATTCATCAATTCAGAATTCAAATTTGGTACCTAATGTCCGTGACATTCTCTTGCATCTCCTACGATATGGTTAGGTTACTTATTCCTCACTTCTAATAGTGCAGACTATCTTCACATACCAATACGAGTTCTTTCAGTATGTTTAGTATCGAAATTCTCTTGCATCTCCTACAACATAGTTAGGTTACTTATTCCTCACTTCTAAGAATGTAGACTATCTTCACAAACCAACACGAGTCCTTTCAACATGTGAGATCTCACATCGGTTGGGGAGGAGAACAAAATATTCTTTATAAGGGTGTGGAAACCTCTTCCTAGGAGACACGTTTTAAAACTGTGAGGCTGACGGTGATACATAATGGGTCAAAACGGACAATATCTAGCGGTTTAGTCCTCATGCATTTTAGGAAAATTTCTAGGAGGTCAACTAGCATAGAACTACTTTAAGAAAAACACGTTTAATTCTAGAGTTTCTATGATTGAGCTATCACAAGGGAAAGTACAATTTGTTAGTATAAGTAATTCTATTCTTAGAATCGCTCTCATTTGGATGTGATACTGGTTCATTCATATACCTCTCATTTACTCGGGTATCACAAAACCAACCCTAAACGGTTAAGGACACCAAGTTTTGGCATAAATAGTTACACTTTCATACCATAAAGAGAACCAAAAGGGGTCTAGAGGTGTAGCCTTGTTGTATATAATTGTGTTTGTGTAGCAACACATGATTTAGGGTCAATCATGTTTTGGCTGCTTGTGATGTTTTGAACACACAATTTGTAAGTGTGTTCTTGCTTTCATGTTGGCAGTCACATTATTATTTCTCTCTTCCATTATGGCCTTTAAATATATGCTCATCAAAATTCCCCCTTTTTTTCTCTTTTCTCTTAACTATATGCATATATAGATGCTTGGATTTGGTTTCTTTTCTTCACTTTGTTCCCAATCTTATTTCAAACAACCTTGTTTGCAATGACACATGTCCAAGATTAGGATTAAGATTCTAGGTCTGAATACGGCACTTGATGGTCCTGTCACATCCCTTGCGACATGGTCACGTTAGTTAGTCCTCAGTTTTGAGAGTAAAAACTATTCTCATAGACCAATACGAAACATTTCAGCATGTTTTGTCGTCACTCACATGCTTCATAGAAATTGCTTCATAGAAATTGCTCCAAACAGAACATACTAGAGCCCTGAAGAGGGGTATATGTAACAGCCTCACGGTTTTAAAAACGCGTCTCTAGGTTTCCACACCTTATAAGAAATGATTCGTTCCCCTCCCCAACTAATGTGGGATCTTACATTCCACTCCACACCCTTATAAGGAATGATTCGTTCCCCTCTCCAACTGATGTGAGATCTCACAATCCACTCCACACCCTTATAAGAAATTATTCATTCCCCTCTCCAACCGATGTGGGATCTCACAATCCACCTCCTTGATGAGGTTTCCACACCCTTACAAAGAATGTTTCGTTCCCCTCTCCAACGGAAGTGAGATATCACAATCCACCTCCTTGAAGAGGTTTCCACACCTTCTAAGGAATGTTTCGTTCCCCCTCTCCAATCGATGTGGGATCTCACAATTTACCCCCTTGAGGACGCAGCTTCCTCGCTGACACACCGCTCGATATTTGGCTCTAATACCATTTGTAACAACCCAAGCCCAACACTAGCAGATATTGTCCGCTTTAGCTCGTTACGTATTACCGTCAGTCTCACGATTTTAAAACATGTCTGCTAGAGATAGGTTTCGATACCCTTATAAGAAATGTTTCGTTCCCCTCTCTAACCGATATGAGATCTAACCGTATGAGTACTCACTTTTAATTCTTTTATGTCTTTTTGAGTATCTTATTTTCAAGATCGCTCTTATTTAGATATGATCCTAGCTCATTTATGTACCTCTCATCTACTTAAATGTCACATATATCGATTTAAACCTAAATTTTTACGAATGAATCAATTTAAATCTTCCATTAGTGATTTATAACTAGTTTCATTTTAATTCGTTTAAAGATTAATTTAAAATTATATAAATAAAATTATTCTTCTCTAAATCGAAAAATTATTTAGTATGGGGATGAACAAAAATAGATCGGAACACGAAAAACCTCTCTAATGAATAAAAAGTTGGTGGTAAATTGTTTTCTTCAAGATTTTTAACCCAACTTTTTGAAGTTAAAAATTAAAAAATCATGTGATTACCACTGACAACATGGGGCCTCATTCATCAATCACTTTGGGTTTTTTACTCTTTTTTTTTCCTCTCATGATTCATGAACAGTAAAACTTTAGAATATGAACTACCATTTTTTTTTTGTTTTTAAAAATTGAAAATGTGAATAATTAGGAAAGCCAATGAATTTTGATGAACTGTATAAACTTTGAAAGGATGATCTTTGTCAATAATTCAGCTACAAATTTACCATTTCTGCCAAAATGTTGGATTCCAAAAAGAGGAAATTTCGAAAAAAAAATCAATCATAATCTACACGTTCTAAGTTTTTGGGTTGATTGACAATTTAAAATGGTATCAATATTGATTCAAAGATGGTCGAGATCTGATATCATATTAAATCACCAATCAACTCAAAAGATTTTTTTAAAGAAAATATTGAACTCATGATCTCGTGTTCTTATATCATATTAAACTACCCATCAACTCAAAATCTTCAGTTTATAGATTACATTAAATTTAATTACATCAATAATTCAAGAGAGTTCACGGTACATATTATTTGTAACAAGTAGTTTTGTTGGTTGATTAATTAGTCACATTTTTGGGTTGGATTGATATTAGTCCGGACTAATTCTATTAGATCTAATTAGTACCTCGTGTCAGAATTGAGAAATGAGATTATTTAGGAATAAAAATTGAATGCTAAGATTACGCATTGAGTTTGTAGTAGTAGATCCATAATAAAAAAATGCTTGTGATTGTCCAAGAAGAAATGAAACAAAAGATACGGTAGAGCTAGAACAGTTATTGTATGAGGTCTACCCAATGCTAGAGCAGAGGCGCATAATAGATCGATATGAACATCATTAGCTGTCCCGTAATAAAACTTGTTATTGCTGATACTTTCTTCTCGGTTCCTTCCCCCGAAGAGTTTAAATCTCTTCTCGTAAGTTATGCTAAAATGAGACTTCAAATAGAATATTTTAGTAGGGTTTTATTATTTAATTAGTATGCAAGTAAATTAACTTAATATGTTCTAGTTTTGAAATTCTCTTTTACCTCAAACATGAAATCTTTCGCAAATTACAAAACTATAAATCAACCATGGGCTATATATATAAAAAAATATTTAAGCTTCGACTTCAACGTTCTAACCGTCCAAGCTCACTGCTATTAGATATTGTCCGCTCTGGCTCGTTACGTATCGTCGTCAACCTAATAGTTTTAAAATGCATCTACGCGAGAGAGGTTTCCACACCCTTATAAGGAATGTTTCGTTTTCTTCTCTAACTGATGTAGGACCTCAGACGTCCATCGACATCAATATTTAAAACATGGGATATTATACGTTCCTACTTCCTACCCACCCAATTCACAATTTTCCTTCCCCACAAACTAAATGAAAAAATTAAAAGAAATAAAGAAGCAAAGTTTGAGAACAAAAAAACACACAAATTGTTGATCTCCTTGAAGATGAACCTACCATTGCTGGCTTGTCAGTGGTACACATGTGAAGAGAACATGGAATTGAAAGGCCAAATTGGAGGAATTTAAGGACCATGGGGGAGGTGGAGCCTTTCCACTAAGCAATGTTGTTGAGAAATGATATTATGGACCAAAATTTGGTGATTGTTAAGTACTTTAGAAGCATGGATTTGATAGCCTATTGTTGCTATCTTTCCGACCTTCAACCAATGCTTAATTATTCCTTTCCTTCTTGTTTCACAATTTCCATCATACCTATAGTATACCAATTTGAAAAGGTTATGGACGGGGGAGGGGCTACCCTACTACATTTGGGGTGCCCTACCCTATCAAATATTGAACGTTTTAGCTGTGTTCAAATGAATTGGGTACGGTAATAAACATATCTAGACATTCAAGATGTTAGTTAACTAAACTGTGCCCTTAAGATCTGTAATGATACTTTTGAAACATAATTGTAAAGATCAAATTGAAATCCAACTAAAATAGTAAACATATTCAAATAACATTCTTATACATTTCAATTGTGAACTAGTAATTGCATTACGACCAACCTTCCTTGTTATTGTTCGATACATTATAGAATTGAATACATAATAGTGTCATCAATTAAGCGAATATGAAAGAAGTCATCACGACATCATACATACAAAGAGATCTATTATTCTTAGTTTCCATCACTTGAAAGGACTATTTTAAAAAGATCTTAAAAAAATGTGTGATACTCGAGTAAAAGAGAAGTACATAAATGAACTGAGACCATATTTGAATGAGAGCGATCTTGAGGATAGAATGATTAAGAAAGACTTAAACGAATTGAAAGCTACTACTTATATCAACAAACGTGCACTTTTCTTTTTGGTGACTCTATCTGGATTCCGAATCCTGAATATGAATCGTGTAACAGCTCAAGCTCACCGCTAGTAGATATTGTTCACGTTAACCCGTTACATATCGTCGTCAGCCTCACGATTTTAAAACGTTTCTCCTAGGGAGAGGTTTTTACACTCTTATAAGGATTAACCTCACAGTTTTAAAACGCGTCTCCTACGGAGAGGTTTCCACACCCTTATAAGGAATGCTTTGTTCTCCTCTCCAACCGATGTGAGATCTCACAATCCACCCTCTTTGGGGGTCCAATGTCCTCGCTAACACACCGCCCAGTGTCTGGTTCTGATACCATTTGTAACAGTTAAGCTCACCACTAGCAGACATTGTCCTTTTTAGCCTATTACATATCGCCGTAAGCCTCACGGTTTTAAAACGTGTCTACTAGGAAGAGGTTTCCACACTTTATAAGAAATACTTCATTCTCCTCTCCAACCGATGCAGAATCTCACACATCGTTAGAAAATAAATGCTAGAAACGAGATATTTTTGAATCTCACACACTCTCTGCCTCCCACTATGTAAAAGCTAGCATATAGAAATAGTTTAATGAGGTATTACCAAGGCACATAGACACAAAGAGATGGGACTACGCCATTTTACAACTCATAGATCCCTTAAAGAGAGAAGGAAAATGCAATTATTTAAAATCTCAAAAAGTAATTGATATCTATTATATATATTTCTCTTATTGTGAGGACATTGGAGTCAATCAAAACAATATAGAATCCAAAGATTCATAATAAATGGTATCTATTATTGACTCAATTCAATATAATATTAACAAAAACCCCAAATAACTTTGCTTCCAATCTTCCCCTTCCCTTTTGGATGCATGTATGATTAAATTTCAAGTTGGTTGGTCAGTGTCTGTCGTAACAAACGTGAATAGAGTTCACAACTCAATCCTATATTTTTTTGGGTTGGATTATCCGGTTGTTTATCACTAACATCGATTACAAACGTCAAATATTCTTTAATCTTCATAATAATCTTAAAAGTACTATAGATTAGGGTAGTGTTGTAGCCCTATTTTTGGGTTGGTCAAGCTGATCGGACTAAAAAAAATGTTAACCCGTGAATCAATCTAAATTTTTGATTTTCTAAAAATTCAACCCAACCCAAATAAAAAAAATCTAACCCAACCTAATCTTTATGATTTGAGTTGGGTAGACGGAGTTGGTCTAATTCTCATGTCATATGAACACTTCTAATTAAATTTGACGTGGAAACAATGTGACAATACATTCTTAATCTTCACAATAATCTTAAATGTATCGTAGGTTAGGGTAGCATTGTAGCCATATTCTTGGTTGGCTAGGCTGATCTGATTAAAAAAAATGTTAACCTGCTAATCGACTTAAATTTTCGGTTTTCTAAAAATTCAACCCAACCCAAACAAAAAAAAAAAAAAATCTAACCCAACCTAATCTTTATAGTTTGATTTGGGTAATTCGAGTTGGTCGAGTTCTCAAATCGTATGAACACTTCTAATTAAATCTGACGTGGAAACAACATGACAATGACTTGACATAAAAGTATTTGAGTTCTAGTTTTCGTTTCATGTCACTTCTACACTATTTTAGGTTCAATTTTTGGTTCGAAGAAAGGAATGAAAATGTCTCTTTTTTTTAAAATATCTCTTCAACATTTCCTTTTTATGTTTAATTGTGTCTAAGTTGCATTATATGTTCTTATGAGGTGGTGGGGAAGCATGTTTATTAGGCTTTTTGAATTATGAACAAAATATTAGGTGAGGTTGTAACTACAACCCCATGTGTACTTGCCACTTTTAAGGTGGATAACCCAAATCTAATTAAGGTTATAATATAGATTTTTGTGTACCTAAAGTTTGCCTCCTTAAAAAATTTGTTCCTTCAAAAGGTCATATTTTAATACTTTCCCGATTCATTTTGCAACCTGCCCTTTTAATCTTTTGACTTTTTATAGGGCGAAGATTCGAACATCTAATCTGTTGGTTCACGATATATGTTTTATATTAGTTGGAAGTCGAATAAGACACTAATTAGTGTTGTAACCAAATGTCATGACTAAAATGCTCTGATACTAATTGTTGTACCCTAATATCACGACCAAAATGTTTTGATACTAATTGTTGTAGCAGAAGCAGAAGCAATATCGATCGCACTCACACACCCACGAACAAAAATTAAACATAAGAGACACAAAGATTTACGTGGTTCAAAGAGAAGAAATTCCCCTACATCCACGGGTGGTAGCTGATCACTATAACCAAAGTGTTTACAAGTGTATCTCTCACACTCTCACACTACAAAGTTTCTCTCAATTGCCTTTAGGCAAACACAAAATGACAATGCCTCCACACCCCAAAACAATACTAGACGAACTTTTATATAGACATAACAACATACATAAATCAAAGCAACACTAATGCTTATACATGAATCAAGATGATTCATATACCAATACGAGAGAATGTATCAATATGAGAGATGAACCAAATGAATCCAGTAGATTCATGAATCAAAGTGGGGAATATCAAAAAATATTCATGAACCAAATCTTCATGACAATTCTCAACAATTAGCATATCATACGAGTCAGATAAGACACAAATACCAAATTTAATGATTGATGACTCGTCCCTTACACTCATAATTGTTGAATTAAAAAAAACTAAAAGTTCATGCTAGTATTCAACGAGTATCAAGTTTTTCTAAGCTTCATACACATAATTGGGCTAATTTTCATATGTATAAAGGTACCAAAAACGCTGAAACTAATAAATATACTAACAGATCTTACAAAATATTGTATCATTTGTGTTCATGTTGTGAATCCTCAACCTCCAAAACACAACCCCACCAGATAATATCATAAAGATGGTATAGAACAAACATTTTGTCCATTTCAATTAATGCATGCAGCTCTCAAACATAATGGAGAAAAAGACTTGTTAACAAAAAGTTGGATTTTTTTTTTTTTAATTCAATTCATAAAGAAAGAGATAAACAATTGTGTTTATATTGACTTTGAATTAGTGGCTGTGAAGTGTGGAGTTTGAATATCTATGAGCACTTGGAAGAGACTTATGAATGTGACTAAGTATATATTAAGCAATTGTGGGTCAGAATTGAAAAGAAAAGAAAAAAGTTAAGTACAAACTTAAACACGAACACATGGGTTTAGATTAAGAGATTAAACAAACAAAAATTGGTGCACATTGCTTTGGTCTCTCAAAGTGATGACAACATTATCTTTTGGGGTTTGTGATTGTGATTTTATTTTGCTTTTAGTCTTATTAATACATAATCCACTCACTGTAGGATAGGGTTTGGGTTTTGTTACGATAAAATGATGAGAATTTGGATAACGATTTGGATCTGGATTTAACGTCAGATCATTCTGACATTCTCTTGCTTCTTGTGCGACATGGTTACGTTATCTGCTTGTCTTGAATTATTTCTTAGAATGAAGATTATCCCCTTAGAGAACACGGGTTTTTTTAAGCATGTTTTGTATTCACTCGTATGTTTGTTTGGAAAGTTTCTAGGAGGTCACTTCCTACGGTTGAGTTATCGAAAATGAGGGGACATCATGTTGATTTAGATAGTAACTATCCGTTTCTTTTGTTCATTTTTAATGATAATTTTATAACTTCGAGATCATCCGATGATTTTGAGATTCTATTGCATCCCCTGCGATAGGGTCAGGTTACCGATTTGTCTTGAATTATTTTTCTGAGTCAAAATTATTCCCACAAACCAACACGAGTTTTTTTAATCATGTTTTGTCCTCACTCGTATGTTCTTTAGGAAATTTTCTAGGAGGTTACTTCCTATAATTGAGGTATCGAAAAGGAGGGGCATCATATTGATTTAGATAATAACTATCAATTACTGTTAGTTATTTTTAATGATAATTTAATAACTTCTAGATCACGAGCTGATTTTGACTTTTTCTTGCATCCCTGTGATATGGTTACATTACTGACCTGTCTTGAATTGCTTCTCAGAGTCGAGATTATCCGTACAGACCAACACGAGTTCTTTTAGCATGTTTTGTACTCACTCGTATGCTTATTAGGAAAATTTCTAGGAGGTCACTTTCTATGGTTGAATTACCAAAAACGAGGGTACACCATGTTGATTTAGACGGTAACTATTAATTTCTTTTAGTCATTTTTAATTATAATTTTACAACTTTGAGATCAACTAATTAATAAAAATATGGTTCAATAAAATCAATATTGTAATGCCCTATGTCCAATATTCAAATTCAACACTTGATGCCTCTAACATTTTCGTGTGAACCAATCTGAATCCTTACTAAATTGCTACAAGCAAAGTAAACTTAAGTATGAATTTCATACGATTGAGCCACAGAAAAAAATGCATATTTTTAGTATACATAGTCAGTTTTAGTTCTTTTAAGTTTTTTTTAGTCGTTCCGTCCTCAAGATTACTCTGATTCAGATATTGTCTCAGTTCATTGCTGTATGTCTCATTTACTCGAGTGTCACAAATATTGTTAGATTCCATCTTTTTGCTCTCGGTTAGTTGTATTAGTTTAGTGGATAATATTATTTATTATTCTTTATTCAAGAATATCGATAAGTTCAACCTTGTTTGATGCTATTACAGGGGAAGAAATTTTTATACTAAATTATTGAAAGTGAAGAGATTCTGAAACCAAAAACTGATTGGAACAACTAATTAATTAACAAAAAAAACAGAGATTATGTACTATCAATAAAATTAATATGTTAATTCAAGTTTGTGTCAGATGTGAATGTTTTATAAACATTTTCAAATATTTTAATATATATATATATTAATAATGAGAATATCTAATTCAAAAAAAAAAAAAATTCGAGTATAAAACTAACCATTAATTTATTCCTTCATCCTTTAAATTGATTTTGGTATATATATATGAAACACTAATTGATAAGATAAACTTCCATAAAATAAAAATATAGTTTTTTACTTTAAGAATAAAAGGAGAATACATGAATGAATTGAAACCATATCAAAATTAGAGTGATCCCGAGGTTAGGATAACTAAGAAGAACTTAAAGAAATGAAAGTTATTACATATAATCAATAAGGTACCCTTTCACTTTCCGTGGCTCAATTATAGGAACTTAATGATTAAGTGTGTTTTATTTGGACCACTTTTATGTTGGGTGACCTCCGGGATGCAAGTGAGTGAGGACAAAACATGCTAGAAGGACTATATGTGGGGATAGTCTTCACTCTTAAGAACCGAGGAGTAGATAACGTAACCATGTCGCACAGGAATATTGGAACCTTCAGATGTCAAATCTGGATTCCGAATTGAGGGGCATACCTCATTAAATTGTCTTGCATGTCCTGGTCTTTACTCGAAAAAAATTAAGTATTAAAATGTAATTTCCATTATCTGGATTCAAAATCCAAATTCAACACCTAATAAACGGGATATATCTCTCCAAAACGGTCACGTTACCTTACTTGTCTAGAAGTGCTTCTAAGAGTGAAAATTATCCTCACGTTTAACCATGAAATACCTATGATTGAGCCACCGAAAAGAAAGGTGCACGTTGTGGGTATAGATAGTGACTTCAATTTTTCAAATTTTTTTAAGTATTTCTTAGTAGCCTCAGTTATTTCATGTACCCTTCATTTACTCAAGTGTCACATTACTCCAGCTAATGAAAATCAACATCCAATTGGTCGAGTCAACCTTATCTTACTTAACACCTTAGGATCGCGATATTACATAGGCAATTTTCACAATTTTCTTTTCACGATAGCATATCATTCATAAACATGCCTAAAATTTCATAACTTACTTTTCAACGTGCATAACAAATACATATACGTACATCACATTCATCCATACAAATTAAGCCCAACCCTAATTTTTATTGTGAATGAAGATTTAGAAATAGGCATTAGAGGGGGCAAGTAGGGCTACAAAGTGCGTGGGTGAGCAACAATTTCCACATCATTTTCGATCTTTACACCAATCTAAGAGCGTTGGGAAACATGATATTAAATTAGAAAGCAATCAAATTAATTGGGTCCTTAACATATAAATGGATATCAATGTTCTTCTCTCAATTAGTTGCTATTCATTTGCTTTACAAAAGTGAGTTATCCATATCTTGAATAGTTCATGTTTTGTTTCAAAATAGTGTTAAAAAAAAGCCTACCTACTTTTGGAGATATTTATGTTATTGTTGTAATAATTTTTTTTATAATTTTTTCTTGTTTTAGAATCTTCCCGTGATTAGATAATCTGATCAACTTGAACTATCCAACCTAAACCATAAATAATGAGTTGGGTTACATTTTTTTCACAGGTTCGGTTGAATTTTTAAAAAATAAAAAATTGGGTTTGATTTGAGAATTGACATTTTTTTTTGTTAGGTCAACCCAATAAATAGGATTACAACTCTACCCTACCAATATTTTTTTAAAAAAATTAAGAATAATTAACGTTTGTAACCGATCTTACTGATGTATTATAACTCGTAAATATTTAATATCTGAATAGTAACATGTATTATGAATAAATAAGATCTTTTAAATAATTATAAAAAAAAAAACAATCAGACAATCCAATATGAAAATATAGGGCTAAGTTAGATTGGGTATGAACTCTATTTAGGTTGTTCGCATCACCAATCCACCTAACTCGAAATTTTGGGTTGGTCCAAAAGATTTTTCCAACTCAACCAGTATACACCCTAATTAATCTGACCCGTTATTTGTAAAATATAGATAATGAACTCTTTAATAATGTTTATTGATTTAATCAAATAATTAATCATCGACCATATTGATCATGTTGGTTGAAAGCATTCATTTGAGCTAGTTTTTAGATCATTAAATTGAGTTGAAAAGTAGAAATAATTTATGACATTTATAATTCATTGTATGCAAAAAGGTTAGTGCTTTGATTTTGCAATTATATAGAAGGTAGCTTTTCTTGAATGCTACTCCTAAATTAGAAAAGGATTGTTATGAACTCAAGTAGTGGATATGAAAGAATTGACCATCATGGATAGACAAAACTTTTTTTTTTTTAGATAAAACTTTAATTTATTGGTATAATAAAGGGGATATTCAAGAACTTATTTAGATGTTTTAAGAATTAATATTTTACTTTATTCAAAATAAAAATTTAAATAAATGATCCCAACAAATCCAACCTAATTTTTTTTTATTGGGTTAAGTTGGGTTTGGGTGCATTTTGTAATAATAATTATTTAGATTGAAAAAAATTACGACCCGAACAACTAAGTTCTATCTAAAAAATGTCTCAAATCGACGTAATCGAACCCACGAACGTATCTCGCAAGATGTAAAAAAGATATAAAGAGAGTATCGCTTTAGGACAAACATGATAGCTACAATAATCATTACAAGATGAGTATTTAGTAGACTAGGTCACAATATAGGTGACTTATACATTAGCTCGATTAAGTTCCCCTCATTGACTTCTTTTTATTTTAAAAACACATTAATTAAATTATTCTTGCACAAATGCTTATGTTTTTAGTGTGAAAATCACATATTAGTTGGAGAGGTGGACGAATATAAGTGTGTGAAAACCTCTTCCTAGCAGATGCATTTTAAAACCGTGAGGCTGACGACAAGATGTAACGGATCAAACCGGACAATATTAGCTAATGGTAGGCTTGAGCTGTTTCAAATGGTATCAGACACCAGCTAATGTGTCAACGTCCTGATTGTGAGATCTCACATTGGTTGGAGAGGGGAACGAAGAATTTCTTATAAGTTTTAACGCTGTGAGGCTGAAGGCGATACGTAACGGACCAAAGCGAAAATATATGTTAGCGATAGACTTAGGGTATTACATTTCGTTTGTAATATTTGGATGGACAACACGAGCAATTATATGAATCTACATAGATGATTTTCCACTAAGATTCTAGGGTTTGAATATTTTTCAACCCATGTAGGTGTATGTGGACAATAATTCCTTCCACTTTAGATTATTGCATATGAAATTTGTGATGATGTAACCAAGTAGTTGAATTTAGGTCATGTTTTTGTTCTATTGATTGCCACTCTTGATCTTGTCGAGACCAAATTGTCAAATCTTAATTATTAATCCTTTGGTAAGTTGGAGGTTGTTTAGGATGAAATTAATGTCATAAAGCATTGCTTAGTGGTGGACCATATCCCTTTGATGTACGATTAGAGAGACTTTTGCAACCCCTCATCAATGCGCATCGTTTTAAAAAAATTGGTTAAATTATAAGTTTAGATCTTGAATTTTGAATTCGGTATCTATTTAGTCTCTAGACTTTATAAATATTTAATATATCTAAGAATATTCAATTTTTTGTCTAATTTTTTTTAAACAGAAATCTAATACGTTCTTAAACTTTCAATTTTGTACAAAAATATGTAAAAGAGAAGGAAAATAAATTAAATGGTTAAAGGAAAAAGGAGTGGAGGGGTAAAATGGTAAATTCAAATTGTGTAATTAATAAAAATAAATGAATAAATGGCGACCATATCATGTCGTTGGATGGTATCGAAGGTCATATCTTATCATTCTATGATATGAATCATTAACAAAGGAATAGTAAAAGACATCATTAGATTTCTTAAACCCTAGTATATCCGGGCAGTATGTTAAAGATATTTAATAATAAATTGTAGTTTACTATATATATATATATATATTATATTTTATATTTTATTATAAGAAAAATATCTATGCCATAGGTATCTTTCCATTTATTACTCTTTCCATATCCTTGTAATTTATTTGATTATAAATGGTGGATTAAACAAATATTTTCATGGTATCAGAACCCATTTGGTTTAGCAACCCCGATTCTTTATTTTCAATGGCTTTTGAATCTCCTACTCATCTTCTTCTCCACCATCTCTGCTGGCTTTGATGCCGCAAGGGAAGTCTCCATGGCTGTCGCAGGCGGAGCCGATTGATTACTCTTCGGCTCCGCCCTTTTGACCTCCAAATCACCCTTCGCCATACTCTATACATACAACCTCACATTTTCCAAACATACCCTCTTTCATTTTCTTTCCAATCTTTCTTTCATCCTTCACAGAAACTCTAACCTCAGGATCCTTATCAGCTTTCTCGTCGAAAATATACGGAATCTCGACAAGCCCATCGACCTTCTGCAGAGATTTACCTTTGAAATCTGGGCGCCGCACTGGTCTCTTCGCCAACCAAGTCGCTACCGCCCTTCTAGCCAAAATTGGCTCTTTCGCCCACTATGGCGACTCTTCTGGCTTCAACATTGTCTCCGTCCCTTTCTCTAGCTTTTCCCTTCTACTTCTTGGGTTGACATTCTTCAACGTCGATTTCTTAATTAACTTTGTACAAACAATAAAGTAACTTCAAGCTGCGTAAATGATACCTAATTAATTATGAATAGACAGTGATCAAATTAAAACTCTAAACTCTAAAAAAAATTCGACTTCTACGACCATATTTCTTCCAAATCTTTTTTAAATAATATTACATTATAATTGAGTAATTTAAACCTAACATATTTTATATTAGTATTTTGAACTATTTTAATAATGGGTAGGTTGACTAAATGGATATTACTTGATAAGATAACTTTAGGTGAAAAGGTTAAAAGGTAACAAAAATGAGAAGACATTGATTTAAATATTAATTTTTTTTATATTTTAAATCAACTTTTACTTATTGGATAGTATATATATAGTTCCAAATTTTAAAATCAAATTGAAAGATGACTCTATCAATCTTATTTTTCCTTGTCTTTTTCATAAATCTATTCAAATCTTCATCAATCAAATCATTAAATCATTGTTATAAAAAGATTATTAAAATCATCGATGATACGTTCGATCAGCATATTTCTTAATATGCTCAACGCTAGATCACGCGATCCTCGAATAAAGAAAACAAAAGAGTAAAAAGTGAAAAATCATGGAAAAATGAGATAAATTACACTTTTGATAAGGAACTAAAACTAATTTTTTATTTGATTCCTACTCAAAGAGATCCCACATCAGTTGAGGAGGAGAACGAAACATCTTTTATAAGGATGTGGAAACATCTCCTTAGCAGACATGTTTTAAAAATCATGAGGAAAAACCCGAAAGGGAAAACATAAATGGAACAATATCTACTACCGGTGGGTGTGAGCCGTTATAATAATTAACAAACGAAATAAAGTGTATTAATCATGCCATAAAGATTTTATGTTTTTGATTTTATAATGAACGTTGCATATTATACTTCTTAAGCTAGGAGCTTGTTTCTTTGCATTTCTTGTGTTTAGATTTGTATACTAAAGTCATTCAAGTAGTCTTGATCAAACTATTTTGTAGAGTGATTCGAATCACGAGTTTAGAAACGAGTTTTCTTTACTCTTGATCTGATCATTAAGGTAATTCATTCCAAAATTTTTCCTTGGATTGATTTTTTTTTTTTTATCGTTTTTGAGGTTCTTGGATAATTTAGATTTAAAAATCTTGTTCTTAAGCTTGCTAGATTAAATCCGAATAAACCTCAAAAATCAAATAGAAACGAGGTTAAAATTAAATTTATTTCATAACTTCTTTCCCACCCAACAAAGAATAAGGGACCCACAATTTATATTCAAGTATTAAGAGGGCTATTAAAAAATAAAACATGAAAGATAAAAGTTGAATAAATTATCATAATATAACATTCTATGTCGATAATTTTTTAGAATCTGGATTTGTCATTCGATGGTTCCGATATTCCGTTGCTATATGGTCATGTTACTTACTTTTTTCTTTTTAAAGTGAAGACTATCTCCCTCAGACGAACACGAACCCTTCTGACATGCTTTGTCTTCACTCAATTCTTTTAAATATTTTTTAGTCATCTTATCCTAAAGATCGATCTCATTCGGATATGGTGTTGGTTCATTCATGTACCCCTCTTTTACTCGGGTGTCATACATAAAATACTAGAATCTTATTAGAAAAATATTGATACTGTAAACTACTAATTTACCGTAACCTTAAATATCAAAACATAATAAAAGATTCCTAGAACTTATCATATAACACCATTGTATTACTGTCTCATAGGCTCAAAAATTGGATGCTTAATAAGTAGTTTTACTGGTACAAACTTAAATATTTCAAGATACTGTTATTTCTTTATCATTGATTAAATCATCACTTCTTTCTTTATCATCGGTTATTATCATCATGATAAAGCTCTATACGCCCTCGTGAGTTTATCTAAGCTTACACATTTGCCTTAATTTGACTAGATACACATTTTTACTAACTCTGCTATTTAGTGAATTACTAACCGATCATTGATGTGCAACCTCACAAACTAATTCAAACTGAATGTTACTATATAATCTTAATCATGGGAGAGTGACCTAACACGACTTTAGTGGATCATCTCACATACATAGGGAATGACCCAATCATGTTGGTTGATCAGGTAGGGCACGACCTTAATAGATAATTTCATGTGAGTTCCTATCGCAAAAGTCTCAACCTTAGTAAAATCTAGTACATATGAAGTGACTTATATGTGTGCTCGTATCATGTAGAGCACTACTGTGTGATCCCACGTTGGTTGGAGAGAAAAACGAAGCATTGTTTATAAGGGTGTAAAAATCTCTCCCTAGACACATTTTAAAATTGTAAGGCTGACGGCTAGACGTAACGGGTCAAAGCGGATAACATCTAGTAACAGTGGGGTTCGACTATTACAACTACCATAATAGAATCACAATATATACAAGTAGAACCTAATGCAAACTCATATCGTTAAGGTACGACTCTAGTAGAATCTGAGAGTACACGATGTTTAAGAAAAAAAAAAAATTATTTTCATGTTCATTCCCAAAAGAAGAAAATTGTTAGATCCTAAGTATACGCACCATTCAAACGCGGAGTTGTAGGGAAGGACAAGTTTTTTAGTCCAATATGCCTCAATTTGAGCATTTATACTTTCAAGAAAAATACCAAATTCTTTGAATTTTATTACTTCTAGATTATAATAATATATGCTCATTTTCAATCTAAAATTAATAGTTGACTTGATTCTAACGTGCAACGAAAAAGAGATTTATGATATATAAGTAATCACAATTATGTTTATTTCGTAGGGTCGATCTTTTGGACAGATCTAAAATAAAGTCATGAGAACTCACACTCAAAGTGAACGATATCATATTATTGTCAAAAATAGATAGAGGGTTTGTTGTCTGTGATCAATTGATATCTAAGTTATGGTCTAACGTCCAACAAAGAGAATTAGTGAGCCTTGTTGGTCTACTTCCCACATTGATTGGAGAGAGGAATGAGTGCCAGAGAGGACGCTGAGCCCCGAGAAGGGTGGATTGTGAGATCCCACATCGATTGGAGAGAAAAACAAAATATTCTTTTATAAGAGTGTGAAAATCTCTCCCCTCACCGATCGTAAAAAAAAAAGTGCAACAACGAAATTTCTTCAATTTTCATTTTTTCATCTAAGATATTAGAGAACCCGAGTAAAGATTTTGATTAATCTACTTCAAATATTTTCATAGTTTACAACAACATGCATATTGTACCGATTTTAGTCCGCCGGATAGCAAGACTTTGTGCCTAAGTTGGCATATTATGACACGTGTAAAAATATAATAAAAATAATGCAAGTTAGTGGTTGAAATTGTCGACTATCAATAAAAAAAAAGGGTCAAAACGCATCGTCGGGTGCTAGTTCATAATTTCTTCACCTCATCAAGATTAATAAGAGTCCACGTAGGTATTGTAATAGTTGGCAGACAGAAGGACGTTCTCTCATTATTATGATTATTGTGCTATATTGAGACTGTTAGAGAATTGCCAATTAATCCTCTAGTAATAAACTGCCTAGATTAGCAGAATCTGTGTAATACTAGAGTTGGAACGACTACGAAACATGAACCCAATAATTAAAATAAACTCGGATGAGTTAGATTATTTGATTAAGACAAGCCCATATGAGCTGGACTATATGAACCAAAAGTAACTCTCCCGATTCAGAAAAGTTCAGACTAGCTGCTCGAGTCATTTTCGAGTCATTTTTTATGGTAAAGATAATAGTTTACGATAACGAATATTTTTATCAAAATAAATAAATAAATAAAAGAAAGATGAAGAAAAAGTCTAAAATATATATTATTTTACTCACACAAAACACAAACCCACTTCTTAGTTCAATTAAATCCTATTTTAATCTCCAAAATTTTATTTTATTTGGATCTTTATAAATTTCTATTTTAATAAACTTTTATTTGGCTATATGAATTCTCGAACCACAACGGAATTCATTTGATGTCACAATAGCGCGGTAACAACATAGACACAAAATTATGCTCCCGCCAAATATGATAGAAGACAGCACACTAGAACGTTCTCTAAACCCTGTGACGCACGTGTTTGCCTGCACTAAAATGTCAAATTCAATAAAGTTTCGTGCTCCACACGAAAAAATTAATGAGAAGAGCCGCCCCACAAAAGCATATTCTCTAAATAGTCTAGCTAAAAAGGAAGTCAAATAATTAATGGTCTCGAGACTCAGCCCCATCGTTACAAATAATAGAATCACTAAAGACATCGATAAATTTAATAAAAATTTCAAATTCGCCACGATAAAATTATATTAAACACTAATTAAAAAATTATCTAATAGAAAAAGAATTTAATAAAAAATTCAAATTGGCCATGATAAAATTATATTAAACACAAATTAAAAAATTATATAATAAGTAAAAGAATTTTTGACGTGTCTAATAAATTTCTCAGTTTCAATTTTATAACTAAAAAATCTTGAATTTTCGACTTTGTGTGTAGTAGATTCATCTATTTGTTTATATCTTTTAAAAAATTTATGAATATTATTAATCCAAAATTTTTAATAATTTATTAGATCTAAAATTAAAAATTAAAAAATTTATTATATATATATATATATATATTTATTTATTTAAATTCAGACCAAATTTGTAATATAATCTAAGTTGTAGGGTTGTTGATATGACCCAAGAACGTGACTAAACTAGACAACCTAACCTAAACAATAAAGGTTCGGGTTAGATATTTTTTTTTTCGATTTGAGTTGCATTGAATTTTTAGAAATTTGAAAATTTGGTTCTGGTCACAGATTTATCATTTTTGGGTCGGTCAACCTGACCAACCTGAAAATAGGATTACAATCCAACCCAACTCTATATATATATATATATATGAGATTATTATGAAAATTAAGAATATTTTACGTTTGTATCTGATGTTAGTAATGTATTGTGACTTGGGAATGTTTGATATTTAAATTTTATGAAAATTTAGTCATTTAGTCGTTAATGTAACGTATATTATAGATAAGCATCATTTTTAAATAAATAAATATAAAAAACAACCCGACAACCTAACCAAACCCAAATTTAAAATATTTGAGATAGATTGAGTTGTAAACTTTATTGGAGCTAGTCGGTTCAAAAAATTTAGCCAGGGATGGAGTACAACCCAAGAAACAAAAAAGTAATCTTTGTACCACCACTCTTTAATTAAATAAATAAATAAATAAAATAAAATAAAATAAAATCTAAGTTATTTTAAATAATACCTTTGCCTTCGTAACCAAAATACTACACCACTTCCAGTTCAGTTCTTCATTTCATCTCTCTCTCTCATGTCGAATCCCTCTGAGTTTCAGAGCTCTGCGAAGGTCCGTTAATGGCGGCCTCCCTTCTCTTTTTTTTTTTTTTTTTTTTCACTATTCAATCACCACTTTCAATCCCCGTTTTTCCTCTTTCATTACCACCTAATTCCATTTCTCATAATTTTTTTTTGATATAGTGTTTGAATGGAGAACAGGGCTGATGGATACGCTCGTATAGCGTTCAACAATTGAAGAAAACGAAGCAAAACTCTAATGCGGGTTAAGGAGATGCACCCTCTATGCTGCATCTCTCTGGAGAATTTCAGCGGCGGAATCGGCGACCAGTCGCCGGAGGAAGCCTCGTCGTTGTCGCGGAGTAGAAGCTTGCCGGTGAGCCTTCCGGCATTTTCAAATAATAACTCGCTGCAGGTTTCTGGATCTGCAACTAGAGTGGCTGGAGTTCTATACAAGTGGACTAATTACGGCAAGGGATGGAGATCGAGATGGTTCGTTTTGAGAGATGGTGTGTTATCGTACTCCAAAATCGGCCTTCTATCTCCTGATGACGATGTTCGATTGATCGGACAGATTTCGACGAATCGGCTTCCGAGAGGGAAGCGACAGAAAACTGGGGGAATAGTTCATTTGAAGGTGAAATAGTAGTTTCTCGATTATAAATTTTGGGGGTTTTTTGATTTGAGTTTATGAATTTGTTTGTTTCCATCTCAATTTGAACTTTGCCATTGTTCCTCGATTCCGTTTCGTTGTTGGGGTTTGTGATCTTCGATGTCGCCTGGTTTTTACATCATGTTCTTGCTTTTATCCTCTGGTTTTTTCAGTGATCAATCGGCATTGCTGTTCCAAATAATTCTATATTCCTCCTTGTTTACTTCTCTGCTCTTGCTGTTCATGGGCTTTTAATATTATGATTAGCCATAAATTGAGTGCTGAAAACTGGGATGAACCTTTTCATTTCACTTTTTGTGGTGATTAAGATTTTCCTTTTGAAATCTTTGAATCTATGGGGGGTTTTTTTATTTTTTTAATCTTTTGATGTTTATGGGTTTTGGGGAAAAAGTAGGAGCGTAAAGATCTGAGTGTAGGTTAAATATTATTTTAGGAAATGTGATGACGTAGCTGGTTTTGGGAAACAAATTCTTTATTTTGGATTGTTTTGTTTGGCTTGTATGGGTTCCACTTTCAATGGCATTTCTCTGCCTCTCTTTCTTTCTTTCTTTTTACTGTTATTTTGAGCTTAGCTTTTAAAAGGAAGGGACAAAAAAACTTGGCATCTCGCTACAAATGAAAAACTAGTGGGGACTAGAAACAATTAGTGGGACACCTCTATCCTCCATTTCTAAAACAGGATTCTTCGCTCAATTGTATGAAAGAGAAGGAGACAGGGGTTTATCTTTGTTAGATCTGGAATTTTGCTGCTTGATTTTGGGGGTTCTTTAGAATTTTGCCGGTGATTGAGGAAATGGAGCCGGTTTTTGCTTGTTTGCATTGTAATGAGAAGCATCATTCAACAAGCTTCTTTTGGTTTGTTTAAGGAAAAAATTGGGGCCCCTTTTATGCATTTTTGAATTGGTTAAGGTTGAACAAGTCAGTATAATTGGTTTCTTCTCTGGGTAAGCAAGCCACTTTTAATGGTTTTTATTTATAGTTTTTGAATTCTAACCATTTGAGTCTCTGTCAAGTTGGATGATATGAAATACTTTTAAGTTGATATCATTATGAAATTGAAGTAACGTAATGATATTATTCAAATGATATCCATTCATTTGGTAGTTGATATCATCGAAAGGATCTTTTGTATCCACGCAGGTCTCACGGTTCCGAGAAAGCAAGTCAGATGAGCGGCGGTTTTATATATTCACTGCTACAAAGACACTTCATCTGAGAACGGAATCAAAGAACGACAGGGTGACCTGGATACAAGCTTTAGCCTCTTCCAGAAACTTATTTCCATTGAAAATTGTGAATGATAATCTTCCCTTTGTTCCAAATGATTTATCTCTTTCCGCTCAGAAACTCAAGAAGCGTTTACTTGAAGAGGGTATCAGTGATGCAGTTGTTAAGGACTGCGAACAAATCATCCTCTCTGAATTCTCAGAAATGCAGGGACAGCTGAAAGTACTTTTGGAAGAACGATCTTGTTTGATTGATACCTTGAGGGAACTGGAGGTAACTTCTTAATTCTTTGTTAATTGGTCAACCGTTGAAGAATTTTAGGAGCTCTGATGTTATTTTGTTTAAAATATAACTTCAATTTTATATTCTTTAGGTGCTGCATAATTTTAATTTTATCTGCTCGTTTAAGTTCTAAAGCTTTGAGGATTACTGCTTGAAATTCTTTGTTTCTTGTTTGAAAAAGAAGAAACTACGTTAGGGTAGTTAATATTCATTTCAAGAATTTCCATTCAATGTGCAGGCAGCTAATATAGAAATTGAAGCTAATGGAATTCACAATGGTGAATACCAGTTGATGAAACATGATTTTTCCACCGAATGCAGTGGAAAGTATAGTGGTAAGCTTGTTATATGACCTATTCTGGTTTATTGTTTACTCTTTGATGATATCAATGCAAAAAACATTTGCTTGGATCAAGCTCTTCATCGGAATGCAATATTTTGAACATCCAAACAGATGACATTTGCTATAATTTTTTTCCCTTCATAGAAATTAATAATCTATTAAAAGAAAAGGGTCTTAGGTGCAGAATATATTGTTCAGTTGGTGCATGAGAAATCACACTATTATACAGGAGATATGGTTCTACCGTCTTTACAGCTTTGGTAGCGGTTTATATTGTTAGGAACCACGGACCTCCATAATAGTATGATATTGTCCACTTTGAGCATAAGCTCTCATGGCATTGCTTTTAGTCTCCCCAAAAGACCTCGTACCAATAGAGATATATTCCTTGCTTATAAACTCATATCCTCAACATCTATCATTAAGAAACTTTTTTGTTTTTAATTTTACAGAATGTACGACTACGGAGTCTTCAGATGACGTTGAGAAACAAGATCTTGAAGATGGGTCAGATGTTGATGAAAATTTCTTTTATGACACAAATGAATCTTTTTCAGAACTCACTCTTAGCTGTGGGTCAGTAGAAGGGGGTTCTGATTCCTTAGATAAAGTTAAGGAACTTCGAAGTAGACAGGACGATGTAGAGAAGATGCACCACAAACAGAGCATTGAAAATTCTGTTCATGTTAATGTTGAGAGAAGGAAAAACCTTCCAGATCCGGTGGAGAAAGAGAAACGAGTCAGTCTTTGGTCTATGATAAAAGACAATGTTGGAAAGGATCTTACACGAGTTTGTCTCCCAGTTTATTTCAATGAGCCCATATCATCCCTTCAGAAATGTTGTGAAGACCTTGAATATTCTCATCTTTTAGACCAAGCATATGAATATGGAAGACAGGTGAGAAGATATGCATCTATACATTGTTTCTATCTTTTAAATTGTATCACTATTTCTTTTGTTATGATTCATTTTTCTGCCTAATCTTGAAATTTATTACCAGGGGAACAATTTCCTCAGGGTCCTCAAGGTTGCTGCATTTGCCGTTTCTGGTTACGCTTCCTCTGAAGGACGACATTGTAAACCATTCAACCCTTTGCTTGGCGAAACTTATGAAGCTGACTTTCCCGAGAAAGGGATTCGCTTCTTCTCCGAGAAGGTCTCTAATGACCATGGCTATTACCTTCTTTTTCGTTTTAGCCCCTAGAAATTAACTCGAGCATAACTCAAGTTATTTTAATGATGTTTTAACTTCAGGTCAGTCATCACCCGACCGTCATTGCGTGCCATTGTGAAGGTAGAGGATGGAGATTCTGGGGTGACAGCAACCTCCGATCGAAATTTTGGGGTCGTTCAATTCAGCTCGACCCTGTTGGAGTTCTTAACCTGGAATTTGATGATGGAGAATTATTTCAGTGGAGCAAGGTGACAATAGATGCTGGTTTTATACTGATGAAAACAGAGATAAAAACTGTTTTTGGATTTATTTGAATAATATCTGAAATCTATTTATGATTTTCAGGTCACAACAAATATTTATAATCTCATTCTTGGAAAAGTATATTGTGATCATCATGGTACAATGCAAATACGAGGCAATAGAGAATATTCTTGCACACTTAAGTTCAAGGAGCCTTCAATTCTAGATCGAAATCCTCATCAGGTTAGTGATATTGTTGCAAAATGTCGATCAGTAGTGAAATATATTGTAGTGTTAACTAGTTATTGATCCTCAACGTGTTTGCAAAATGTTGGTCAAGTTGAGCTGTTTCAATGTTTTTTTTTTCTTTCTGGCTAATCACTAGGTAAATGGATTTGTTGAAGACGCTAATGGTCGAAAGGTTGCGACAATATTTGGCAAGTGGGATGAAGGTATGTATTACGTGGAAGGCGAGAGCAGCGTTAACCCGAAATACAATACTCCTTCAAGCGACGAATCGATGCTGTGGAAAAGCGAAAAACCTCCTCCTAATCTCACTCGTTACAATTTAACTTCATTTGCCATCACTCTTAATGAACTGACACTAGACTTGAAGGTACATGTGATGTATGAACTCTGTATTTCCTTTTACTTGTCCTCTTTAATCTTATCTGATCCTTGGCGTTTTATCATGGATTAAGGAAAGGCTTCCACCCACGGATTCAAGACTTAGACCAGACCAGCGGCATTTGGAAAATGGCGAATATGAAAAGGCAAATGCTGAGAAACAACGCTTGGAAAGACGACAGCGAATCGTAAGTCCAAGAAGCTACAATTAGTTGTAGGCTTTGCAATTAATGAAATACATATCGGATGCTTTTTCATTTATGCAGAAATGGTAAGGTTTGAAAATATATACTCGAATCCATTGCACTTAACTTATGCAGGCCCATTTCATAGGGCTATATTGTGAGTAGGTTGACAGTTGAGCTTAATCTTGTTGTCCATGGTATAGTTATTACTGCAACGTAAAACAAGTCCAAAGGAAGTGTAACGCCCCAAACTCACCGCTAGCAGATATTATCCTTTTTGGGTTTTATCTTTCGGGTTTCCCCTCAAAGTTTTTAAAATGTATCTGTTAGAGAGAGGTTTTCACACCCTTACAAAGAATGTTTCGTTTTCCTCCTCAACCGATGTGGGATCTCACAACCCACCCCCCTCGCGGCCCAGCGTCCTTGCTGACACTCGTCCCCTTCTCCAATCGATGTGGGACCTCCTAATCCACCCCCCTTCAGGGCCCAGCGTCCTTGCTAGCACACCATCTCGTGTCCACCCCCCTTCAGGGCTCAGCTTCCTCGCTGGCACATCGCCCGGTGTCTGACTCTGATACCATTTGTAACGTCCTAAGCTCTCTGCTAGGAGATACTGTCTTCTTTGGGCTTTCTCTTTCGGGCTTCCCCTCAAAGTTTTTAAACATGTCTGTTAGGGAGAGGTTCCACACCTTTATAAAGAATGTTTTGTTCTCCTCCCCGACCGATGTGGGATTTCACAGGATGCAAAAGATTAATATCTATTTTACCAATGTGAATCTAGAAAATGAGATTTAGCATTCTTGATGAGATAAATTTATATGCCTCTACAGAAGACTAGCACCCCACCCCTTCTGAATATAGACCATAAGCTGGTATGGTTTATTTTCTATTAGAGCAGGCAGGACTTTTAGTTGAACCATATAATTTTATTGCGCTTAATACATTCATCTTTCTTTTTCCCTTCCCAAATTTCTTCCATCATTTATTTTTTCTCCCACTACACAGTCTAGGAAGTTGCAAGACAGTGGTTGGAAACCCAGATGGTTCTATAAAGGTGGTGAAGATGGGCCATACCGATACACGGGTGGCTACTGGGAAGCACGGAAGGAAGGAAAATGGGATGGTTGCCCAGATGTATTTAGCGAATTGAACGAGAGCATGGTCGGCGAATCGGGATCGAGATTTTAGTCAGGTGAGTCATTGGTTTCCTTTGCATATCCGCAGAATTTTGTCACTCCAAAGAAATGCCATTCAAAGTTTGTGCATATTGCTCCTTAAAACTTCTGCAATTTCCATCATCTTTGAAGTTGCTTTATTCATGACAAAACTATTCCAATATCTGATATTATAGCTTTGATAAGCTGTATAATCCTACCTTCTTTTGTATGTTTTTCATGTTTGCCCCAACTAATGCAGGGAGTAGCTCGAAAACGTTGTTGAATCATCGACAAACACGGGTAGCCTGGCCTTCTTCTACTTAATTCTTTTCACTATACTTCTTCTCAAAGGTTAATAAGAACTGGTGATTCTTTGAGGCCTTAGGTAAAGAATTCTTCCTTCACCCATACTCTTTAGATTAAAATCTTATGCACCATTTTCATGGTCATCCCTCTCTCTATAAGGCTTCTTTTTGAGCGATTGTTTAGTTTTTTTTTTATGATATCTAGATGAGAAGGGGAATAAAGTATGTTCTTCTTTTCCCTCAATCCATTATGTAAGCTCTTCTGTTCAGCTGAATAGACACATATTCCATATATATATATACACCAAGTATAAATTTTTTTGCTGCTGCAATGAACAACCTTTTAAGTGAAAACTTCTGTGGCTTTGTGATGAGCCATGAGTGTAAACAAAGATACAACTTTTAGGACTCTTGACAGTTGAATTATGAATAACATTCATAAACATGATACTTTTGTTTCGAAAAATTAGTTTTATAATAATTTAGTCTATGAACTTTGGTATATAATAATTTAGTTTATAACAACGACCTCTAATCAAAATTGTGTGAATTTTTATGACGTAATAGACTTAATTTGTAACGACCTTAGCTTAATGCTACCTTTTTGAGTTTTCCTTTTTGGGTTTTCTCTTAAAGTTTTTAAAATATTAGGGAGAGATTTCTACACCTTTATATAAAGTGTTTCGTTTCCTTTTCCAATTGATGTGAGATTTCACAATCCACTTCCTTTCGGGGCTCAGCGTCCTCGTTGGCACACCGCTCGATATTCACCCTCCTTCGGAGCTCAGCGTCCTCGCTGACACCCCCCCCCCACCCCCAGTGTTTGGCTCTAATATCGTTTGTAACAACCCTAGCCCATTACTAACATATATTGTCCTCTTTGGGTCTTCCGTCAAGGTTTTTGCGGTATTCACCCCCCTTCGGAGCTCAGCGTCCTCGCTGACACCCTTCCAGAGTTTTCCCTCTCGGGTTTTTCCTCAAGGTTTTTAAAATGCGTTTAGGGAGAAATTTTCACAACCTTATAAAGAATGTTTTGTTCTCTTCTCCTACCGATATGAGTATTTTTTTTTCCAAGAGGTACTATACCATTACAAGTTTTAAATTAAACATTGTAACGTTATTACAACTATAGAAATTAAATTATTACAACTAAAGTATTTTCGGACAAAAACATTTTTTTTTTCTTTAAAATTGAAACATAGATTGCCCTTAGATGTTGCAAAAATTGAACCATTTTTACCATTTTTCCTTATGGAAGAAAATCATATTATATAGTACTTGTATTAAAATTAGGATAATAATTATATTTGTTACTAAAACCAACCATTTTTTCATGGTAAAAGAACATATAGACTAATTAGTCTTCATATTTCATTAATAAAAGAATAAGAATAGATTAGTAAAAGAATCATATACACTAATTAACATTTCCATACCAATTATGGGGCTACATTGTATTTAGAAGAAAAACAAAACAAAACAAAGTAATGGGCTAAACCCGAGCATTAATCGAGGTAAAGTAGTTGGATTTCCGACTTAAATGCTAAAACATGATAGTGATTGGCTCGAGTTTGTTTAACTGAAGTATACCACGTGAACCTTTGAACATGAACGTATGACGGGCTGTTTGATTATGTAATTTATGAAACCTGGCTATGATTCATGTTGTTTATGGGCTACTTACTATGTGGGAATGGTTAGAAGTTTGCTAGCTAAATTTGTAATAGTGGACTTGTCACGAGTGACAACGATCCACACAATATTGTATGAAGTGGGAGAGACACATGGATCACTCCTATTATTATACAATGTGGAGAATATTAAAGGGTTGCCAATTAACTTTTTATTATGACTTTTTCGATAGACAAGACCCACATAGTATTTTATTGGATTATATCATATAAGTCGTGTTCTAGATAGGATTAATGCATTAGGTTATTATGGGGAGAATCTTGAGATAATTTTCAACTATCCAATAATAGTGAACTTGTTTTGAGGGACAGAGGTTTGCATAATATCGAGATAAGTTGGAAGGATAGGGGTTGCTCACACGTGATTCGATCTAATTACTTGAGTGATGCTAACTAAAACTCTAGAGGTAAGCTCTCTCGTAGGATAGTGTCTATATATGCCTTAGAGTTGGGCTATTTAAGAGGCTAAGCCTCACTTGAATCGATAGCAAAGATTATTTAACTCTAGCTATACCAGTAGTTGAAATACGTTCCGAGGAGCTAAATGATATGAAACTAATCATTGAGTTTACCGTCAATGATATAAGGCTAAGAACAACGTATTATACCTTCCAAAGAACAATTCTTCTCAAAATCTAAAAAGGTAACGAGTTGTGGAGAATTCAGCTATAAAAAAGCTAGGTCGTCTCTTTGTTCTTCTTAATAATGCTGATTTATGAACGAGTGATTACCCTTCTCCGATCAAGTCCCTTAATTATTTGAATTAACTCGAGAACTCTTTAATTTTTTTAAGTGAGAAAAAGAGTATAAAACAAAATAATTATTGCCTTTATATGTGGATTCATGTTCATTTGACTAAAATACTAATTAATTTTATTAAAATAAGTAAACAAAAGTAGTTGGATTAGCATTATTATTTCACTATTCAAAACAAATAAGTCAAGCAATCAAAACCAACCCAATGAATGGTAGGTCCATCGATCATCGAGCTATGATCATTTCAATTATTCAAATTAAGCAAACCATAATCAACGGATTAGAAAAGAAACCCACATGATTTTTCAATCGACAATCATTTATCTTGAAAAAAGAATCAAACCCAGATCTAAGATTCATAATAATTCAAGAAAAAAAACACAATTCAATCATTGTATACTAATTATTTCTTGTATTCATTCATCATAATCATTGATCGATCGACAATTACAGTCAAACCACTCCGAAAAGTTCAAATTTCCCTTTTTCTTTCTCTATTCCTTTTCATATTCTATGCAAAGATATTACAACCTTTATATGCCAAAAAGGCAAAAGAGAGGTATGATATTGGTCCATGATGAGTACTCTTTATGCATGGCAAGCCATGTCTGATTCCTCTAACTCAATACCCACTTCAGCCAGCCTTTGATCCTTATACACATACCATTTAGCACAAACCAAATAAACCCCAAAATTCAAACCACTCAAAATAGCCAAAAGCCAATAGAAATTATAAAGCTTCCCTTGGTTAAGATTATCAGCCAACCATGGCTTCCCTCCTGTTATTTTGTGCACAATTGTCACCAAAAACGAGCTAAAAAAGCACCCTAATGATAGTGTGCTTAGAAACAGCCCTGTGCTCATTGTCTTCATCCCTTTAGGACACTCCCTTAAGAAGAAGTCAAGTTGCCCCATATACGTAAACGCCTCACCCGACCCTACTAAAAAGAACTGTGGCACCAACCAAAACACGCTTAATGGAACCACGGCGGTCTTGTTATTGATTAGATCGTGTGAACTCGCAACTTTGAGTCGCTTTAGCTCGGCGAGAGCTGCAGCTACCATGGCGAGAATCGATAAAACTAAACCGGTACCGACTCGTTGTAATGGGGTGAGACCTTGAGGGTTTTTTAGTAGGTTTCGGGCGATGGGGACGATGATACGATCATAAATTGGGACGGTTATGAGAATGCTACCTACGAAGAAGGCGGTGAGGGAGGCGGCGGGGATTTCGAAGGCTTTTCCGATGCGGCGGTCCATGGTGGATGCTTGGGAGACGGAGAAGGTGGACATTTGGGCGTAGATAGTCCAAAACATGATGCTTGTGGCCCAAATGGGAAGCATTCTAATCACCATTTTTACTTCTTCAACATCAGTTAGGGTTGATATGTACCATTTGTTCATTAATGTAATATCAGCCCCTTTTTCTGATTCTTTGATTGCTGCTTTATCCAAAAATCTGCAAAAAAGATTAAAAATTGTAATTTTATAAATTTATAAAAAAGGGTTTGGAAATTATCTTGAATATTAGTATTTTGATTAAATGAGTTCTAATAATAAATATGTAACATGAAAGGAATATTTGATCTATCAATGTACGATAAGATTAAAATCGAGGGACTACAAATGTATCAATTTTTAAAATTTTGGGACTAATTAAATTTGTTTTTCAAAATTTACGGACTAAAAGTGTACGTTCGTAGACTCGAAAGGATAGTTTAAACCTATTTTTGAAAATTTAGACACAAAAAGTGTACGTTTATAAACAAAACTCGAAAGGACAATTTAAACCTATTTTTGAAAATTTAGGGACAAAAAGTGTACGTTTATAAACCAAACTCGGAAAGACAGTTTAAACCTATTTTGTAGAATTCAGAGACAAGAAAGTGTACGTTTTTTAAATAAAATTTTCAAAATTCGGAAACTAAAAGTGTACGTTTTGAATCATGAAAGACGAAACGACTCTATGATCCAAAAGAAAATCTTTTTAAAAATGAAAATGGAAAGAGAGAGTGAGATCCAATTAAAAGAATGTGGAAGAAAAGGTTGAAGAAGGGATTAATTGGGGAAGGTCAAAATAGGGTTTTTCAATCAGCAAAAGACACAACAAACATGAGAACACTGATTTCGAAGACAGACTGTCCCAACAATACTTCTCGTGACCCTTTTCGATGTCTTCTATGAAATTATTGAACATTTTTCTTACCACAGTTTTACACAATCGAGCTTAGATCTATCTTCATGTGTTTTTTTTTGTTCGGTTTTTTTTTTATACTCAGAAGTCCAGAGGGTTGAATCTTCGTTTAAAAACTTTGTCATAAGAGTTCAGAGGGTTGAATCTCCGTTCAAAAACTTTGACATAAGAGTTAACACGGATAAATATCTGCGGCTCTAGTAAATAATTCGTTGAAAAAGAAATTCATTTTTACCTACGAACCTAGTTTAGAGGTCAATTCGACCCTTCAAAGCTTTTATTTATATTTATTCAAAGTTCGATTAGAATATTATCTATAACTCAACTAATGAGTTATAATAATAACCGACGAAAAATCAGACCACATAACTATTTAGTTTTTCAAAAAAAAACTCAAACCTATCCACAAATTTGAACGGATAAGAAATGAAAATAAAAATAAAAGATATCGACATAATAAAAATTTCTTCTATTTAAAAATATTTACTTTTATATATTTTGGTGTGAGTTTTTTTCATATTCTATTGTCGGTCGATTAATTATTTATTATTTATTTGTTTTTCAAAAGTAATCTATTCTATACACGAACAAGTAAAATTATTAAATAGAATCGAGCGAGTTTTGAAATTAAAACATTCCTAAAATTAATTTAAAATAAAATATATCTTAAATTTTTAAATAGAAATAAATAATAATATCTCTTATTATTGGTGGGACTATGAAAATAATTCAGGTGGGCCTTCCAGAAAGAGAATAACATATTATATCAAAATATATGAAAAAAATATCTTCTATTTTAAATTAAAATATTATTAAAAATGATACAAAAATTTTGTAGGAATGATTAAAAAGATTATAATGGAAGATAATTTAGTAAATAAAATATAAATTATCAATAATTCAATTCGAGCTCCCTCAAATTGTATTATAGAGACACGGCTAGTTGTCAATTCTGTCTGTCTAGTTATGTGTTATCAATGTGATTGTTGTTGTTTATTGTCGGTTAGCTTATAACATTATTTTTCAAATGTCCCGTTTTTTTTTAAACTATTTTTTAAAATGTCCCGTCGAGCCAAACGACTCGAATCGTTATTTAATTTTAAAAAATATTATCTAAAAAATAAGGAAGTTAATTGAATGTATACTGTTTTTCAAATATTTTTTTAACCAAACAAGGTAGATGGGGAAATAATGAACGGAAGTAACTAACCTGAACTGTTTAGAACGAGGAAGCTTTTGCTTCTTCATCTTCTCATGACCTTCATCTCCAAATTCATCAATGTCGAACAAAAACGACGAATCGGATGGCAATTCGATACGTCGTTTCCTCCAAGCAGAGACAAAAACCGTAGCGATCTGTGTCAATGGGCTACCGACCAACTTCTTGAATCGATATTTCTTGGTACCGGAGACAAACACGACTAAACCGGCGACAATGGCGCTGGCACAGATGCCATAGCCCCATTGTCGGCCAACGTTATCCTGAATATAGACGAGAACCGTCACGGCGGCGAGTGATCCTAAGCTTATGAAGAAGAAGAACCAATTGAAGAAGTTAGTCATTTGAGACCTTTCCTCCTTGTTTGATTCATCAAACTGATCGGAACCGAAACCGGAGACACTGGATTTCAGGCCACCGGTGCCAAGCGCCGTCGTGTAGAGAGCTATGTAGAGAATTGTTAGTTGAAAGTCGGTGGCAGGAGCACAATGCGCCTCCGCCGTGCATCGGGGCGGCCGGAGGGAAGGGATTATGGTAGAAATTGTTAAGATTGTAACACCCTATAGAAAAAAAGAAAAAAAAATTAAATTTTTCATCCAAATATTCAAATCCCAAATAAAAAAAAATTAAAAAAACAATTTTTACAGTTGCTTGAACGGCTGCAAAGATGGCAATGGTGAGGTACCTAAAAAAACATGAATCAAACATTCAAATTGAGACCAAAATAAAAGACAACCTTAAACAAACAAAAAAAACAAGAAAAAATCTAAAAAGGGTTTGGTTTTTTTGTTTCAAAAAACATGAAAATTACAAAATTAGAACCTGCCAAGAAACGTATCAGCAATGAAACCACCAAGAAGACAAAGCATGAAGGAAGTGCCAAGGAAATTGGTGACAGTATTAGCAGAAGTGGCATTCCCCAAATGCATGGTTCCAGTCAAATATGTCACCAAATTCACTGCAATTCCTAGTGTTGTTAGCCTCTCTACGGCCTCACCTCCTGAAAAATCGAACTGAGTAAGAACAAAATTTTACTTTTTCGATCGGACTTTTGCTACATCCAACGGTTATTAAGATTAAAAAATGACGGGAACATAGAAGTGTTTGAGAGAGACCGAGAATCATGGCAGCTGCGGTCCAGCGGCCGGTCTTCGAGCGCTCGGCCGGGCGGCCTTTGTAGTCCCACGCATCCTGGAGAACTTCTTTGGTTTGTGAGTGAGAGGAAGAATTCATGGCTTTAGAAGAAGAAGAAGAAGAAAGAAGGTTTGAAAATGGTGTATTTTTTTTTGTTTTGTGTATGCAAATGAGTGATAAGAGAGAGAGAGAGAGAGAGAGAGAGAGAGAGGAGATGTGTGTGGGTTTGGGCAATCAATGAAGAGAGGAAAGGGGTTTTTTATAGGGTGAAAAATAATTGAGAGAGCTCAAATAATAGTGAGTGAGTTTATTTATTTATTTTATTTATTATTAAATAACATCTTGATCTCCATTCTATACGTTCAATAAATTTTAAAATCTTTCTTATTTAGTCCAAGATTCCAAATTTATTGGATTTGGCATCGGTGTCCCGAAATTTTTTTGCATTCCCTACGACATAGTTACATTAGTTACTTCTCGCTTCTAAAAGTGAAAATTATCCCACATATCATTTCAGAATGTTTAGTTCTCACTCACATACATCTTAGAAAAATTCTTAAGAGGTCACTTAATATAGGATTGTTCTGAGCAAATCACGTTTAATTTTGGACTTCCGAGCCACTGAAAAGGAAGGTATATCTTGTTGATATATGTAGTAATTTTAGATTTTTAAAGTCTTTATTAGCTATCTTATCCTTAGGATTGCTCTCATTCAAATATGGTATCGATTCATTCAAATGTGGTCTTGATTCCTGTACTCGGGTATCACAATTTTAAATTTATTGACAGTTGATAGTATGAGATCCCACATCGGTAGGAGATGACAACAAAATATTTTTCATAAAGGTGCGGAAGTCTGTACCTAACAGATGCGTTTTAAAACGATATGTAATTGGCCAAAAGAGACAATATTTAGTAGTAGTGGGCTTGGACTATTACAAATGACATCAGAACTAGACACCGGGCAGTGTGCTAACGAGGTCATTGAACCCCCAATGATGGTGGATTGTGAGATCCCACATCAGTTGAAGAGGGAAACGAAGCATTTCTTATAAGAGTGTGGAAACCTCTCCCTAACAAACACGCTTTAAAACCGTGAGGCTGCGATGATACGTATCGGGCAAAAGCAAACAATATCTACTAGTGGTGGAGTTGAGACGGTTACACATAGTTCGAGACTAAATTGTAATATTATATATATGTATTGTTTGGTGAAGTGACTGAAATAGCCTGGTGTCCTCACAAAGATGAGGAAAAAGGCAATGAAATAATAATATTCGGAGGCCATGTGAAGTTAGAAATATGGTCCATCGGAATTAGAAGCCGATTTTAGAATATATTTTGAAATGCTTTCTTAACTCCAAAATTAGAATTTTTCTTCTTCTTTCAATTATCACTTCAATGATTTATCCCCAAATATTCTATGTCTTGTTTTTGGTAATTTCACTTTTTAAACTATTTATTTATTACCCTTTTATTCAATTGTTTCTTTTCTAAAAATACAAATAAATTCAACCTTAATTAGTGAATGAATTATTATTATGATTTGAACACTAATCAACCAATAATCTCAATTTAAACTCAAATAATCTTTTTTTTTATAATTTGATTATCCATTTAAGTTTATGGTTTAATTAATTAAATTAGAAATTTTTAATCTAAAATTAAAAAGTTGAAAACGAATTTTATTTTTGGAATTTTTTAATTATAATTTCAAAAGAATGGTTAGATCAAGAATAAACCAAAATAGATATGTGGATAAGAATAAAAAAATCTACCATTAATTAAGAATATAAAATAGCTAGGGTGGGTTATTGACCAAATTTATATTCATTTTTAAATTAAACCAACTACTAAAATAATTAAACATGCATTTATTAGATAAAAAAAAATTATAAATTTAAGTTCAATTATTAATTTAGTTAGTTTAAGATAATGTTTTTAATAAATATCTATGTTTTTGTTACACAAAATTAACTTAATTAAATGAATCATTATGCAATAACAAAAATGACCAGGACTTCTCATTGAGCAAGCTCAGTGTTATTTGGAACTGTCAAAAGAACGAGGGTCACAGTCCTACTTTCGCTCTCTGGTTTTTAAAGAAGCCTGCTCTTGATCTGGGCGGGATCTATCAACAACGACATTTTCTTTTTACTCGAGATCATTTAGAATTATGGAATTTTCTTCCGGAGCTGTGGAACTAACAACTTTATTAGAAAGTAGAATTACAAACTTTTACAAGAATTTGAAAGTGGATGAGATCGGTCGAGTGGTCTCAGTTGGAGATGGGATTGACAATACTATAAGAACCATAAGCTCGGAATTAAAATTCAGCAAACGAATAAAGCAATTTTATTAAGCAAAAAAAAATGAAATTTAAGGATAGAGAAAAGATATGGTTGGAATTAATCCTCTAAAGTCTCTTAATTAATTATTTAATTTTTCAAAATTATTAGTATAATTTTAAATAATATGTGGGTGACATATTGACTAATCACGCTGTAATTGTTATAAATGATTTAATCCAAAACGTTCATGTGGAGACATGTGAGTGGGTGTCCTATATAATGAGTTTGTATAAGATTGGATCATGAAATATTTAATTTCTTTTTATAAATCCGTTAATTGAATCACAAGATGATTGTATACAGCTCGATCTTAATCTTGTGCCTTTGAGAGTTTGTCCTTTGATTTACATAGGTGAGAATGACTTTTGTAGTCAACTCGATGTGAGATCCCACATCGATGGGAGAGGGGAACAAAACGAGTTCCTTATAAGGGTATGAAAATCTCTCCCTAGAACGCGTTTAAAAACCTTGAGGGGAATCCTAGAAGAGATAACCCAAAGAGAACATTATATGCTAGCGGTTGCCTTGGGCCAATGTTTGATATGTCTCCATTTTGAGCTTTTGGCCGTTACATTCGATCTGTCTCCATTTTGGGCATATGTCTCCGTTTTAGGACTTGGCCAAATAAAATGATTTTGGGAATGTAGTCTCACCCTCTTACTAACTCAAAAAAAAACTTGGTTTTTGGTTGAATCATAAATAAATTTTTCATTAGAGAAACAATAATATTTGAGGCGTAAGATGTAATTACAAGTCTAAATTAAATTTTTGACTCAGTTATAATTGCGAACCACTCGTGAAAAATCAATAAGATTAAAGATAAAAAAAAATTATAGTGAAGTGAATATGGTTAATAAATAAAAAATGATTAATTAAATATTTTAATTAATTAACGTGGTATGGTTTGAATTTATAATCTATAACATCATAGCTTCCCTAGCTATCTCTCACCGATTAGTTGAAACTTTTTTATAGGGTTCAAATTAATATTTAATATATTAAATAAAAAATATATATATTTAATTTAAAGATTTAAATTAATATTTGATATATTAAATAAAAATATATATTTAAAATTTTAATGTGATTCAAATTAAATGACATTTAAATATGATTTAAATAAAATATTATATATTTAAAAATATTATTTAGATAAGATTCTCTCGCTCGAATTTAAATAAAATATTATATTATACTATATTTATACGTACAAATATTGTTTAGATGAGATTTTTTTGATCGTTCCTATAAATAAGATTGTCCGGCATTCCATATTTTCACAGGAGAATACTCTCTAGAACTCTCTTTCCCGAATTTCACATTGATTTTTTTCTATTTTTGAGTCATAAAAAAGACATTATGATAGATTCGAGAGTTGAAAAGCTAGAGCTATAAGATTAAAGACATGTAAAAAATTTCTCCATTTTTTTCTAGAAATAAGTTTGCTTAATATTTAGTTTTTTTAGTTTTATAAAATTAAAGTCGATTCCAATGCTTATATTCTATTGTAGAATCGTCGATAACCTGCCTTTACGATCATGCGTGTAAAGATTTAGGTATACTAAAACCGTTTGACAAGTCAAGAAATCCTGAAATCCGCTTCTTAACTATAACTAGAGTTGTGTGAATAAAACGTTCATTTGTTGAATTATTCTCTAAAACTTAAAAATCTAGACTTTGTTTGCTATGTCTTAGGCGAGAGCCAAGCTATTAAGATTGTTCTATTTTGCAGGCTCAAAAGCAAACTTTCCTTTTTGCAAATTTAGGTTCCTAACTTTTACCAATACTTTGAGCTTGATGACGTAGAGTTCTAACGATCCATGTCTAGGATTTGAAAAAGAATGGTGGGTGATTTTTAATTGTTTTAAGCTTTTCCTAACTATCCCATACTCAAGATCTCTCTCATTCAGATATGGTCTCGATCACTTATGTACCTTTTCTTTACTTGGGTGCCACATGCCCACCAGTTTTCGCTTTCTTGATCCGAATCTTATTCCAAATCTTGGTCATGGATCATTACAAGAGCAGCGATTTTTAATGTAATGATCTATTGAGAAAATGTTTCATTATTGATCTAGTTTAGTCCTCGCATATTAGATCTAAATTTGAAATTTAAAAATATATGCATATACTCTCGTGATTACTCATAATTCAAGAGAATAAATAGAAGTCAATGGAAAATTCATAACAAAATCTCTCAAAGAAAAAAAAAATCATCTTAAAGTTTCGATGACATAAAAAACTCATACAAAATAGATTATACAAAGACGAACAAATATTAAGTTTTGGATGTTGTTTCTGCCCGACTTAATTTCTTTAGCACTCTATTATTTACTATTGTTCTTCAGAAATTTAGTGGTAGAACAGTTGAATATTAATCAATTGATCGTAGGTTCGAATAGTACTCGAACAGATTTGATTCATTTTGATTTCAAAACTGATACCCAATTTATTTCGAGTTCATAGATGCTATTGAAAAAGATGGTGATGTGAATAAAGGTGGATTGGAAATAAAAATTAGGAAGACTTCCATTATTGTTTGTGAGCATTATGTTTGAAGGGAGGGTGGAAGAATAAAATTTGGTAAAATTAGTACCAAAAGGGATAATAGAGTACTCCCACTTAGATTTGCGTGGTGCATTGGAAGTATGAATACATGATGGAACTAGATACCTTTAATTGTAACCATTATTCATAAGAACTAAAGAAAATTATGTGGTGTATATATTATCACATGCATGTATGAAGTGTTCATCAAGATTCCTTGGGTGACAAACCTTTCTTGAGAGAATCAAATTAATTTTTACAACTATTAAAAAGTTTATAATATAATGATTTGATAGATTGTCTTCCACTTTCAAATTAAAATTTGTCTTTGAATTATATTATATAAATATATTTGAAATATACTCGAGTTGAATTCAAATGGGTTACGTAGATATTATCGGTATATAATAACTTAAACACACTTCTTGTAAATATTATCCGCTTCGACCTGTTATGTATCACTGTCAATCTCACGATTTTAAAACGCGTCTACTAGAGAGAGGTGGGGTCAACGTCCTTGTTGGTCTCCTCTCCAATAGATGTGGAATCTCATATTTAAATGTTTTGTATATCTTTTTCCCTCGTTCCCATTTATTTAACTTTGTTTGAGTTCAATAATATTTTGAGTGAGAGATTCGACCGTTCGATTTCTTGATCGAAAATATGTCTAAACTACTTGAGTTATGTTCGATTGGTTTGTTTCTCATTACTTTTACTTGTCCCAAGAATACATACACCAAAGTTTATTAATTGAGTTCATTATTTAATCGGTAATAAATTCTAGAAAGTTTGTGTTCATGCATCAAAGTGTGAGATCTCGTATCGGTTAGAGAGAGGAACGAAACATTTCTTATAAGAGTGTGAAAACCTTTCCCAAGTGGACGCATTTTAAAACCTTGAGGAGAAGCCCAGAAGGTAAGACCTAAAGAAGGCAATATCCACTAACGGCGGGCTTGAGTTGTTACAAATGGTATCAGAGCCAGATACCGGGTGGTGTGCCAACTAGGACGCTGGCACCCAAGAGAGATGGATTGTGAGATCCCACATCGGTTGGAGAGGGGAACGAACCATTCCTTATAAGGGTGTGGAAATCTCTCTTTAGTGGACACATTTTAAAACTCTAAAGAAAAGGACGAAAGGAAAAAATTAAAAAAAATAATATCCGCTAATAGTGGACTTGAACTATTACAAAAGTAGTCGATACAGTGATGCATTTCTTAGTTAGTGGTTGGGCGTACATGTATACCTTTTGTGGTTGCAATTTAAAAAACACATATCTTGTTGTGTAACTTGTGAAGCTTTTCTCTAACAATTTTTCTTACTTTTACCAACAAAAGATCACGAGAATCATTTGAATAAAATTAATGAAAAGTAAAAGAATGCAACCCCACCACTCTTACACCACTAAAATCTATGAATTTGGTACATAAAGTTGGAATCATAGAAAATGTTGATCTAAAAAATGCTACCCATATTTCTAAACAAAACTAATAGAAAGAACAACCCTTATTTTGATCCTAGGATCAATTCAGGTCTTGTTTGATAAAATTTTAAGCTTTTATTTTAAAAATTAATCTTATAAATATTATATTTATCTATTACTTTCTGGTTTCGTTATATAATTTTTAAGAATATTTTCAAAATCGAAGCCATATTTTGAAAATTAAAAAAAAGATAAATTTTTTATTTTTACAACTTCAAATACTTCGTTGAAAAATAAAATATTATAAAGAGATTATAAAAAGAACCATTTTAAAAGAAAAAACTAAAAAGAACTTTGTACTCACTCTGTAAGATCTCACCTCATTAGAGAGTGGAACTAAGTATTTCTTATAAGGGTGTGAAACCCTCTTCGTAGAGGATACATTTTAAAATTGTGAGATTGACGGCGATACGTAACGGGTCAAAGCGGACAATATCTGTTAGCGGTGGGTTTGAGCGGTTACACACTCACATATAAATTTAGAAAATTTGTAAGAGATCACCCAACATAAGATTGACCCAAACCATACATATTTAATTTTGAAGTTCTTATGTTTGAGTCACCGAAAAGGAAGGTGTCCATTGTTGGTATGAGTAATAACTATCTATTCTTATAAATCTTTTTAACCGTAATTTTATATCTTGAAAATCAATCTCATTCGACTGAGATTTTGGTTCATTCATGTAACTCTCATTTACTCGAGTGTCATCATTGTATAACCCTAATTTCAATCATACATTCATACGCTCGTGATTATAAGCTCTAAATTTTATTTATTTACATTAAAATTACAAAAATAGATTTCTCTAGTTGATTTCTTTTAATAGATAAATATCATAACATGATTAGCCAAATAATTCACACCCATTCACCATTATATTGGTTAACAATACCTTTCACCTTGAACTCATCTTGGAAGAGCCTTTGTATCCGTTTCTCCTACTTTTTCTTGACATATTAACGATTCATGAATGCATTCATTACAATAACATATTGAAGCAATTTGTGGTTTCATAGAGAGCATGGAGGAGAAATAGTACACGTGATATGAACAACGTGAACGTAACTTTAATTAATAAGGATCGTTGTTGACCACAAGTTTTGTCGTACAAAAAAGTTATAAACATATGGATTTGAAATTGTATGGATGTTTTCCATCCATTTGTTAACTTAGTTTAGCTCAAAGTTGAACCAACTCTTTCAAACAATTCACGTGATCCATATATGTTTTGCGTTTGAGTGTTATGTAATCTTTATATTTTAGTCGGAGTAAAATAATGAAATGAAATAGTGATATAAATTTGAGTTTTTCTCTGGTCAGGCCTCTCTTATTTTAATCGAATATTATGATTCGTATATATACAATGAATTAGACTATCCTATTATTTGCAACATATTATGTTACTTGGCTACATTGGGTGTGCTCTATGAAGCTATGTGAACCAATTCTTTTCACGAGCTCGAGTTTTATATGTACACATTAATTGAAAAATATTAAAGTATTATATGAGTCCAATAATGTAGTTCTAAAAATGTTTGGAAAAGTATAAAATATGTCACGAAAACTTTTAGAAAAATCAACAATACCTAATATATATCGCCATTAACTCACAGTTTTAAAGCGTGTTTGTTACGGAGAGGTTTCCACACCTTCATAAGAAATGTTTCGTTTCACTCTTCAACCAATGTGGGATCTCACAATTCACCTCTTTAGGAGTCTAGCGTCCTCGCTGCACATCGCTCTGTGTTTGGCTCTGATACCATTTAAGTTCACCGCTACTTTGGCTTGTTACGATCGTCGTCACCCTTACGGTTTTAAAACGTACCTGTTAGGGAGAGGTTTTCACACACTTGTAAGAAATATTTTGTTCTCCTCTCCAACCGGATCTCACAACGTACTTTGAGTTTTATTTTATTTTAGTCTCTGTACTTTTAAATGTCTACTCTTCAACATGTACCTTCACTTTAAGAAAAGGTTAATCTCTATTAACATTCCATGATAAATTTTCGGAATATATTCACCTAACGTTTTTTTTTTTTTTTTTTGCATGAAAACTATTACTATTCTTTAATAAAAAAAATTAAGTATTAAAAATTAATTTTAAATTTTATTTAATACCGAGACTAAATTTGAATAGTTAAAAGTATAATAATTAAAATGAAAAAATTCAAATTATATTTTAATCTAATCATAAACTTGTTTTTTTTTTAAGAAAAGAAACTAAAAAGCATTATGAAAGAGACCTTAAAAGATTAATTGGACATTGGTAGCAAATACAAAATATGCAACTAGGACCTAATTGGTCGATTCAACAACGACATGTTTCGAAATAATATCAGCAACTTGTTTGACTTAGCTCGTAAATATTTCCCCCACAAAATAACAAATTTGTTTGCCAAACATTAAGGTTAAACTACATTTTCAATAATTTTGTTCTTGGTCCTTAGTATTAACAAATTTATTTTTTGATCCAATCATAAGTAGATAATTGAACTAATTTTTTCACATTTTCAATCAAATTCCTAATGAAAACCTTTATAAACAAAAATATGAGAAGAAAAATGCTACGAAAACTGAAATTAGTCCATTTTAATCTATCAAACATTGTCAAAATCATGTTTTTTTTCTTGTAATAGTTGTTGATTCCTTGAACCTCGACATGTCTTTAATGAATCTAATATCTCCATTACTAGTCTATTCTTGCAAATTAGCTTCTTTATTATAATTAATACGAGTCAGAACCGGTAGTTAAATTATCGATTTTGATGGGAATATGTTGAAAAAAATAAATTTCTTGTAAGCGATATCAATTTTAGGATTTGAAGTTTAGTAGGCAACATGGCTATTGGTGACTCTACGGGGGTGTCTTGTATAGTTTGTGCCAAGTACAATAGATATTGACTTGAGTGACTCATTTTAAGGCTTATCTATTTGATAATTGAAGAGAGCTGAAAATGACGAGAAAATACTAAGGCAATAATAGAGGGAGGGAGAGGGAGAGGGAGAGGGAGACATGGATAGCCACTTGTAGGAGTAGTTTGGATTGGCCGACGTTCCAACACATCAATTGTTTGGAGAATGAAGTCGTCCATCACGTAGAGCTATCAAAAGAGGACAAAAAATAATCTCCACTTGCACGATGGAAGCAAATCAAAGTTACTAAACAATAAGAACAAAGTTGTGAAGATAGAGATCAGATGTGAGATCCCATATTGGTTGGGGAAGAGAACGAAACGCCTTTTATAAAGGTGTGGAAACCTCTCCCTAGCAGATGCGTTTTAAAAATCTTGAGGGAAATCTCGAAAGGAAAAACCCAAAAAGGATAATATTTGCTAGCAGTGGGCTTGAGTCGTTATAAATGGTATTAGAGTCAGACACCAGGCGATGTGCCAGCGAGAAGGTTGTTCCCCGAAGGGGGTAGACACGATGCGGTGTGCCAGTAACGAAGAGGTTGTTCCCCAAAGAGGGGTAGACACGAGACGGTGTGCCAGTAAGGACGCTGGGCCTCGAAGTGGGGGTGGATTTGGTGGGGGTCCCACATCGATTGGAGAAACTAACGAATTTCAGCGAGGACGCTAGGCCCTGAAGAGGGGTGGATTGTGAGATCCCACATCGGTTGGGGAGGAGAATGAAACACCCTTATAGTGGAAACCTCTCTCGAGCAGAAACGTTTTAAAAATCTTGAGGGGAAGCCTGAAAGGGAAAGCCCAAAAAGGACAATATCTACTACCGGTGGGCTTGAGTCGTGACATCAAAGAAACGATGCTAGAGTTTATATTGATTCGTCTCAAATTCGAGATTACATCCCGTCTTCTATTTTGGTAGGATTTACCGTATCGTGAAGATTATAATGGGTTTCTCTCGAGATTGCACAATAATAGTTATCTGACTTCTAAGCATCACCACAATGGTTTCTTAAGCTTAGAATGAATAGCTCATACTCAAAACTCATAAACGACTTGTAACCCTATTTTTCTCATACTTTGAAGACTCCTAAATGACCTAGAATAAAAAAAAAGGTATTCGTACGTCATGGTGCTATAACAACTCATGCTCAAGATTCGAATCAGGATTCAGGATCCGATTCGACACCTAATGATCCTAACAATCTTCTGTGACATGGTCGCATTATCATTTCTTGCTTCTAAGAGTGAAGACATGAGTCATTCAACATGTTTTGTACTCTCTCCAATCGATGTGGGATTAGAGGAACATCGCTGGGCCCTGGAGGTGGATTGTGAGATCCCACATCGATTGGAGAGGGGAACGACATCGATTGCAGAGGGAAACGAGTGCCAACGAGGACGTTAGGCCCTGAAGAGGGTGGATTGTGAGATCCCACATCAGTTAGAGAGGGGAATGAAGCATTTTTTATAAGGTGTGAAAATCTCTCCCTAACAGAATCGTTTTAGAAACCTTGATAGGAAACTCGAAAGGGAAAGGCCAAAGAGGACAATATCTACTAGCGATGAGCTTGGGTCGTTACAGAATGTATGAATGTTTAAACTCAACATGAGGTTAATTTCAATACTTAATCTTTCTTTTTCAGGCAAGGACAAGGGCACGCAAGAGTGTAATAAAAGTGTAACAACTCATGTTCTGGATTCAAAATTTGGGTTTGGCACCTGACAACCTCAATATTCCAGTGTGACAAGACTTATGAGGATTACAAGTCACTCTCACAAAGGTTCATTAAAATTTTGAGACCAAAACAGACAGACACGTCTCAAACTCGAAGTATGATTTTTTTTCCTAAATCTTCGATTAATGAATGAGCAAAATGTCACAATTCATATAGTCCTTTAAACTTGTGATCCATCTTACCATTATTATTTATAAAAATTATGATAAAACACATAAACATGTGAGAAGGGAGTGGACAATTCTATTCTAATGAAGAGCCAATATTATTCCTTCAGCTTCATTAGAGACAATTAGGGTTTTTAAGAGGCAAAAGTACACAAAAAAGAGAAAGCTTTCCCTGAATCAACAAGACAATTATAGGCTTTCAATGAAAGCAACAACTACAAGACAAAGCTTTAAAATTAATATAAATTTCATACCTAAAAATTCTCGTAAACTTTACCGTTAATCTACTCAATATACTTAAACTTTCAAAAATTGTAATAATACCTCTTATTTTAAATAAAAAAAAATAAAAAACACTCTTAAACTTTTTTTTAAAAAAAATACTATTAATGTTAATATTTTATTTCAAAATTACCCAATAGGGCTTCCCCTCAAGATTTTTAAAACGCCCAAGTTCGTGTCTTTTTTGAGCTTTCCCTTTCGGGCTTTCTCTCATCAAAGTTTTTAAAACACGTCTGCTAGGGAGAGTTTTTCATACCCTTATAGATATTTCGTTATCCTCCTCAACCGATGTAAGATCTCACAATCCACTCCCCTTTGGGGCACAGTGTCCTCGTTGGCACTCGTTCTTTTCTCCAATCGATGTGGGATCCCCACCAAATCCACCCCCTTCAGGGCCCAACATCCTTGCTGGCACATCAATCGGTGTCTGGCTCTGATATCATTTGTAACAGTTCAAGCTCACCGCTAGTAGATATTGTCCTCTTTGGAATTTCCCTTTCAAGCTTTCCCTCAAAATCTTTAAAACGTGTCTGCTAATGAGAGGTTTCCACACCCTTATAAAGAGTATTTCATAATTTTGGAGTATTTTTGTATTGCATAGGTTTCAACAAGGCTTTGGAAAGATCAAATCCACTATGTGGGAAAGGGAAACCATTTATGATCTGTGGGCTAAAATTCCAAATCTCAACTCAAGTGGGTAAAAAAGCAGATCTGACAGCCAGTTTTTTAACCTTATTTTCCTCAAAAAGTCCACTACCAAAAATGTGTTTATAATGATCACATTCTTATCTTGAAATTTTCACATTATTTTCAAAGTTGGCTCGTGAGTTTTGATAAATTCGATCATGTTTTGTTTGGTACTTAGGGCTTTGTTTTGGCTAATAACCTATATGTCTGTCTTTGTCTTCATCATCACATGTAATAATTTAACAAAGATTCTTCATTTTTTCAGAGATTGAATCATTCGAATAAAAAAATGAAGAAGAAAATATATGGTGTTGGTTAAGGATAATGTTTTGGTCGGTTTGGATAACTATTTTTATTTAATTTTGTTTAAATGGTCTATTATTTAGTTAATTCAGTTGTCATCAACTAATTATTTTATTTTTATTTTTTTAAAATAACATGATTATTTAAATAATTATCTTCTTTTTAGCGAGTCTCACATTGATTAGAGAGGAGAACGAAACACTTTATAAGAGTGTGGAAACGTTCCCCTAACAGACGTGTTTTAAAGCCTTGAGAGGAAGCTCGAAAGGGAAAGGGTTTGGGCCATTACAAATGATATTAGAGCCAGACACCAGACTATGTACCAACGAGGAGGCTATTCCCCGAAGGGGGTTAGACACGAGACAGTATGTTAGTAAGGATGCTGGGCCCCGAAGAGGGGTGGATTGTGAGAGTCCCCCATTGGTTTGAGAGTCTCACACTGTCCTAAATGGAGGGTAAGTGAAGAAGAAGGAATAAGAAATATATATGATTAGGAGAGTAGAGTAACCGTTGAAGGTACTCCTATCCGACCCTGAAGAGGCGTTTTCTAGCCAAGGTCACTTCACAAAACCTACTCGGATCATCCAAATCCATTAAGAATCTTGAAAGAACGAGAGGTAAATGTCAAAGTTTTTAACTTCGAGTTTTCTTCAAATCTACAAGATTCCCGAGGAATTAGGTCTTGAAATTTTAGTACGTTATTCTAGAAAAGATTTCATTAAACCCAAAGCCAATATTCACGAATGATTATATCCACTAGCTAGTTATGAATACTGAAGAAGCCCAAACCAAGCCCAAGCCCAAGCCCATGTGAGCTACATAATTAAAAGTTGTGAATTTTATATAATTAATTATTGTTAATTAGTTTATTTTTATTAAATAAAATTATTAAAATAGTAGCTCATAAATTTTAGATTTTTTTTAATTCATTTACTAATCCTTAATCACTCTCCTACATCTGTTTCAGTTTCAATTTATTGTTAGAATAATTAATTATACATGTTATATTTCAAAAATTAAATATAATTAATTTATCTCATTTCCTCTTATTATATTTCAATTTAGAACTCCTTTATAAATTATTTGAAAATAAAAGTAAAAAAAAAGAAAAGAAAATCTGTTTGGTTGAGAAAGTGGAAACTCACGTATAAAACCAAGGTCGCTTGGCTTAAGTTACATTCTCGTTCATCCTATTTGAGCGGTTTTGAGCCAGTCGAAGAATACATTTTCTGAATGTTCTAGGTCGGCTTCTCGCCTGATCCAGCTGGGTCTAATACGTTCGGATCATTTCAACTCTAGTAAGTTTAAATTATTTTATGCAAAATTAGGTAAGCCAATTTTCATAGTAGAATTCTAAGTTATGATTATGGAATTCTTTAGGTAGAATTAAATTTGAAGGAGTAGCGTTGAAATCAATGGAATAGTGACTTCGGCCTAGACTTGTTTGGATGAATGGATGAATTGTATTATATATGATGATGTGTAATAGCCAAAAAAAAAAACAAATAAAAATAATTTAAAAAAACAAGTATTTTGTTTAAAAAATAATAATAATAAAATATATAGGAATTAGAACTACTTAACAAAATGTAGGAATTAGAACTACCAATCCAATTTGGTGAACATCTTTAATAGGGTGAAGTGCCTTGACATAAGTGGGAATGAATTCAAGGGACGAAAGCAAGCTAATTTGGAGTTAGATAGAACTTCGATTAAGGTCATCCAAGTAAGTGGTCTTACTATCGGCATGGTTATATTTGATGTTGACACGTGTCCCGTAGTTTTGTACGTGTCATATATATTGGTATGTGTGAATTGTTTATGGATCTATATGCTTATGATATGATGTGTATATGTTATAATATGTGAATTTTATGATAATACTTACGGTACGATGTGTTCAATGATATGTTTGAGATAAGATACGAGAAGGAGCGCTAAACGTAAAGTAATGATAGGAGTAAGATATGTTCGTAAAACGTTAAGGTTATGTTACGTATTGAAGTTCTATGGATATGAGAGATTGATAAAAGAATACGGTTAGGTTATGGGTAGAATTTCTTTTGTAGAATTTCTTTGTTATTCAAGAACAAGTCTTGTAAGACTTCCTTCTCCAAGGACCACCACACTTTCATTGCGCCACTCTAATCACCAGTTACGTGGTTTGAGTATCATAAATTCATGATCCAGTTATTCTCATAATCGGTATGCTCTCCTACCATCATCATGAGTGCTACTTCGTTTTCTTCTAAGACACATAGTACCTATGCATCCTATTTATCCTCCATCTCCTTTTTGGATGTTGTCCATTGTTTTCAAGAGACATTTTTTTTTACTAATAATCTTTGGACATGTGGCCCTTCTTTATGCAGTTATAACAAATGCCCCCAAATCACTTTCTTCGAGAACTCTTGTTCTCATTCTTCTAACTCTCGAGGGCTGTGTGGTTTTTTAGTATTTTTTTCTTTTGTCAGCATTTTTTAATCCACTTTTGGAGGGCAACTTTCTATTACTCTGACTTTTACTTGTGTGGTGCCTCCCATTTTCTTAACTAAGACTTTTTGGTTGGCTAACAAATTTCAAACTCTACAAGTGATAGTTGAGCGAGTCATCTTTATATAGCAATGACAAAACTTCTATATTTTAGTTACAGGCTGTGGATGATGATCTTCTTTATTCGAGCTTATCGGTGACGAACTATGGATCTAGTTCAGTAATCTCTCAATAGATCTATTTGACCCTATGGAAGTATTGAGAAATTTTCATGCTGCATTGTGAGATTATAATAGTTCGTTCTTCAGAATTTGTAACCTCATATTGTTCCTCTTTGAGAAAAGCGTCACGAACGTGTCCCATGCTTCTTTGGTATGTTGTCATTCCGAATGTGCTCGAACATCTCTTCTTCGTTATGTGCTTCAAGGAAAACTTTACTTTACTTGCTTTGATTCTCCATTTGGTCAAGGTGCTAGTAGGAACCTCCTTTAGCAACGTAATTTTGTTTCTGCCAATGCCCTCCCAAAAGTCTTGTCCTTGTAGATAGGACATCATGCATATCATTCACCTGTTGTAATTGTTGCTGTTGAGTTTCTTGATTCCTTCGTCGACTTGGATATTACCTTGGCAGTACCTCAATAGTATTAAACATGCTAGTTTTCGACACAAAACTTGCAGAGTCAAAGACTATTCATGACAAAATAAACTTACTAATAATCTCAAAAAATCATTTTTGATGTGGAAGATTAGTCGGAACTGCAATCACAGAGCATATTAAAAATTCCAAGAGATCATATAACTTATACCAACCTTGCTTTGATACCAAATATAAACAACACATAATAGAGACTAGACAATATAAACCACACATTGTGATTTATGGATTTTATTTTCTATATGTATTCCTAAAATATCTAAATTTTTATTCATAACATTTAAAAGGGAGGGAGATTGAGAGGGTTGGAGAGGGGAACGAAACATTTTTTATAAGAGTGTGGAAACCTCTACCTAGTAAATGCGTTTTAAGAACCTTGAGGGTAAGCCCGAAAGGGTAAGCTCAAAGAGGACAATATCTACTAGCGGTAGGCTTGGGCCATTACAAATGGTATCAGAGCCAGACACCAAGCCATGTGCCAGTGATGAGACTAAGCCCGAAGGGGGTGGACATGAGGCGGTATTCCAGCAAGGACGTTGGGCCCCGATGGAGGGTGCCACATTGGTTGGAGAAGGAAAAGAGTGTCAATGAGGACGCTGAGCCCCAAAGGGGGATGAATTGTGAGATCCCACGTCGGTTGGGAAGGAGAACAAAACATTTTTATAAAAGTGTGGAAACCTTTCACTAGCAAATGAGTTTTAAAAATCTGAAGGAAAGCTCGAAAGAGTAAGTCTAAATAAGACAATATCTACTCGCGGTGGACTTGGGTCGTTACAATCGACCTCTTAAATAGTAATAGATAGTATGACTTTTTTTTTCATTTATTGTGATATTAAAAGATATATTAATTAATATGACAATACTTTCAACCCTCTCATTATTAGAGTTATTAATTAATTTATTTTTTATTACCACTCAAGAGGCTACAAATAAAATTATTTTATCCTCACAAAATTAATTTGAATTTTATCACATATTTTTAACTTTAGAGATTTCTACACGCATCATGATTATAATTTTTTGACATGTGCTATATTATGTTATACTATGTTACATGTGGAACTATGTAATGATGTCAGTGATGTATGATGCATGAACCTCTATATACCACGATATATAAGCTATGTTAACACATTCACGTCATGCCTATGAGACATTTGGAAGCCATGCATGATAATTATGAAAGATATGACAAGTATTATGTGTGTATGTCTCATAGGCAAGTTATGTCACGAAAGAATGGAGATATGACTTGTACAATCCGTATATGTTATGATTTTAAGTTATGGGGATCTCATAAATTAAGTACAAGCTAGGCTTAGGAGGACGTATACGAGCCTACTTGGTGGGTCTCTGTGTGCATGCATGAGCCGTGTGTAGGGAAGTCCTATACATCCAACCCTACCCAAACTAAAAAGCGTAGCCCAAGGTCATGTCATGATACTTTTATGAAAGGATAGGTTCTACCATGATTGCATGTGATTACATTTTTCGACCCAAAAAATGAGGTTACTCAATCCACATGCTACATTTCCCGAACTAGGGAAGTTGCATTTATATTTAAGTTAAAGCCATTAGGTTAGATCATAGCATTTTCCTTACTTTGCAAGTTGTCTCAATTGACATTATCTATATTTGTACATAAGTAGTGGTAGATTTACGGTTGTACCCTTCATGTATATGATATATCGTACTTCAAGGATATTCAAATTCGAATATTAAAAGATCAAAATTTGAGTTGAAAGCAAATTGTCTCCATTGACATTATCTACATTTGTACGCAAGTAGTGGTAGATTTACGGTTGTACCCTTGATGTATATGATATGTCGTACTTCATGGTATTCAAATGCGAATATTAGAAGATCTTCCACTATTTTCTAGTGGTGAACTTATCGACGTTAAAAAGAATCCACACGTTGTATTGCACCTAATTGAGTTTTATTAAAGTTTCTCTTTCAAAATCTCTTTTGTATTCATAAAAAATTTCAAATTCAAAATCGGGATAAAAAACCGTTTCGAAAATTATTAATGAAATAAAAGAAATAATCAAAATTTTATAATATTATCTTTTTTGTAAAAATATTACCATTTAAATATTGTTTGACTATTCAAACGTTTGACTTGTAAGAAGAGTTATTAATGAGTTTTAGTTATACTCATTTTCAAGCCTTCCTACGTGCAAACCTAGGGCATATTCATAACATTTGAGTTAAAGCAATAAATTTTGTTATTCAACTAAACTTTTAAAAAAAATTAATAATAATTTTGATATTTTGAATAGGATTAGGTGTTACGAATCACGACTCTCCATAATGGTATGATATCGTCCACTTTGAGCATGAAGTCTTATGCCTTTGTTTTGGGCTTCCCTAAAAGGTTTCATGACAATGGAGATTTATTCGTTACTTATAAACACATGATCATTCCCTAAATTAGCCTATGTATGACTCCCTCCCAACAATCCTCAACAATCCTCCCCTCGAACAAAATACACTATAGAGCCTCCTTTTAGGCCTATGGAGCTCTCGAACAGCCTCCCCTTAATCGAGGCCCGACTCCTTCTCTAGAGTCCTCGAACAAAGTACACTCTTTGTTCGACATTTGATAATTCTATTGACATGACGAAGTTAAGGGCATGACTTTGATTTCATGTTAGCAATCACAGACTTCCACAATAGTATGATATTGTCTGCTTTCACGTAATACCATGTTAGTATTTCTCAAATGATTCGAATATTATTTTGAAAATTTTGAAAATTGAGAAGGGAAATGGAAAAATGAAGGTCATTTACCAAAATACCCTCCTCTTAAAACCCTATAAAAACCCTTCCATCACCATTCTTTATTCTCCATCCCTTCTCATTAGCTGAAGAAACCCTCTTGTAGTTCATAAGAAAAAAACAAAGATGTGTTCTTCCAAGAAACCAAGCTCCCTTCTTGCTCTCTTTTTATGTCTTAACCTTCTCTTCTTTTCTCTTGTCACTGCTCAGCCAATGGTACCACCGCCAAGCCCCAGCCCAACTTCCTGCCCTAGACGCCCCTTCTCAATAGGTCTATGTGTAAGTGTGCTTAGAATTTTTAATATAACTGTTGGCACTAACGTGGGTCCATGTTGCTCCTTGATTCAAGGGCTCACGGATGTTCAGGCTTCTGCTTGTGTTTGCACTGCCATCCAGTTGCTTACTGCCTCTGTAAACGTTACCGTTCCCGTCGTGCTTAACCGATGCAACCGAACTGCTCCTGCTGGAATCCAGTGTGCCATCTAATTTACGCTATACAACTTCAACAACACAACAAATAAAGAAGTTGTTTTACTTAATGTCTTTTTAGTTCAATAAATTTGAAGCATAAGTGGAGGTGCGGAGTGATAAACCTTTGACCTTGAAGTCCGAAGTTTAGATAATCATCTTAACCACTAAACTATACTCTTCTTCGTGTTTGTTATTTTCATGTTTACTTACGTTGTTGTGTGTTGTACGTGTTTACGTATAATCATCAATAAAAATATGTCATACTTCAACAACTCGAGATCTTCTTTACATGGGATTCAATGGGCATATTCAAGATTATCATAATTAGCAATTCTCTTTCATTGAAAATAAAAGTGTCTCCCTTTTAATGTAGGACGAAATTTTGGATATAAGTAGCATTTTTATGTACATGGTTTTAGGAAAATCAACAATTTCATTGTATCAAACAAAAATATTATAAGAATCAAAATTGTTGTAACATCCAAGAAACATTTTTTAAAGAATAAAGCCGAGTTGAGGTCGACCTTACAACTGACAACCTATTCAGCTATAAAAGTCTAATCGTGATCAAATGGGCGCCACTTGAGGGTCGCCGCTTTGATTATCACAATGTGAGGGTTACAACATATTCTCTTCATAGTATGGTGTGTGATACACTGCATCGTTCTCGTAGTTTGTAAGAGTTCTAGATAGGTACTATCGTCGTTTGCTATCACTGTAACAACCCTAAACTTTCTACTTAATCTAAGGTCGCTATTATATACATATCATGAAACATAACCTTCATCTTAAACACTGTCATGGACTTACGTGTTCGAAAACATGTTTAAAACGACACAACAAGAAATTAAATGAAATAAATAAACATCTAAATTAAAAACATCCTATTCTAGCCGAAATAAAATAAATGCAACTACCCTATGTATGTGTCATGGTCACGCGTATAGGGATATCTTGCCTTTACGTGAGATAGAAGTAGCACATGACTTGATTATTTTAATAAATACTCAGTAAGTGACCCCACTAGATGCAAACACACACCATCATGAGTGAGACCTATCATATCAGTCTATATTTCTTAGGCGGCTATCCTAAACGGACTAATTGGATATGTATTTACTATTCTACACACGGTCCACACGTGCAAGTATGGACCCATAGTCAGTTCGCACACCTCCTAGGTCACTTTCTTGTCGGACGAGCTTTCTCTGGTAGCTGTTGGTGCCAAACACCCGTTTAGGAATAACGACTATAGCAGCATTAGGATAAACATAATGATCGTTTTCCTGCCTGAACGTCGCAACATTATGATAAACATAATGATCGTTTTTCTGTCTAGCCGTCGCAGCATTATGATAACTATAATGATTATTTTCCTGCCTCATAACGTACGTGTCTGTACCATAGTAAAAAGGGGTATTCTTCGATGTTTGTACACACAATAATGCCTGAGGTCCCAACATTTCTTCATTTTCATTATCATTTAATACATACTCGTGCTATAGAGGTAGGCTACTTAACGAATATTTTTATACTCACCTCTTTCCCCTTTTCTTATCTTCATTGATTACTAGTCACACCAATATCATTTAAAGATATGGTACATAAAGAAAAAAAATAATAATTTATGCCTCTAAACTTTAGGTGTCCTATCACTTAAAATTGTTGGATGAAAGTCCCACGTCCGCTAATTTAGGAAATGATCATGATTTTATAATAAAAAAATACTATCCCCACTAGTACGAGGACTTTTGGAGAAGTCCAAAGCAAAGTCACGAGAGTTTATGCTCAAAGTGGACAATATCATACCATTGTGGAGAGTATTCATCTAACAAAAATCACAAACAAATAATTGTATCAAGTAAAACCCTAAACCTTTATGAACGAATCAATTTAGACTCTTCAATAATATTTCGTTCTAAAACATAATTTTCACAAGTATATAAAAAATTGGTTTTTAATGAAAATTTAGTAAAAAAATAATTATAAATCACTTGCGTACATTTGAACTTATTTAGAAAGTTAAAAATCACTTTTTCAAAAAAAAAAATAATAAATAATAATAATAATAATAAAATAACGTTTTAGTCCTTAAATTTTTAAATTTATAACAATTAAATACCTACCGTAAAAAAATTATCAAAATTAAATGTCGTTTATTATCATTTAACGATTAAAATTTTGTGATTTATAAAGTATTAATCTCTAATTAGTTTATTAATTTACTTTGTAATAAACTTCATTTAATTTTAACAAATAACTTGGAGCTAAAGATTAATTATAGATTTTACAAAGACTAAATTATTATATTAAAGTTTAAAAAAATAGTTAAAATTTTGAAAAATACAAAATTTAAAAACTAAATTGTTAATTAAGAAGAAAATGATTTTTAACAAAAAGAAAAACCTTTAAAAGGGACCAATGAGGCTCCTCCGTTGATCCTTTGATATTTGTGTTGGGGAATGGGATAAGGCACTGGAATCAGCCATCTGCGACATCTCTTCCTCCAAAAGACTAAGCTCCCTCCCATGGCGGCTCCTCTTTCTTCCTCTCTCGATATCAAACTCAAACCAACGCCGCCCTTGTTCTTCACTTCCCCTTTCCGGCGAAACAATTTCACCAAGCGATTAACAGTTCTCTGCACCTCCTCCAAACCCCCTCGATCCACCGACAAAAAAAACCCATCTCTATCGGAGCAGCTCAAAGACCTCTCCACATCGACGCTTTCCAATGCATCCAACGACGAATCCCATCTCTTATCAAACCCTAAATCCATTTGGGTGAATCCCACCAAGCCCAAGCGCTCGGTTCTGTCACTCCAGAGACAAAAACGTTCTTCTTACTCTTATAACCCCAAGATGCGAGAGCTTAAAACCTTTGCCCATAAGCTCAATGCATCCGATTCCTCTGAAGCTGCTTTCATGGCGGTTCTTAAGGAAATCCCTCATCCACCCACTAAAGAAAATGCCCTTCTCATTCTCAATAGCTTGAAGCCATGGCAGAAAACCCATTTGTTCTTCAATTGGATTAAGACCCAGAATCTGTTTCCTATGGAGACTATCTTCTACAATGTGGCTATGAAGTCTTTGAGGTATGGTAGGCAGTTTCAGGTTATTGAAGAACTAGCTAATGAGATGATTAACACTGGGATTGAGCTTGATAACATTACTTATTCTACTATTATCACTTGTGCTAAGAAGTGCAGTAGGTTTGATAAGGCAATGGAATGGTTTGAGAGAATGTATAGAACTGGTTTGATGCCTGACGAGGTTACTTACTCTGCTATTTTAGATGTTTATGCAAATTTGGGGAAGGTTGAGGAGGCTCTTAGTTTGTATGAGAGAGGGAGGGCTAGTGGTTGGAAGCCTGATCCTTATACGTTTTCTGTGTTGGGTAAGATGTTTGGAGAGGCAGGGGATTATGATGGGATTATGTATGTTTTGCAAGAAATGAAGTCTATTGAGGTGCAGCCTAATCTTGTGGTGTATAACACCTTGTTGGATGCAATGGGGAAGGCTGGGAGGCCTGGTTTTGCAAGAAGCTTGTTCGAGGAAATGATTGAATCGGGGATAACTCCGAATGAGAAGACGTTAACTGCTCTGGTTAAGATTTATGGGAAGGCAAGGTGGGCTCGGGATGCTTTGGAGCTGTGGGAGAGGATGAGGTCGAAAGGGTGGCCGATGGACTTCATTTTGTATAATACATTGTTGAATATGTGTGCTGATCTTGGTTTGGAGGAGGAAGCTGAGAAGCTATTTGAAGAGATGAAGAAATCGGAGCATTCTAGACCGGATAGTTGGAGCTATACGGCGATGTTGAATATACATGGTAGCGGAGGTAATGTAAAAAGATCGATGGAGTTGTTTGAAGAAATGCTCGAGTTGGGTGTTGGGATTAATGTGATGTGTTGCACTTGTTTGATTCAATGCTTGGGGAAGGCTAGGAGGATCGATGATCTAGTTCGAGTTTTCGATGTTTCTGTACGAAAAGGAGTTAAGCCAGATGACAGGCTTTGTGGTTGTTTGTTGTCTGTTGTGTCCTTGTGTGACAACAATGAAGATATTAGCAAGGTATTCACTTGTCTACAACAAGCTAACCCAAAGTTAGTTGACTTTGTAAATCTACTGCAACAAAATGACATTACCTTCGAAGTTATCAAAGACGAATTCAGAACCATTCTCGGCGAGACCGCCACTGAAGCCCGACGACCGTTCTGCAATTGCTTGATTGATATATGTCGAAACCAAAATCTTTCCAAGAGAGCTCACGAGCTGCTCTACTTGGGAAGTTTATATGGACTGTACCCAGGCCTACACAACAAAACTGAAGGTGAATGGTGCCTGGATGTTCGATCTCTATCGGTAGGCGCAGCTCAGACTGCACTCGAAGAATGGATGATTACTCTATCAAAAATTGTACAACGAGAGGAAGCATTACCTGAATTGTTATCAGCTCAAACCGGCGCAGGAACTCACAGGTTTTCTCAAGGACTTGCCAACTCATTTGCTTCTCATGTCGAGAAGCTAGCTGCTCCGTTTCGATTGCGAGAAGATCGGGCTGGTTGGTTTGTAGCCACGAGGGAGGATTTCGTTGCTTGGGTACATACAAGAGTACCATCTGTGGCTAACACAGCTTAACCAGCAGCCATCTTTCATCACTACAATATATGAGTTAATGCAAAATATTGTACTTTTGATCAAAAGAGTATATAATAGAGCTCTTCTGATCGAATTTTGCTGCTAAAAACACACAATTTCAGAGAGAAACACAGGCCTTCAATAGAGAAAAACTTGTAGAATAAAATTTTCCTCTATAATCCGCAGTGGTGGAATCCACCGTACAAGGGACTGCTCAGTTTTCCAGCAAGTAAAATTATACCCCCCACCAATTTACAAGCACGTTTCTTTCTTTTTTTTTTTTTTTTCTTTTTTTTTTTTCTTTTTGGCTCTAAAATGAGAAAAAGGCACAAATGAATGGCAAGTGCCTGTACCCTAAGCAAAAATGTGTTCTCTTCCTTATTAGAGGCGTCTAAATGAGGAAGGAAATAACAGATAACAAATAGAAAATGAAAGAGAAGTTAAGATTTTCCTTTTGTAAAAGGCATCATATACCAAAAATCCCATTTGACAATTGCTTGTTGTTCATCCTCCAACGAAGGCACGTTCATGAACGTTCATCCAACGGTAGCCTGTTGTCGATATTGTCTGTGTTCACTCAATTTCTTCAGTCAGGCTTGGTACTTGAGATGTTAAAGAACATAAGGCAATCCATGAAATATGTGTGAGTGCAGTTTCATACCACTTACAGAGTGCCATCTGGGTCGAATGCGCGAATGTCGTTTCACTTGACTTGTGATTTACAGAAGTTTTTCAAAGATATTTTCCTGAGGATTTCCAGATTCTTCCTTCAAGTGAAATGACCATAACAGTAACATCATCATGATACTTTCTCCGATCCCCCTGTGGGATGTCCAACAATTCATGAAAGTCCATTCCTGCAAAGCATAAACATTCACACCGACCCTGAATGAGAATCGACCATGGAAAAGAAACCACAGTAGAAAATTCCCAAACAAAATCCAAATGCCAAGGAAACTATTCTAGACACAGTACTAGAAGACTGAAGAAAACTCAGCTTCAGAGACATAATTTAAGCACTCAACAATAGAAATTGTGAGTTCATCAAATGTTGAAAGTATTAAGAATAAGTCTTCTCATAATCATAACTGGTTCGATTAGTATCGATCAGTTTTCTAGAATGTGTATTGAAGCAGTGATTCTTGGAAGTAAGGTAAATTATGAAGCTTCAGGCCTTCAATTAGAATAGTTGATGGGCAGCGAAGGTACTCCCATGGAAGAACAATTGTATGTTATGCTTTGACTTGAGTTATTAACGGAAACAAAAGCGAAAATTTGGCGTAGCATAAGATATAGCAACTACCTGCTTTTCTGGCTGCACGGCAAAGAAGCTCCTCTATCAAGTGCTGTGCAGGGTCTCCATCTGGAAACTTCTCCATAAAATTCTCAACATAGGAAACTACTTCTTCATTGGTTAGATATTGATATAACCCATCAGATGAGAGCACGATGAATTGATCTGTGGGGCAGAGTTTATGGTGACGAAGAGAAGGCAAGCATGATAAATATGGCGCCGTACCAATATACTCGTTCCGAAACATTTCCAGTAAGACATCATTCAATTTTGGCTGCAGGAAAATGGACAGCAGAACCACTTTGTAAGCTAAAAACAATTGGATAAGATGTTTAAAAATAATAAGCAAAATCAGAAAAGGTAAAAAAAAACCATGTTATAGTCAAGTTGGTCGAACCAATCCCATCATGGATTGCCACCCAAAAGGTCTCCAAACCTAAAAGAGGGCCTCAAACCCAAAAGAATAATGCCTAGCTAATAATTACAAAAGGTCTTAATGGATATCGTCCATGAGGAGTTATAAAACCTAATGTTTTCTCAAAGAACATCCCATCCCAATAAAAATCCTATTATTTCTTTCTATTCAAATACACCATAAAACAGCAACCAAAAAAAAGAAAGCTTGCTTGCCAAAGAACTCTCTATTTACCCCTAAAATAGCTCCTCTATCATTCTAAAATAGCTCCTCTATCATTCTAACAGCCCTAGCCCACTGCTAGCAAATATTGTCCTCTTTAAGCTTTTCCCTTCGGCCTTTCCCTCAAGATTTTTAAAACGCGTCTGCTAGGGAGAGGTTTCCACGCTGGACCCCGAAGGGGAGTGAATTGTGAGATTTCACATCAGTTGGGAGGAGAACGAAGCATTCTTTATAAGGGTGTGAAAACCTCTCCTTAGCCGACGTGTTTTAAAAACCTTGAGAGGAAGCCTGAAAGGGAAAGCTCAAAGAGGACAGTATCTGTTAGCGGTGGGCTTGGGCTGTTACAATCATGGACCATAATCTCTATTACGCACAAAAGAAAACCCAAAGGAATCCTGAAAACTCCCAAAAAAAAATGATCAATATTATCCAAAGACATGTTACTATGAAATAACTCAAACTAAAACGATTTTTATACATCAAGGAAGATCATCGGGATAAACGTGCAATAGACAAGTTAATTGGAGTTTAAAATTCCCACCAATCATGCACAAATTGTGCAACATGACCACACACCACTATAAAGGAGTACAAAAGCATAAGTTTACTATTCTAGTCATGACTATTGCCCATTTTCATATGCAAGCCAAAATCCACACTGACAAAATAGAAGAGGAGAAATGCATCAATGTAAACAATATTATTGGTGGTACTTTTAGAGAATTTAGACTCTTAGAGAGTAAGGTGCATATAGGTAGAAGAATAACAACGTGAGTATAAACTGGCAGCCCTATGCACCATCTTCTATTACCTACAGCAAAATGACGCCATAGACCAAGTAAACAATCTTTTTCAAACCTCAAAAAAAAGTGTCGAGTTCGAATACTCAAGGACCAAAATGCTACCATTCTCAGGGAGCAAAAAGTGAATTTTTCTGAAAGAAAAGTTCGATATGAAATATAGGTACTCCTAGTTGACAAAAGTGGCAAACCATAGTTGAACTATCTATATGAAAGAAAAGTTCAATATGAAATATAGGTACTCCGAGCGAGCTTCCAATCATCTAGACTACCAAAGATACTTTCTATTCACAAAAAATAACTAACTATACTAATACTTGACCGCCCCCGCCCCCGCCCCCGCCCTCCAGCTTTGGATAAATGAACTTTCAAAATTTAGTCATTATTATCTGAGTATGCAAATGACCGAAGTATTTCCTACGAAAAACAGGATTATTTTGTCATGTGCTCTTGAAGCTTTATATATATAATATGCAGAAGAAATAAATAACATTCAAAAGATTGATGACTGATTCAATTATGAGTAATTAGATCAAGCAGCAAAAGAAGATTAAGAAAACCAAAATGAGCAAGTGAACCAACTACAAACCTGTTTCAAGAATCCTGCACCAAACGCCCTCGTAACCTTTAGACGACCCTTCACTCTATCGTTGACAATGCACCGTTTGTCATCAGGGTGCTCATTCTTTATTCTTCTTACTTCCTGCACATGCCAGGATCAAAATTGTTATTTGGGTGCGAAGGAAAAAAACAATCAACTTGACATGCAGATGCTTAACCATCAAGTACCATGCCTGCAAGGCACAGTATTCTTTTTGTGGGTAGTTTTTTCACTATAAAACCCAAATTAAGACAATTCAGACAGCAAAAATCATAAGAATAAATGCAAACAAGCATAACACACTACTATCAGTACCTATGAAACCTCAGCTACAAGAACAAGGAATTTGAAAGAAGCTTTTACACAAGAAACAGGTCTTCTGTAATCATACAGGACCATCAGGCACTTCAGATGACCAAAAAAAGACAATTTGAGAAAGAAGTTTCATTTCTAGCCTTGTGCCATCGGCCAAAGTGATTGAGAAGATTATGAAATATAAGTTCACTAGTTCAGATTAATCGAGCACAAGAAATCAAGGCATGGTTGCTTACCGTTTCAGATGGCTGACAGACAATAGATTAGACATTCTTTTTCAAATTCAAATGGTTAATTGTTCGACTTTTACCGATTCGATCTCTGGTGCATCATCCACTGGCAGGAGAGGGGAGGGGGAAATTAAACCAATGCCTTGGGAACTTGGAAAATATTAGGATCTAATATCATATTACTGTTCTAATGCTAGTTTTCTGAGTTACCCATTTCCTAACATGCGATATATCTTCATAGAATGTATGTGCATGAGTAGAAGGAAAGAAACTAAGAGGTATAAGGGCATCGAATACATTAACAAAGAACAAAGAACCAATCTTACTTCTTCAATGCTCGTGCTATGATCGGTGGATAGCTGCAATGCAGTCAATCTCGTCGTCTGAGCCGAAGGTTGATTTGTTCGAGTTATTTTCCCTTCGCTCGTTGTAGACTCCTCAATTATACCCTCCATGCCCGTCCCTTTGTCGTCCTCCTCCTTCATGTCTTCACTAGGTTCAACTTTTTGTTGCTCATACTGTGCAACAATGGCACGGCTGTCACCCAAATTCATTACATACACATCTTCATCCCTCATTAACACAACAAGTAAGCAAGAACCCATCAAAGCAAGCTCTGGATTGGTATCAAGCAACTTATCTGTCATATCCAAATATGCTAATTCAGTTATCTCAAGAGCCCGTGACAGTGCCCCCAACACCAACTCATGATCAATTAAACCTTCCTTTCTCCTCTTACCACTTCGATAAGATGTCTCTTCCACCCTATTCTCAGCCTCAGCCTTCTCTTTATCTCCCAAACCATACTTCCATGGGAACAAAGTCTTAACATTACCCTCCTTATGCTTTGACAACCCTTGTTTTAACTTGGACAATAACAGCCACCTTCTACCAGCTACTGAACCTGCACTATTTACACTAAGCGCATCGTCGACCGAAAATGCAAATCTATCCGACCCCGAAAGATCAAGTCCATCCTGTGTATCGTCCTCCGCTAAATACTCCCATAACCGCCGCCTCCGCCTGTTCTCTGATCCAACCTCGGATTGAAATGTAACCCTCTTGACCGATCCTCGATCACTAGCCGGTGGTTCCACTTCCGCTTCATTTCCAACTACTGAAACATTTCCATTAGTTTCAATCCTTTGACTAGAGGCTCTGGAAGACGGGTCAGCATTAGTTTCATTCACACTGATTGTACTCTCTTCAGCAACGTTTGAAGGGTTCGAATTAGAAGCCTCCTCATTATCATCAATTTCCCAAAACAATCCCTGAAGCTCATTGAAGACAGCTCTGTAGAGATTACCCATCAAGAATTCAGGCGCATCAGGGCCATTGAATCCATCATAAATCCCAACAAACAACCACCCTTGCTCTTCCGATACAGCCACATGTACCCGATCCTCCCCAGCCTTCCCAAGCGCCCATTGAACATCACTCTCATTCCTCACCTCCGGCTCATCTCCCGCCGTCGAGCTCTCCTTCCGGCCAACGAAATTCAACACCGGCACCACCCACGGCCGCTTATCTGAAAAATTCCTCGTAAACGCCTTCCTAAACCCGGACATGCTCTTCTTCCTCTTTTTCTTCACGTACATCCCACCCAGCGGAGCGGAGAAATGAACTCTCCCAGCACCGCCACTGCCACCACCGCCACCACCGGCGCCGCCACCACCACCACCATCAACATTCGCATCGAGCGGACCAGACAGCGCCCCACGCTCAATTGGACCAGAGAGAAAGAACCCACCTCGCTCCAAAGGTTCGGTCCCACCTCTCGGCACCGGCTGAAGCGGAAGAGCAGTAAAAGAAGATGTACTCTCAAAGCCATTCAAAATACTCCCTCTCACTCCACAGCCACTACCACAAGCCCCAAGCGCAGTGTCAGTGGCATCGTCGTAAACACCATCGACCATAAAAACAGATCTGGGAATAGAACTATTAGCACTGACAGAAGCACCGGAGATAGCCTTGAAGACAGTCTCCGGCAAGCCAGTTCTAGTCCTAGTCCCGAGAGGCAGCGGTTCGTGAGGAGGCGAAAAACGAAGCGACTGAGAAGGGGAAAGAAAGCGATCGGAATGAGAAGGAGAGAGGAAGCGGTTGGAAGAGCGGACGTAACAGAAGGAATGGCCTAGGGTTTCGTCGAGAGGCTCGGAGGCAGAGAAGAGGAGGTCGGAATTGTCGGCTGGAAGGGCGGCGGGGCGAGTCTCCGGCTTAAGGCACGAGAAGAGGCTGGAGACTCCGCTTCCCATCACATTTGATTCGAACTTCTGTGCGCTCTGCAAAGGGGGGAAAATGGCACCAAAAATTACTTTTCCGGCGGACTCTCTTCTCTCTCTCTCTCTCTCTCTCTCTCTCTCTTCTCTTTCTCTCTCCCTCACAGCAAAAACAAAAGAAATAAACAAATGAAGTGAACAGAGACTCAGAAAGAGAGAGAGAGAAGAGAGAGAGAGGAGAGAGAAACCTTGTTAGTTTTTTACTTTGTTTTTTTTTTTAAATTACAAATTTATTCTCTCTTCCTTCCGAGATTAAAGATTTTGAATCTTGACTTACATGATTTAAGGTTTAAGATTTAAGGTTTATGGTTTATGGTTTATGGTCGATCCGAGGTTAAAGATCTTGAATCTTGACGTACATGGTTTAGGGATTAAGGTTTACGGTCGACCTCGAGATTAAAGATTTTGAATCCTAACGCACATGGTTTTAGGGTTTATGGTTTACGATTGACCCTGGAGATAAAGATTTTGAATCCTGATGTACATGGTTTATGGATTAAGGTTTACGGTGACCCCGAGGTTAAAGATTTTGAATCCTAACGCACATGGTTTAGGGTTTATGGTTTACGATCAACCCCGGAGATAAAGATTTTGAATTCTAATGTACATGGTTTAGGGATTAAGGTTTACGGTTGACCCCGAGGTTAAATATTTTGAATCTTGACATACATGGTTTTGCGTTTAAGGTTTATCGTCGATCTTGAGGTTAAAGATTTTGAATCCTGACATACATGGTTTAGGGTTTCAGGTTTACGGTTGACTTTGAGGTTAAAGATTTTGAATCCTGATGTACATGGTTTAGGGTTTAAGGTTTACAATCGACCCCGAGGTTAAAGATTTTGAACCCTGATGTACATGGTTTAGGGTTTAAGGTTTACGGTCGACCCCGAGGTTAAAGATTTTGAACCCTGATGTACATGGTTTAGGGATTAAGGTTTACGGTCCACCCCGAGGTTAAATATTTTGAATCCTGACGTACATGGTTTAGGGTTTATGGTTTACGATCGACCCCGAGGTGAAAGATTTTGAATCCTGATGTACATGGTTTAGGGATTAAGGCTTACGGTCGACCCCGAGGTTAAAGATTTTGAATCCTAACATACATGATTTAGGGTTTATGGTTTACGATCGCCCCTGAGAACAAAGATTTTTAATCCTGACGTACATGGTTTAGAGTTTAAGGTTTAGTGACGTCCGAACTTCAAACATGAAAAATAAATATTATAATAATATTATAAATTACCCCTTTAATTAATAAATATTACGTTGCATATTATTTTTTACATAGCTCTTCAGATTAAGACAAATGATACTCTTATTATTATTATTATTATTATTATTTAATTTATTTGTTAAAACAAAAAAAGAAAAAAGAAAAAGAAAAATGGTTTGAATTTTGGTGTACATGGTTTAGGTATCGGTTATGCATTTGTTGGGACTGCACACCTGGCATTAAGCGAATACAAGGGGTATTGTATGCCACGTAGGATGCCAGGTTGTAAAGGGTATGGGTCCACGGAAAAGCAATTAGCGAAATGACGAATTTGGGGCTGGAGAAATTGAAAAATGACGGGGGAGCCCTCCAAAGTGTAGGGGTAGGGTCAATGTGGAAAACCGAGACGAAACGAAGGGCTTTTCTGGGATTGCATTTGTCTTTTTCGTTGTTTGTGAGTGTCGGACTTTTTTTCTTTTTTCCTATTATTTTGTCTTTGTACCCGAGCCCAAGGCTCATTAAAAGAGAAAAATAAAAAATAAAAGTGTTCATTTGACCATTTTACCCTTACAAAATGTAAAAAAATTATATGGACTAATTTGACGTTTGGATTGTCACACTGTTCTAAGTCACCTCCATACTACTCAAATTTTCAATTTCCATCTAATATTTTAACAAGGTAAAATTGTAACAACTCATGTTTAGGACTCGAAATTCAGACTTGGCACTTGATGCCTTCGAAATTCCCTTAAAGACTATCTGCACAGACGAACACGAGTCAAAACACGCTTAATTTTGAAGTTCTAACACTGAAAATGTAATGACCTATTAGGCAAATCTGGTCGAGAATATTAAACGTATAAGTTTGACTTAAAACATGATACAATTTTGTCTCTTACTGACCCAAAGTTTTTCATATGTAACACACACAAGTGGCAAGGAAAACAAAAGCAAGGGTAAAATGGTAATTTAGGAAAGATACAGTCAAATGGGCCAAAAGATCCAAAGAGAAAATGAGAGGGGTTTGACTTGAAGAAGCCCAAGCCCAAAAGTTATCCTTCACATATCCCCATCACTGCCACTCACGGATCCTGGTCGGGCATATCGGACAACAACAACCGCACGATCAATCTCTGACCACATACATCAACGGCTCAGATTCACTCCCTCTACACCGTACTGATTAGTCAAACCCGCTACTCGAATTTCAATTTATTATTTATATATTTTTTCGTTTCTCGAAAATAAAAAAAAATAATTAAAAAATCGTCATTATTGATACTTATTTAATAGTAAATTGAATAATATTTATTTTGGGGGGTCGACAAAAAGTCCTACGTGCCCACACGGTCAACAAGTAGGAAAAACAAAAAAGGATTCGCTTTAATTAATTATTTATTTATATTAATAAAGGGTAGAGTTGGAATTTCGCATCAGAAGGCGGGAAGCTTTTTGTTTATTTATTTTAAACGGGGTAAAAAGATATTAAAAGAAAAAATAAAAATTATGCAAAGTCAAAGTGTTAGTTAGTTTAGTGAAATTCGTTAACGACAAAATATATTTAATATAAATAAATTTCAACTTCATGTATTATTTTAAACAATTACCATATTAACCTCAACGTTTTATAAATATTTTCAAAATAAAAAATTTATTATAATATTAGACGAAAATTCTCTTGACCAGCATAGTAGTATGATCCGTTTACTCTAGTGAGTTGACTCAACTGTAATTGTTATAGTGTTCTTTTTCGAAGTGGAGGTTCAAAATTTTATATATTCAATTTCTACGGCATTTTATTTTAATTAAAAAATTAGGATAAATTTATAATAGTCAAATTAATAAATAATATATATTTTTTTATCTCAAATTAATGAATAATAATTTTAATTCAATTTTAAAAGTTTGAATTAGTTAAAGTACTTTTTCTTATTTAAATTATTTAAAAGGAGGGAGAGAGAGAGAGGAAACCGTTTAAACGTTTCAATGCTTTGGTGAGCTGTGGGGTCCATGACACCTCAGTAGTCAACGACCCATGACAAAAGCTCCTCGGAGTGGGACCCACTCTTTTCGAAAGTGGGCCATGTAGATGACGTCATCTTGTCGGTTTTTTATTTTTTATTTCTTCGTATCAATAAATTTAAAATTTTAATTTGATATATAATATATTTAATAAATTTTTTTAAAAATTAAATATTTAACATAAAATAAAAAATGGTAAGTTTTTCAAAAAACAAATTTTTAGTAAACATTTTGAAAGTTAAAAACCTCTTTAAAAAGATTTTAAAATTCAAAGATTTTGAGAGATAAACTTATATTAGTTTAATTAATTACAATGTTAAAATTTTAATATTTAAAATAATGCAAAAGATTCATTGTTTGAACCATTTTTTCTCCTATTTTATAATTTTATTTATAATACTTAATTTTAATTTACCTACTTTAATTTAAAATTATATATTGTCTTTAGGGACTTTTGACAAAGTAAATTGCAAGGAATTTTAAAAGTTGTGAACTTTTTTTTTTCCATGTATTCTTATTTTGGTCCCGCTTGATTAGACATGTTTCGTTTGGCTACTCTTGTTTGGTTTTGTTTTAAGGTCAATATGCTCCGATTTTTCCTTATTTGAAGCCAGAATCATCTCGTGTAGGGTTGATTTGGTTGTTAATTGACTAAGTATTGACAATTAAACCGAGTGGGTTGTATACTTCTATTTGGATTGAGTTTGATTTATCTTATTGGATGCGATTAGTGAAATGAAATTGTGATAATTACTCTTCAACGAATTGGTTAGTCGTACCACCATAGTCGCAGATTAGATGACTTATGTTTTGGTTCTTAATTTTAGTCACGTGTTCGATGACCCATGTTTTATAGAACGGGTCACGTGCTAAATGATCACGATTTCTAATGTCTGATTAGGGCTACAAGCTAGATGGTCCTGTATTTAAGGCATGTCACAAACTAGATGATCCATTTTTCTAATGATTTAGGTTTATCAATTTATGTCACATTTTTGTTGTGTGTAAGTCTATCTAACCCCAACAGGAGCAACTTATCGAGTATGTTCAATATTCAACCTATAACAGCCCAAACTCATCGCTAGCAAATATTGTCTTTTTTGAGCTTTTCCTTTTGAGTTTTCCCTCAAAAATTTCGAAACGCGTCTGCTAGGGAGAGATTTCCAAACCCATATAAAGAATGCTTCGTTTTTCGCGTTGCATATATGCAGAAGTCAAAACCTTGATTTTCAGGTATAGATAAAAAACGTATTAGAGACGTACCGAGGAGGGTTGTTAGCAATGTCATAGGTTTATGTATTCTTTTCGAATTCAAGAGTTTTTCCAGTAATTTGTGAATGGAACGTCTTTCAGATATATTATATTATGAAATTCATTTGAAATGATGATAACATGCACGACGATCTTAGTTAGAAAAATATATAAAAATACAATTAATGTGACATATATTTCATACATGGAAGGCTTCTTTAACCGTCTATGCCAAAGTCATCTCTAGAGAAGAATTAAAAGATTATTTATAATTAATTTTATTTTTGCTCTATTTAAGGTTAAACGTCTTTAATTTTTGGAAAATTATTAATTTCAAATTTGACTTTTGAAATGTACATTTGGATTACATTCATTCGATATATTTTTTTTCTATATTTCAAAATTAATTTTCATTTTTTTCATAGGTTAAATGAATTATTTGATCCCTAAAATAAATATAATTTTTATATTTTATCTCGAGTTTTGTTTTCAATTTTTTGTTGGTATAAATTAATATTAAAACTCTTTATTTGTTAAAAATTACAAAATAAATAAATAACACTTATTTTAGTCATGTCATAACGAAGGCAGGAAAATATCAGGCTATTAGCTATCCAATCCAAATCTCGAATCCTAATATAAATCTTAAATATTAGACAACATGATTTTTTTAAAATTTGTTTACGTATAATTAGGTTCAATCACGACATTAAGAAATCAAATCTCGAACCCTTTTGTGCCGTTGAACTTTTTCTTTGTTAAAAGCTACAAAAAAAAATGTTAGTTTTTTTTTAAAATTCATGAATATTTTTGAAACGTCAACAGTAATAATAATTTTGAATTTTTTTAAAAAAATTAAAGGTGTTTTTGAAGTTTTTAAAAAAGTTTGTAAATTTTCGAAAGTTTAAGGATATTTTTGAAACTTTTTTAAAAGTTCAAGGATTTTTTTGAAACAAAGTATTAAGTTTCCCTCCAAAACCAACGGAAAATGTATTTTTTGAATTTCTTTTTTTAAGTTTAACGGTATTTTAAAGGTTTTTTTTGTAAAGTTGAAGTATATTATTGAAACTTTTGAAATTTCAAGGGTATTTTTTAGACAAAACGAAAGAATTAATATTTTAGCTTATAACGACATTTGGTCTCTTGGGTCGGGTTTGTTCATCTACATAATTAAAGGAATCTCGAGCACAATTTAGAAAGTTCAAATTTAATTAACAAAATAATTAGGCATTTGACTTATATTTAACAATGAAAGTCTCAAGCCATGAGTTTGAATATTGACATAATTTGAAGGATTCTTTTGTTGAAAATAAATGAATCTTTTTTTCAGTCAAAAAATGTATATTTTTTTTCTTTTTCAAATTGTTATAATTAAAAATTAATTAATTTAATAAGTTTTCTAGTGAAATTAGGGGAAATCTCTATCCTTTATAGCATATAGAAGTCAAACTTTGTTTTTTTAAAAAATAATAATTTAATTCAACTTTAAAATTTTAAATCCTTGCTAAATAGTAGAAGTCATAAAGAAAATAATTTTAAAAATTGTTTTTTTTATTATTGTTGAAAAATCATAATTTTCTCTTTGACTATTCATTATTATTTGAATTTCGAGTAATTTTGTCATTTTCCATCTCTTTTTTATGGATTGTTTTAACTTACCACTTTCAATTTCATTAAATTAAATTATAATTTTGAATAAATTGTGAGTCAAATAAAGGAGGGAATGTGAGATTCCACGTCGGTTGGAGAGGTAACGAAGCTTTTAAAGATGTGGAAATCTCTCACTAGTAGATACTTTTAAAACTGTGAGGCTGACGACGATACGTAACGAGCCAAAGCGAACAATATTTGCTAGCGGTGAGCTTGAGCTGTTATAAATGATATTAGAGCTTGACACCTGGCGATGTGCCATTGCGAACGTTGAGCCCTCAAATGGGGTGGGTTGTGAGATCACACATCGGTTGGAGAGAGGAATGAAACATGACTTATAAGGGTGTGGAACTTGGGCTATTAAAAATGGTATAGAGTTAGATACAAGGCGATGTCTCAGCGAGAACGTTGGGCCCTCAAGGAGGTGGATTGTGAGATCTCACATCGGTTGGAGAGAGAAACGAAACATTTCTTATAAGGGTGTGGAACTTGGGTGGGCCCCGAAGGAGGTGAATTGTGAGATCGCACATCGGTTGGAGAGAGAAACGAAACATTCCTTATAAGGGTGTGGAACTTGGGTGGGCCTTAAAGGAGGTGAATTGTGAGATCGCACATCGGTTGGAGAGAGAAACGAAACATTTCTTATAAGGGTGTGAAACTTGGGTTGTTACAAATGCTATTAGAGTCAAACGTCGGGCGGTGTGCTAGGGAGAACGCTAGGCACTCAAGGGGGCGGATTGTGAGATCCCACATCGGTTGGAGAGAGAAAAACATCCCTTATAAGGGTGTGGAACTTGGGTTGTTACAAATGCTATTAGAGTCAAATGTAGGACGGTGTGCTAGGGAGAACGCTGGGTACTCAAGTGGGCGGATTGTGAGATCTCACATCGGTTGGAGAGAGAAACGAAACATTTCTTATAAGAGTGTGAAAACTTCTCCTTAGAAGACACATTTTAAAACCGTGACGCTGACGGCGATACGTGACGGGCCAAAGCAGACAATATCGAAAAACTATTTTTTCTATAAAACCACAATAAATTAGGTGGTGAATATAATATTAATTTTTTGTTGACATATAACATTTTGCACATAATTATGAGGTTGAAGTCAACATAAGTGGTGAATCTCTAATATATCTAAAAAAAATTGACTAAAGATAAAAACATCATTAATTTTGGACATACTTTTGATAATAATGTATTTTTTATTTTTATAATTTTTTTTCAAAATATCTAGTAACGCCTCATGCCTAGGATTCGAATAAGAATTTGGTACATGATGACCCTGACATTCTCCTACATCCCCTACGACATGGTCACGATACGTACTCCTTGTTTCTTAAAAAATGAAAAATTATCCCCACAGACCAACACAAGTCCGTATAACATGTTTTGTCTTCAGTCACATGTATTTTCAGGAAAATTCTTAGAAGGTCACTTAACATGAAATTGAGCCACCGAAAATGAAGGTGCTTCTTATTGGTATAGGTACTGACTTTCAATTCTTTTAAGTTTTTCTTAGTCATCTTATATTCTGCTCTCATTTAGATTTAGTGTTAGTTAATTCATGTACTGTCCACCAATTTCTGCATTAGTTTGTCCCCGAACCTCATCTTACTTGGAGTGGTACCGCTCTGAAACAAAATTGGAACTAAACCCGAACAAAGCTAGAATTAAGCTGAGACAAAAAGTAGATTAGATTCAAATGAATGATAATATGAACATAAATAAATGTGATTGGAAGGGAGAGTGGAAAAAAGAGAGTAGTGGGTGAAGAAGGGATATTGGATTATGGGGTCTAACAAAAGTTTATAATGAATATGTTATGTCACTCAACAAAATGCTATGGTTGACTTAATCCAATCATAATAAATGCTATTCCCACTTTCCCACTTCAAAATCATCTCTACAAAATTTTAATATTTTAGTTTTTTTATTAGATATAAATTGAATTAAAAAAAAATTATGAATTAAATTTGCAATTTTAAAAGTTTAACGATCGCTCTTATTTGTTATGTATTTTCGTTAGTCTCAAATTTTTTAACCGCGTCTACTAAAGAGAAGTTTTCACACCTATACAAGGAATGTTTGTTTCCTCTAATGCGAGATATCACAATCCCCCAACGCAAACCGTTATAAGGGATTCGTCGTTCCCCTGGTGTGGGATATCATAATCCACCAACGCAATCCATCTCGTTACCCTCTCCACAATTCACTCCTCTAGTTGGGTTTGACCTGTATTCGCCATCAGCCTCACGGTTTTTAAAGTGCGTCTATTAGAGAGATGTTTCTATACTCTTATAAGGAATGATTCGTTTCCCTCCTCAACTGAGGTTGGATCTCACATAAACAGACACAACAAATCTCAAAGTTCACAACTAAATTTAAAATTTAACCTTATTTCATATTCATATATAGATTGTATATTGCATTGTTTTTATTTTATTTTATTGACATATCATATGAAAAATGGAAGATTATACTTAGAGATTCAAATGTCAATCTCCAATTTATAAATATTTATATTAAAAAAATTCACAGTAAAGGTTAAAGTCGTCATTTCAAGTATAATCGAGTGGATAAAACACATATTTTAATTTTAAAATGAATTTTTTTAAAAACGCACTTAATCCAATATCATCGTATCAAATCTCAATTCGATACTAAAACCAATAAAAAAAACATAATCTCATTATGCAAATAGAGTGGTTTTTCTTAATCATTAGAGTTTAGAGTTTTATTAATTTGACTTTAGGTTCAAATCTTACGATCTCGTGTTTGTGTGGTTATCATCAATTTCAATATTTTTTCTTATATGATTATGATTATGAAATTGAATCTTCAATTTTTTTTTTTGTAGATCATCATGAACAAAAATGATAAGAACAGAGATTATATATTATCGTCCCCATCTCCATCCCCACCTAATTTTCTGCCCACCTCGTTTCATATATATTTCATGTCGAATAATATATTATATTTTTGTTTATGAAATATTGAGATGATCAAAACTGATCCACTGGATGTCTCTATCGAAATGATCGACATTCAAGGTCCATGGAAGCTCTTTGGAACCTTCATTGAGGATGGAATAAGCATTGAAAACTTTGAAGATTTAGAGGTTAGAATGATATTTAAAATATGGCATCACAAGTAAGACACTATTGATGTTACACTGTTACGTGATGGATAATGTCACACAAAGCTACTGCGTACATAAAGGCGGAACTCAATCTACAAGCTACCATGACTTTCAAAATCCGTATCGTCCTCAATCATAACTCAATAGGTAAGACACTACCGATAATAACACTTACAAGACGGAATATGTGATAAAAGTTAGGCCATGATTAATGAATCCATATTAGAGACATAAAACGAGACACCTAAATAACAATTTTAATAGGCTCAAAATAGATAAGTCAATGATAATTAGTCGAAAGTTATCTTGATGTTAGGAAGAATTTAAGAGCTCTCGATCGCTCTAGAACCGGTGATGTCGTTGCTTAACCTCTTGCTATACGTATTTGCATGTTGACCAACCTCCTATCCTTGCATTGTGCAACGGTTTGATCAGGGGCCTACCAATACCCGGTGGCTCAACTAAGCAACCTTGCCCTCAGGGTAAGAGGGAGGTTACAGCTGGGTACTATATGATTGCTGGATCCCATGTGGCTTCATCAGCACACATCCCTTTCCATTGAACCACTACTTAGGTGGTCCACAAATTCAACACAAATGTGACGCACCCATGAAAAGGATAGAATCCGGGACTAGAATTTTGAGAAGCCATGTAATAGCTCAAGCCCACCGCTAGTAGATATCGTCTGTTTTGGCTTGTTACGTATCGTCGTTAGTCTCACGATTCTAAAATGCATCTACTAGGGAGAAGTTTTCATACCCTTAAGAGGAATGATTCGTTTTCCTCTCCAATCAATGTGAGATCTCACAATCCACCCCCTTAGAGGCCTAGAGTCTTTGTTGGTACACCACCCAATATTTGGCTCTGATATCATTTGTAATAGCCCAAACCCACTGCTAACCGATATTGTTCGCTTTTGGCTCTTAAAAATGGTATAAGAGTCAGTCACCGGAGGGTAACAAACCTCATGTTATAAAGATATTGTCCGCTTTTGGCGATTACAAATGGTGCATAAAATATTTTCTATGTTTCATACCATTTAAGAATGGATATTTTCTATATGTTAACCTCATGCATGTATATGATCATTATAACTATAAAATAATTATACCTTTTTCTTTGTTTCTTTACTCTTTCAAGAACTCTACATGCAATGTGATGTATGTAGGATTGTTATATATTTCTTTACTCTTTCAAGAACTCTACATGCAATGTGATGTATGTAGGATTGTTATATATGAAAGTGATACTCACATATGAAAGTGATGCATATTCAATCACGCTTAGAAACTATAAAAGTGTATGAAAATGATATACATCCCGAGTATAAGAATAGAAGTAGAATCAAATACTAAATTCTATGTTCCACTACGATGTTTGCATTTTCCGACTTCCAATAATGGAGTCACTAAGTGTTTATAATGCTTAACATTTTTCAATATCTCGGGTGATTGACCGTGCTTGCTAGTCAGAGTTCAACCTCTATACTTCCTTTTGTTATGCAATTAAAATTCATACCATTCATATAATAACGAACTAAATTATAATTTAAAAAGTAGAGTTGTTACCGTTAATCTTACTATCATAGGTTCTATGTATACATATATATATATATATATGTGTATATATATATATTCATTCAACTTTATGCACTCTTGCCAAGCATTTGTCTTTGGGATGAGGAAATGGCATGCAAGTCATCGGACATTTTGGATTAAGCTGTTCAATCCTGCATTATTACAAAATGATTGTGTAGTAATTAAGAAAAGGTTTTTGTTTAAATTTTGTGTTAAAGTTAATAGAATTAATTAATGAGAAGTTGAGAGAAAACTTACTTGTAATTTAGGAGAAAATAATGAAGAAAAATTGAGATTTCGAGCTTGGCAAGATCACTTCCGGGGCAATACCTGCTTCCTAATCCAAAAGGGATGAAAGCTCCTGGCGTGGCTACATAATTCTTTATGAAACAACAACAAAATTTCCCTTCAATATGCCATTAATTAGATCAAAAGAGGAAAAACATTAAAAAAAAATGTATGAGATCTCACATCATTTGAAGATGAAAACTAAACATTCTTTATATGGATGTGGAAACCTCTCTGAAATCTCACATTGGTTGGAGAGAGGAACAAAATATTCCTTATAAATGTATGGAAAGAGAGAATGAAACATTTCTTATAAGGGCGTGGAAACGAGAACGAAGCATCGTTTGTAAGGGTGTGAAAATCGGGAACGAAGCATCTTTTATTAGGGTATGGAAACGGGGAACGAAGCACGAAGCATCACTTATAAGGGTGTGCAAACGAGGAATAAAAAATCATTTATAAGGGTTTGGAGACGGGAGACGGGAGACGAAACATTTTTTATAAGAATGTGAAAATGGAAAACTAAACATTAGGCTGTTACACTAAATTAACAATAAATTTGTAGAAACAAAGAACGAAGAACCAAGAATTGGGTTGTTACACTAAAATAAAAATAAATTTGGATGGTTTTATTCAAGCAAAACAAATTTTAAGAGGATCAAGTCCAAGAGGATCCATGAACTAACCAAGTTTCTAAAGTTTTCAATTATTTGAATACAGAAACATCTTTTATAAGAGTGTGAAAATCGAAAAAAAAATATTTTTTTATAAGAATATGGAAACATGGTACAAAGTACGAATCATCCCTCATAAGGGTATGAAAACGGGGAATAAAGCATCATTTATAAAGGTTTGGAAACGGAGACGAAACATCATTTATAAGGATGTGAAAACGAAAAACAAATCATTGGACTGTTACACTAAATTAACAATAAATTTGTGAAAACGGAGAACGAAGAACGAAGAATTGAGTTGTTCTATTCAATCAAAGCAAAATTTAAAAGGATCAGATCCATGAACTAACCAACAAATTATCGTATCTTTTGAATACTCTTTAGAAAACTCGTAAGATTAAGCTAAGTTTAGCATAACGATATCTCACAATATTGCATCAAAAAAGTGATTAATCCAATAACTTTGATTAGAAAGGAAAGGGTTGAGTAACATACATCCCATCTTGAAGGCTTGAACTCTTGTGGGGAAGGAAATTGTTTTTCATCCATGTAAAGCTCCCCAAACCAAGGTACCACTTTCCATCCCTTTGGTATAATCTTACCTAAATAAAGTAAAAGGAACAATAACTCAAGTGTTAGGCTAAATATTTCTATCTTTACAAACCCTAAATAAGCCCAAAATTATTACAAGGCAAACATACCATTAATTTCGACATCAACTAATGCTTCACGAAAAAGCATTAATGTGACACCACCAACACGGAGCGTCTCATCTATAACCTGAAATATAAAAAAATGTATTCTTAATTTTGATTTCCTAAGTAATAATGGAACATGTATGTAACAGCCAATCCCACTGTTAATAGATATTGTCTGCTTTGGCTCATTACTTAGTCTCGTCAACTAGGAAGAGGTTTCCACACACTTATGAGGAATGCTTTGTTCCCCTCTCCAACCAATATAGAATCTCACAATCCACCCCCTTGGGGGCTTCGTTACGTATCGCCGTCAACCTCACAGTTTTAAAACGCGTCTACTAGGAAGAGGTTTCCACACCCTTATAAGGAATGTTTCGTTCCCTCTCCAACCGATGTGGGATCTCACAATCCACCTCCTTGGGAGCTTAGGGTCTTCACGGCACACTGCTCGGTGTCTGGTTCTGATACTATTTGTAACAGCCCAAGCCTACCGCTAGCAAATACTGTTTGCTTTGGCCTATTACATATCGCCGTCAGCCTCACGATTTTAAAATGCGTCTATTAGAGAGGTTTTCACACCCTTATAAAGAATGTTTCGTTCCCTCTCCAACTGACGTGAGATCTCACAATGTAAATAGTAATTTCAATCCCAAAGAAAATAAACATAAAAAATATACCTGATAAAGAAATTTCATCTGTTTAACCTCAGAGAGAATTATACCCTTTTGAGTCGTGGGTCTTTGTGTAACGATACGTTCTTGTTCTTCCTAAAAGAAATAGACTTTATGGATCATATAATAAATACTAAAAATCCCAAATATTATATAGTTGAAAAGAACATGAAATGTAGCTAAGTTAAGAAAGAAAAGATCACTAACCTTGGCTCTTTGGAAAACATGTGGATGGTTTGTAAGAAACAAGACTGCCCACATTGCTGTATAAGCTGAAGTTTCATGGCCTGCAAATAGCTTACCAAATATCAAATCTATAATGGTTTCATCATCCAACTCTTCACCATCTTCATCTTTCACTTCCATAAGCAAATCCATCATGTCTTTAGCTTCCCAACTTGTTCCTTGCCTTTCCCTCACCAATCTCTTTTGGTTGATGATGGATTGAAGTATGTCGAGCAACTTCTTTCTAGCCTATGTTTAAATATGTTGAGAAAAGAAAAAAAAAATAGTTCAAGCTATAATTTACACGAACATTTGTCTATTTAATTAGCGTTTTTACTCATCTTCCTGTATAGCACATCGTTCAATAATCGATCAATTCAAAAGTTTATTTGATGGGTTTGGATAAATTTAAGGTAAATTACAAAAATACCCCTGAAGTTTGCCATTTGTTTTGAACGTATTCACATTCTTTCAAAAGTTGCGATGTTGTCCTTGACCCTTCTTAAAAGGAGTAGAAATCTATTAAAATCTTGGATGAAAATTGGGACTTGAAACGGGTATGGTGTTGTTGATATGAGACAATGTGACACTAACGTGAATAGTTTTGAGGCTAAACTAATAAAAATACTTCAAACTTTTGTACTTTGTATCTAAAATATCCCAAACTTTCAAAAGTTTCAATAATACTATAAACTTTCAAAAAATCTATAAAAAAAAAAATACTCTTACAGTTAGTTTTAGAGGAAAACCGTTAGTACTTTGTTTCAAAAATATTTTTGAACGTGTTCAAAAATACCCTTGAATTTTAAAAAATTTCATTAATACCTTCAATTTTTTTAAAAAAAATTAAAAAATACCTTTACTAATTACTATGTTTAAAAAATACACAGAAGAAAAGGTTTATGGGTGTTTTTGAAGTTTTCAAAAAAGTTTAAGGGTGTTTTTGTAGTTTTTCAAAAGTCTAAAGGTATTTTTAAAGTTTTTTGTTTTAAAAAAAACGTTTAAGAATATTAATGAAAATATTTAAGTATTTTTAAGTATTTTTTTTTAAAGTTAAACGATATTTTTTAAAAGATATATTTTTAATTATTTTAAAATTTTAAAAATATTTTTAAAATAGAGTATTAATCGTGTTTTTAAACTTTTTAAAGTTTGAGGCTATTTTTTATTATTATTTTTTTTAAGTTTAAGAATATTATTTAATATATATATATATTTTTCTTTTTGTCTGTTTTTTTGGGTTTGTTTGTTTTTGTTTTGTTTTGTTTTTTTTGGAAATGTACTAAGTTATTTAATTAAATGGCCAAAACTTCGAAATTTTCAAGGTTTGAATTTGACATAATCAAGGGATTAACTGCAAAATATATTTAATTAAATAAAAAAAAAGTATTATTTTGCATTGATCAAATGAGAGAGGAAAGATATGAAATATAATTTAAAGAATACAATAAGTCCAACCTAACAATGTTGAATTAGTTTCAAATATTATAGTTTAAATCCCTCTTAGCGTTAAGATAGTGACATAAATACAATAAGTATATGCCATTCTCAAGTCTTAGGAATGAAATGTATTTTTTAATCTAAAATGAACTAGATGACGATGGCATTATAACGATTCAAGCGATGTATTCTTTACTTAGACTCCTCTCCCGACAATTCTCAACGACCCTCCCCTCGAACAAAGTATACAATATGTAGCAACCCAAGCCCACCGCCAGTAGATATGGTCATATTTGGGCTTTTCCTTTCGGACTTTCCCTAGAGGTTTTTAAAACACGTCTACTAGGAGTTCACACACCCTTATAAACAATGCTTCATTCTCCTCCCCAATTGATGTGGGTTCTCACACCATAGAGTCTCCTCTGAAGCCTATGGAGCCCTCGAACAGCCATCGAGGCTTGACTCCTTCTCTGAAACCCTTGAACAAAATACACCATTTGTTCGACACTTGAGTCACTTTTGACTACACTTTCGAGGCTCACTGTAACAGCCCAAGCCCACCGCTAGCATATATTGTCCTCTTTGTGTTTTTCCTTTCGGGTTTTCACTCAAAGTTTTTAAAACGCATTTTCTCGGGAGAGGTTTCCTATCCCTTATAAAGAATGCTTCGTTCTCTTCTCCAACCGATGTGGGATCTCACAATCCACCTCCCTTCGGGGCCCAGCGTCCTCGCTTACACTCGTTTCGCTCTCCAATCAATGTGGGATCTCATACTCACAATTTCTTCGTTCGACATTTGAGGGCTCTATTGACATGACTAAGTTAAAGACATGACTCTGATACGATATTAGTAATCACAACCCTCTACCACTTTAAGTTTTCCCAAAATGTCTCGTACTAATGGAGACGTATTCTTTACTTGGACTCCTCTCCCAACCATCCTCAACAGAAGTTACCGTTAATTTAGTGTTTTTAGCCATTTCGATGATCGAATACAACTACTTATCCAAACCCCACATGAATTATTGACAAGAAACAAAGGTAAAAAGGAAAGAAGAGAAGAAAGAGGCTTACCTTGAGTGCTTTATGGAAGTTGAAGCCAGGAAAGTTGATGGGCAAAGATATAAACCCTAAAGCAACTTCAGAAAACAAACCCTCCATTTCTCCAATGGAAGACTCTAAAGAAGAAGAACCCATGAAAATGTTCCAAATAATTTTGAAGGTCAGCTTCTTTATCTCTGTCAATAGCTCAATTGGGTTCTTCATGCTTGCCCATTCCTCTAACCCACTGATCACTGTGTGTTCAATATGATTGATGTACATCTCCAGCGCGGCGTGGCCGCTGATCGGCGCCATCGTCAACCGCCGAAGACGCTTGTGCTCCGCCTTGAAGACTTGTACCAGTGACTTTCTACCGGTTAGCATATTGATGTTCTTGGGTAAACTAGGTTTGAATTTGTCTTCATCACCTAAGACTTGACGACAAAGTTCAGATGAACAAACAATTATAGTTGCTCTACCAAGTAGGTGTGTTTTGTACATATCACTTTTCCCATATCTGTAAAAGAAAAAGAAAAGAAGTTTGATGAGAGATATCAAAATAGTGTCTCGATTCTTATCGTTCGAGCTCTGATCTTTTGATCGGTAATTAGCTAACATTCATTATTACTTTGATGCTTCGTCTCTTCATTTATGAAAATAGTTTCCAAAGTAGCAATACAAAATACTCTTGAACTTGGGAGTAGTAATTCGATAGAAGGTTTGACAAAAGTTGAGACTTGAAAACGGTGCGTGATAGTGATTTGGAATGAAAATTAGGATCCAAACACCTGTTAGTAACAACGAACTTCTATAATGGTATGAAATTGTCCACTTTGAGTTCATTGCTTTGGTTTTCGTTTCCACAAAAGGGTGTCCCCTAGTTATATACCTATGGTCTTCCTCTTAATTAGCCACTCCAACAATCCTATCCTCGCTCTTTTTAAATAGTCATCTATCTATCTAACACTATCGAGTGCAACAACTCATTTTTCTGCTAATCCAATCGAGTTTTACCACAAATCTTCAATATGACTACACTTTCGAGGTTCAAAACTTATTTGTTCAACACCTGAGAATTCTATTGACGTTTCTGTTAAGGGCATGACTTTAATACCACTTGTTAGTAACAAAAAATCTTCATAATAGTATGATATTGTCTACTTTGAATATAAATTTCATGACTTTGTTTTTTATTTCCTCAAAATGTCTCATAGATAGTGTTTCCTACTTATATACTCATGATCTTTCTCTTAATAAGCGAATATAGGACTCCAACAATACCGTTACACCTGTTTCAGATCTCAATTTTCTGCAACATTCTAACTTCTTGAAACCTTTGTGAATATTAGTGATATCGAAACTCTTGAAACAAAGGACAAAGTTCACGAGGCTATGACAACTAGAATGAATGGAAGAAACATATTATTTGAACATATTAATCATAAACATGAATCAAATGGATGAAGAAGATACCTTGTGTAAAAGTTGGCAATGAAATTTCTTGGGTGACCTGAGATGAAATTCTTGCCGTATGATATGGTAGAACCAAGAAGAGGCCAACCCATATGACCAGGAGGAAGCTTAGGCCATGTTTTCCCAAGCTTGGCCGCATAATACCAACCATTTACTCTCTTCAAAACCCCCAAAACAAACACAAAGGCTGCAACAATCAACACCAACCAGTTCTTCACCTCCATTGCTAACATTTCTTGTTCATAGCTCACCTAGCTTCCTGATCTCTTTAATAATAATTTGGTCGAAGAATCCAAGACTAGAAGAAAATTAAAAAGAAAATTAAGCATTAAAGAGAAAAGGACAGAGATTATTTAAATATTAAAGAAAATAAACACTAAATTGTTTAACCGTTGACACATACAACGGGATTAGAGGCCGCCGGCTGAGAATGAGGTGTACATGGGTTAAATTGTGAGATCCGACCTCGGTTGGGAAGAAGAACCAAACATTTTTTCATAATACACATTTTAAAATTTTGGAGAGGAAACCTGAGGAAAAAGTCCAAAGATGACAATATCTGGTAGTGGTGGGCTTTGACAGTATCAGAGCCAGATACTGGGCGATGTGTCAGCGAGGAGGCTGAGCCCCAAAGAGGTAGACACGAGGCGGTGTACCAGTAAGGGCGTTGAGCCTCAAAGGGGAGTGAATTGGGGGATCCCACATCGATTGGAGAAGAGAATGAATGCCAGCGAGGATACTGGCCCCGAAGAGGGGTGAATTGTGAGATCCAATATCGGTAACATTTTTTTACAAGGGTGTAGAAATCTCTTCGTAGCAGATGTGTTAGAAATCTCTTACTAGCAGATGTGTTTTAAGAACCTTGAGGAAAAGCTCGAAAGAAAAACCCAAGAGCCGGGTTGGAGAATTTTTTTAGACTAGTTGGAGATTTGGGTCCGTTTGAGCAATCGAGTTCTTGAAATTCTAAACTCGTAAAAAGAGAAAGACAATAAACGAAAGAAGTGAACCACAAGATCAAACGTCAACACAAATAGCAATTCAACAACGAGATTAAACACGAACACGAGCAACACGAGCAACACGAGCAACACGAACTATGAGATCGGAAGAAGAAAAGGGAAGAAAGTTGGAAAAAGAAAGGCAAAAACTTTACCTGGTGTGGTGTGGTGTGGTTGAAAGCTATTGATTTTGGGGGCCAAATGAGCGACCAGAGGTGTGGTTGAAACCAGATCGAGTGGAGACTATGAGGTTTTCTCTCAACTTATAAACCAAAACGTGAATGAAAGAGAAGATGCTGAAACTGTTTGTCTTTTCATGTCCCACAAACAAATGCATTTGGTCCCAATAATTCATTTCTCTGTCCTTCACGGTCTCAATAAAAATATCCACTTTATATTTTAAAATATCTTTTAACCTTTTAAAAAATTAAAAAAATACTCTTTAAACGAGTTCAAAAATTAATATTTTATTTCAAAAAATATCCTTAAACTTTCAAAACGGTTTAAAAAATTATCCATGAAATTTTAAGAATTTTAAAAACGCTCTTTTAAGTTTTAAAAGTTTAGCTAATTACCCTCGAACTTTTTTTAAAACTTAAAAAATACTTTTAAATATTTTAAAAATTCAAAAATATTTTTATCCTTAGCATATGGGCAAAGAAGTTAATGAGTTTTGATAAGTAACGTTAATACCTTAAAACTTTAAATGTTTACTATCAGTACCTTTAAAATTAAAGAGCGAGATGATCTACGAGTATAGATGGATGGTTTTTATCTATACATTAATAGTGAAAATTTTAATTTTTTTTATAAAGGTTAAGAATATGGATGCTACTTTTAAACATGATACTCATGATAAGAGTATTTTAGAAATACTTTTGAATATTAAGAGTATTTTACGTGTTTGAAAACGTAATTCAAAAATAAAATTAAAATAATAATAATAAATAAAGTAAAACATGAAATGCAAAACGACCTATACTAACCTAAGTCTAAGAATTTAAAATGTTACTAACCTATGCACGTGCTATGGTCTCTGATTGCAATATCCTCGTCAGCTAACAGGGGTGCCTTGCTTTTACTTGAAATAGATATGGCACACAACTTGAGTTTTTTGAGAAATACTCAGCAAGTGACCCCACTATTGAGTCCAGAAAAATACAAACACATACAAGTCATGCTCTAGGAACCTATCATTAAACCCATCACAGGGGTAGCTTCCAGTCCGGACTAAATTGGATGTGTAGTACTTCCCTACACACGACCCACATGTGCGAGCATGAATCTACAGGCAGTTTGCACCCCCTAGACCCATCATAGTCGAGCTAGCTGTCCGTAGCGACGTCCAAAGGTCAGCAGATCCTTGAGTGTCACACGAGGCATGAACACCATCATCATCGTAGTGGTACGCATCCGTACTCATCATCGTAAAAGGGGAAGTAGCCCGATGTTTATGTACACACAGAATACATGAGGTCCCTATAGTTTCTCATCTTTAAAACATCTTTACGACACAACCCTAAGTTCCATTCTTATATTACTACAAGTAATATACGTGCATTGGTCTTCATCATTAACATTAACTAGGGTTGTGCTCTAAGAAAATTATCCTCAGAATGCAATATGACATTTAAAACATGCATCTCATCTTAATATGAAAATAACGTCATATCAAAGAAGTTCCACAATCTTTCCCCGTCATGTTATCATGCATTATCATCATCATACAACGTCATCATATAACAACATCATAATCATCATGTAACCTCATAAGATATCATCATATAACTCATTCACGTTATCATACAACATACATCATCATCAGATCAGAGAAAGATTTTTTTGTCGATGACTAAATGGAGAAGGAGAATATATTCTCCGTCCCACCTTAATGACTAAATGGAGAAGGAGAACTTTTCGACAATGGCCTTTTCTACACTGCATGTTGACTTTGTGAGATCCCATATCGGTTAGGGAGGAGAACAAAACATTTTTTATAAGAGTGTGGAAACCTTTCCTTAGCAGACACGTTTTAGAAACCTTGAGGGGAAGTTTGAAAGGGAAAGACCAAAGATGATAATATCTGCTAGCGGTGGGCTTGGGCCGTTACAAATGGTATCAAAGCTAGACACCAGACGATGTGCCCGCAGGAGGCTAAGCCTTGAAGAGAGGTAGACACGAGGCAGAGTGCAAGCGAGAATGCTGGCCCTAAATGGGGGTGGATTGAGGGTCCCACATCGAATGGAAAAGGGAACGAGTGCTAGCGAGGATACTGGCCCTAAAGGGGGGGGGGGGGGTGGATTGTGAGATCTCATATCGATTAGAGAGGAGAATGAAGAATTCTTTTTAAGTGTGTGGAAACCTCCCCCTAGCAGACGCATTTTAAAAACCTTGAGGGGAAGCCCGAAAGGAAAAGTCTAGAGAGGACAATATTTGCTAGTGAGGGGAAGCCCGATTGGGAAAGCCTAAAGAGGACAATATCTGCTAGCGGTCAGCTTGAGCTGTTACAAACTTCATAGCAACCTTCCTTACTTTTAATCTTAATGATCGAGCCCATCTAAATAAATGTATAGTGGGGAGTGCTTTGAGAGCTTTGTAGAGTTCCCCACATCTTCTTCTCTTTCCCGGGTTGTCTCGTCGTTCCGATCTCCTTGTTGCACAACTGCTTTATGTCTCTAACCAGAAGAGAACAAATACTGAAACGTTGAAGGGCAATAGAAAAAGAAACAAAAAATATTATCACAAAAGAGAACAAATCAATACATCAAATTTTAACAACACAAGAAGTATATCCTTATGTTGTAATTTAAGTTTCTCACCTTGAAGAATGCTCTACGATAGCACGAGTATCATAGGTGGGATATTTTGAAGAATCAACAAAAACATTTGAAGCTACAAGCTTGAGAGGAGAGGCAAATATTTTGTCATTTATGGCTTATAATGCATTCTCTAGTTATTTTCCAACTACTCAAGGCGTTACTCTGAGATCCCATATCGGTTGGAGATCATAACGAAATATTTTTTATAAGAGTGTAGAAACCTCTCTCTAACCAACATATTTTAAAATCGTGAAGCTGACGACGATAGGCCAAAGCATACAATATGTGCTAGCAAAGCCTTAAAAATGGGGTAGTGACACTTTTTCTCCCTCACTAGCTTTCTGTTCAGAGCTAATCTAGATCCCAAATTAAGGAAGAGGGCAAAAATGACCATTTTGCCCTTGGACAATTCTTTCCAATTTCTCACTACTTTCTTTTGTATTTTTCTTGAGTTTTTGAAATTTTCTAAGTATTTTTTTCTTCTACACTATCTTGAAATCCGGCCGTTAACACCATCAATAAAAGCCAAAATCTCAGACTTAATAGGTAAAAATTAAAAAATTAATTCTCATCAAGGCTTGGGTCTTATACATAATGGGTTCCGTGTACAGTAATGATGCACATGAAACTATGTGTTTGAAGTGTATGAGAGTGATATAAATCTCGAGTATTAAAAAAAAAAAACCACAATCCAAGACAAGGTTTTCCATACAACAACCCTAATAATCATAGGCATATTTATATATATGCATTGGCAATGACGTTTTAAACAATTGACTATGCTTGCAATGAAGTCATCGAATAGTTAATCAGAGTTCGACTTTCAAATTTTAAAATCCTTTGTTACGCAGTTTAAAGTTTATTTTTATGATTTAAATTTTCCTTTCGACTTTTTTATCTTCTACCTACATTTACTTGATTAAGCTTAGAACATTTTTTTTCATAGCATTCATATAGTAACGTTCAAATCATATAAATCGTTACAATTTATTTTACAATCACAAATACAATATAGTTGAATCATATATATATTTTCATTCAACTTTATACACTCTTGCCAAGCCTTTGTCTTTGGGATGAGGAAATGGCAAGCAAGTCAACTCACATTTTGGATTAAGTAGTTCAACCCTGCATTATTACAAGATAATTGTGTAGTAATTAAGAAAATGTTCATGTTTAAATCTATTAATTAATGAAAAGTTAAGAGAAAACTCACTTGTAATTGAGGAGAAAATAATGAAGAAAAATTGAGACTTCGAACTTGGCAAGATCACTTCCGGGGCAATGCCTGCTTCCTGATCCAAATGGGATGAAAACTCCTGGCGTGGCTACATAATTCTTTACAAAACAACACAAATTCGTCACTAAATGTGAGATCCCACATCATTTAGAGAGGGAAACGAAACATTCCTTATAAAAGTGTGAGAACTTCTATGAAATCCCACAATGGTATGATTAAGATACCGCTATGAGTCGAGTTGAGTGATAGGAATAACGAATCTTCACAATAGTATGATATTGTCAACTTTGAGTATGATAGCGTCCCTTATATACTCATAATTTTCTTCTTAATTAGTCAATGTAAGACTCGAGTTCTCGGCATTAGATTGGTTTAAGTTTTTCACGTTATTGAACAAATTTTTGTTAATAAAAATAAAATATTACTCGGTAGAATATCTTTTTATTCATTTTTAAACATTGAATTAAGAATTTGTTATTCAACTACGCTTGAAAATTTTACCTTATTCATAAGGCCTTTCTTTATTCAAATACTAAGTTGATAGTCTAATCTAGATATGGGATTCTTGAATTCAACCCATTGCTAGCCAATATGAGATCTTATAAGGAATGTTTCGTTCCCTTCTCCAACTAATGTGTGATCTCACAATCCACCTCCCCTTGCTTCGCTAGCAGCCTCACGGTTTTAAGAAGTTTTACAAGGAATGTTTTGTTCCCCTCTCCAACCGATCCTATAACTAATGTTTTGTCCTCCTTGTTCCCCTCTCCAACCGATCCTATAACTAATGTTTTGTTTCCCTTGTTCCCCTCTCCAACCAATCCTATAACTAATGTTTTGTTCCCCTCTCCAACCGATCTTATAACTAATGTTTTGTTCCCCTCTCCAATCGATCTTATAACTAATGTTTTGTTCCTCTCAAATCAATGTGGGATCTCCACTCCTTAGAGACTCACTGGCACACACCCTAGTGACGGGCTCTGATAGTTAGCCTCATGATTTTAAAATCTGTTACACAAAGATTTTCACACTCTTATAAAGAATACTTTGTTCCCTTCTCTAACCAATATAAGATTTCACATGACATTAAGTCATCGAGTCTTTTTAGAATATGATTAGGAGAATTTATTAAATTAAGCTAAGTTTAGCACAATGATATCTCACATATCTCACATATTGTCTCAAAAAAGTGATTAATCCAATAACTTTGATTAGAAAAGAAAGGGTTGAGTAACATACATCCCATCTTGAAGGCTTGAACTCTTGTGGGGAAGGAAAATATTTTTCATCAATGAAATGCTCTCCAAACCAAGGTATGACTTTCCATCCCTTTGGTATAATTTTACCTAAATAAAATAAAAAGAATAATAACATAACCCAATATTATTAAAAATAAATTATTATAATTTCTTCTACAAAAATATATTTAATAACTTACCATTAATTTCGACATCCGCTAATGCTTCACGAAAAACCATAAATGTGACTCCGCCGAGACGTAGCGTCTCATCTATAACCTGAAATATGAAAAATAATATAATTGTAAAAAAAAAAATCCTTAATTTTAGTTTTCTAAATCATAAATATTAAAAAAAAGAAACATAAATATGAAATATACCTGATAAAGAAATTTCATCTGTTTAATCTCCGAGAGAGTTATACCCTTTTGAGTCGTGGGTCTTTGTGAAACGATATGTTCTTGTTCTTCCTAAAACAAATAGATTTTATAATACAATGGATCATATAATAAATACTGTAATATATAAATTAAAACTAACTACCGGTTAAATTAATAAAAATATCTTAAAATTTTAAACTTTAAATTTTTTTAATAATATTTTTAATTTAAAAAAAAAAATCTTAAAAAATCGTTAATGATGAAAACTGTTAATACTTTATTTCAAAAATACCATAAAACCTTAGATTTTTTTTTAAACCATTAACAAATATTTGTTTAGTACTATTTTTTTTTATAAAAAAACCTATAAAATTGTAAAAGTATAATTAATACATTTTAATTTTATAAAAAAAAAAAAAAATTCTTAATATATGGATGAAAAATGTCCAACTCATAGATTATCTACACATTTTAATGTTAATTTAGAAAGTTCATCATAAATATATTTTTGAAAATTTTAAAGCAGTTTTAGAAAAATTCAAGGATATTAATGAAACCTTTGAAAAATCAAGGGTAGTTTTGAAACATTTTTTAAACTTAAAAAAATGTTTTTGAAAATATTTTGAAAGTTCGAGGGTAACTTTGAAACAAAGTATTAACGGTTTCCATCCAAAACTAACGACGATGGTATTTTTTTAACTTGTTTTAAAAGTTTACACGTATTTGAAAAAAAAAAATCACTTTAACAAATTTAAGGATATTATTAAAAGTTTAAGGATATTTGTAGACGGTCTGATAAACGAAAAAGTGGCTAACCTTGGCGGTTTGAAAAATATGTGGATGGTTTGTAAGAAACAAAACAGCCCACATTGCTGTAATAGATGAAGTTTCATGACCTGCAAATAAGTTACCAAATATCAAATCTATAATGGTTTCATCATCCAACTCTTCACCATCTTCATCCTTCACTTCTATAAGCAAATCCATCATGTCTTTGGCTTCCCAACTTTTTCCTTGCATGTTCTTCACCAATCTCTTTTGGTTGATGATGGATTGAAGTATGTTGACCAACTCCTTTCTAGCCTATATAACAAAAGAAATCAATACTTCTATGCTATAATTTACACCAACATTTATCAATTCAATTAGCGTTTTTAACCAATCCTTGGTCAATTCTAAAAGTTAACCTGGTGGGTTATGATAAATTTAAGTTAAACGACAAAAATACCTCTAAAATTGAATGTTCCGTTATAATATTACCCTTCCAAAATGAGTAGAAATTTGTTAAAATCTTTGACGAAAATTGGGATTTGAAATAAGTGTGGTGTTGACAACTATAAGAGTCTAACAAATTTCTACACCAGGTAAGTTTTGAACGATATACCAAATTCCGCTCTGCTCACTTTATATATATATATATTTATGTGTGAAATACTATGTCGTAATATTGAAATTTGAATTTCTAGATATTATATTGAACATTATATTATATTTTTAAGAATATTGATTAAGTCATCCTAATAAATTTACTAATATTTTATGAACAAAAATATAATAAATGTTCAATATAAAAGATGGGAAACAATTGTTTTGAGAATTAGATTCCCGAAAAAATAAATGAAGAATTTCACGGAAATGAGAATTGAAATAGGAGGTGAGATCGAAGATAGGGAATGCATCTCTACCCTATGACCTATTTCTACATAGAACTTCGTATTTTGATACTAAGTTAAATTATTATTGTGTAATGGCTCAAACCCACTACAAGATATTGTCATCTTTGACTTTTTTTCTCGGGCTTCCCCTCAAGCTTTTTAAAACACATCTGCTATGAAGAAGTTTCTATTCACTTATAAAGAATGTTTCGTTTTCCTCTCTAATCGATATGAGATGTTGTGTGAACTAAACCCGAGATGAATTCTTGACAAGTAAAGGTAAAAGGCAAAAAGAGAAGAAAGGGACTTACCTTGAGTGCTTTATGGAAGTTGAAGCCAGGAAAGTTGATGGGCAATGATATGAACCCTAAAGCAACTTCAGAAAACAAAACCACCATTTCATCAATGGAATACTCAAAAGAAGAAGAACCCATGAAAATGTTCCAAATTATTTTGAAGGTCAGCTTCTTCATCTCGGACAATAGCTCAATTGGGTTCTTCATGCTTGCCCATTCCTCTAACCCATTGATCACTGTGTGTTCAATATGATTGATGTACATCTTCAGCGCCGCGTGGCCGCTGATCGGCGCCATCGTCAGCCGCCGGAGCCGCTTGTGCTCCGCCTTGAAGACTTGTATCAGTGACTTTCTACCGGATAACCTATTGATGCTTATGGGAAAACTAGGTTTGAAGTTGTGTTCATCACCTAAAACTTGACGACAAAGTTCAGATGTACAAACAATTATAGTTGCTCTACCAAGTATGTGTGTTTTGTACATATCACCTTTCCCATATCTGTAAAAAAAAAAAAAAAAGAATTTCGATGAGAGATATCAAAATAGTGTCTCGATTCTTATCATTCGAGCTCGTAATATTTTGATCGATAACAACTTGATTCTTTGTCAATTAGACGTGATTCATAACAACTTGATGTTTTGTCTCTTCATTTATGGAGATATTTTCTATAATGGCTCTAATCCACCGCTAGCAGTTATTGTCTGCTTTAAGCTGTTGTAACGGCCCTAGTTCACCCCTAGCAAATATTGTCCGCTTTGACCTATTACATTTAGGGGATACTTCCTGTAACGGCCCTAGCCCACCGCTAGCAGATATTGTCCGCTTTAGCCTGTTACGTATCGTCGTCAGCCTCACGGTTTTAAAATGCGTCTACTAGGGAGAGATTTCCACTTACTTCCCCTCTCCAACCGATGCGGTATATTTCCACTTCCTTACCCTCTCCAGCCGATGTGGGGTATTTCCACTTCTTTTCTCCATTCCAATCGATATGGGATCTCACAATCCACCTCCCTTGAGAGTCCAACGTCCTTGCTAGCACACCGCCTGATGTCGGGCTTTTATACCATTTGTAACAGCTCTAGCCTACCGCTAGCAGATATTGTCCACTCTAGTCCGTTACAAATCATCGTCAGCCTCACAATTTTAAAACGCATCTATGAGGGAAAGTTTTCTACACCCTTGTAAGAAATGCTTCATTCCCCTCTCAAACCAAAGTGGGATCTCACAATTTCCAAAATAGCTATTACATGTTAATAAAGACTAAATTACAAAAAATAATCTTGAACTTTACATTAATAATCTATTATAGGGTTTGACAAAAAATGAGACATGGAAACGGTGTGCGACAATGACTTGAAATGAAAATTAGGATCTAAATACGGCCACACCTGTTTTAGGTCTCAATTTCGTAAAACATTTTAATAGTTTTTACTTTTTCAATTTTTATGAAAGAATAAAAGTATTTTTAAAATAAAACGCTCAAGAAATATATAATCGAACATATTAAACATAAGCTTTGAATCGAATGGATGAAGAAGAGAGACCTTAAGAAAATGTTGCTAATGAAATTTCTTGGCTGACCACAGCTGAAACTCTTGAGGAACGATATGGTAGAACCAAGAAGAGGCCAACCCATATGACCAGGAGGAAGCTTAGGCCATGTTTTCCCAAGCTTGGCTGCATAATACCAACCATTTACTCTCTTCAAAATCCCCAAAACAACAACAATGGCTGCAACAACCAACGCCAACCAGTTCTTCACCTCCATTGTTAACATTTCTTCTTCATAGCTCACCTAGCTTCCTCATCCCTTTAATAATTTGGTTGAACAATCCAAGACTTTGGAGAAAATTAAAAAAGAAAAAAATTAAAGAGAGAAAAAAAGGAAACTTGTGTAATAAATTATGGTGAGCTCGTGGAGCATAATTTAGATTATAAAATAGGAAACTGAATCCATTATCTTCCCTAAGTTGACCTTAATAAATTGTTTTTCAGGTGTTAACAGATCAATGGCTTATAAAAGACTGTTAAGTTTTTTATTTAGTAGACTTCAATTAAAATATTACATAAAATAAATCCTAAATCTTATGACTTTGACATATTCTAATGGTTCGTTTTGAGTCTCGATCCAAACACACCAAAATGAATAACTGAAGTAGAAAAACAACTTAAGGGGAGAATTTTTTTTTTGTACGGAAGAATCTTAAGAACTATGTTTTTTCAATTATTTTTTTGTTGTTGTGAATAAAACATATATTTGTAACAACCCAATCCACCGCTAGCAGATATTGCCCGCTTTGACCCATTACGTATCGCCGTTAGTTTCACGCTTTTAAAACACGTCTACTAGGGAGAGGTTTCCACACCCTTTAAGGAATGTTTCGTTCCCCTCTCCCATCATTGTGAGATCTCACAATCCCTAGGTTTCCACACCCTTTAAGGAATGTTTCGTTCCCCTCTCCAATCATTGTGAGATCTCACAATTCACCCCCTTGGAGATCCAACGTTCTCGCTGGCATATTGCCCGATATTTGGCTCTGATACCATTTGTAACAGCTCAAACTCACCGCTAGTAGATATTGTCCACTATGGCACGTTATATTCATAATGGAGAAAACACTAACAATTTTTCTACAATCGCTCCACAAGTTAATAATTTTTTTTTACTAAGTTAAGCTTATTTATTCACAATCTCTCCTGTAAGCTTAACTTTGCTTCGGATTTTTCACTCCGACCAACTCCCGCATATCTGCAAATTTAAGCCTTGTTAGGGCCTTGGTGAGAATATCCGCATGTTGCTCTCCAGTGCATACGAACTCCACAATAATCTTTTGTTTCTCAACTCACTCACGAATGATGAAGTGGAAATGAGTGTCTGCGTTAACTGCATCTGTGAAATATCGGATTCTTCATCAACGCAATCACATATTTGTTGTCGATGTAAATTTCAGAGAGAGAGAGAGCAAAAATTCTTTGGTCCACCATCTATTCTCTCGCTTGAGCTATTTGGAGAACGTCACAACTTTCAGTGTCATTGGTGATTATATGTATGTACTTATTGGTGTTAGTGTCTTTGCACTTTCAAGGTCTACCACATCTCCCTCGTCTTTTAGAGCTGCGAACTTTGCAATAATTTGTGTGTTGTCGCCGACACTACACCAATCCTACTTCTTCTTTTCTTCGAATACAACATCTATGCTAACATGATTTTTTCATGTTGAGGATCATACAACCTGGGCGACATGATCTCCTCTTCTATGCCAAAGTACACCATTTTTTTTTTTTTTTTTTTTGTAGTTTTTCCATCAAGCTTCGTACTATATGGCTTTGTAGTCTTAGCATTTGCTGTAAATCTGAAGACTCTCAGATGTTCGAAGTACGGTTTCATACCAAACCATGCTTTGATAGGGGTACGAGTGCCCAATGTCTTTGTCGAAAAGTAGTTTAAAAGATAGATCGCATGTCGTATTGTTTTGTCCCAAAAAATCGTAGGGACTTGCATGCTTTTGAATAAGCTTCTTGCAGTATTCATTATGGTATGATTTCTTCGCTCGGCCATTCTGCTTTGTTGTGGGTGTACAACACTATGAGTTGATGCTCTAATGCCTTCCTTTTTGCAAAACTTTGAGAAGTTCTTGGATAAGAACTCGTACCTTGGTCGGTACACAAGATTTTTAGCTTGTGATCAAACCGGTTTTCAAAATTTTTTTTAAAATTCTTGAACCCAAATAATGCCACTTTTTTCTCTGAGCATGTACACCTACATCCAAGGACTATAATCGTCAGCAAATAAGAGAAAATACTTTTACGAGCAATTAACAATGTAGTGATCGGGCCACATAAATTTGCATGCACCTGTTGCAATGGTCGCCCATCACGGAAACTAGTTTGAGCCGGAAAAAACAATCTTGTTTACTTGGAGACTTGACAACTTTCACATAATCAGTTCGGGTGTATGATTTTGTGTAGTCTCATAGCCATCTTCCAATCATTCATGATTGGCCAAAATCATTGATGCAACTAATATCCAAATGCCATATTTTCCCCTATATACCCTCTCCAAAGTGAAAGAAGCTCTTGGAAAGATCAAAGAAAGAACTTGTTCTTGCTCGGTAAAGAATTCTTCCAATAATTACGAAAAGAGCGCTTACAATACTTTTGTGTTTACAAATCAGAGTTTTAATACAAAAAAAAGGCAAAATATATATTGGATTGGATACATTTTTATTTATTTATTATTTTTTTATAGGATCCTTTGATATAATGAGAAAGATTTTTCTCTCCCATCATTTCTAAGGCCCTCGATAAAATTCGACAAGTCTAAAGTTAAAAAGAGAAAAAATTATAAAGCTTACGTACCTGTCGGGCTTGGTGTTATAGAAGGTTTCTATGTGAGACTATTGGACTAGCAATGTGCTCCAAAGAAGAGAAATATCTAGAATAGTGATAGACTGATAGATGACTTTTTAAGGGGAGATTCAATGATGTACTTTGTTCAAAAAGAGAATTACTGGAATCCCTCATTAGCTAATTAAGGAAAAGATTCAAGGTATATAAGTATGAGATACTATCTCTATTGATATGAAACTTTTTAGGAAAACTAAAAGCAAAATCCTGAAAGCTTATGTTCAAAGTGAACAATATCATACTAATGTGAGGGTCTTTGTTCTTAACATTCACACCCATATCAAATACAGCCAGTCAACAACAAGTTCAAAATATGAACACGAACACGAACTACGAGAAGAAAAGACAAGAAAGTTGGAAAAAGAACCATACAAGTTGGGAAACATTGATTACAAAATTTATAGTCTTTATTACAGTTTGACTTGGGTTGTTACTCTTACGCCCTTTATATTGATTTTCAAGAACTGATTCTAGAGATCATCCACATCCTTGTCCACCTTTTCACATTTTTTAATCCGCTGCTGAGAATGAAACTAGTCAACAACAAAAAGGAATATCGAGGACTTTTGAATTAAAAAATAAACATATGGTTGAGCGTGTGAAAGATATTTAGCCTTGAATTACGGTTTACTATATGTATCATATTTGCCTTTTTATCTTGTATCCATTTATTATTCTTTCTTTTTAGTGTTCTTTCCCTATCCTTTGTAATTTACCATAGTTCTCTGTTTTGTAAATGATTATAAATAGAGAACTTTGACCACCATTTAGTTGGGGCGGTTTATTCAAATGGTATTAGAGCTCTTCAGTTTAACACACAATATGTACTTCTCATCTCAAAGTTGCTGACATCTTCACAAAAAGTGTTTTTCGACATCTCTTTGAATTTTTCAGATCCAAGCTTCACGTTCGTTCAAATCCGACACTCAGCTTGCAGGGGATGTTAAGGATATTGTGAATTATGGTTTACCATGTATATCATATTTGACTGTTTATTATAGACAAATATATTGTATCAATTTATTATTCTTCCATTTTAGTGTTCTTTCATATATTTGTAATTTACCATAATTATCTATTATGTAAATGATTATAAATAGAGAACTTTCACCACCATTTAGGTGTGGTGGTATCAGCAAATATTCTCAGGGCGGGATAGGGACGGAGATTATAATCCCTATCCTCGATCTCGTTTAGCCAACATCAAAAATTTTCTTCTCACTCTCTCTTCCATTTCTCTTTTAAACGAAAATTTTATACCTTATTCGGGATGATTTCTTGCAGGTTAAATGAATATCTCTATTAACAAGGAGCTTACCTTACCGATACTTCTCGTGGGAAAGAATTCTACGGCTAATACCTTTGCTTTTGATCCCTTGCCTTATCAATACAATTTTCTATTGCCCCTTGGTGTTGAATCTCTCATCCTAGTGGTATTAAATTAAAGAACCTCGTTTTCTTGAGAGAAAAGCTAATCAATAATATTTTATTGGCAACCAAGAAATAAATCTTCTATGATGGAGATGAGTTGTAATATATTTTGTTTATTCAAGAACAGTTAAGGGGTCGTTTTCTTCCTATAAAGAAAAAAGAGTGTCAACGATGATGTTGGTAAAGAGGTAGCTGCGATGGCTATTTGTTATGCTTTGAATGAAGAAAGTTCAATAAATAATTTTAAATTCTTTAGTTTCAATGTGAAGAAATAATTTTTAATTGCTTACTTTGTTTGGAATGAAAAAGATTTGAAATGATTGTGATTAAGATTTCTATGCCTTTGTTTATTTCATGTCATTTTCCTAAGTTTTATCCATTTTGTCCATTTATTCAAAATTTTATTTTTTATAAGAGCAAAATATTTCATACGATCAAGTAACCTCTGTAATGGTGTAATGATATGATATTATTCACTTTAAGTATAAGTTCTCGTGACTTTACTTTTGGTTTTTTCAAAAGATCTCATACCAATTGAAATAATATTCCTTAGTATATCCATGATATTCCTCTTCATTAGTTAACATGGGACTCCAACAATTCTGAATAACTTGAGCTTTTTTTTTTGTTGAGAAAAGGGGAGAGAAGTCGAGAAAAATTGATTCACTTGAAGACTTCTCGACTTCTGATCGTGGAAAAGGGATCCAAGAAGCAAATAATGCAGATGATGGTGAGGTTGATAGTATAAAGTTCTCCACCACTTTCCATTTTCCAATTCGATTAGATCCATTCGTTCGTCGAGCTATTTACTCGATTGCAGACATTTATGGAACACCTTTAACAGAAGGACAAAATAGTCAATTTTGAAAGAACTTATTGTTAACATCTTTCTGATATGAATCTATCTGATTCAGAGGGGAAGAACTTGCATCAATATTTCAATTTCAATTCAAACATGGATTTGATTCACACTCCATGTTTTAAGAAATATTTACCATACGAAAAGAGAAAAAAGTAGGTGAAAATGTCTAGGTTGAAAATATTTTTAAGACTCTAAACGAAAGAATCTCTTCCAAATAAGATGAAAGTCGATATGTTCTACAAGAGAATTCATGAAGTTGATGCACATTGTAAAGAGAGTAAACAACTTCTAAATCTAGAATATGAAAACAATAAACATCCCGACATGTCTTAGGATGTCCAAACAACATAAAATTTTCATAGACCACATCTAGAAAAATAAAACATCGATAATATTACGTACAATTCAAGAGTCGAGTTTTGTACGAAAATAATTTCTTTCATGATAATAGTAATAACAAAGTATTATTTATTAAATTTTGATGAGTACATAAGTACACATATACACACAAACATATACCATATTTTAAAAGCTTAATATAATCATAAAGTTCATTTGTTGGGATAAAGAAGATTGAGAAGCACTTATAGTAGTTGTCATGCAGCTTTCAGCACTCTTGCCAAGCATTTGTCTTTGGGATAAGGAATTGGTAGATAAGTCAATGGGCATTGTGGATTATATCGCTCGATCCTACATTCACGAAACACGTATATATTAACGATATATTGTGAAAAAATTAGGGTGTGTTCGATAATGTTCCTATTTTATGAACATTGTACTCAAGAATCATTTGGTTACTATTCATATTTCTTGTTTTTCATTTTTTTCAAAATGCTTGTTTTTATTAAAAATGGAACGAGGAATATAAAAACGTCACCGAACAAGTCCTTAAAAGCTTATATTTAGTTGTGATAAGAGTTTATAGAAAAAAGTTGGAGCAAACTCACTTGTAATTGAGGAGAAAATAGTGAAGGAAAATTGAGATCTCGAGCTTGGCTAGATCACGTCCAGGGCACATCCTGACTCCTAATCCGAACGGGGTAAACGCACCTGGGTTGCCTATAAAATTCTGTTCAACATAAATAATCAAATGGTAAGAAATAACATTAATGTAATCACTCAGCTAACATAACCCATGAGAAAAATACATTTTTGGTTTATGAGTTTTGAGTCTAGTTTCCATCTAATTTATACGTCTCGAAAGGTTACATTTTTATTACATTTTTATCATTCAGATTTGAGTTTAGTTTCAATTTTCGTCGTTGAATTTCAAAACATTACATCTTTACTATAGAATTATGAGTTTAGCTTTCATTTGGTTCATAAAATTCGAGATCTTACACTTTTATTCATGAATTTTCAGCTATGCTCACTTTAACAATCCACGTTATAACTAGTTTAAATTAATTAATTGAAAGTCAAAGACGTGACATTAAAAATGAGCATTATTTACCGATGAGAAAGTGTAAGATCTCGAACGAACCAAAAAGAAAAATTAAAGAGTAAAAATGCAACATTTTGAAATCTAAGTACCAAATGAAAACTAAAGTAGATAAAACCGCTAACATTTTGAAATTGAAGGACCAAATAGAAATTGTATTAAAAAATTAGTATGAGATTCCACATCAGTTGAAGAGGGGAACGAAACATTTCTTATAGGAGTGCGGAAACCTCTCTTTAACAGATCCGTTTTAAAAACTGTGAGGCTGACACTGATACATAACGAGCCAAAGAGAACAATATCTACCGATGATGGACTTAATATGTTATACTTAAGAACAAAAATGATATTCTTTCTCCTTTAGTTTAGTTTAGGCCTATATTTATTGCATGTAGACCATGATTTTAAGTAACTAAAATAATAATAAAAGATAGAAAATATGGAAAACGATTGCATACATCCCATCTTGATGGATTGAAGTCTTGTGGGGAAGGATGTAGCTCTTCATCCATGTAAAGCTCTCGAAGCCAAAGTATGACTTTCCATCCTTTTGGTATAAGTTTACCTAAAACATTATTAAGATAATCAAAATAAGGATCATAATTCAATATAAAGAGAGCTTTCTCCGTTCATGACTAACCATTGATATTAACATCAGTTGTTGCTTCCCGAAAAGTAGCAAATGTAATACTACTAAGACGAAGCGTCTCATCTATTACCTGGATATTGTAATATCTTAGATATGCAGTTTATTTAAACATCGTAGCCAAAATTAAAGATAAAAATATATACCTGAGAAAGAAATTTCATTTGTTTAAATTCTGCGAGATTTATACCCTTTTGTGTTGAAAGTCTTCGACTAAGGATATCTTCTTGTTCTTCCTAAAACAAATTAATCATAAAAATTACCATCAAAACCATAAAATCTTGGATGAATGAAAATGATATTAGAAAGAACTATATATGACAATATTGTTGTAATATCTTAAATTTAATTTCGCTTTTAGAAGGGATTAAGATTTATGCGAACATAAATCCTATTCATGAACCAATTCTAGCCTTTCTTATTTGTTTCTTGTTCTAAAACATGAACTCATTGTCTATGTATTTTATGGAAATAATCTAGATATTTTAGATATGTAGTTATTAGAAAAAGATTGTAGGTGACATATCCATATCTAAGAATTTTATGAATAAATATTTAGATATTTTAGGAATAAATTGTATAACATCTACTATAAATACCCTCCCGTCAGTAAGATCTTCATCCAAAAAATCTCAAGCAATTTCAAGCACAACAGAGTAAGGTAGTTTCTACATATTGTCTTGTAATCTCTTCTTAATTGATCTTAATAAAAACGGTAAGTATTCCTTGTCTTCAAAAGTCAGGTCAACATGAGTTGTTTAGGAGGTTATCCAATATAAAATTGTTTGTTCCAGATCAAACATGTTTAACTAAATTTTTATGATTTAGGTACGGAAAAATGGTGCTTCTTGTTAGTAAAAGTAGTAACTATCAATTGTTTTTAGTTATTTATTAATTATTATATTCTTAAAATCACTCTCATTTAGATATGATTTTAGTTTATTCATATATCCTTCTTTTACTCGAAGATCACATTAGTACCATCGTTAACCCAATAACTTTGGATAAACAAGTAGATTTTCTAACCTTAGACTACACAACTCTAACCTACGAGCTAAATATTATGGTGTAAAACCACAAACGCATTCGAGACAAAATTAATACGCAATAACTTAGAAAAATAAAGACATCATAAGATTGAGACAAATGAATGCGATTAACAAGTTAGAAAATTAAAGAACTCTAACCTTGGCCCTTTGAAATATATGTGGATGATCTGTAAGAAACAAAATTGCCCACATTGTAGTGAAAGCTGAAGTCTCCTGGCCTGCAAATAACTTACCAAAAATCAAATCTGCAATGGTCTCATTGTCCATCCCTTCACCATCTTCATCCTCCACTTCTATCATCAAATCCATCATATCTTGTGCTTCCCAACTTTCTCCTTTGCTTTTCTTCATCAACCTCTTCTTATTGACAATAGATAGAAGTATTTCGTGCAATCGTTTTCGAGCCTGTATTTAGACATTTCTTTTGGTTAATCGATCGTATGTGGGATTGATGTAAAATTTATATGTGAGATCTCACATTGGTTGAACTAGGAAACAAACCATTCCTTATAAAGGTGTGGAAATCTCTCCCAACAGATGCATTTTAAAACCGTGAGGCTGACATTGATACGTAATGGGCCAAAGCAAACAATATTTACTCGCGGTGGGCTTAGACTCTTACAAATGGTATCAGAGCCCGACATCGGACGGTGTGTTAGTGAGGACGCTGGGCTCCAAGGGGGTGGATTGTGAGATCTCACATCAATTGGAGAGGGGAACAAAACATTCCTTATAAGGGTATGGAAACCTCTCTCCAGCATGCACATTTTAAAATCATGAGGCTGACGACGATACGTAATGGGCCAAAGCGGACAATATCTACTAGCGGTGGGCTTGGGCTGTTACAAATGATATTAGAGCCAGACACTAACTGGTGTGCCAGTGAGGACGCTGGCCCCAAGGGGAATGAATTGTGAGATCCCACATCCGTTGGAGGGGGAACAAAATATTCGTTATAAGGGTGTGAAAATCTCTTCCTAGCAGACATGTTTTAAAACCGTGAGGCTGACGACGACGATACGTAATGGGTCAAAACAGAAAATATCTATTAACCGTGGGCTTGAGTTTTTACATTATATGTTGTATGATAAAAGATTTCTTAAAAAATACTGAAATTTTTTCAAAAGTTGCCATTCATAAATGGATCACCTAAATATCATAGGTTAGAAAGTATTTTTTGAGTTAAGACATATACGATTGAGATTGGAATCTATAACATTTTAGTAGATAGTATAATATTTTAGCGGATTGAATCGTGCTCTAATGGTTAAACAACAACCCTTGTAGTCTAATTTACATATTTAGAAGGAAGAAAAAGTGGTTACCTTGAGAGATTTATGGAAGTAGAAGCCAGGAAAGTTGATGGGAAAAGAGAAGAACCCAAGTGAAATATCATTATACAAAGCCTCCATTTCTTTTGTGGAATAGTCTATGGAAGTTGAACCCATAAAAATGTTCCAAATAATTTTGAAGGTAAGCTCCTTTATCTCTGTCAACAGCTTCAATGGCTTCTCCACACTTGACCATTCCTCCAACCCACTGATCACTGTGTGTTCAATATGCTCGATATACATCTCGAGCGCAGCGTGGCCGCTGATCGGCGCCGTTGTCACCCGTCGGAGCTTCCGGTGCTCTGCCTTGGAGACTCGGTGCAGCGACTTTCTACCAAATAACGTTTTCATGCTGGAGGGATAACCAGGAACAAATTTGGTTTCATCGGTTAGTACTTGGCGACAGATTTCAGGTTTGCAGACAAGTATGCTTGCTCTCCCAAAAATGTGTGTCTTGTACATGTCAACTTTGCCATACCTACCTCAATAAAGGTAAAAAAATGGTCAACTCTCTCGAACACCTCATTCACTTGTAACTATAAAATACAGACCTGGTAGAATTGGTTTTGCTCCTAAAACACTTACGTGTACGGTTATTCTCGTAGATTAAAATTAAAAAATTCTTACTCTTTAAGATTTTTTAAAAATATGTCAACTATTCTCTAGAAAAAAACTTAAAAAAATCTCACTATTTGAAGTCAACTCTCTCCAACAATTCATTCACTTATAACTACAAAATACAGACTTGTTAGGATTGGTTTCACTCCTAAAACACTTATGTGTACGGTTATTCTCCTAAGTTAAAATTAAAAATTCGTGTTCGCTTGATTTTTTTTAAAATATGTTACTTCAACTATTCTAAAAAAATTTTTAAAAAAAAATCTTACACTTTTAAAGTTAACTCTCTCGAACACCTCATTCACTTATAACTACAAAATACATACCTGATTTGATTAATTTCACTCCTATCACACTTACGTGTACCGATTCTAAAAATATGTTTCTTTGACTCCTCCTCTTGTAAGAAAAAAATCTGAGCTAACATAATATTTAAAGTCAACTCTCTTGAAAACATCATTCGTATATAACTACAAAACGAAGATCCTGTTCAGATTGGTTTCATTCCTATCACAAGTATATAAAATATGTTACTTTCGTAATGTTTGAAGTCAACTCTGACACATGAAAACTACTTTTTCTCAAGTATTTAGAAAGTCATTTCAAATCAGCGATTAGAAAATTAGAACCATTTTGATATAATGACGGAGAATTTTATTGAATTATGATCAAATAAACATGAAGGGAAAAGATTAAAACAAAGAAAAAAATAGTTTTCAAATCAATTTGAAAGAAAGAAAGACCTGGTGGTAAAGGCACGGATAAAGCTTTCGGGTGGACCAACGGTGAAAGATTTGAGGAAGGATAAAGTAGAGCCGAGAAGTGGCCAAGAGAGATCACCGGGAGGAAGCTCACCCCATTTCTTCCCCAACTTCAATGCATAATACAAACCATTCAATCTCTTCAAAACCTCAAAAACTAAAACAAAGCCCAAAGGGAGAATCAAGAAAACCCCATTTATGAACTCCATTGATTTCTGAAGCTAACACCTTTGCTTTGGATCCCTTTCCTTATGAACACAATTTTGTATTGCCCCTTGGTGTTGAATCTCTCATCCTAGTTGCATTAAATTAAAGCTCCTCGTTTTCCTTAGAGAAAGCCTAATCAATAATATATTTTTTTTGGCAACCAAGAAATAAGACTTCTTGGATAGTGATATGTGTTGAATTGTGAGTTGTAATAGAATTTCTTTAAAAACAGATAAGGGGTCGTTTTCTTCCTATTCTCTATCTTTCAGCAACATATTTATTGAATAAAAAGACGTAGGCCAATGAGGATGTTGGTAAATGTTTGTTTATTTATTTTTTTGGAGCGTATGTTAGAACAGAACCTATCTCGAACGTAGAGCACCGACTCTAGCCAACAATACAATTACCATACTTACTAACTTTGATCATTGTCGTCTATAGATATTGGAGAAGTTATAGAAGATCTCCTTTAAGATCAAACAATTCTATCTTAGAGTTGTATTTTATAATGGGAGCACTGACGTCAAGGAGAATATCGAGACACCATCCGTTTGAAGAGTGAGATCTAGAAAACTTCTTGCAAAGGAGATAAGAAAAGGATGGGAAACTTTGAGCCACTTTCCCTCGCATCTCGATTATGATTTAAAAAAGAGTGAATCTAAAAGAAACGATAAAAGTCCCAGCAAAAATAGCTTAATTGAATTAAGATTTGCAACTCGATTTCATTATATATTTTGATAACGTTAATCTTGCAACACCAAATACAGTTATCTGATTCTCAAGCATCCTATTCCCTTCTCTTGCAACATCAAACGCAGTTGTCTTATTTTCAAGAATAGACATCCAACTAATCTCAACATCCATGGCTTGCTCCCACTTGGTTGTATTAGGACATCATCGAGGGACTCTAGTTCCCCTTTATCAACAGATAGTGTGATGGAGGTGAATTCTTATATGGTATTCTAATAGTTTTGGATGATCTTCTCAACACCTGCTGAGGTGTCACTTGCTCCACCTTTAGTCTCTCAAAAATAGTCTCAGTAGTTTTTTTAGTATCTTCTACAACATTTCTACCACTTAACCTCAACTTCCACTTGCTTCGTTGTCTTGAAATTTTTCTTCTTTTTGTTCTTGTCACAATGTCTCAGGACTTTTATGTTCTTGTCATCCAAAAACATGTACTCAAACATGTCAGAATCATAGCCTATGAAGTAGCACTTCAGAGCCTCAACATCAAGCTTGTCACTCTTTTCAGGATCAACATAAACATATGCAGTTCAACCAAAAGTTTTGGAGTGAGAATACTTGAGTTCTTTTCCTGTCCATACTTCTTCTAACAACTTGAACTCCAAGGGTACTGACGACCCTCTATTGATCAAGTAGACTGTTGTATTTGCAGTATCGGCCTAGAATGTCCTTGGCAATCACGAATGAAGCATCATACTCCTTGCCCGTTCATTCAATGTTTGTTCATCATTTTAACAACACTATTTTGTCTTGCTTTATCCGAAACTATCCTCATTAGTCTAATTCCCTCAGCTGAACAAAATGCTTTGAATTCTGACTTGTCATACTCTCCTCCATTGTCAGACCTCAGACATTTAATTTTCAAGTCGGTTTGATTTTCAACTTCAGCTTTCCACTTGAAGGTGTCAAATACATGTCACTTGTGTTTCAAGAGATAAATTCACACTTTCCTAATGAAATCATCGATAAGGTGACATAGAGCTTGATCTGCCAAGTGATGGAACTAGAGATGGTCCCCAAACGTCTGTATGGACCATTTCTAACTGCACTTTCTTCAATTCTCAGGCGGCCTTTGTGAAACTAACATATCAACAAATTTCAAACCTTCTAAAACTCCTTTCGCAGCCAACATCTTCATTCCTTTGAAGTTCATATGTCCACGTTTATTGTGCCATAAACTTGACTTTGAAGCACTATCAGCAACAACAACCATGTTCATATACCTTGAGGTAGGGTATAAGGTTCCAAATTTTGTGGCATGTGTTACCACCATAGCACCCTTCACAATCTTCCACGAACTCTTCCTAAACTCTATTGTATAACATGTGCTATCCAACTGACCAATAGAGATGAGGTTCTTCTTGAGACCATGAATATATGTGACATCCTTTATTGCCTAATGATTTTCAGCAGGAGTTTTTATGCCAGGATCTCCCTTTCATTTAATCTCCAAAACTTTGTTGTCGGATTTGAAATTCAAAAACAGCTCTTTATTTGGAGATAAATGAAAAGATTCTCCAAAATCCAAGATTCAATTGAACTATCCATACTGAGAATTGGAACATCCCTAATGTCCTCCGCTGAATTTATAGAATCGTTATCATCCTCCGATTTGTGATTCTGTTTCCTCTTTGGTCTTGTACCATCGGTCCAAAAGTGACTTTTTTCTCTACAATTTCAACACGCTACGTTTGGTCTGTTTCGAATATTTTTTCGGTTTTTTGATTTTGATCGGCCTTTGTTTGGGCAATCTGATTTACTTCTTTCCCTTCGATCAACATTGAGAGCATTGCGTGATGAATCCCTAATTTTTCATTTGTGAATACTTTCGCTGAGAACTATATCTCTGATTTCATCGAACTTCGGTTTTTCATATTCTCGAAAACTGCTAATTGCAACAATAACAGTATTCCACGACTCAGGTAAAGATGACATCAAAATCTATGCTTTAATTTTATCTTCGAATTAATGCTCACCGAACTTAGTTAACTTACGATCATATTGAATTCATTTATATGATCCGCAACAGATTAACTTCAGACATTAGAAGATTGAACAATCTTCTAATCAAATACACCATGTTTATAGCCGACGATTTTTCATACATATTCGACAGGGCCTTCAACATATCTGACGTTGTCTTCTCCTTGATGATGTTGAAAGCCACATTTTTCGATAGCATCAACCGGATTAACCCTAGCGCCTGTCGATCCTTGAGCTTCCACTACTCTATGGTCATAGTATTCAGCTTCACCCCTGACAAGGGTTCGTGAAGATCATTTTGATACAGATAATCTTCAATTTACATATTCCAGAAACTGAAATCAGATCCATCAAACTTCTCAATTCCAATCTTTGAGATTTTCATCTTCACAAATCGTTGTGAATCTCGCCTAGCTCTAATACCAGTTGTTAGGATTGCACAACAACACACACACTCGATCTAGATGAACACAAAGAATAGGAGATAAAATGCAAGGAAGAATATTGGCTAAATGTTTATATTGATAATTTCAAGTGTGTACAGTGAGAAAGAGTACAAAGAGTACTGAGAATGCATAAAATATATTTTCAAAACACTAACTAAAGTTACATATTTATAAATATGGTTTAGTTTAGTATCTATAGCTTTACTAAGGGTACATATATGGTTCAGTTTACTATATATATATAGTTTTACTAGATATAATCAATATAATTATCTACCATATATAGTTTTACTAGATATAATCAATATAATTATCTACCATATATAGCTTTACTAGTTTTTTACTCTACATATTGTTTATAGTTTACCACCATATATAACTTTATTCTTATAATAATTGAATAAGCTATAAATATGAAGCAGACTCCATAATCTATCAATAACAATAATATAATATTAATTATTAAATTTTGATGAGTACATAAGTATACATATACATACAAACATATACCATATTTTAAAAGCATAATATAATCATAAAGTTCATTGGTTGGGCCAAAGAAGATTGAGAAGCACTTGTACTCATTGTCATGCACCTTTCAGCACTCTTGCAAGGCATTTGTCTTTGGGATGAGGAAGTGGTAGATAAGTCAATTGGCATTGTGGATTATATCGCTCGATCCTACATTCACCAAAAAAACAATTCATTGTGAAAAATTTAGGGTATGTTTAATAATTTCTTATTTCTTGAATCATGAACTCGAGAATCATTTAGTCACTATTCACAGTTCTTGTTATTCATTTTTTTCAAAACGTTTTTTCTACATTAAAAATGGAACCAGCAACATAAAAACGTCACCGACCAGATCCTTAAAAGCTAATCATTTAGTTACTATTCATAGTTTTTGTTATTCATTTTTTTTCAAAACGTTTTTTCTACATTAAAAATGGAACTAGGAACATAAAACGTCACCAACCAGATCCTTAAAAGCTTTTATTTAATAGTGTTAGACGTTTATAGAAGAAAAGTTGGAGAAATCTCACTTGTAATTGAGGAGAAAATGGTGAAGGAAAATTGAGATCTCAAGCTTGGCAAGATCACGTCCAGGGCACAACCTGACTCCTAATCCAAACGGGGTAAAAGCACCTGGGTTGCCTATAAAATTCTGTTCAACATAAATAATCAAATGGTAAGAAATAACATTAATGGTTATAAACAATCACTCAACTCATATAACAACATGCGAGAAAAATATATTTATGGTCTATGAATTTTGAGTATAGTTTCCATTTAGTTTATACATTTCAAAATGTTACATTTTTATCATTCAATTTTGAGTTTAATTTCAATTTTCATTATTGAATTTTAAAACCTTACATATTTCCTTAGAATTCTGAGTTCAATTTTCATTTGGTTCATAAAATTCGAGATCTTACCTTTTTATATATAAATTTTTATTGATGTACACTTTTAGTCTTCGGTACTATAGTTAAAATTAACTTAACCTTCTACTACATCATAACTATTCTAAATTAATTAATTGAAAGACCTGACACTAAAAGTGAGCATTAGTTATCCCCTATAAAAGTGTAAATAAAAAATTTATAAAAAAAAAACTAAATTTAAAACAAAGGGTAAAAATGCAATATTTTGAAATCTAAGTATCATGTTTAGGATTATTAAGAGTAGAGTCACACATTAGTTAATTAAGAAGATCATGGGTTTATAAGTAAGGAACACGGTCTCCATTGGTATGAAATTTTTTGGAGAATCCAAAAGCAAGACCATGAGAGTTAAAGCTCAAAATGGACAATATCATACTATTGTGGAGGGTCATAGTACCTAACATGGTATCAGAGTCATGCCCTTAACTTAGTCATATCAATAGAATCCTCTAGTGTCAAATAAAAAAGTTGTGAGTCTCAAAAGTGTAGTCAAAGGTGACTCACATGTCGAACAAATGAAATACTTTATTCGAGGGGAGGACTGTTGAGAGTATTAGTCTCACACGGGCTAATTAAGATGGAGATCATGAGTTTATGAGTAAGGAACACAATCTCCACTGATATGAGACCTCTTGGAGAAACTAAGAGCAAAGTCGTGAAAGTTTATACTCAAAGTGGACAATGTCATATTATTTTGGAAGTTCGTGATTTCTAACCTATCAAATGAAAACTAAAATTGAAGAACCAAAACTTAGACTAAATGATATTTTCCCCCTTTTTTTTGTTTAGTCCATTTATATTTCATGTATTTATTGCATGTAGAATATGATTTTAAGTAGAACAAAATCAATAATAAAGGATAGAAAATATGGAAAATGATGCATACATCCCATCTCGATGGATTGAAGTCTTGTGGGGAAGGATGTAGCTCTTCATCCACGTACAGCCCTCGATGCCAAAGTATAACTTTCCATCCTTTTGGTATAAGTTTACCTAAAAAATGAAAGTGCAAGGTTATTACAAAATTTCACATTTTTTAGCACAAGGGCATTGAGATCAATCAAAATAAGGATATCGTATAACCCGAGCTTTCTCCATCGATGACTAACCATTGATATTAATATCAGTTGTTGCCTCACGAAAAGTAGCAAATGTAATACCACTAAGACGAAGCGTCTCATCTATCACCTTGATATTATAATTATACAGAATTTTGTTATTAACAATATCTTAGATATGTAGTTTATTTAAACATCTTAACCAAAATTAAAGATAAAAATATATACCTGAGAAAGAAATTTCATTTGTTTAAACTCGACGATGTTTATACTCTTTTGGGTTGAAGGTCTTCGTCTAATGATATCTTCTTGTTCTTCCTAAAACAAAAAATCAAATCAAAATGATAAACTCAAATGATATTAGAAAGAACTATATACAACATTGTTGTAATATCTTAAATTTCACTTGGCTTTTTTAAGGGATTTAAGATTTATACGAACATAAATCCATATACATGAACCAATTCTACCCTTTCTTATTTGTTTCTTGTTCTAAAACGTGTAGCTTAATTAATTTTTAGAAACAAAAATATCAAATAAAATCCTTATTTATTACAAATTAGATAAGTTTATTGTAAGAAATTGCTTTAAGATTGAGAATTTTGATAAGACAATTGATTTCTATGCATTTCTTATGACATAGTCACATGAAATTTTTAACAAATTTTGTCCTAAAATTTTCAAGAGAGCCGTGTTAAAATATATCACTAGCCCAATTGAGTCAAGTCTCAAGTCTCATAATTGTATGAACGATCGTGTATATATTTTAGGAAAAATATTCGTATTTTAAGAATAAAGATATCGGATTATTTTAAGAAAATGGTTTAGATATTTTATGAATAAATATTTAGATATTTTAGTAATAAATTGTCTTATAATCTTTTATAATCTTTTATTGATTGGTTTTAATAAAGAGTTGGGTTCAAAAGTAGGTCAACACTAGTTGTTTTATTTTTACTCACATACTTTTTAGAAAAATTTTAGGAAGTTATCCAACTCAAGATTGTTTGTTCCATGTATCAGCTCAAGCCCACCGCTAGTAGTTATTGTCCTTAAGTCTTCCTTTTTGTGCTTCTCCTCAAGGTTTTTAAAACGCATCTGATAGAAGAGGTTTTCATACTCTTGTAAAGAATGTTTCGTTTCTTCTCCAACCAATGTGGGATCTCACAATCCACTCCCCTTTGGGGCCAGCGTCCTTGCTAGCATACGCGTCTTAAAATACTTAAGGGAAGTCCGAAAGGGAAAGCCCAAAGAGGACAATATCTGCTAACGGTGGGCTTGGGCTATTACATTCTAAGTCAAACACGTTTAAGAAAATTTTTATGATTTACTCACCGAAAAGAAATGTGCGTCTTATTAGTATAAATAGTGACTATCAATTGTTTTTTTTTAGCATTTATTAACCATCATATCCCTACGATCACTCTCATTTAGATAATGTCTCATTTCATTCATATACCACTTTTTTACTCGAACATCACATTCATATCGTCATTAACCCCATAACTTTGGATAAACAAGTAGATTTCCTAACCTTAGACCACACAACTCTAACCTACGAGCCAAATATTCTCGTATCACAAAATTAAGACAAATGAATGCAATCAACAAGTTAGAAAATTAAAGAACTCTAACCTTGGCCTTTTGGAATATATGTGGATGATCTGTGAGAAACAAAATTGCCCACATTGTAGTGAAAGCTGAAGTCTCATGGCCTGCAAATAACATACCAAAAATCAAATCTGTAATGGTCTCGTTGTCCATCCCTTCACCATCTTCATCTTCCACTTCTATCATCAAATCCATCATATCTTTTGCTTCCCAACTTTCCCCTTTGCTTTTCTTCATCAACCTCTTCTCATTCACAGTAGATAGAAGTATTTTATACAATCTTTTTTGAGCCTGTATCATTCATTTATTTTCGTTAATCGATCATACGTGAGATTAATGAAAAATTTATATATGAGATCCCACATCGGTTGGAGAGGGGAACAAAGCATTCCTTATAAGGGTGTGGAATCCTTTCCCCCTCTCCCTAGCAGACGCGTTTTAAAATCATAAGGCTGACGATGATACGTAACAAGTTAAAACAGGCAATATCTACTCGTGGGCTTGAGCTGTTACAAATGGTATCAAAGCCCAACGAGGACGCTGGCCTCCAAAGGAGTGGATTATGAGATTCCACCTCGGTTGGAGAAGGGATCGAAACATTCCTTATAAGGGTGTGGAAACCTCTCCCTACCAGACGTCGTGTTTTAAAACCGTGAAACTGACGACGTTACGTAATGAGCCAAAGGAGACAATATCTATTAGTAGTAAATTTAGGTTATTACATTAGTTGCATGATAAAAGATTTGCTTAAAAAATACTTCAATTTTTTCAAAAGTTGCAATTCATAAACGGATCACCTAAATATCATAGGTTAGAAGGTATTTTTTGGATTAAGACGTATACGATTGAGTTTAGTAGATAGTATAATGTTTTAGCTGATTGAACCGTGAGATTCTCGTCTAATATACATATTTAGAAGGAAAAGATGTAGTTACCTTGAGAGATTTATGGAAGTTGAAGCCAGGAAAGTTGATGGGGAAACAGAATAACCCAAGTGAAACATCATCATACAAAGCCTCCATTTCTTTTGTGGTATAGTCTATGGAAGTTGAACCCATAAAAATGTTCCAAATCATTTTGAAGGTAAGCTCTTTTATCTCTGTCAACAACTTCAATGGCTTCTCCATGCTTGACCATTCCTCCAACCCACTGATCACTGTGTGTTCAATATGATCGATGTACATCTCGAGTGCAGCATGGCCACTGATCGGCGACATTGTCATCCGTCGGAGCTTCCGGTGCTCCACCCTGGAGACTCGGATCAACGACCTTCTACCAAATAACCTTTTTATGCAGGCGGGATAACTAGGAACAAATATGGTTTCATCGTTCAGTACTTGGCGACAGATTTCAGGTTTGCAGACAAGTATGCTTGCTCTCCCAAACATGTGAATCTTGTACATATCAACTTTCCCATACCTACCTCAATAAAGATCAACAAGAAAAAAGAATTGTCATTATCGGTTTGGTCCTTAAACTTCGTATCAAGTGGTTTCAAAATTAATGATATCAACTTACCTCGTTCAATTTTGTGTTCGATAGATTTAATTTGTGAATTAATAAGCTTGACTTATCAATTAACCTTGATCTTAGATAAAGATTTAGTAGTTATTAATTTGAAAGTTTAGGAGATCAATTAAAAACATTTAACAGTTATTTATTTAAAAGTTTAGGAGATTGATTATGCAATCTCACAGTAAATACTCATGAGTATATGTTATTTAAAAACAACAACAAAAAAAATTAATAAAGCATAAGTGGTTAAGGTTTCTCTATTCAAAATCTTTCTGCTTCCATTATTTGTTTAGACATACTTTGATGGTGGACAATTTTCAACATAATTTACATAAATATATATTATATGTTTCCATCAAAATAGCTAGCGTTTGATTTCGTTTTTATCATACTTAAGTGTACGGTTGGTTAATTTTATAGGTTAAAATTTAAAAGTTCAGGTCCAAATAACACAATATTTAATAAAGTCAACTCTCTTTCAACGCCGGGTTCGTTTGTAACTATAAAATGAATACTCGCTTGAATTGGTTTCATTATTACTTCAGCCATCGCTCCAATAAAAAAAAGTTTGAGTAGCACAATATTTAAAATCAACTCTCTCCATCGTCTCATTCTATTATGCCTACAATATAAAAATCCTGTTTGGATTGATTTCGTTCCTATCGCACTTATGTTTACGTTAGGTGTTAGCTGCATAGTTTCTAGGTTAAAATTAAAACGTTCAAGACCAATTAATTTTAAAATATGTTATCTAAAGTCAACTATCAACAATACCTTGTTTATAAGTACAAAACAAAGACATGTTTGGATTGGTTTCACTCCTATCAAATTTATGTGTACGATTATTCTCGTAGATTAAAATTCAAATATGTTACTTCAAACGCCCAACTTTTTAAAAAAAAAATAATAATAATGTTTGAAGTCAACCCTTTCCAACACTTCATTTGTTTATAATTACAAAACCAATAACTTGGTTGGATTTGACTTCCAAGTCCTTATAAAAACTTAAACATTTAAAGAAAGTCATTCCAAACCACTAATTATAGTCAATGTATTAACAATTTCAAAAAGTTAGCGGCGTTTTGGTAGAATGACAAAAAAATTCATTGAAATATGATCAAATAGACATGAACGAGAGCATATATCTTATGAAAAAGATTTAAAAGAAGTTTTCAAATAATTCGAGAGAGAGAGAAAGACCTGGTGGTAAAGGCACGGATAAAGCTTTCGGGTGGACCAACGGTGAAAGATTTGAGGAAGGATAAAGTAGAGCCGAGAAGTGGCCAAGAGAGATCACCGGGAGGAAGCTCACCCCATTTCTTCCCCAACTTCAATGCATAATACAAACCATTCAATCTCTTCAAAACCTCAAAAACTAAAACAAAGCCCAAAGGGAGAATCAAGAAAACCCCATTTATGAACTCCATTGATTTCTGAAGCTAACCCCTTTGCTTTGGATCCCTTGCCTTATGAACACAATTTTGTATTGCCCCTTGGTGTTGAATCTCTCATCCTAGTTGCATTAAATTAAAGCTCCTCGTTTTCCTCAGTGAAAGGCTAATCAATAATATTTTTTTGATTTGCAACCAAGAATCAAACTTCTTGAATAGTGATATATGTGTTTAATCGTGAGTTTTAATGGATTTTTCATAGAAAAAAACAGACCAAGGGTCGTTTTCTTCGTATATTTTTAGCATTCAACAACATATATATTTAATAAAATGCCGTTGGCCAATGTCGATATTGGTAAATATTTATTTATTTATTTTTTAGTTAGATGGAACCTATCTCAACGCAGAGGCCGGCTCTAGCCATTGATATAATTACCATGCTTACCAACTCTAATCATTGTTGAGACTCTGAAGCGTGAGGCCTACCGAAGCAAGGAAGATAAGAAAAGGATGGGAAACTTTGACCCACTTTCACTCTCACCTCGATTTTAGTACAAAAAGGGGTAAACCTAAAAAAAAAGATAGACTGAGCAAAAGAAAAAAATTGCTTAATTGAATTAAGATTTGCCACTCGATTTCAATATATATTTTGACAACGTTTACTTGCAACACCAAACACAGTTATCTGATTCTCAAGTATCATATTCTCTTCTCTTGCAACATCATCCACGATTATCTGACTATCAAACAAGTTTGTACCTTATTTATTTATTTTTTTTTCATTTTGTTTGTGTTTATCTCTTTCACCTTTCTATGCATTGTTTAGAAAACTTTGGTAGTTTTATTTACCGAAAAAAAACAAAGAGTAAAAAAAAGTGTAGTAGAAAAACAAAGAGTAAAAAAAAAAGTGTAGTAAAAAAACAAAGAGTAAAAAAGAAAAGTGTAGTAAAAAAACAAAAAGTAAAAAAGAAGTGTAGTAATGTATAAAAAAATTTATTTGCTTACAAGTTTAACTTTGTGATGAATGTGATTGTTGAATGACATTGTGATATAGATCTTAATATTAATACAATTTAAAAAATAGGTTAATTGTCCACTCGCCTAACCGAAGAGATAATAAAAAGTTTATACGGCTTAGATTCAAGTCCCACAAACCTTATAACGAATGTTTGGTTCCTTTCTGGATCTCACAATCTACCTTTCTTGGGGGCCCAACGCCCTCATTGATACATCGTCCGATGTTTGGCTCTGATACTATTTGTTCACAATCCACCCCTGGTGAGCCCAACGTTCTCACTAGCACACCGCTCGGTGTCTGACTCTGATACCATTTGTTCACAATCCACCCCCTTAGGAGGCCCAACGTCCTCACTGGCACACTCCCTAGTATCTGACTCTTATACCATTTGTAAGAGTATAAAGCCCACCTCTAGTAGATATTGTCGTTTTTGGACTTTTCCCTCAAGGTTTAAAAATGCGTCTACTAGATAAGTTCCCATACCCTTATATTTTAATTATCAAGATTGCTCTACACTATTAACATTGTTTTAAATAGGATCTTGGCTCGAAATGTTAATTTGTTTTTATTATAAAACATCTCTTCCATTTTCTATGATATTATTTTAATTACAAGTAGTTTTCTTGAATCTACTTTGATCATAAACTCTCGTGATTTTGTTTTTTGTTTTCTCAACAAACCTCGTACAAGTAAAAACAGTCCTCTCCTCGAACAAAACACGCAATTCAGTCTCTCCTTAAATAGTCATTTATCCGTCTAAAACTATCTAGACGACTTCTCTTCTCTAGAGCATATTATTAGTCCAATAAAACTCTATCACATATCTTCATTATGACTACACGTTCAAGGTTTACAACTTTTTTTTATTTGAACGAAGCCCAACTTTTATAGGTCGAGAAAATTGGAGCCCAAAACAATAAAGGCCAAATTCCATTAATTGGCCCAACTTTTTCTCACTTGAGAGTCCATTTATAGGCGTCGTGACGCTCCAAATAGTGTCTCAACGCTTGCCTCTTTAGAATTTAGATAGCAAATTATGCTTCTAATTCGTTGTATTTGGTCTTTATATTCACAAATATGGTTTGAAATAGTTTTAAACGTGTCAATGTTAATGCTAACATAAGCATATAAAGTTCAATACGAAGGATTTCTACTAGGATATGGAATCCGGATTCGACATATGATGGCTCCGACATTTCTTTACATCCCTACAACATAGTCAGGTTATTTATTTATCTTAAAAGCAAGAGTGAAAACTATTCTTACAAACTTCTTTTAACATGTTTTGTCCACAGTTTCTTAAAAAATTCTCAAGAGGTAGGCTAATATAAGATTCTTTCAAGCCAAACACGTTTAAGTTTGGAGTTTTTATGTTTGAGCCACCATAAAGAAATATATACTTTATTAGCATAGGTAGTAACTATCAAGTTCGTTTGGTAAGGTGATAGTGTTATGGGAAATGTTTTGGTATCAAGTGTTGGTAAGAGAACCCGTATTGGTAAAGTGATCGTATTGCAGTAAATGTTGAGGTCATCAAGTGTTGCATATGGATTTCAAATCCTAGTATGAATCCTAGGCATGAGAAGTTATAGATGGTATCACAGCGGGATCTCTCTTAGTAAGATGTGATTTGGACACGAGCCAAGGTGGAAGCTAGTGGGCATGTGAGGCTCGAGCAAAGGAACGATAAATGAATGAATCGAAACCACATTCAAATAAGAGTAATTCTACCCATATAAAATTATAAGACAAAATTACAAGAATTGATAGTTACTATCTATACCAACAAAACATATATTCTTTTTCAATAGTTCAACTATAGAAACTCCAAAATTAAGCGTGTTTGGCTTAGAGAAATTCCATATCTTTCTCTTTGAATGAGATCTCAATTCCAGTAACAGTTTCATTAGATATCTTATAACTGGAATCCCTATTTTTTTCGATCCAGTTCTTCCACCACCGCGAACCCAGTTAGATTAAGTACTCTCTTTCGGATCTAGGAAACAACTATCAGAGATCTTTTTTCCTTTTGGAAGATACCGGAGCGAAACAATCAACCTATTGATATTCAGAGAGCCAAAAGATTCTTCCAATGTATCATTTCTGGGTCCAATGAAATTCATAGGTAGAGGAAGAAATCCTGTCAAATAGAGATTTTTTCTTTCGATCATCCTATACGATATATAAGGACCGCTACTACAAATAGTACTACACCCTTGATCGTGAAATATCAATTACTTGTTGAACCCTGTGAATTGATGTGATGAAGACAAAGTATCTTAAACGAACTCATGTTGGTAACGTGATCATGTCGCAAGGGAATGTCAGGGTCATCAGATATCGAATCCAAATTCTAAATCTCATTCTCAATCTTGAACGTGAGACATTTAATAAAGATCATCCTATGTCATATGATTTTCTCTCTTAATAATGTGACTTTGAAAGGACTAATGATGGTATAGGAGTATACAGGGCAAACACATTATCACATACACATGAGCTCTTACAACTTTAGAAACAAATTAAATATGATCCTTTGTGGGATCACCCAACTCTATGAAAAGAAAGCTCAATCAAATGAACAGTTCATCCTCCTCCTATCTCACCAAATTTTAAGAATTTTGAAAACAATTATATAGAGGTTAAACTTTGTATTTTGTTTTCATAATGTCTTTAAACTTTTCAAAAAACGAATTGTAAATTGATACTTTCAAAATTTCATAAACGACGTTAAATTCTTAAATATAAATTCAGAAATACATAGGGATGTTTAAAAAATTCGATGACCCAAAAAATCTGATCAATCGAACCCATTTCGTATGGTTTGAGTTGGATTATGAACTTATTTGAGTTGGGTTGAGTTCAAATAAATAAATAAATAATGTGTATTGGATTAGTTCATTCGTTCCCGAGAGATGGATTAAGTTGACCTGAACCAACCTGAAATTATTGTTAATTTTAAAATATACATTTTTTTTCTTTGATACAATTATAAATACAAATATTTATTGAAAATAAATAAATAGACGATTTTGTAAATTAACTTTTTACTTTTATTACAAACAAAAAAAAATTAAATAAACGACTCAATCAATCCGAACTGACTTAACTCAAAAGATTTATAGTTGGGTTCATTATTTAACAAGCGTTGTTTGGATTGAAATTTTACAACCTGAACAATTGAGTTGGATTTAAAAAATGTCTCAACCCGACCCTACTCAACCTAGAAAAATTCCTAAAAATATACTTATCGTTAGTTTTATAAGAATCCCGTTGGTACTTTGATTCAAAAGTGTCTATGCAATTTAAAAAATTTCACAAATACCCGAACTTATAAGAAAAAAAAAATTAATACCTTATTATACGAACATATATCGTGAAAACTAGGTCCTTCCACTACTTTTGATGCATCATTCATAATTCAACTTAGAGAAAGCATACGTCTTTTTCTATGTTTTTTAATCCAATGGTAAGGAATTTGTAACCAAATACCATTTATATTATGCTTTGAATGCTTTGTCACAATCATATAATAAAATTTTCTTCGATTAAAGATTTGACATTGATATATGGGTACGCAATATTTCTTCTCGAAATTTCATATAATAATGTCAAAAATGTGGACAACTATATGATTATAAACAATCATAGTAGTGTTAATTTTGTAACTTAATAATGAGTATGTTGGTTTCAATGAAGATTTTTTTCTTGTTCTAAATTCCCATCGACATCAAATTTCAATCGTTGTTTTCATAAGTTCAAGAGTTAAAAAGAATAAAAAACTCTTTCAAAATCAATATTATACTCTCGATTACATTTTCGATTTGCTATAATATTTAGGTTATTCTCAATGTTCATTGAAAATTAAAAATGATAAAAGATCGTGTGAAAATGTAGATAGAAATAGTAGATATTGTCCGCTTTGATCCGTTATGTATCGTCGTCAGCCTAACAGTTTTAAAACACGTCTAATAGAAAAAAGTTTTCACATCCTTATAAGTAATGTTTTGTTCCCTCCTCCAACTCATGTGGGATCTCACAATCTATCCCCTTGGGAGCCCTGCATCCTCACTAACACATTGTGATGTCTCATGTGAGATATCATAATCTGCCTCCTTGGGAACCCAGCATCCTCACTGACACATCGTCTGGTGTCTGGCTCTCATGTCATTTGTAACAGCCCAAGCCCACCGTTAGCAGATATTATCTGTTTTGGCCCATTACGTTTTGTCGTCAGCCTCACGGTTGTAAAATGCATACACTAGGGAGAGGTTTTCACACTTCTATAAGGAATGTTTGTTCCTCTCTCCGACCGATGTGGGATCTCACAAAAATACAAATGATTTTCACCTTACAAAAATGTGTACACATATTTTTGTCGGTATAGTCTTAAAAATACATGGTGAAGCATATATTATGGAGAAAAGATATGAAGATAGAGAAAAGGCATATAGTCAAGAGTACCAATCATATCTTGCAAACAAAGTAGGGTCATAAGTTGTGGAATGACCTAATTGAAAAGAAATATATATATCCCAATGGGGACAAGCATGTATGATGCTTGTTTCCTCCAACTAGGAGGAATAGAAAGGTCTATGTCTACCATAACAAAAGTTTCATCATTCATGATTCTACTTTATTTTATTTTTTATATATATAAGAAGCTAAAAATGAAGATCTTTTTTATTTTATTTTATTTATATAGCAGGGGATTGAATTTTCAATTTTGTTTGTCTACGTAATCACAATTTTCAAAATTAATTGATATATTAGATATAAATTTGAAATTTTTGTCTAATAGATCTGGAGTTTTCAATTTTGTGTTTAATAAATTTGTGAATTTTAAAAAATATTGACTCGATTGATAGGAGTGTTGGTGGGCTATATTGGGTCTCGTAAAGACATTTTGTAGAGCCACCTTAATTGTTGCTGTTGTAAATTTTTCAACATAAACAACTCTTGTTAAATAATAAAAGCAACCTAATCCAACTATAAATTTTTTTTAGTTGAGTTGGTTCCGGTTGTTAGAATCATTTATTAAGATTTAAATTTACAATTAAATTTGCCTCCCCAATAGTTAAAATCATTTGAAATTAACCGTGAAATAAAATAAAAATTATATATATATATATATATATATATATATATATATATATATATATATATATATATTTTTTTTTTTTTTTTTTTTTTTTTTTTTTTTTTTTTTTTTTAAGGAAGATGTATATTTTAAAATTAACAATAAATTCAGGTTGGTTCAGTTCAACTTAATATAGTTTCGGGGGAATTAGAAGTCAGGGTCAGATGAGTCATGTGTCGGTCAAGTGCCAAATGTGCACAATGCAAGTCCATATGAATGAACGACATCACTGCAAGAGATGCAGCTTAAGTTAAGTGGAGAGAGCTTGAGAGAATGAGTTGCTCACTCCGAAGAAGTGCTCCAAGAAGCGAGCACACGTGTGTTCCTTAAGCCATCACCTAGTGTTTGAGGTGGATGGCTTCACAAGAGAGTGTTGAGACCAACATCCGCTCGAGAAGAGAGCACAGGCTGGAAGCTGGCGACATTGTGAATGAAACTGCAGGAAGACTAGAGAAGTGTCAATGCAACGTTTGCCACATCATTGTCGCCAGTTAAGAAATTGGCTGAAGTGTAGTGCCAACACAGACTGAGTTACAAGCTTCAAAACCTTGCGCTTGAAAAGGGTTGTGGTCATAATGAAGAATGTCGTGGTACAGAAGTCCACATTGCCACCGTAAAGGAATGTAGCCATGACGAGAGAATGAAGTGATACACATCTCTGTGTGGCTTAGAGAATATGACGGTTTGGACCATGATGGCTACGTTTGGGGCACGCTCCCTCTAGTTGAGGACAGGAATGTCGATGATAGTTGTTACCATGGTTTATCTGGTGAGTCTCGGGCCGAGTCCGAAAAGTGGCGAAGTTAGGTCTTTGAAGGAATAACCTACAATCATTGGGCAAGTTGTGTTATGACATACTTATGCTACGAGTCTCGAAGACCAAAAGAAGGTTCGATAGTGAGATAGCTCGTAAGTAGTGCGCAAGTTTCCGTATTCATTCTGAAAGCATGATTAAGTCAATGGGTCAAGTGAGCAGTCAGTCTAATATTTGGATCGACATCAGGATGATGTCGAGATTAAGTGGGGGAGAGTGTCACAATCGACTATATGATTGTAAGATTCATCGAGGTTAAGTGGGGGAGAGTATCACAACCTCACTAAGAGAAAGTAGGTTCTGACCCCGGCATGCAAGACAGACGAGGGGCAACCCTCAAGTGGCACCCATCAGCCACATGAGGGCCAAGAATGAGAAGTGTCATAATGCGACCGAAGAGGATGGTGCATCATCCAACACACCAAGAGTGTGCATTCAAGCAAAGATGAGGCATACGCAAGGTTCAAGAGAACGAGGTGACACGAGTGTCGAAAACAAACTTGAAGACGGTCGGATAGGGCCTCGAGCCATAACCTCAGAAATCAAAATTTCGGTATGAGTTTTGACATGCGACTCTAGAGTTAAGTCCGTCTATATGAAAGATGAAAGCTCACCGAATTTGGAGTCAATCGGATACTCAATGAACACTGCACGGGGCCATATGAACGCTCGCCAAAATGACGTCTACTCGAGAAAGATTGGCAATGCCTCAAAGTGTACCGTAGAGGGAGACATGATGTCAACTCTCCACCACCTTTGGGCCCTGTGGCCTAAGCAGGTTACCTTGTGGCACATATGTGTATCGCATTGAGGGTGAGCATTGCAAGACTAGTGTCTCGAGTGACTTCCTTTGAATTGAGTTTTTCAAGGACAGTATCTCAAGTGACAGGTGTGTCGGTATTGCGCCACAACCCATGTGTCGGAGGTTGGATCATACACCCACTATTTAGTACGAAGTCCGTAAGCGACATCATGAACATGGGAGGATCCAATGCCTTGATAAAACCTGGATGGATGGATGTTATGGATGTCCCGATATTATGAACAACGTGTGGACCCATTCTCAATAGCATGACCGAGTGAATTGTGATGACCGATGACACCCCGCGACTTAGGATGACGTCAAGACATGTCGGCCATGATAATCAGGAACTTAGATGATGTGGGATGCAACGTTGTACATGAGAGATCTTGCCCCCGAGTAAAGGTAAAGTCGAGTCGAATAACTTGGCCTAGTGTTGAGGCAAGTCGGTTGTATCACATATGACTGACATGCATGCGCAGACAGCGCGTGTGGCTGAACAAACTTGAATTCGCCACAAGTTATGTTCGTTGGACGAAAACAAACCTCCTCTAAGGTCCAATGAAGCTACAAAGCCAGACAAAAAATGAATATGGAGCTTGGATCTCCCTCAAGGTTGGTTGTAAGCGTGTCAAAATCAGCACGGTCGAAAAATTACAACCGTGACAACCTATGACCAACCCAATTTATAAAATTTTCATTTCTTTTGACCCAACCTAATCAATATTAAAGTTCATAATCAACCCAAACCACGTTGGTTTAAGTTGATCGAATTTTTTAAACACCCGTATCAATCTATGACCTATTTAACACATTAAAACTAGATCAGACGGACAAATTTAAAAACTTATTAAATATCTTTTTTAATTTTAAAGACGTTTATTTTTATACAATATAAAAATTTAGATACTTCACTTTTTAACATTTAAATAGATAGATACCAATCTAAAAAAATTGTAGCTGAACTCAAATTCTTTACGTGCAAGGCTTTGTATGACGTTCTTTTGACCATTAAAGTTTGATATATAATGATGTACAAACTATGGTGACTCAAATTCATTAGGGATTGATATGAAAAGGTCCTTATAATGCAATTTGAAAGAGACCCTTTTATAGGGTCAATTGCTAGTGGTGGCTATTTAAGGATCATAAGAGGACAAACTCCCCTACCTATTAATTGATTTCTTACCCACAAAAGGATTTTCATAATATTAAAAATAAAAAAGAAACCGAATTTCAGGATTATTCTTTTCGAGTTAGTTGATGGTGTTATATTCACTGTATCACCGGGAACCAATCCCCAATCCCCTCTTTTGATACTTGTACGGTCAGTGTCTTTGTTGTCATTTGAATGCTTGAATCCTTTTGTTGGTTTGTTTTGGGATCTATCGGTTCGAGAAATCTAAATAAGAGGATCGAACCATTTCTTCAAATTATTTTGGTTCTTATACTTTCGAACTTTATTTATTTTAATTTTGTATTTTCAAAATTTTCATTTTAATGTTTATATTTTAAATAAAAAAATTGACCCATTTATCCCTATTTGGAAAAGCTTATCACTTCCAAAACGCCACTAGTAGAGGTGAAGAATGCACATCATGATTGATTGAAACATTAGGCAACATTATTAGACTCTACTAGCTAGTTTCTACAACTTTTTCTATAATGAACTTAAAGCTTTACTCATTTTAAATGTCACGTCAAGTCTAAGAAATTCATATTAGATATATTAGCTCGACGTCTCACTTCAACTACAACAACTTTAGTTTTTCTCAGTTTAAATGTCACACCGTTAATTTATGGAGTCAATCTTAAAAAACTCGACGTTGGACAATAGTTATAGACCTACTGTCTTGACCCCCTCAACTTTAGCGCAACAAACTTAAGTTTTTCTTGCTTTAAATGTCACACGGTTAATTTCAGAAGTCAATCTTATAAATATGAATATGGATGCTACACCACCTCTAACTCAAGAACTAAGATGTGAAGGAATTTGATATTTCATTATTTAGCATCATAATTTGTTCAAACACTTTATAATTTATTGGTCTATTTCATAACCTTTCGTAACATCTCATTTCCAAGATTTAGATCCTGATGTCTCTAATATTCTCCTACATCTCTTGCGACATGGTCGCTTTATCTACTTCTCACTTCTAAAAGTGAAGACTATACTTACAAACCAGCACGGATCTTTTTAGCATGTTCCATTCTCACTCACATGCTTTCCAGAAAATTTTCGAGTAGGTCACCCAACATTGAATTGTTCTAACGTCCTAATTTCACACTATATTGTGGGTTGGGGCCGTTCTAGTGGCAAAAGAACCACATAGTGTAGGTGGGTAAGCAGCACTTACACCAGTCACAACGACATGCTATGTTTTCTCCCTCATTGCTAGTAGGTTGAGCCACCAAAATATAAAAAGGTACATCTTGTTGATATAGGTAGTAATTTTCTGTTCTTTTAAGTTTTTTTTAGTCATCTTATCCTCAAAATCGCTCTCATTCAGATGAGACCTACGTTAATTTATGTATTCCTCCTATACTTGGATATCACACATTCTTTCTAACATTCAACCGTCGTTCAAATAACGGGTCGAAAAAGGTTATTTTCTTATTGGGTTTTTGGAATAACCTTTCATTAGAAGTGATAAGTGAGATAGAAGATGGAAAACAACATCTTTGTCTTCTTTTTTGCACATAATTCAAAAAACCCAATTGAAATTTAGCAAGTGTTTATATGCTCAAAGGTTGAACAGAACAAATATGTCAATTCATTTTTATCTATAATGTAATTAAATTCTTATTCATGATGATTCTACTAAGTTCGGTCAGGACACTGACATTTCTTCTTTTCTTTGCTTTTCAATTTCTTTGTTTTCTTTTGAATCCAAAAGAACTTAATGGAATCTGACTCGTCTAAGCAAACATATGCAATAATAGGTAAATAAGAAGGGAGAGAAAGCAAAGTGATAATTAACCTAAAATATGCATTAAAAAAAAGCAACGAAAATGACCTTTTAAAACAAATCTTTGCTTAAAAACATATGATATCAATAATCATATATTATTCGATCAAATATATAGTATTACGAACCTCGTCCATTTTCAAGTGAGGTAATACCTTCTAAATATTGTTGAACTTATTATTATTTGTAACAATTCATGCTGCGATTCCGATCAGGATGTAGAATCTATATTTGGCACTTGATGGATCCGACTATTGCTTTTAAGAGTGAAGTTCATCCCCGCAAATTAACACGGGTTCTTTTAGCATGTTTTGTTCTCAGCCACATGCTTCCTAAAAAAATTCCTACGAGAACCCACCTAACATACAATTGCTTCAAGTCAAGTACACGTAATTTTAGAATTTTTACGATTGAACCACCAAAAAGAAATGTGCACTCTGTTGATATCATTAATTTTTTTAAGAACGAATATATCTTCAAGATTACAATCTAATAGCCAAAGTCCACTGTCAATAGATATTGTCATTTTTTTAGCTTTCCCTTTCAAGGTTTTTAAAACTTGTCTACTAGGAAAGGTTTTGACAGCCTTATAAAAAATGTTTCGTTTTCCTCCTCAACCGACGTGGGATCTAACAATCCATCCCTTTTAGGGTCAGTGTCCTCGCTGACACTCGTTTCTCTCTCTAATCGTTATGGGATCTCACATAGACATTATCTCGATTCATTCGGAAGATATTCTTATGTCATTTGAGCATTACAATTATCATCATTATTAATATTATAAAGATTTTGTGGGAGAAAAAGTTGGCGATGGTGGTGCATGCATGCGTAAGAAAATCCACAAATGCAATTGAGAGTTGGCTTGTGGGCTACACTGACGCTTTGATAAGGCAGTGTTTGGACAAGAAATACGTGCAATTACTTTTCACCATACAAAAAGTTAGGTTTTTGTTTTCTTACTAACCCACAATAACTTCGCACTATTCACAAAATTTTGTAATATTCATATTTCATTTTTTTTTATAAAACAAAAAACCAGTAAACTTCTTTAATACCATGTTGTTAGTTTTAAAATTTTAGTTAAGGTTCTTAGAATGTTTCAAACATGTCTTTTTCGTATTTGGATATTTGGGTGTCTGTACTTTTAAAATATCTATTTTAGTCCAACAAAAAGTAACTATTTTTGTGTGATGTCGAAATAAATGAGGGATACATGAGTGAATTGAGACCACATACGACTGAGAGTAATCGTGAGAACATGATGGTTAAGAAATACTTAAAAGAATGAATAGTTTATTGTCTATGGTGACAAAAACTTCGTAACTAAACATACCTTACCTGAAGTAGTCTTTCCTTGTGTGGCCGCTTAGAAATTTTTCATAGAGCATGAGTGAAGGCAAATATGTTAAAAGGACTCATATTAATCTGTGAGAATAATTGTGGCACTCAAGTAAAAGAGGAGTACATGAATGAATCGTGACCATATCTGAATGAGAGCGATCCTGATGACTAAGAAAGACTTAAAAGAATTGAAAGTTACTACTTATACTAATAAGGTACACCTTCTTTTTCGGTGGCTCAATTATAGAAACTCCAATGTTAAGTATGCTTTGCTTAGAGCAATTCTATATTGGGTGACATCTTAGGAATTTTCCTAGGATGCATGTCAGTGAGGACAAATTATGCTGGAATGACTCAGGTTGGTGTGGTTTTCTGTAGAACAAAAGAGTAAGTATAACCATGAATCTTGATGTTTCGTGTGAATCTTGATTTTTTTTAAAATAAAACATTACATTTATCAATTGAGTAATTGTTTGATTTTTTTTTTTTTTTTTTTTTTTTTAGGTTTATATAAACTTGTTTGTCGTTTTGGAAATATTTTTAAATTTCTTATAAATTTTTCCATCTACAATATTGAATATCATTACTAATTTTACTTTCTAGTTTTTTTTTTTTTTTTAATTAAAACAAAGTGTTGGTAAGGAAAAATTATTAATTAAGATAAATAAGATTCTCAAGAATAAAGTAAAATATTTTAATGATTTGGTGTGAAAAGTCATTACACTTTAAATGAAAAAACAAAAAAAAAATATTTTTATTAGTAAATATTAAATTAAAATATTGATTGGATTCTTTTCTTTATTATTATTATTATTATTTTGTTCTTTATTTTAGATAATACATACATAATTATTTCCTTTGTTCATTCTTCTTCCTTTACCTCAAGTTTCCTTTCATTCTAAAAAAAACTAAGGCTTAAAAGTTAAAAATAAAATAGTATAAAAGTTATTTTTAGTGGTAAAAATTAGTTAAAAACCAAATATTTATGTGAAAAAATGAAAATTATTGTAAAGAAATTGTGATAAAAAAACGAGTTTTTTGAGATCCCAGATAGGTTGGAAAGGGGAACGAAGCATTTCTTAGTGTGGAAACTTTTCCTAATAGATGGGTTTTAAACAAATGTGAGACCCACGGCGATACGTAACGAATCAAAGTGGACAATATTTGCTAGATGTGGGTTTTGACTATTACAAATGGTATCAAAGTCAGTCACCGAGCAGTGTGGCAGCGAAGATACTAGGCCACAGGGAGGTGGATTGTGAGATCCCACATAGATTGGAGAGGGGAGTGAATCATTTTTTATAAAGGTGTGAAAACCTCTTCGCGTTTTAAAAACCATGAAGCTGACAACTATATGTAACAAATCAAAGTGGAGAATATCTGCTAACGGTAAACTTGAGCCGTTGAGCTGTTATAGTCCATAATATTTTTATATAACTTTCTTCAAGAAAATAATTTAGAAAGACAAGGAATATGAGTACAAGTTGAGAGTGTCAAACTCAAACACCTAAAAAGCATATCCTCTTGAAGCAAATAGGCAAAATTCCATTGGTTTTTATTATATAAATGTGTGGAAGTAATCATTATAACACTATTGGATTAGACCAATTAGCATCCATATTATGATCTTAATATTGTTGATTTTGTTAGGTTTTTGTCAACTTTTTTGGATTAAATATATGTTAAACCTAATACATAGTTATTATATAAGACAAATCTAAGTGGCTTTTGGAATAAAGATTATTGTTGCACAAAAATGCATCAACATGTCTTAATAATCCAAGATTGCTTACTCATAATGTGCACTTAAATAGTTTATAATGTATGATTTTGATCTCTTCGATAAAAGGGTGGGTAAAGATTTTAATGTTTCGACCTTTCACAAGATTTTCTTCGATTTAACATGTTCCAGTTGTGCTCAAGTTGGTTGAAAAGAAAAGATGTACCTTGTTGTTATTGTTCTTGGAGAGGAATTATAATTATAATTTTTTATTTTAGGTAAAGAATGTTTTTATTCTTAAATAAGTAAACTTTGAATGATAGAGGATGCATGTGAGTGAGGACACAAGCATGGTGGACGGAACGTGACCGTGCGATAATGACACATATTGTCCAATTTATGTAACAGCTCAAACTCATCACAACCTTCAATGCTCTGATACCAATTGTTGTACCATAATTCCACAACCAAAATGTTCTGGTACCCAATTGTTGTAGCGGAATGCCCAACCAAAAATGCTTTGATACCCAATTGTTGTAGCGGAAGCAGAAGCAAGATCGATCGCACTCACACACCCACAAACAGAATTAAACAAAGAGACACAAAGATTTACGTAGTTGGGAGAGAAGAAATTCCCCTAAATCCACTGGTGGTAGCCAATTACTATAATCAAAGTGTTTACAAGTATATCTCTCACACTCTCACACTACAAAATCTCTTTAAAAAGTTTCTCCAAATTGCCTCTTGGCAAATATAAAATGACAATGAATCCACGCCTCAAAACAATGCTAGACAAGCTTATATATAAGCCTAACATTACTAATTCTCATATATGAACCAAATAAATAATGATATGATACAAAATGGTTATGAACTAAATGAAAGTTAATAACTAAAATAAATGAGAATATGAAATAAAATGGTTATGACCTAAATGAGAGTTAATAACCAAAATAAAGAGAATATGAACCATAAACGGTTATGAACTAAATGAGAGTTATGACAATACATCTTCATGACAATTTACAACACTCTTTCTAAACTTGTTCGCTCATTCGCACCATCAACCCTCCCTCCCAGTTCACTCTCCCTCTTGGATAACTTTCTCTTATGGATGACGAACGTAGCCCATTGATTGTGTCTTGTTGATCGTCTCTACGCGATCATACGGTTGCTACGTTTGTTGCCAAAATTTCTACCATCCACCTACAACATTGTGTGTTTGATATTGTTCGTCTGATTGTGTTGTCGTTGCATTGCGATAGTCATCGATACATTTTCAATGAGAAGTCATTATTTGCTTAAGTAATGAGTCATTGTATGAAATAATCGAAAATTAAAAAAGAAAAAAGAAAATAAAAGTTGTCCCGCTTTTGTTACATTGAGAAAGTAGGGACTTTGACTTCATTATAAAAGGGAGGTTCCTTGATTTACTAAGTTACAACAATTGTTCTCTTTCACCTTACCTGAGTGGTTCGGGGCCAATTAGAGAATATATTTTCTAAATGCTCCAGGTCAGCTTCTCGAATGATCCACCTTAGAACTGATATGCTCAAATCCTTCCCGGCTAGTTTCAAGTCCTCATAGGCTACTATTTAGATAATTTAAATTATTTAGAGTTAACTTTGAATTATTTTATGCAAAATTAGGTGAGTCAATTTCCTCATTTAGTAGAATTAAATTTCAAGGAGTAACGTTAAGCTAACATCAAGGGAGTAGTGACTTCGACCTAGGCTAACCAAGTAAGTGTCTTTATTATTCGCATGGTTAGACGAATTGTATTATGTAGGATAACGTGTGCTATATGGCCCCTGCACTTATCATATGTATGCATGAAATGTTAAGTTATGCTATGTTGTTCGATGTGATGTTATGTTATGCCCTGTTGTACTATGTTATGTCATTGTTGTGTCATGTTATGCCATGTTGTGCTATGTTATGTCATGTTGTGTCATGTTATGACATGTTATGCTAAGTTATGTCATGTAATGAAGTTATACTATTTCGTGATCATTTAATGTTGTATAAAAATTGTTATAAAATCAATAATTTATGATGCATAAACCTCCATAGACATCATGAAAATTATGTTATGTATTACAAAATGTACCGGAATTATGTAAGCATGATTCGCAGATTTATTATGTTATAGTTAAATAGAGGTTTGTCTTGCATCATACATTACGTCATGAATATAAGTTATGGAGACCTCATGCATATTTGTGTGTCATGTGCATTGGGATACTTTTCCCATATGATGAGTATGGACGCATACGTTACGACTTATGATTTTTTTGACATTTATGTTTTCCATAATGTTAGCAGGCTCTTTCCCTATGTGGAATTCGGCAAAAGCCTGGTAGTGAGTGCTAGCCCGACGAGTCAGGCCATGCTCGCACGTGTGGGTCATGTGTAGAAAAGTAGTACATTTCCAATCTTCCACAAACTAGAAAGTTGTCAAAGGCTATGATATGTTAAAAGGATAGATCCCACCAGGTTGAATGTGTTTGCATTTTTCGATCCCAATAGTGAGGTCATTGTCACGTCTTCATTCTCGATATGATGTTGATGGTGCCAACAGAAACATAGTTGACTCACAATGAAGGGTGAGACGATTTCTCCTTCGTGTCGGTAGTGTATGGCGGTGGCCAATTTACCTATAGAGGTATCCATCCAGTGCAAGTGTGACTTCGATCAAGCATTTGGTTGTAGGTACTTGGACAATTTGGAACATTGTAAGTTCTTTAATGTCCATTTGATCAAACCATTATAAGTTCTTTAATATATTAAGAGGTAGGGTCCATCCGAGTAATGATTTTCATTTATTATTGTATTAACTTTGTAATTAGTTTTCATTCCCTTAGTGAAACTAGGTCAAATTATTTTTTGGTTTCGTAAGAACTAATGAAATATTAAAAATTTGCACCAATTTGTGATAAAAACTACGAAAACCTCTCCCAAATAGACGCGTTTTAAAATCGTGAGGCTGACAGCGATATGTAACGGGTCAAAGAGGATAATATCTACTAGCGATGAGTTTTGGCTGTTACAAATGGTACAAGAGTTAGACACCGGACAGTGTGCCAATGAGGATGCTGGGCCACTAAGGGAGTGGATTGTGAGGTCTCATATTGGTTGGAGAGATGAACTAAACCTTCTTTATAAGGGTGTGGAAACCTCTCCCTAGTAGATGCGTTTTAAAACCATGAGGCTGACGGCGATACGTTACGGGTCAAAGCGAACAATGTCTACTAGCGATGAGTTTGGGATATTACAAATGGTATGCGAGCCAAACATCGGGCTGTATGCTAGCAAGGACGATGGACTACCAAAGGAGTAGATTGTGAGGTCCCACATTGGTTGGAGAGAGAAACGAAACATTCCATGTGAGAGTGTGGAAATCTCTCTCTAATAGACCCATTTTAAAACCGTGAGGCGGATGGTGATACCTAAGAGAACATAATTGATAATATCTACTAGTGGTGGGTTTAGGTTGTTACAATTATACATGTAGAATGATTGAAATTACCCGACTTTTTTTTTTTTTTTTAACAAAAAATCTTGATCCACGATCTTTTATTTATTTTATTTTTTTGAGTTTAGTGTGTATGAAGGAAGATTCGAACTTCAAAATTCTTGATCAACTATATTCTGATGTAACAATTCATGCTAAGAATTTAGATCATAATTTGGAATTCAAGTTCAGCACCAGATTTTGGAGTTTTTATGATTAAGCCACCGAAAATGAGAGTGCCCCTCGTTGATATACGTATTAATTTCCTATTCTTTTAAGTTTTTCTTAGTCATCCTATCGTCAAGATCACTCTCATTCGAATGTGATTACTGTTCATTCATGTGTTCCTCTTTTACTCAAATATCATAATTGAACTATATTCGAGTTGATTTTTTAGTCTTCTACTCAAACAAGTTACTAAACAGCATTCAATGAATGACTAAAGAAAGATAGTTAGTATGAACGAACGAGCACGTTAATTCTTGACCTAAATTTTGAAGCTTTATTAATGATGTATTAAATGTTTGACTTAGTTCTTATGTTTTTTTTTACGTGGCTTATGTTTGTTTCGATTTCATAGCTACAACTTTTAATTGATTCATTAATTTCTTCGTATTTGTCAAGTTGGCTGGTTGATCTGATTTCACATCCTAGATTTTTTGTTCGTTAATAAACATTATTTTCAATAATTATTTTAATTTTAATTTTTAAAGCATGAGACAATTTATTAATCATGGTACCCTTATTTGACAATCTTCTTTTTTTTTCTTTTAGCTTTTAATTTTTTTTTTTTTTTTTACTTTAAATAAGAAATTAACGACCCAAGCCCAACCCTAGTCAATATTGTCTGTTTTAGTTCGTTACGTATCATCATCAGCTTCACGATTTTAAAACATGTCGACTAGAGAGAGGTTTCCACATCTATATAATGAATGTTTTGTTCCTCTCGTCAACTGAAATGAGATCTCACAAAAAATATATATATATATATCTTTAACTCATCTTCCTTGATTGTAATAGTTCGGTGTTGGTCCATAAGTACACGTCTGAAAGAATTTACCTCAACTTATAAAAATTGGTACCCAATCAGATGGGTCGAGTTTCGCCCATCATAACGCCTCGTTAATCATCACCATACTTGTTAAGATAATACATGTCATTCACATTCATGCCGGAGATCCCATAATTAACTTTTATGTATACATAACGATACATGCACTAACATCATATTCATTACATAGCGAAATCAGTTTCAAGATAAGCTACTCAGTCCACTTCTTTCTCTCTCTCTCGCCATTTCAATTGCTCGAGGAAGAATATGTCATTGCTCACGTGTTGGTCGTGTGTTTCGTCGTGCAAGGGCATCGTGGTGGTGTCACCAATGGTTTGAGGAGTCGTCGATGTCGTGGTCAGGGTACACAACCACAGTTGCACGTAAGATAGGGAGGAAGAGAGAAGAGAAAAGTTCGAGACTTAACAATCCAATGAATGCTTAAATTTTTAAATTATGAAATTGAAACGTGACCAAAAAAATCTCGAACATTTAATTGTCTTAATTTAATCGACTTAAGTTAAATTTCAAAAACACTAAACCAAATTCAAAATAGTAAAATTATATATATTTTATGTCAATTGAATTATACTCATATCACCTAAATTCACTCGAACATCTTAACCAATGGAACAGATTTTATTTCAATTGAGCTAGACTCATATGAGCGAAATTCACTCGAACATCTTAACCAATGGAACAGATTTTATTTCAGTTGAGCTAGACTCATATCAGCAATATTCACTCGAACCTCTTAATCAATGGTATATATTATATGTCAGTTAAACTATACTCATATCAACTAAATTCACTCGAACATCTTAACCAATGGTACAGATTTTATTTCAGTTGAGCTAGACTCATATGAGCAAAATTCACTCGAACCTCTTAACCAATAGAGCGAGACTCATATCCGTAAAATTCACTCGAACCTCTTAATCAATAGTACATATTTTAAGTCAGCGAAAATATGAGAGATGAGATGAAAGGTTTAATGAGTTTAGAATTTTTATGATGGAAAATATCAACGAGTTAGGTATGGACTCATCCGTCAATATTTTAACAAAAATAAATAAATTATGACGTTCAAGACCACTTCAATATATTACCACTTTATAACTAATTTTTTTTAAAAAAAATTAAAAAGCAATAACCAATCACAATATATATAAAATTTCTTTTTTTTTTTTTGCAATAATTTATGGATATTTTTTTAATAATGTTATTTATAATTCATGGATTATTTGCGTAGCTGGAATGGGAGGGATGGCCCTTTAGACTTCTTAATAGTGAACCCAACTTTTTTATATTTTTTATTTTTTTATTTTTAAGAATAGTAAACCCAACTTTATACGCCAAATAAAATACCTAATTAAATTCCATTAATATTATTTATAGAGGGAAAAAATTTAATAGAGAGAGTGGAAAAAATTTTCCACTTAAATAATTAGTGTCGATAATCATGTGATTAAAGTAATTTTTGAACTCGTAATCTTATTAAAAGAGATCAATATAATTAAAATCAGTACTTTCGATCTGGAGGTCAGACACTCTAATCTACTAAAGGGATGTTAATTCAACTAAAATATGTACTTTCGATCGAGAGGTAGAAGATTCAAATCGTAAGTGATTAATTGGACTAAGATTTGTAGTCTTGATCAAGAGGTCAATGATTCAAATCTTGAACTAAAATTTATAATTTCGATCAACAGGTCAGAGATTCAAATCTTCTAAAACTAGAGATCAATCGAACTAAAATTTGTACTAAGAAATCAAAGATTCAAAGCGCTAAAGATTAATTGAACTAAAATTTGTAGTTTCGATCAAGAGGTCAAAGATTCAAATCTCGAACTAAAATATGTAATTTCGATCAAGAAGTCAGAGATTCAAATCTCCTAAAACTAGAGATCAATCGAACTAAAATTTGTATTTTCGATGGAGAGATCAAAGATTCAAATCTGCTAGAAATAGAGACCAATCGGACTAAAATCGGTAGTTTTGATGGAGAGGTTGAAAGATTTAAATCATCGGAGATTAATCCGACTAAAATTCGTATTTCAATTAAGAGGTCAGACATTCGAATTTCTGAACTTACCTTAATAACTTGAAAGAAATAAAATACTTTAAAATATTTTTTTGGTATATGCTTAAAAATATTCAAATTATTAAAATTATATCCCACAAAAATTAAATGAAGACCTTATATTAATCATTTTAAATGTGGAAAATAACTTTTAAACTTAATGTTATTTACACTCATAGTTCCTAGTGGATTTTGAGGAGGGACCCAATGCAAAATTTTGAATAGTAACCCAACTAAAAAAGTAACGAGGAAAAATAACGCAAAAACGGTGGGCTAGAGAGGGATAGAAAATTATTGTGAATGTAGCAGTTATATCGTGGCAGTCTCTTCTAATAATTTCGAGAAAAAAAGTTATTGAAAAAATTATTATAATACTAACATAATTTCCACACGGAGACGGTTCCTGCTAAAGATCATGTTGGTGAGAGGTGACAAGATTCCTATGGCCCTCGGCTCTTCAGGCTTTACAACATGCTTCAATTAGGGAATTGCATGGATCAATCACGCGGTTCTGCAGGGTCCTCCAACTTGTTGTCCACTCCCCTTCACTTTATTTATTATACAGGAAAATGCGAATGGCAAAGGCCTTCCCATCCAGCGAAGTTCAAACCTCGCCCGAGAGAGAAGCAAATTGAAAATCAGTCTCAAATCCCTTCGTAATCGAAGGTGAAAGTGGGAAAAAGACGACGAAACCCTTTTTTCTTGCTCATCTCTAGTAGCCGATCGAGTTTCTTCGTCCCTCTCCCGCTTATTGATTAGGGAGAGTCACTCGAGTCCCTTGACACTAGTTCCTCTTTTATTTTACGAAAATTTCAGGTTTTATGCGTAGCTCGTCAAGCTAAACAAAGGAGTTCCCTCGCTACTCAAGATATGTAGCAGATGGCAGGAGGTGAGCAGCCCCTTTCCTTTCTGGCTCGACCGTCGACAACTCTTTATTTTGGCTCGTTTTATTTTAATAAAATTTTAAATTAAAAATATATATATATATGAAAAGCTTTAAATTTTTAAATTTATAGAAAGAGAGAGAGAGACAAATATTCATATAATTATTTAATCCAAACATGTATTAGATGATGATTTAGGCCAAGTGGGTTGTCCCACCTTTTATTACCCACAAAATCTCCACCGTTGGATCAATCCTTCTTGTGCTTATTTATACTCTCTTCTCCCTCTCTTCTCCTCTCAAAGACTTCCTCCCCTCCACTTTTTTGGTGATTTCCAACATCATTTTGCATTATACTTCTTTAAACTCAAACCTTCAATTCTCCATCCATGGCTTCCCTTCAATCGTTCGAGGATCAGGTGCGTTCGATCTCGTTCATCGTTACTCAAATCCCGTCTCTTCTCTTCCTCTTTCCTAAGCTTCCTTCTTGTTTTTTGTGACGTGACGATCTTTCATGACCGAAATGAATAACAGTTTCGTTTTGTAATTGTTAGGGTAAGTTGAAGGAAGAGATTGCTGCAGTAGAAGAGTTCACTCTAGACGGAACGGTCGATTATCATGGTCGTCCTGCAGTTCGATCAAAATCTGGCTCATGGGTTGCAGGAATTATAATTCTTCGTGAGTTACCTCTTACCATTTGATTTTTTTTTTTTTATTTAGTATAACGATAGTAGGAGGTGGGAATCGAGAATCAACGACTTTAGGAATGATTTTTTAAATTATACTTAGATGGTCGATTTTTTAAAAAAGTTGTAACGTGGAAGAACGTATGAGAAAGTAAGCTTAATTTTGAAAATGAAATGGAACATAAAAAGATGTGACAAGATACGAAGATATAACCAATAGAAAGAATCAATAATGTCCCGAACCTTAGGTTAGATCGATGTATTTAATTTATGAGTTTATGTTTACGTGTGAAAAAGGTCACGTAATGAAATTGAAGGCTGAAATTTGGCGACCAGATTGATTGAATATTTTTTTTAAAAAAAACATTTATGATATTGAAAAGAGACTCAACAAACAAAGTCTTGTCTTGAAAGTGTGTTTTTTTTAGAGTGATTCATTCTCTTTTGGACAAAGCCATAAATGCCAATTATTATATTAACTATATAATAAATTTTAATTTTCCTTTTTTTTCTAAAAAAAATATTTTTTATTTTAAATTTTTTAATTAAAAGAAATAAAAGTTTTAAGTAATATTAATTAAAGGTATACTCATTTTTTTCAATTTTTTTTTTTTTACTCTAATTTAAATTGGTGTAATAAAATGCTATATAATATTTGAAAATATGTTATTAAATAAGATAATTATAAGGTTTAAATTAAATAAATTTATTTTTGTCCTATTGTACGGACTGAGAGCAAAGGGCTAAATTTTTCTCTTGGTCGAAAACGCTGCCACGTGGCAGAATTGGATGGTGGGGAAAAGACTTGAGCCCTAAAGTTTGGGCCTAAAGGGAATTGGGCCCCAGCCCAATTATTTGACGTTGAGTTTCCGATGAAAAGGGCATTTAGGTGGCAGCTTGTGAGTGGTGGGTGACGGCTTTTTAATGACAGCCTGATCAAGTTGTTAAATACAAGAAAAAATAAAATAAAATTTCAAAAACATTGATAAACTGTACCATCCATTTTGAACCACAGTGCACCTGCCTGTCCCAGCTTGGAATCTCAACTTGGGCGATGGAAATAGGGTTTTGAATTAGAAAAGAAATAACTAAAATAGACTATTCGATACGTTCACCTTCACGTCCACGTTTTTCTAAACCGAACACAGTTGTCTGGTGCTAGGACAAGACGTTTCGTGTTTACGACATCTTTTCTTTTCCTTTTTTCTCGAGAAATCTAAGTATTCAGAGAGCTGATAAAAGTCATCTAAGCTTACAACTTTCTCGTTCTTCGAATATCTGCCTTTTTTTGTCAACAGTATACGTTTAAAGCAGTTGAACTATGTTCAAGTTGATAGAGAGTCTTTCTAGCTCTATTTTATTTTTTTATTTGGGTTGGGCTTAGTTGACTCTATCTCGTGGGCCAATGAAAAGCCCAATGATACCTTAATTGTTTATCTTGTGCATAAATTACAATCATACGATTATATAAAGTTTTCTAACTATGATTCAAAATTACATGAATGGAATACCAGTGAACCAAGGATTGGCAACATTGGCATTCTTTGGAGTCGGAGTAAACTTGGTGCTATTTCTAACTAGGGTTTTGCAACAAAGCAACGTTGATGCGGCTAACAATGTCAGCAAATGGACTGGAACTGTTTACATCTTCTCTCTCGTTGGAGCATTCCTTAGTGATTCTTATTGGGGCAGATACAAAACCTGTGCCATCTTTCAAATCATTTTCGTCATTGTAAGTCTTTCTTAAAACCTTCGTTTATCAAAAATGTTTTTATATGGCAAACCAGTTTGAGCATAATCCAACCGAAAACTTTTTTTAAATTTGTGTGCTAACTTGGTCTAAAAATGGCAGGGCCTAGTGTCGTTATCGCTCTCCTCCTACCTCTTCCTGATCAGACCCAAAGGCTGTGGCGATGAACATACGCCCTGTGGAAGTCATTCCAAAACCGAAATTTCCCTCTTCTACCTTTCCATTTACCTCACAGCTCTTGGCAATGGCGGCTATCAGCCCAATATCGCCACCTTTGGCGCCGATCAATTCGACGAAGAGGATCAGAAAGAGGGCCACTACAAGGTCGCTTTCTTCAGCTACTTCTACCTTGCTCTAAACCTTGGATCCCTCTTCTCCAACACCATTTTAGGGTTTTTTGAAGATGAGGGCATGTGGGCTCTTGGGTTCTGGGTCTCCGCCGGGTCCGCCATTGCTGCTCTGCTCTTGTTTCTTGCCGGAACTCCGCGGTACAGGCATTTCAAGCCCACTGGAAACCCTCTTACGAGGGTTTGTCAAGTCGTTGTCTCCGCCGCGAAGAAATGGCGGGTTAGGGTTCCGTCTGGAGGAGAGGGGTTGTTTGAGGATAATGAGAAGCAAAACCCTAACAATGGCTGCCGGAAGATTTTACACACTAATGGATTCAAGTAAGTGAGATTTTTCCATTGCTGATGTGAAATTTGTGTTTCTGTCCAATTTATATCAGATTTTTAAGCTTTCCTTTAAAATGTGAATACAATATGAAATCTATCTAAACCTATCCACTTAAAGCTCTTAGGTTGGGGATAGCATAGCTTAACTTGGTTTTAGCTGAACTTTGGATCCTGAGTTTTAAGCACTCTGTTTTGTGTTCTTGTTCTGTTGTTTTGCAAAAGCTTTTCTGAAGATAACAAAACAGAACAATCTCTTAAGAATTGTATTTCCTTAGTTTGGCTCCACCGCTTAGTTTGACCCCAACGCTAGCAGATATTGTCCTCCTTAGGCTTTCCTTCAAGGTTTCTAAAACGTGTCTGCTAGGGAGAGGTTTCCACACCCTTATAAAGAATGGTTCGTTCTCCTCCCCAATCGACGTGGGATCTCACAATCCACCCCCTTCAGGGCCCAGCGTCCTCACTGGCACTCGTTCCCTTCTCCAATCGATATGGCCCCCAATCCACCTCCCTTTCGGGGCCCAGTGTCTTTGTTGGCACACCGCCTCGTGTCCACACCCCTTCAGGGCTCAGTCTCCTGGAACATTGCCCGGTGTCTGGCTCTGATATCATTTGTAACAGCCCAAGCCCACCGCTAATAGATATTGTCTTCTTTGGACTTTCCCTCAAGGTTTTTAAAACGCATCTCCTAGGGAGAGGTTTCCACACCCTTATAAAAATGTTTTGTTCTCCTCCCAACCGATGTGGGATCTCACACTCCACGCCCCCCCCCCCCCCCCCGGAGTCCAGCGTCCTCGTTGGCACTCGTTCCCTTCTCCAATCTATGTGGAACCCCCAATCCACCTCCTTCGGAGCCCAGTGTCCTTGCTGACACACCGCCCCGTGTCCACCCCCTTCAGGGCTTAGCCTCCTCACTGGCGCATCGCCCTATGTCTGGCTCAGATACCATTTGTAAAAGCCTAAGCCCAAGCCACCGCTAGCAGATATTGTCCTATTTGGGCTTTCCCTCAACGTTTTTGAAACACGTCTACTATGGAGAGGTTTCCACACTCTTATAAAAAATGTTTTGTTCTCCTCCCCAACCGACGTACCGACGTGGGATCTCACTTAAATAGTTGTAAGATAATCTTTAATATTACAAGTCACTCAATTAGAGTACTTAAAAACTTCACGACAATCTGCCAAACTAGAAACAAAAATGGTTACAAAGAATGTTTTCTAAGTTATTTCCCCTTGTTCTTAACTACTGCAAAAATCACAGGTTCTTGGATAAAGCAGCCTACATTTCCTCAAGGGATTCAAATGATAAAGAGCAAGGAATGATCAACCCATGGCGCCTCTGCCCAATCACACAAGTAGAAGAAGTAAAATGCATTCTAAAACTGATGCCAATCTGGCTCTGCACCATTATCTACTCAGTTGTCTTCACCCAAATGGCCTCTCTCTTTGTCGAGCAAGGTGCAGCCATGAAAACCACCATCTCGAACTTCCACATCCCACCTGCAAGCATGTCAAGCTTCGACATTCTCAGTGTCGCCCTTTTCATCTTCCTCTACCGTCGTGTCCTCGACCCATTTGTTGGAAAACTGAAAAAATCCAGCTCCAAAGGCTTGACCGAGCTGCAACGGATGGGGGTCGGACTAATCATAGCTGTAATGGCAATGGTCTCAGCAGGCATCGTCGAGTGCTATAGACTCAAATATGCCCAAGCTGACTGCACACACTGTGAAGGATCAAGCTCCTTGAGCATCTTTTGGCAAGTTCCACAATATGCACTGATTGGAGCCTCTGAAGTTTTCATGTATGTGGGTCAGCTTGAATTCTTCAATGCACAAGCTCCTGATGGGCTCAAGAGCTTTGGGAGTGCGCTATGCATGACATCAATCTCTTTAGGGAACTATGTGAGCAGCTTGTTAGTGACAATGGTGATGAAGATTTCAACAGAGGATGACATGCCTGGTTGGATCCCTGGCAACCTCAACAAAGGTCATTTGGACAGGTTCTACTTTCTTCTTGCTGCCTTGACTGTCATTGATTTTGTGATTTACGTTGCCTGTGCTAAATGGTATAAATCCATCAAATTAGAAGACAAATATGAACAAAATGAAGAACTAGAAAGCTTCAAGGTCTGAATATGAACATTCCTGATATCCCTTTGAAATAAGAGGAGGAGGGGGGGGGGGGGGGGGGGGGGGGGGGGGGGGGGGGGGGGGGGGGGGGGGGGGGGGGGGGGGGCGGGGGGCTTCACTGCTTCCATTTTGGCTTGTTCTTCTGCTATAGCTCTGTTAAAATGCCTTGATGGAGAATTGATTGGCTTGTGAAAAGTGTTGGGTTTCCTTACTGTTCATTAACTAATTCTTGTATAGGGTTTCCTTCTTTTCTTTATTGAAAAGGCTATTTCTATACGATAATCTCATATGTTGTGCGATCTGAAGTGTATGGTTGTTTATTTTGTTGTTATTGCTTATGAGAATATGTGAGATTGGCATTGTATGGGGTTTGAACGCCATGTCTTAATCTTTTTTTCTTTCGGTTCAACGAGAGATTTGAAACTTTGATTTCTTAGTCGATGATGTATATGTGACGCCCTGAATTTTAGAAAAGTATGTGTAACGCCCTCCTAGCGGTGAGATCCCACCGGTTGGAGAAGGGACCGAAGCATTCTTTATAAGGGTGTGGAAACTTCTCCCTAGTAGACGTGTTTTAAAAATTTTGAGGGGAAGTCCGAAAGGGAAAACCCAAAGTGGACAATATATGTTAGCGGTGGGCTTGGACGGTTACAAATAGTATCAGAGCCAGACACTGGGTGGTGTGCCAGCGAGAACGTTGGGCCCCAAAGGGGTGGATTGTGAGATCCTACATCGATTGGAGAGGGAAACGAGTGCCAACGAAGACGCTGGACTCAGAAGGCAGGTGGATTGTGAGATCCCACATCGGTTGGAGAGGAAAACACATTCTTTATAAGGGTGTGGAAACCTCTCTCTAGCATATGTGTTTTAAAAATCATGAGGGGAAGCTCGAAAGGGAAAGCTCAAAGAGGACAATATCTATTAGCGGTGGGCTTGAGTTGTTACCGTATATCTTAACAATGAAGCTAGGCTCAAGTTGACAGTAATGTTTTGATTTTCGTAATATTATATCAATAATGGAAATGGTTATAAAAAGAATGGTCAAATATAATCAAGGTTAAAAGTAAGGTAGATGTGAATAGTACGAGCATGAATGTTCGAAGACGACTAGCATTTAGATCTACCGTTCAAACATTAAAAATTTATGGTCATGCTTTGTTATGATAATTAAAATAAATAAGAAGAAAAATAACGGAGAGTCTTACTTTCTTTACATGCATTCTTCTCTCTAATTGATTTTTTATCGTGAGATCAAGTTGTTTTTTTGTAATATATATTTAAGGTTCATGTTTGCGAAGTTTTAAGATCGAATCATCTGATTTTGAAACAATAATTATTATTTTATCTATTAAGTTATACTGAAAATAAGATTCAAATTACTTTGTTGATCAAATATCTCAAAGCAAAAACACTTGTTTGAGATTAAAATCACTCTACGAGAAAGATTGATTGATGTATTGGTTCATATCATATACTCATATGGATTAGTATACATTTGAAGCATTTACTTTTATAATTGCAACAATTTTTTGAATTCAACAAAGGTGAATGCGAGATTTTGAAACTCGGACCACTCGGGAGAGAGTGTGGTGTGAAATCCTCATTTAAACGGGAAAAGGGGGAAGAAGTGGAAAATGATTTTTCTCGGTTAACTAAACGGGGACGAAGACAAAGATTATCCCGACCCCACCTAAATCTTCGTGTCTCATTTTTTGTTAAAATGTTTTATATTTTTTAATAGAAATTATGTTATAAGGATAAAATTCCCACAAATAAATAGAAAAAATTCGGAAAAATTGAAATAAAGCCCTAATAGTAAATGTGAAGGAAAAGGAATAGCCTTGCATTCAACGGTCCAATTGGAACGGATAAATAAGGGGGAAAAATAATTAGCAGACAAAAAAACCACTAAGAAATTCTGCACCATTCCTTCACTTCCTTCCCATGGCTTCCTTGTTTCTCAACACGAGCCCAGAAATTCATCATCCCCTTTGATCATCTTCTTCAAATTCCCCGATTCTTCTTCATCTTCTTCCTTTTCCGGTCATTAATCATGAAATTCTCTCTGAAACTCCCCGATAATCAAGACCACAAATCCCCAATCGTAAAGGGGAAACTCCCAATCACCATGTTCAATCAACCCTTCACTTCCTCTTTCACTTCCGCCATTAATTCCTCTTCCGACCTCTCCTTTTCCCTTTCCACTAATTTCCCTTCCGGCCCTTGTTTGAAGCTCACTTACTCTCCTCTACCGCCCTCTCCTTCCGCCGCCGCCGCCGCCGCTTCCACGACTGGTCCGTTTACTCTCTCTCTCAAATCTGGGTTAGGCCTTTTTGGTTCACCGGAGGATTCTCCTCTTGTGTTTTCCTCTCAGTTTTCTCTTTCCCTTACGAAACCCTTTGTTCCCACTTTCTCTCTTCTCTTCAAACCCCAATTTGGTCATTTTTGTCTCAAGAAGAGTACTGTTTCGAGCGTTAATGATCGGTTTTCTGTGTTTCAACCCAACGATGGGGTTCGATTGGATTCTGGGTCGGATTCGAATCCGAAATTTGGTAATGGGTTTGCTGTAGATGAGTCGATGGGATGGCAGGAGCTGAAGCTTGAGAGTAGTAGTAGCAGCCATGGTTCTCAGGAGGAGTTTGGAGGAATTCAGAAACGTTTGGCTGAGACGAAAAGCATTAGTGATAGTGTTTTGTCTGGTGTTGCTGTAATGGCAAGGACGGCCATTCCTGTTACTAACCGGATAGCTGTGAATTTCCGGTGGGGGATGAATTTTCCGACGAATCCGGTGCTGAAAATGCCGTTTCTGACTGTGAATAAGGTTTCAGTGGAGAGAGTGGAGGAGGAGAAGGAAGAGAAGAAGAAGAAAACAGGGGAGGACCAAGGGGGAGATGTGGAATTGTTGAAGGGTATGTTGTTTTGGATGAAAAATGATGTGGAAACTTTGGAGAAAGAGAATAGAGAGATGAAGCAACTTCTAGAGGAGATAAAGCTTGGAAATGTGGCTAATAGGGCTTCACCGTCTTCTGGTTCGAGCTATGGTGAGGTCATCGAGCCATGGAGGAGGGAAGAAAACAAGTCCAAGAACAGTAGGAATGGTGGACAAGAAAATGATTGGAGGAAAAAGAAGAGTTCTGAAGAAGAGAATGAGGGTAAGAACAGCAGGAAAGGCCATCGTTCCACGAATCGAGTGAACGAAGTTGAATCGGAATTGGAGAGAGCTATCAAGGCTGCTTCCCAAGCCAAGGCTTGAAGTAGTATTTGCAGTATATGATGTTCTTGGAATGTGTATAGTTCCATTTCATTTACTGATGGACCCTCCAGTGTTCGAGGACGATAACACGGAAGGTTAGCAAGAATATTGCAGTTTCTTTATATTATCCATTGTTTCTTGATGGTAAACTGTTTGAAAATGTGGATATGAATTGCTTTTTTACATGCTTAATATACCTATGCAGTTTTACTTTGAAGTATGAGTGTGCATTTGATTAGATATGCATTTGGATTCATGAATTGTCCTAGAGTTTAGCGAATTGTAGAATATGTACTTCGGAGAGTTTCGTGTATACGAGACTTTGCTGGATAGGAAACTATTTCATTGATGATATGAAGTATATACGAAAAGGGAAGGAGAAGATGGCCTCGTCTTCGGCTAAGGATGTTACATAAGAGAACACTTTATCATTTCGCTTTAGCTGTGAAAGGGTAGAAGGAAAGCTATGGTAACTTAACTTAACTTTGAAGGAGTGATCTCAAAAGCAAACGTTAAGAAGACGAGTCTTGTTCGGGAGAAGAATAGTTAGGGAGAAGCCCACGTCCTCTAGGTGTATGTCATTGTTGTAACAACTCAAGCCCACCGCTAGTAGATATTGTCCTCTTTAGGTTTTCCGTTTTGGGCTTCCCTTCAAAGTTTTAAAACGTGTATGCTAGGGAGAGGTTTCCACACCCGTATAAAGAATGTTTCATTATCCTCTCCAACTGATGTGGGATCTCACAATCCACCCCCCTTCAGGGCCCAGCGTCCTTGCTAGCACACCGCCCGGTGTCTTGCCCTGATACCATTTGTAACAACTCAAGTCCACCGCTTGCAGATATTGTCCTCTTTAGACTTTTCTTTCCAAACTTCTCCTCAAGGTTTTAAAACGTGTATGATAGGGAGAGGTTTCCACACCCTTATAAAGAATACTTCGTTCTCCTCTCCAACCGATGTGGGATCTCACAATCCACCCCCTTTAGGGGCCCAGCATCCTTGTTGGCACACCGCCCGGTGTCTTGCCCTGATACCATTTGTAACAACTCAAGTCCACCGCTTGCAGATATTGTCCTCTTTAGACTTTTCTTTCCAAGCTTCTCCTCAAGGTTTTAAAACGTGTATGCTAGGGAGAGGTTTCCACACTCTTATAAAGAATGTTTCGTTCTCCTCTCCAACTGATGTGGGATCTCACAATTGTGTCTTATAGAAGTAGGGACCTAACCCAAAGACGTTTTTAAGTGAAGGGGAAAGAGGAGATCCCCAGTACTTTTATTGGATTTGGCATACACCAATGCATGCCAAAAGAACAATGGAAAACTCATCCTGTCCCACTGTCCTTTGATTTTAGTTTATGAATATTTGGAATAGAAGTTTCTATTCAATTTGAAGCTGAAGTGCTTCTGATAGACAAGTTCTCTGATGTTATGCTATTTTCCCATTATAAGCAGAGGTTAAAAAATTTGTACTGAAGAACTACCTCGTAAATTTCGTTCGTATCACTTTTCTGAAATTGGAATGAGCTAGACCCTCCGCCACAACCGAGACATCCACCAACTATGATAAGGAAATGTCATTGGTTAACTAGGTTCCCCTAACTTTCCCGCACCTGAAAGCAACTCCGTCAACCTGCCGATGAGAAGGGTTACTACAAGTGGTGTGATGATCTCGATGGAGAGATAGGATAGGAAGATCTCGACGTATAGCTGGCACAACTCCGTGAAACTCGAGTCAGATAGATTCACTCTTACCACCCTTTGATACTGGCTTACTTTAAGGGTTTTGCACAGTTCGTCTAGTGTACACCCGAGCGGGAGTAAAAGAGAAGTGTGATAAGTGGAATTGTCGGAATGGAGGTGGATTGGGTTCAGTATTCTTTTAGTTTTACAACTTGTAATAAGAAGAAGAAAACAGGGGAGGACCAAGGCTCTATGTTTTACAACTTGGTTCTCGATCGTTAAAAATATGGGTCGATATATGGCGACATTATATTAACTTTTCGCCATCTCTGCAACCTCTTCCTGGGTTATCCTTCTTTTCAGTTGACACTAAGTGAAAACCAAAACTGAGCCTCCCCTCACTATTAGCCTTCGGTTTTCGTCTCCCATTTGCCACGACTCGACGAAACCAACCTTTGGGATTGCTTCAATGCCGCCTGTCATGACGCTAAGTCCAACCGTCACTCTGGCCAGCAACTTTGCTTTGCATCTTCTGTTGAGTGTCGACTTGTTTAGTTAACCTCGGAGAATTCCGAACACCTAGCATATCATGTTTGTTGTTGTCGGAGTCGACAGGTCGACTCCATTGATTATGAAGAAGCTCGTGACTGACTGCATCAGGGATTTTGTGGTTCCTGCTTTTCTTGTTTCTCTTCTTGCTTTATCTTGTTCATGATTTCTTGAGTAACCATTGTACTGTTGGCGGCTGATTTTTGGTCCAAAGTAGAAGGTATGATATCTGCCGTTTGATATTGTCGAAGTCCGAGTTGTCTCAATAATTGAATTCGCATCTTATCTAAGCGCGCCCCAACCCTTGAATAGTCTCCTCATTGTATAATCATAACGAGAGTGACCCGTGCCTTTTCAAGCTACTAAGATGCTTTTGCAGGCCCTTATCAATCGAGACCCGTTCATAGTAAAAAATTGGTTGGCTAACTCCTAAGAGTTTGCACCGAAGCATTTCTACATGCTATAGACTACTTAACATGCTTCAATAAGCCCGACTCAGCCGGTTTCACAGCTCTACTCTTTTCGCAACTTGTCTCCCCACTCTCGTTCAACTTTAGATGGGTCTCTCATGGTGCTCTCCCCTTTTAATCAATTTGTAGAAAGGCGAACCACGCTTTGACTTGCCTTAATAGTTTGGGTCGAGTTCTCGCATTATATGAACACTCCTATTTTTCACACCCTCTTAAAATCACATTTTATTTTAAAAGTTAAAATTTAAATGTCATATTAAAAGCGAGATAATCCCTCGCATAGTAGTATTGAACCGAACCGTAAATCAAAATAGAATTAATAAAAATTAAAAAATATATATCAATTTTAACCTTACTACAAATTAATTTTATCCGATTAAACTTTAAACTCTCAATTTTATCACAATTTTCATCTTAAAATTGTAAAAAATAATGTTGGAATGATCGGTTTTTGACAATAACTTGTTTGAAAGCCCGCTATGCCAAAAGTTAGATATATTAAATTACAAAAAAGAAAAAAAAGCGTGGGAACTGTTTGAAAAACATTATTATTTTAAAGTTGCATTATTGAGATCGGAGTAAAATTGGAATTCAGAACTATTGAAGTGACCTAAAACGAAAATTGGGACCTAAGCACGTCATACCGTGTTAGAGCACTATTACACCAGTTTCGGTTCTGAATTTTCATTCAAAATTTTAACGAGTTCGTCTTAAAATATTTTTTAAATATTAAGGGTAGTATTGCAAAATTTAAAATAACACAGGTATTTTTTTTTTTTTTTTTTTTTTTTTTTTTTTTTTTTTTTTTTTTTTTTTTTTTTGTAATATAGTCACCATTTTTACCCTCAAATATTTATCAACGACTTCAAACTCTCAATCAGAGCTGTGTTAATGGCGGAGGATCATCGCCATAGATAATCACCTCGAGCTCGATCTCAAACTCCATCAACTCCTTACTCACTCCCTTCTCTTCCATCTCATCTGCCAATTCCTTCGCCCTAGCTCCCTTTGCCGGTGGACATGGCTGCCTACCTCGTTCTTCCCTCCTGTCCCTCCTCCTCTTACTCCTCCATATCCTCCTCCTCCTCCTCGCGCCGCACCTCCTTCCTCACCCGCAGAGATTCTTTCTCCGTTGACTCCCGCTCTAGAACTTGCAACCGTTACACCTTCGTACGTCTCTCTTTCTCTCTACCTCTCATTGCATTCATTTCTCACTGGGGTTTATTTCGAAGTACAATTTGTGCAACGTTCTGATTCTGGATGTTTGAGAATTCCGACATGCGTGGTGGATGGATCGAAATTTTAATTTCTTCGATTAGCTGTTTTTTTTTTTTCTACAATTAATTTGTGCTGCTTTTATCTGATTTTTTTTAAATGAAATTCTGCTGCGACTTCCTTGTTGTGATTGGTTTAATTGTGTTTATGTGCGGTTTTCATGTTGTGTAGAAGAGTAGTCTGCCTGAACCGAGCAGATTTGGTAATGGGAAACCAATAGTTCCTATTCTTAATGAGCGCAGTCTGCCGGAGTTCTTGGAATCCGCTAGAATGGGGAAACCAGTCAACAGAAGCAGTAACCGTTTGAAGTTGTTTTCTGGGACGGCGAATCTTGCACTGTCTCAGGTAAGTAGAACTATATCCCGGCTCGCTTCTAAGTATTGTATTCAAACGATTTATGGTTTTTTTTTTGGCTAGAATGCAGAGATACGTTTATATCATCAATGATGCTCAAAATTCACACCTCCAAACTTCCCTTTGAAGAAAATCATATGTATTAAGGCCAAATCCTTTCACATAAAGAACGGCTTCTAATTAACAATGATCTTTGCGCTCTCCTAGATTGCTTATGATTTTGCTTGTGTAGGATCTATGTACTCTACCATCTACCCTTTCATTGAATTTGGGCAGCCAATTTATTTTCTAAAGGAAGTTGTTCTATTGGAACAATAATCTATAGTGTACGAGTTTCGATTTCTATGGCATGTAAAAGAAATCCTCATCAGAATTACAGTACATGATATAGGAATATATATTTGTGGATAAATTACCTAGTCTTGATTTTTTGTCAACTTGTTTTGGATTGTTGGTCTTATTTTATTGCAATTCGGTATTTGAAACTTGATTAATCCTCTTTGGTTTTCAATTTCCTCGATTATTTGTTTCTGATCTTCCATTCCCTTATACTTCTCTTAGAAGACTGAATTATGCATGGCTATGCTTTCTAATCTCTTGGTTTTAAATTTTAGGAAATTTCTAGGTATATGGGCTTGGAACTTTCAAAGATTAACATCAAGCGATTTGCTGATGGAGAAATATATGTCCAGTTGAAAGAAAGTGTGAGAGGATGTGATGTTTACCTAATACAGCCCACTTGTCCCCCTGCAAATGAGAATCTCATGGAGCTTCTTGTTATGGTAGATGCATGTCGGAGAGCGTCAGCCAAAAATATCACTGCAGTTATCCCATATTTTGGATACGCCAGAGCTGATAGAAAGGCAAGTTTAATCTTCAGAATAGTTAGTTGAACCTATTAATTAAGTTACGTGGCTCGAATATGCCTACTAGAGAATTTTGATGAACAAAGAGACATGCTGAAATCTCAACATCGTCTAGTGATGTTCTTGATTGAATTTCAACTTAAATGCGAACCATGAAAACGTAGAGTACAATGTAAGATCTTATTCAATATTAAAACTGATCTTTTTTCCGTCTTTTTTTATTCTGGTCTGGGAGCATATAATTCAAGGTGTGGTTTATCTGGTTGTAAAATTATCTCTCTTGGAACTGTTTTGCCTTCCAGACTCAAGGTCGTGAATCAATTGCAGCCAAACTTGTTGCTAATCTTATAACAGAAGCAGGTGCCAATCGTGTTCTTGCTTGTGACCTCCATTCTGGACAGTCAATGGGCTACTTTGATATACCTGTTGATCACGTGTACTGTGAGGTATTTTAGTACTTAACTCGCTTCTTCCATTCGTTACGCTGGGTTTTTAATAGCATTAATTTTGTATATGGACACCAGCCTGTGATTCTAGATTATCTTGCCAGCAAGACAATTTCTTACAATGATCTGGTTGTGGTCTCTCCTGATGTTGGTGGTGTGGCAAGAGCTCGTGCTTTTGCCAAAAAGTTGTCTGATGCTCCTTTAGCAATTGTGGACAAAAGGCGCCAAGCACACAACGTTGCTGAGGTAAACACCCACAGAATCCTTCTCCCGTCCTCATAGTCTTGGTGGTCTATTCGAAATTTGGATAAGAATGTAGTTGTTTACATTTGAATCACTAGTAATAATCTTAAGAAGTTTTAGAAGGCTGTCATTTTTTAGATGCCTATAATGCAGAACAGAAAATAATCAAGATATAGTTTTTAGATTGGCAAATCGGCACAATGGATTCTGGATGTGGCGGTCTTCGGGTCCTTGGTGATTGATATCCAGACCAAGTATTAAATATCCTTTCAAAGTTCTATAAGGGCATTCTCAGATTTAAAGACTCTGCGTATTACTTCTATGACATCCAAATACCAATGATTGTCATTTACCTTGCAGGTGATGAACCTTATTGGTGACGTTAAAGGAAAAGTTGCTGTCATGGTGGATGACATGATTGACACTGCCGGTAAGAAGTCATGGATACATTTGGATGTTATGTTGTTTAATAGTTTCTTTAAGTATGCGATGTTTGAAAAATGTTTAAAACATAACTAGAAAGAACACAGATCAAAACTAGGCATTGAAGTTTCCTGAAGAATGAAGTTAAAAAAAAAAACGTTTTGTATATTTTCTTGACCTAGCAGATATTGTCCTCTTTGGGCTTTCCGTTCCGGGCTTCCCCTCAAGGTTTTAAAACGCGTCTACTAGAGAGAGGTTTTCACACCCTCATAAAGAATGTTTCGTTCTCCTCCCCAACCGATGTGAGATCTCACAATCCACCCTCCTCTGGGGCCCAGTGTCCTCGCTAGCACTTGTTCCCTTCTCTAATCGATGTGGGACCCCTCAATTCACCCCCTTTGAGGTTGAGCCCCGAAGGGCTTGGACACGAGGCAGTGTGCCAGCAAGGACGCTAGACCTCCCAATCCACCCCCTTCGAGGTCCAGCGTCCTTGCGGGCACACCGCCTTGTATCCCCCCTTCGGGGCTCAGCCTCATTGGCACATCTTTCAATGTTTGGCTTTGATACCATTTGTAATGGCTCAAGCCCACCGCTAGCAGATATTATCCTCTTTAGGCTTTTCCTTTCGGGCTTCCCCTCAAGGTTTTTAAAACGTGTCTACTAGGGAAAAGTTTGCACGGTTTTATAAAGAATGTTTCGTTCCTCCCCAACCAACGTGAGATCTCACATAGAACTTCCATGAAAAATGCTCGGTCCCCATGAACCTTTCTATCTGGTTGAAGTTAGAAGTTCTCTCTTGATTTACACTCTGATTCAGAAAAGTTGTCTATACCTTGTATATATCTTATGTATTTTTGGTTTTCTGGGTGCAGGGACTATTTCAAAAGGTGCAGCTCTTTTACATCAAGAGGGTGCCAGAGAAGTTTATGCTTGCTGCACTCATGCTGTATTTAGGTATAAGTTCAAACATGTTACAGAAGCAAAAGTACAAAGATTAAAAGTGCATTTTTAACCTTAAAACTTCGATATAAAGTTCTTTTCTGTCTAGCATTTGGATGATCCTGAACTGGAAACTTTCTTCTCATGCATACCCAATTGTCATTTCACTTTGAAATATAAGTTAGTTTCGAAACTGTTTGATTTTTCCACTTCTTTTATGTTCATCACCCTGCAGCCCCCCGGCGATCGAGAGGTTATCGAGCGGCCTGTTTCAAGAGGTGATAGTTACAAACACGATCCCAGCAATAACAGAGAACTACTTCCCTCAGTTAACTGTTCTTTCAGTAGCAAATCTGTTGGGTGAAACCATTTGGCGAGTTCACGACGATTGCTCTGTAAGTAGCATTTTTAAATAACTCCAAATTGAAGTAATCCTTAGAACACAGCCTTCTGAAACAATTCTAAAGGATTCTTACTGCCTTTGTTTTGTTAGTTTGATATTTTTAGATCATCCATTCTTAATTATTCCTCCTACTTCGCTATTAGAATAATTTCTTTTAGTAATTTCCACCGGGAGTTTCACTTTGACATTATAAAAATTTGTAATTTTACATTTATAACAATTTTATATCTCCATAGAATATAGTATAATGTTTGATTTTTTTCGGACATGATATGTGATGTATTATTATGGGTTCTTTCCAAAAATTAAGGGAAAGAAGTAAATCTTTATTTTTTCTTCTATTTGGGAAATTTAATATTTTTCATTGATCCTTGTGCACATAGCTTGGATTTCATGTCAATTCTTAGTTGACAATGTAATCGTTGCATAATAAATATGCGAGACACGACCTCTTTAATAACACAATTTTAGGATGTATATGAACCTTATCAATCAAGACAATTCACTACTAGGAATTGGTTGGCGACTCTTTCGTAATCCCATGTAAACATGGGTGCGATCCCTATGCTTGCTAACTATCATCATCATATGCGGACTCTTGCTCCTTAAAGTAGGTTTATAGTTAAGGATCCTTTAAACGATCCTCACATAATAACATGATGACACCAATAACAAGTAGGGAGCAACCCTACAATACAATATAACAATTAGGGTGCAACCCTACGATATGATACAACAATTAGGAAGCAACCCTACAATACGATCGACAATTAAGGAGTGACCTTATGATATAACAATTAAGGCTCAACCATGCAATACGATATAGCAATTAAGCCACACAGACCTACAATTTGATATTACAATTAGGACTCGAGCCACACAGACCTACAATTTGATATTACAATTAGGACTCGACCCTACAATACGATATAACATTTAGGGTGCAAGCCTACACTTCAATATAACAATTCCGCACTACCCTATTAGAACCACACGTACTAGGAGTGACCAAACCTAAATAATCTATAAAAATTATTATGACCAAAATAGATTTGAAATTAAAAGCTGAAGGACCGAGATGCAAAAATTACAGAAGTTAGGGGCAAAAGAATAATATATTGAAATATTTTAAATTTCAAAACTAATTAGGGTTTTGAATTGGGAGTGGGTAATGGGTCTATAAAACGCCCTCTTTCTCTGATTCATTCATCGCTTCAAATTCCCTTTTCTTCCATAGCATCGAGCCCCCCTAGGGTTTCCGATTTCACTTTATCGTTCTTCCGCCGCATTATTAATTTGTTTTTCATCTCAAGAACTCATTTTCTTCAATCGTCTTCTTTTCTTTGTTACTGAAGCTGTGATGAAAATCTTCTGTGCCATAGCCGGCCTCTTACGAGTGGTCGTCGTTGATGGCTACACAACCCTCTAAGAAGTTCTGAGCTTTTTTTTTTTGTATTTGATTTCGCTAATGAATGTTTCTTCTGCTTGTTTGAGTTATTCTGCGATTTCTGTGGTTGTTTTTGTTTGAATTCGTTTTGTTTTTCTGGTACTGGAAATGCGAGGTGACGATAGAAATTCATGTCTGTCAATCCACTGACTAATTACAGTGTGATGTTAATGTGAATCCCGACAGGTTCCGATCGCTTTTGAATCTTCTCATCTGTTTTCCTTTCTTCAATTTTTTTTAACTCTTTTTCGTTGGATTTCTTATGAACTATGCTTTTGAAAATGATTTTACTTGAATTGGGTTTATGGATTGATTGGGGCATATGATGAATCTCATATGATCAAATGGGTAATTTGCGTCTGAAGCATTCATTGATGCTATATCACCTTGGAGAACTGATGCCTCTTTCATGTTAAGAATCTTTATCAATAGAAACAATTTGAAATTAATTTTAAACATTTTTTATGTATTTTCAAATGGTTTTGGACTATCTTTGCTTTTATTGTATTTATTAATATGATTATTGATTAGAAGTGGCATTGGTCTTTTATCTTGAATTGGAACATTGTTTAGATCTAAAATTCCACTCTTAAACTTGAATTGGAAGTTTAGTATCGTTTGTTTTGTCGGAACTTGTTAAATTTTATGTAATGAGAAAAATATAACGAGGATTTAAATGAGGTTAATATTTGAGTGGTCGGTTTAACTCAAATTTAAGCTGATTTAATGCACAAAAAGCTTGATTTTATTCAATATCAATGGTGTTGATAAGATCTATTCAACGATTGAATTGTAGGATTTAAAAGGAATTGGAATGAAATCAGAGGTGTTTTGATCTTGAAGTCTAATCAATTGAAGAATCTTCTAGACAGCCACATCTCTTGACCATCAATCCTTAGCCACCGAAGCCCAACAGGTTCCGATTGCTTTTGAATCTTGTCATCTGTTTTCCTTTCTGTAAATGTGTAGAACAGATGGGAGGTTTTCCTTGTTTGATTTATTGAACTCTTTTTCGTTGGATTTTTTATGAACAATGCTTAGAAAATGACTGATTTTGGATTGGGATGACTGATTTTCGGGCATATGATGAATTCCATATAATCAAATGGGTAATTTGCGTCTGAAGCATTCATTGATGCTATTTCACCTTGGAGAACTGATGCCCCTTTCATGTTTGTGTTCAGAATCTCTATTAATCAAAATATTTGAATTGAACTTTAAACAATTTTATGTAATCTCAAACGGGGTTTTGACCGTATTTGATTTTATTGTTTATATTAATATGAATGATTTAATTCATCTCTTGGCCATCAATCAGAGCTGTTCCGATGATCGTAGCCATGCGTGACGTTATTAAGGCTGTTTCGATTGTCTGTAAAATGAGTCAAAGTGAGTTAAGCCAATTAGTTTGCGAGGGGCAACATATGCTTGATTCTCTATATTTGGGTTCAGTCGATGTGAAGTTTTCACTCGTCACAAATACTCTTTTATTGATAGTGGACTTAGTTAAACCAATTTGTTTTTGGGCCAGGCAATGAATGCTTGAGATAGAAAACAACTTTATATAGCATGCAAGCAAAGACAAAATAGTTGGATTCTTATTATGTATGTAAATTTGGTTACAAAATGGTTAATAATTGTAAACAAACACCAGCAATGAGGATATTAGTGGAAACTTTGGTTGTTGTTGCTGCTGCTGCTAGAAGTCTAAGTCATACTCTCCATTTTCATCAGCAAAAATCTCAGGATGAATTGCAGCAGTGTTTGTGTAATTCAGGGCTCTCTGCAACTTCCTATGGTCCAAAACTTCAACTTCTAGTTGGAACACAGAACTCACAGGCCTATGATCCGACATCCTTATATCTGCATTCTTATAACACATCTGCTTTATCCCTTTTCCCATCCATAATATCCGATCACACCTGTTCATTACAATTCCTCTAATCAATCAATCAATCAATCAAACCCAGTTATTATCTCTCCTTCTACACCCTTTAATGGGTGGTTCTATCTCACAACTTACCATGCTGGAGACCTTTTCTTCTCTCCTTCTTTCGGGTTCTCGCCGATGTATCTATCCGTGTTGAATTCGTATTTATACGTTGGCGGGAAGTCTAATACCCCTTCTTTCCATCCATCGAACACGTGCCCCGTGAGCAGCTCTCTCGTAAGCTGCCACAATACATCCATTCATTACTTGGATCTTAAGTCATGCATTCATCTTAATTGATGCACAAACATGTAGAACTCGATATCTATCAGTTGTTCCTTCTAGACAGACCAGATTTTTAAACTTTTTGGTCAAATTAGTCACCTGATCATAGTTGCTGAGTTCCTCCCACCTTTTTTCAGCTACAAGCCTCCTTACAACCGACTCCGATGTATTCAGACGATAATTCAAATCGCCAAACCAGAATACTTGACTGCTCGTAAAAACATTTCGTCACAATCATTACTCCAAACGATATCAGACTAACGAACAAAAATAGTCATTTGATCCTTGAAATGCTCGGTTAGTATGAACAAAAATAATAGACACATTACTCGACAGCTCTCCGATTAATCAATGGTAAAACGCACATGTTATGAATGGTCAAGCAAAGCACGTTTAAAGATCAGAGTGCTTACTCATGCGAAGGTATTGTCTGTGGCTGTCCTGAATCAAACACGGACGAAAAACGTGTTCGTCGTATGATTTCGTTCACGTCTGCATTGCGCTTGTGTTCTTTTCCATCCTTCTGACCAGAGGTTAAATGAGAACAAACGAAACATAACCGCGACTGATAAAGAGTCATGCTGACAGAAACAGACCCCTGCATTCAAATTTGTAAACAACATGAGCTTACTAACAGCAACACTGTAAGCGTATGAACAAGACAAGACTTCCAAAATCATGCCTTTCTTCGTTCATGGTTCGGGTGTCCTAGGCATATAAATGTATTACCTTGTTTCCCATGTAGCCCATAAGACCAACACCAACCGGAGACACTTTCAAATTGTTAACGTGTCTCCGTAATCTCTTACGAACCCAAATCGACACATATATTCCTACCATCTGCTTGCTGACAATTCTCACGTATTTCGGATAAGATTTCGTGCTGTCCGTTGGATCCCCGTCGACTTCTTGTTCTATAATTTCTTCTGGGAAAGCATCTTCTTCTTCTTCTTCAACAGAAATGTCAGATACATCAGAAAGGTTGTCCAGGACTTCTGAAGTTTCCTGTGTCGCTTTCCAGGCCGAGATCAGATTCCCCGAACTACAGAATGTCCTCTTCAATCCGTTTCCGTTTATCGAAAAACTCTGCGGAGGGAATATTAGAGGATTCTCCAAGCAACGGAAGCCAATTCTAGCAGAACTGCTAACTACTCGACGCAACTTCGAATTAGAAGAAACAACTTGAGGGGTTGCATCCAATGAATGTTCAGGCCAGTCTAGTCTATGGTCACAGTCAATGCCATAGATTCTACTTAACTGAAAATTCGAGTTCACTCGGTTTAACTTGTTGAGGGGATGTTGATCCAATTCAAACCCGACATTCCCAGAAAATTTATCGTCTATCAGTTTCAACTGTTCATCATTAACCCCATCTGCAAGTACATCAGCTACCGACGAAGTCCTCAATACTGGAGACGGCGGGGCGCTATAGCTTTTATGTTTGTTCTCGGGTTCGGAAGACTTGTTCAGCGTTCTTCGAATGATTGCCTCCCATTTCGGAATTGGTTTGTTATCCTCTGCTCCCAGCACATTCCCAGCATTCAAAGGGACTACTTCTTGGAAACTGCAAGCATCAAATTTGACAAGCTTTAATCAACATCACAAGATATGTACTAATGGAACTATGAGCATAGGGAGCTTCTCTCACCCTATAATATAGATATCTCCTGGATCTTCTGAACAGAGCCAGTCATCTATCTCAAGGCTTTCATCTGGAACTCTTCCTGCGACGTTCCATGTAGCTATCGTCACCCTACAGAAATCATATTTCCAAAAATAAGTGTGAATGAAAGTAACGTCTCCGGGATCATGATTCAAATAGTCGTCGTAGTTCACAGCCGAACCTCAGATCTTTCGTGTTTATGTACTGAACTCTAAGAGTTTCAGATTTCCCTCTTCTGTGTCTTAACTGGTTGCTACTAGGAATGTCTGGATCATTAAAATAAGTAATCATAAACTTTTAAACAGCTCAACAGATAAATGCAGGTTGAAACAATTCCTTGAAAAACAAGCCCATATTCAGCATTCCATTCGTAAGGAACCTTTGGCCTGTATAATCCTAGCTAAAATGTCCTCTAGAACAGAATGAGCATTGGCAATACTCAATCCATGGTCAAGAGTTCGGAAAATTTTAGACCAATTCCAGCTTAATTAGAACACGATCCTCCCGGCAGAACTTTAATAGTTCGGGTGAGATAGGATTATTATCAAATACTAAACTTGTAACGGCCCAAGCCCACCGCTAGCAATACTAAACTTCTCTTTGAGCTTTCCCTTTCGAGCTTTCTCTCGAGGTTTTTAAAACGCGTCTGCTAGGGAGAGGTTTCCACACCCTTATAAAGAATGCTTCGTTCTCCTCCCCAACTGATGTGGGATCTCACAAAACTTATAGACGAGGAAGTGGGTGATTTCAAAAAACATCAAAATACTGACATGGAGGTAGTACCTAAAATTCGATTTGAACATGTCGATAAATTCCTTTGTGCTCTACTAGCACGATCCTCTTGATTATGCGTTCTTTCGTTCTTGAGAGAGCAAACTGAAAGGAAATCGTATAAAAAAAAGGTGAAATCGAAGAAAACAAAATGAAAATAGACAATTTTAGCAGTAACCCAATGACACATACCATCATCTTCACTCTCAGTTTCAGTATCAACTTCATCCTCACTAAAATCATACACCTTGGGCTTGATATTCAACCATTTCTTCATCACAATGGAAGGCCAAAAAGCCTAGAAAGAATTGCAAGATAAAGTTGGAATCCATCCTTGATGAACACAACAAGCTGTTCAAAAACTGTACACGAATTCGTCAAAACATACCTCGGAGCGTTTTTCTCTCCTCGTCCGCATAGCCTTTGCTTGAAACTATTCAACAGAAGCTGATGAAATGCTTAAAACGCTACAGCAACAGGAATTCAACGTCGATTTCTGGGAGGCGGGCGATTGTTTAATATGTGGCTTGTCAGAAATCAGGAGAACTACAAAACCAGGTTTGTGTTAGAAATCTATGACGCCATTTATATGGAAGAAGAGCCAAATTGGGACCAAATAGGAAAGGACAGAATGTGTAGAAGCCATCCACAAACCCAACTTGTACAAAGAATGATCAATGGTCCATCTCCACACGTTCATATTGTTCAATATATTTTATATTGGAAAAGTAAACAAGCTGAAAGCGAGATCCATTCAAATAAAATACAATCATTTTCATCATAAGAAATTTGCAGCACTTCAAGTAATTTATGCTACAGTTAAGATAAACCACCGTCTAAACAAAGAACACAAATGTAACAGCCCAAGCCCGTCTACTAGAGGTTTTCACACCCTTATAAGGAATGTTTCGTTTTCCTCTCTAACCGATGTGGGATCTCACAATCCACCCCCCTTGGGGGCCCAATGTCCTCGCTGACACACCACCCGGTGTCTGCCTTTGATACCATTTGTAACAACCCAAGACCACCGCTAGCAAATATTATCCTCTTTGGGCTTTCCTTTTCGAGCTTCCCCTCAAGATTTTTAAAATACATCTACTAGGAAAGGTTTCCACACCTTTATAAGGAATATTTCGTTCTCCTCTCCAACCGATGTGGGATGTCACAATCCACCCCCCATGGAGACCCAGCGTCCTCGCTGACTCCCCGCTAGCAAATATTATCCTCTTTGGGCTTTCCCTTTCGAGCTTCCCCTCAAGATTTTTAAAACGAGAATGTTTCGTTCCCCTCTCCAACCGACGTGGGATCTCACAACAAAGATTTTTTCCCTTCACAAAATTAGAAAATCCCCACAACAAAGTGATCAGATCCAAATCAAACAGTTCAAATCACAAAAAAACAAATCAACCCATTTAATCATGAAGAATGTTGAATAGGGTATTCGTTTCACCAATCAAAATCTTTCAAAATTTCATCCAAAAAAGAAGAATCAAGAACACTGAACTGGGAATGCCCTGTAAACCAAATTCCCCCACCAGCCTACATTTTCTTTTTCCTCAAATCTAAAGCTCCATATGATAGAAACCAAACAATAGCAGACTTACCCCACCACAAACCAAACACCCAAATAGATCAGACCACATTAACCCAAATTCCAGACGCAAACATAGATTAAGACCTAGCCCTTACCATATAAAGAATAAATTAAATTAGCATACCCATCAACGCCAAGATTTCCAGTGAGCCCACATCAGGCAAAGTCGGCAGTGACATGAAAACAGACAAATCGTCAAAGGATGCTCCAGCCTAGAGTTGACATCATAATATAAAATCAAGTCAAACAAAGCGAACTAATCTGTTAAGTTAATATCCTATTACAGCCAAATCCAAGACTCCCAGTTCAAGTTCGCAGCATCGTTTACCGTAATCAAATAGTTAGGCGGGTTTGTAGGGCAACCAAGAACATCAATGGCGGATAGAGAATCGAAGGCCCCACAGCAATGGGACTCAGATCGCACTATGTGTGACTGTGAGAACCCCAAAACTTTCTCCGATTTTGGGCGTTGAATTCAAGAGGAGAGAATCTTGGGCATGCAATTAAAATAAGCGAAATTAATTAAGAAAAAAAAGAGATGGATTAGATACAGTACCAATTTGGGAGGGTCGGTGATTGGGGAATCGTTCACCAGTGGAGAACCCCCATTTTTGTTCTGGTGGAGAACAATTTTTTGGTGATGGTTGATTCGAGCTGGTAAAATTTGAATTTAGTTTCGATTGACGTTATAGTATATATAATTTTTATTAGTTTGAATTAATTGCCGAATTTAAATATAATTTGGTGGATAAGATAACAATTATGAATGGATTATTCGATCTTATTTTTAATTGTTAAACTATAAAAAACAAGGATGACTTAGGAGAATTGAAGCTCCTCCGAGTCAAAGAGAGGGACAATTTCGACCTTGTTCCACATTTAATGTCATTCCGTACAAATACACATGCCTAAAATTATGCAATGTTAAAGTTATTTCGTTTTTTTTTTTCTCTTCTAATTTGAACATAGAGATGTCTATTTTACGTGTAGAGTTAGGACCAAGCCCCGAACGAGGAGGGAATTCTCAATGAGGGAGGGAGGGAAACATTTTTTCCGGTTAGATAAATAAGGTAAGGGACAGAGACAGCGAATAGTATCCTCCTCCCCTGTCCCGTTTTATCTATTTAGGGAGAAATCTCTCTCCAGGACAGAGACAGAGAATATAATTTTCATCACATGTCCTGTTTTATCTATCAGGGAGACCTAGAATATAATCTTCATCCCTTGTTCTGCTTTATCCATTAAGGAGAAATATTTATCAGCGGACGGATAGAGACAGGGAATATAATCCTCATAATCCTCATCCTCTCTCCCATTTTATATGCTAGGGAGAAATCTCTCTCTACTCCCTCATCTCCGGTCCTGTTTTATCAGTTAGAGAGAAATCTCTCTCTCATGCACAATTGAGAGAATCGAATCATTGATATCTTGATCGAGTATACAAGCCTTGACCATTTTATATATACATAGGTTGACTGTTAAAGTCGACTTTCCATTTTATTTCGTATCAATCAAAACCCTAAACCTTAATAGCACGATTAAAATTATGGTTTGGTGCATTGACCCCATGCATCATAGCAAGTCAAAGGTGTGAATGATTCTAAATACAAAAGGAGGATTAGGGTTTGGCTTGTGTTTCAAGAAGGATGAAATATCCCAATGTTTTCTTATGATTCATGATGAATTTTTTTGGGGGTGACATTTATTTATTCATTTTTAATGCACAATAATGTCACATATTCCTTTTTTTAATCATATGTTAAAATTTATTATTCTTTGAAGCAATAATTGTGCATGTCATATTAATTGATTTAATATATTTCCCTAAAAAAATTAAATATTCTTTTGATGCATAGTAGATTTTATTTAAAAAAAACCAAGTAATATGCATTTTTTTATTATAAATTAAAAAAATAACAAATAAAGAAAATTTTCAAAACCTGTCGTTCTTATTTATTTAATATTTCCTGTTAAAAAAATTATTTTTCCAATATATAATTTAATTTTTTATTCTTAAGCTTACAGCGAATTAAAGTTAAATTAATCGTAAGATTATAATTAATATGTGTTAATTAATCTCTATCATATAAAACAAATTTGTATCAATTACTATAATTAATCAAAATTGGAAGGATTTTTTTATTTATTTATTAAAAACCAAGATTGAACTTATAATTTAACTTTATTTACGTCCTTTTAACCTAAAGAAACTTTTTTGCTCTAATTTAAGGGGTCCTCTTATCTTGAAATCACGCCGCATACTTGACGAACCTCTACCATATATCACATTATAATGAACATCGACCACTCTCTTTCTGTTATTATTTTTATTATATATAGCTATGGTCCTTCCAGCTCTTAATTGACGTGAGATTCTCGGTTGAAATCCTAACGATCGTTTTGAAAAGACCCAATTGGCTATAATAAAGAAACTACGTGGAAATTGGCAAAAACGTCCCAATTTAGGCGAGGCCAACTAGTACTCGAGCTTGAGTATTAGCATATAGATTTAATTTATGGAATAAGATAGAATATAATTTTTCTAATGACAAGTTGTAATAAAATATTAGGCGCTATCAAATCAATTCTCTCATTTTCTACTTTTTTTTTCTTTTATTTGATCTATAAAAGTGGAATCGTTTATGTCACAGATCATGTAACGTAATTCGATATTTGATAGTCTCGACAGTTTCTTACATTTTCTACGACATGATCACGTTACCTACTTGTCTAGAAATGACTGATTCTAAGAGTGAAGACTATTTTCACAAAAAAAAAAACACAGAGTCTTTTTAGTATGTTTTATCTCACTCATGTGTTTTTTAGCAAAATTTTCGTGTGGTCACCGAGCATAACATTGTTCCAAGCTAAGCAGGGACATCCTTGTTAGTATATGATATCCCTGAATGTTTAAAAATTGCGTTAACACTCTAACTTAAAAAAAAAACAGAAAAGTTCTTAATATTAGTTTATAAACGAGAATAGTTTATCTACACCTCATAGATCTACTCGTTCTTTGATTTCATCAATACCCTTTTAATCTTCTTCTTTCATTTCTTAATCTCTTGAACTACTCTCGTTTTTTTTTTCTCTCTTCTTAAATATCCAAACGATAACCAGACAGGATGAGCTCTCTCGTCTTTTTTAACGTGAGGAGCATTAAAAAGAGAGTGATGCTTACGTGGCCATTCATGCATTTGGAAAAACCATATATTATTGTTAGCACAATCTTTAATTTTCTCAAACTATATTTGAAATAACTTTTTCTATAATAGTGTCACAACCACTTTTGCATAAAAATACTAATTAAATATTTTCTTTCACAATTTTCAAAAAAGTATTTTGATTATATAATTAAGATTAAATTAATAAAAATTTACACTCTATTTCAACTTTCAAAAATTTCAATAATATCTTTCGATTAAAAAATACTCTTAAATTTTCAAAAATTTTATTAATATCTTTCAAATTTTTTAAAAACTTCAAAAATACTTTAAAAAATATTTATAAACTTTTAAAAATAACATTAATAATCTTAAATTTAAAAAAAAAAAATTGAAAAATTATATAGAGAGATACAGTTTTCATCTGTATATTGTGAGGAAAAACTTTTTTGAACTTTTTTTTATATAAGTTGGTAGAGTAAATGCTATTTTTAAAATTTTATGTATTTAAAAAAAAATTAAAAAATTAAAGTATAATAATAAATTTTTAAAAAAAATTCAAGGATATTTTTTAAATCATATTAAAAGTGAAACATAACACGATATTTTTATAATTAAATATTGATTTAGGAATAGTTTACATTATAATTAACCCTAAAAATAGTATTTTTCATTATAAAGATTTTCTTTTATTTATGTCGAACATCACTTTTATATAATGCGGTACGGTCTAGAACAAAATTAAATTAATACTATTATTATAACTCTTACTTTAAAAAATAATAAATATTTTTACTTAGCTTAGTTAGCTAAGTCAAATTTAGGTAGACAAAATTAATAATTTTCATTAATTAAGTTACTATTTTTAATAAATTTATAACAACTTACCCAACCCTTTTTTTTTTTTTTAATCTTCTTGGCCATTCATTTTATTTTTTAAATCAAAATGGATTAATTTATTAGTTGACTTGTTAATTGAAACTCCATTTTGAAGAAGGATATTAATCTAATTATTTATTTAACTTTATAATTCAATTGGATTAGCTTAATATTTGAGGATTAAAATTACTAAAAAGCTAGAAAAGTTTAAGCACTTTCTATGAAAATAGTATATAAAAATATATAGTGGTAAAGATTCTTTTTTTCCTTTTTTTGGTGGGAAAATAATGGAAAAATATTCAATATCTACGAAATTAGGATTTAAATGTGACACTTATTATTCTAATTTAGTGGACAAAAAAAAGTGATTTTTTTTATTTTTTATAAATATATAAAAATAAATGAAAAAAAACACTATTTAAAAGGAAAAGGGAATAAATTAGGGTAAAATAGTTAATGAATAAAATAAATAAAGTTAATTTTTAAAATTTAGATCTACCGATCGAACCAAATCGAATTTAATTTAATTTCTAAATTTATAAATATTTCAAAAAATGAGACGGAAGAAATATTAATATAAAATTTATATTTTAGAGATCAATTCTTATAGACGACTATTTTAGAGATTTTAACGAAATAAATATAACCAATTATAATTTAGATATTTTACTTATTTTTATTTATTTATTTTTAGTAATATAATGTGCATTAATATGATATTTATTAGGTTGAAAATATCCCAAACCATTTTCACTCCAAAATATCTAATAAGAATCATTTATCCAAAATATATTTTTTTTAAAAGAATCATTTTTCCAAAAGAGAATGGCCAAATCATTTCTCAAATCTACCTTTTAAACAAGACCAATAAGGAAATAATAATTAAATAAATCAAAACCTTAATTAATTGTTTTTAAATAGACTTAAAAGTAAAATTTTTGCAAAAATTATTATACATAAAATTTAACCCTAAAAATTTATTAGATTTATTTAGTTAATATTTTAGCTTAATTTTATAAATAGGAAGAAGTTAAAATAAATAAATAAATAAACTCTTTTTAAGGTTGAAAAATAAAATGAATATTGGAAATTGGAAGCATAATATAAAATGATATGAAAGTTCTAGAATTCTCTTTTTTTTTATATACAAAAAAGAAAAAATAAATAAAAAGGCATAGTACAGAAAGGCCAGTGTGACAACAGCTGTGAGTCACCTACAAAAGTTGACTTTTTGTAAGGACATAAAATAAGTCCCTCTTCCCCCATTGGACTGTTCTTTCTTTAAATGAACCGCCATAGACTGCATGCCAATTCCTTAGCCATCACCCAATCCTTTTCTCTCTCTCTCTCCTCCCACTCTAAAGTTATTGCCAAAAAATTATGTCGACCACTTTAATTTAGGGTTTTTTTTTAAACTAAAAAAATAATTTTGGGGAATTTTAGTTTTTTTTTTTTTACTTATTTTTGTAAAAATTATGAATTCACAAATACCTAACTCGTTTTTACTCAACCAAATATTTTCAGGCATCTCATTATTAATGGAAAGTTGAAAAAAAGTTGACTATAAAAAGTTATTTTTTTTTTACTAATTCCAATGGGAATAAAGCCCATAGTAAATGTATTATAGGTATTAAATGGTTGGGCCAAAATTAATAAATAAGGAAAGAAAAATGTAACTGTAATAGCCCGAATTCATCGATGTGAGGTATTATCCAGTTTTGAAGTTTTTTTTTTGATATTATCCTTTTTGGGTTTTCCATTCAGTACGTCCTCTCCAGGTTTTAAAACGTGAATCCACTAAGGAGAAACTTCCACACCGTCAGGGAATGCTTCATTCCCCTATCTAACTGATGTGGGATCTCACAATTCACCTCTCATATTGTCTTTTATGAGTTTCCCCTCAAAGTTTTAAAACACGCCTATTCCACACTGTTATAAGGAATGTTTCATTCCCCTCTCAAATCGATGTGGGACCTCATAATCCACCCCTAATATTGTCTTCTATAGGCTTTTCCTTCTCGCCTTTCCCTCAAAGTTTTAAAACGCGCCCACTAAAAAGAGATTCCTACACCCTTATAAGAAATGATTTATTCTCCTCTCCAACAGACGTAAGATTTCGCAAATCACCTCCTTTGGGACCCAACGTTCTCGCTGACATACCGCCCGATGTCGGGTTCTTATACCATTTGTAACAGCTCAAGTCCACCGCTAACAACTATTGTCCTCTTTTGATTTTTTCCTTCCGAGTTTTCCGTCAAGATTTTAAAACGCGTTCACTAATAATAGGTTTCTACACCCTTATAAAATAAATATTTTATTGTCTTCTTGGATTTTTTTTTCTAAGTGCCCCCAGTTCACCAATAAAATATTTTTACACTCTTATAAAAAATATTTTGTTTTAGATCTGACAATTAACTTTGAAATTAAATACATAATATAAAAATAATAAATCTTATAATGTAGAAGATGATGACGTTTAAGACCCAAAATAAGGGAGAAAAATAAATAAAATAAAAAATTAGTTGGTGGGTGGAATGGAAGTGACGTAGCTTCTGTCACGGCGGTTTGGCCTTTCGCAAAATCTTATACAAAATAATATCCATGAAAAGCCCACAAATCTCTATTATTAAATTAATCGGAAATTAGTGGACGTGTTGACATTTATAAACTAATTAAATTAACTTTATACTTAAATCTTTTTTTTTTTACTATAATTTTCTATTTATTTTTTCACACATCGGGATTGAGTTCCACACGGGAAATATATAATTTATATTAAAAAATATAAAACATTATAATAATCTAATAATATTTCATACCAAAATATAATATAATATAACAGTTTAAGTCCACCGCTAGTCGATATTGTTTCTTTGGGCCTCCCCTCAAGATTTTAAAAACGCGTCTGCTAGGGAGAGACTTCTACATCCTTATGAAGTATGTTTCCTTCGACTCTTCAACCGACGTGAGATCTCTGTCTATAATGTAATCCAAGTCTCTGGTCACGTTTAGCTAACAAAGGGAAATCTCCGTTCACTCCCTTCCTCGTTCCTCGTCTAGCTAAAAAAAATATATATTTTATCGAGAAAAGAGATCGCTCTTTACAGTATGGTACAACCAATAAGAGAAATCATATTCTCCCGTCTCCGGGAATAGCTAGTGGGACCTACACGAACATATCGGAGTAAAGAAACACGATGAGCATAAGAAAACGAGTGGGGGCAAGTTGTGGAGAAGAAAATACATAAATTACGAACAAATGGAAACAACACTAAACAAACCCTAAAATTAAATTAATGTGAAAACATAATCTTTCAAATAAAATAAAAATGAACAACAAATGAAGGGAGAAAGCCAGCTCAATAATACAATTAGCAACAACATAAATAATATTGATTTGTCCTTATCAACAAATAATTTCAAATAGTTTAAATACCCAAACCATATGTTAAAATTAATATATAAAATGAAAAGTTTAATAAATGAATAAAATAATATTATTTTATTTTTTATTTTTTAGGGTTTATTGGACTGTCGTGACTGTGGAGGCCAGCTTCGAACATTGAAAATGAGATGCACTCTATTTTTGTAGGTCTTTTATTATTAATTTTCTTTTGTGGGAGATTTTGGGGTGACAGGTCACTGCTGTACTGTCATCGTCTTGTCCAATAGCTGTTCGACACGTTTCGCATGTTCTGCAATTAGGAATGGGACGTGGTTTCAGATATTATCTTTTACATGAGATATTATTCAACTTTGTAATTCATTATTACAAAGTAGAAAAATGTTTATATTCTTTTTTTTTTTTAAGTATGGTAAATGTTTCAAAATCAAGAAATTTGGTTGAAAATGGGAATAAAATGATGTTGTAATGTTCGGGTCCTAAATTCTATTATATTTTTAGTAACGGTGTACACGGGTTGTGTTGAAACAATCGTTTGGACTAACTCAAAATTTTTTGTTGATTGAATTGATGGCCCGACCCAAATAGAGCTCACAAATGAATTGCGAGATCCCACATCGGTTGGAGAGGAGAACGAAACATTCTTTATAAGAGGAGCTCACATATTTCTAGCGGACGCGTTTTAGAAACATTGAGGGGAAGCCCGAAAGGAAAAGCTCAAAGATGACAATATTTGTTAGCGGTGGGTTGGACTATTACACAAAGCCAACCCAATCCTCTATTTTTGGGTTGGGTTGAAGTGTGGAGTAGGGTAGCATTGATTGGGTTGTAACCTTATTCTCGAGTTGATAGTGTAACAACCTAGATCCACCGCTAGCATATATTGTCCTCTTTGGGCTTTCTCTTTCGACTTCCTCTCAAGACTTTAAAACTCGTCTGATAGGAGAAGGTTTTCACACCCTTATAAAGGATGATTTGTTCTCCTCCCCAACTAATGTGGGACATCACAGATGGGGTTGACCCGACAAAAAAAAAATTCAACTCGTTGATCAAATCAAATTTTTAATTTTCTAAAAATTCTAACTCAATCCAACCTTTATAGTTTAAGTTTAGATAGTCTGGATTGGTCCGAAAAATTCCGCATTTGTATTAAATAGATTTTACTCCCTAGCAATTTAAATGATTTAAATTATTATTTTTTTTTATCATTCAAGTGTTTGATTTATTTATTTATTTTAAAAAATATCCCTTAAATCCAGCATTTTGTTATGCTAGTATTTTAGTCTACTCCATTATTGAGTTGTCTTATTTGTTTTTAGTGGAAAATTTAATTTTAAAATTATTGCCATTTTTATCGATTAATTAGATATTTCATAATTTTTATTTCCAATAATGCCCTCATCTATGGGATTTGAGATTTGTTATTTGGTGGTTTTTTTAACCCTGAATTTAAATCAATTAGTCCCCAACAGCTCTCACGCCAATATTTATAAATTTGGGTATTTTAGTAATTTACGAAATTAATTTAATATTAAAATACTACATTTTTTTCAATTTTCAATAACAAATATGTTCGCCCATTTTTTTAAAAACAGCATTAAATTTTATAATTTACCTGGTTAACCCAAATTTATAAAAAAACAGGCCCATTTACACCCTCGTGACTTTAGGCCCAATAATCGAGTGGCCCAACAAGCGAGTCGCCTCATTTCTCAATTTCTCATTCAAGCTATCTGCCGTCAAACCAAATTCAGGGCTTCTGTGAGCATATTTGGCGTAGAGAAGAGAGACGAACTGCAGCTGCTCGTGAGCGTTGAAGAAGTGGCCGCAAAGCCATCGAGAAGATGGCGGAGGAAGCAATTCTCGGTTACCTTGAGAAGAACGTCGAAATCTCCGATTCAGGACGGTTCGCCGATGAGTTTGGACTCGATCACAACGAGGTCGTCAACGTCATCAAGAGTCTCAATGGCTTCAGATACGTCGATGCTGAAGTACAATTGCTTCTTTTGCTAATCATCATTTTTCTTTTAATTATTTATGTTTCTTTCTGCTTGGATGAATTTCTAGCATAGTAAGGTGATAACTAGCTTTAGGTTGTTTTAGCTGGAAATGACGACTTGCCTGCCTCTGTACTTGTCGTGGCTTGTTGAATCATCGCCATTTTCTTGGTCCTCAACTCTCTGCGTCAATTCGAACGTGTCTGAACTTATTTTTGTAACTTTAAGCCTTGTCGTTGGTTTTGTATTTTTTTGGTGTGTAGTAGACTAAAACTACAATTCTTGAGGACTCGTGAAGCGGTCAACTTACGAAAACAATTATTTTGTTTGATTTTAATAGTATCTGATTGTTGCTGTAACATTTGATTGGTTTGCAGACGGTTGTTAGTTTTGAGTGGGCTTCTCTGTGTTTAATTTGTGGTCTTTGGTTACTTCATATACTAATAGCTTTACATTTTCACGAATAGTTAAACTGCGAATTCATTTATTGATCACATCTCTCTTTTGGAGAGTTTTTCAGGACATTAAGAAGGAGAAATGGATTCTAACTGATGAGGGCGAGACATATACTGCTATAGGATCACCTGAGCTGCAGCTATTCTTGGCAATTCCACCCGAGGGAATTCCAAAGGAAGAACTACAGGTGATATTGCCGTCATGGATGTTCATTTTGGTTTGACGTAGAGGATAAGGATTATTCCAATTTAAAACATTTTCATTCGAGGTTGATGATTTGAGAGTGTTAAGGATGGAAATTAGGCATTTTCTTCATTAGTTTTTGCCTTCATTTTCGTTTTTGTGGATATGAGTCTATATTAGTACTGAAGCTGTTTGTTGCCCATGTCCAACTGGTCTGGTTTTGCAGAAAAAGCTGGGTCCATCTATTTTCAAAATTGGCTGTGCTCAGGCAGCAAAGAACAAATGGGTTGAAATGGGGAAGCAATCGATATCCCGAAAGGTTAGGCAGTTTTTATTTTATTTTATTTTATTATATATATATATATATTTTTTTTGTGGGAGTTCAGTATTAAGATATTGATAAAAATTATCTCAATTGGCATTAATTGTATGAATTGTTATACTACTGCAACCAGTATATGACATGGATTAACTTCACACCAGTTTTATTTTATAGCTTAGATATTATAATTAAAGCACCTTTATATTCTGTATGGTTATTTATAAGTTTGTTTGGCTGTAGGTTCAACATGTTGAGGACAAGGTGAAAAATTCACTTCTGCAGATAAAAGATGGAAAGGTGATTATTGGTTTGCATGATTCATTTCTTTTGTATAACACAGATTCTTGGATATTGAAGCTTCAATAATGAGTTTCATCCATTTCTGGTTCATGGTCATATTGGATCTCTAGGAAGCCGGTTGGAAAGTGGAAAGTGGCATCAGATTATTTAGTTACTATTAAATTATGGGAGTTTGTGAAATAATGACTAATATATTGTTAAGAACTAAATTGTCATTTCTCATTATGTTCACTATGCATCTTTGTTTTTCCAAGTTTTTGGTCTAGCCTATTTATATGCATTGTTTCAAAATTTAGGTGACCGAAATGATAACATACTATATTTAACTTCACGTACATTTTAGAACACTTTCTCATGTTGCAAAGAAGTTTTGAGAGCACCATCAAAGTGTTTCAAGATGTAATACTGTTTCTAGAAATTTTTGTATTTGCTCCGTTACACAAGTCAATTAGAGAGAGAAAAAGAAACCTGCCTGTCTCGTAGGTTGGTTATTTCTTCCTCCTATTTTGTAATCATGTTTTGAACCAATACAACTATTTCTTTTAGGAAAACCCCCAAATTGACTCCAGTGTACTACCAAAGAGATTTGGATTATGGATCCTGATAAATTTTCATTGATAAGCAATTGTTAATGTACTGTTAATGTACTACCAAACATGAGCATAACTCAACTGACAACTAACATGTACTCTTGGTAAGAGGTCACAGGGATTACCCAGCATATATTGTTGAACTCAAAAAAAAAAAAAAAAAAAAAAAAAAAAAAAAAGATCAGCTATGGTCAATGTAAAGAAAAAAAAAATCTATTGCAAATGCTTGGAGGCTTGGCTATCTACATCATTTCATTGTCTCCTGTCTGTTTTGTTTTTTCTTTAATAATTTTTTTAATATCTTGGTGTAGATCATCATCAGCTAATTATTTTGAATTTTGATTTCAGGAAGTCCATGATGATGACGTGAAGGCACTCAAAGCAAGAAAGCTGATTGTATCACAGTAATTCTCGTACCTCGCTTTCACTACTTATTCATTGGACATTTAAATATATATTTAAAAAAATTTATGTTCCTCTTGTCTGGTGTGTTAGGCATGTGGACCTCTGTATTTGGTTTTTCATCAGAGATGGGATGATATAATATGTCTTTGGATTGGTCAATATATCTTCTCTGTTTCTTTTATTCAAAAAAAAAAAACTTTGGATTAGACGTTTTCGTACCCTTTTGGATGAGGCTCAATTTCTATTCTGCTTTTGGTAAGAAATTGAGCATTCATTGAGTAAACAGAAGAATATACAGTATAGGTGCATACAAAAAAAGCTCACAATTGGAGTTCACAACAAACTACCAGAATGGACTCCAGTCCAAAAAAATTACACGAAGCTGAAAATTACAAATTACAAATTACAAAAAGCTGAGTTGTTTTATATTTTAAGAAGCTTTTACCACTCTATATGCGTTTAACACTTGATACGGGTTCAATCTGTTTGTTATCTTAAAATTGTTTAATTTGACTTTCTCTAGAACATGGAAAGGCTACTCAGTGAAGAAGGGTCCTAGTTATGCTCCAAGAAGGAAAAAGGCTGCTACAGATTTGACACGAGAAAATCTTCAGAGGTTTACTATTTGCCTATTCTTGTTTCGTGCATGGATTTTATTTTATGACAGTATGCATTTGGTAACACAATTGCTCTCCATTCAGCTGTTAAAAGTGTTTCTATTTTTGTATTTATATATATTTTTTAAAAACTTTTGTGTATGCATCCGAGGACGGTTCTTGAGACGGTATATTGTTTGGCATTAAAACTCTCATTTTCTACTTTCATCAATCGTTTTCTGTGTATTGTGAGTTATTGTAGGCTAAAATATGTGTGTTGTTGGAGGAATGGCATTGCAGCTGAAACGTCAATTATCATGTCCAGTTTGCTCATTTGTTTCTAGTTCATGTATCTTGTATCAAACAGCCTTGGAAACTTATAGATTTATCTCTTATTTTGCACTATCTAGGGGAGACTGGAGAGAACTAGAATTCAAGGAGTATAACTTTAATGCCAAAGGTCAGCCCCTTGAGGGTGGTCATCTTCATCCATTGCTGAAGGTAATAATACGTATATTTTGAAAAAATTGAAAACCCTTCATTTAAATAGAAAATTATTAGTTAACATTAAACACCTTTAAGTAAGGGCATGCCTGAATGCTTATGGGTTAATAATTGTGCCAGTATTGATGATCAAATTACCCATAGCAAAAATTACAATTATTTGTAGAATATGGAAAATGAATTCCTTAGTAGGAACTTGAATCTAGGGAATGTAGCACCTTTGATATTTTTATTGTTTGGCTCTTTTTAGTTCCTGTTTCATTCTCTCCCTTTGGGAGAGTGTATTGTTGAACAATTTTCTTCCTTTTTATTAATCAATGAAAAAGTTTATTTCTTGTTTTAAGAAACAGAACTTTGTGACCATTGGGCTTTGAAATTAGATATAGGCAGATTGATGGTTGACACTGCCTGATTCTACTCCGATCATGTTTCTTACCTTCCAATAATCTTTAAACTAGTTAGACTAGGTTGCAAATTTTTATTTCAGCACATATCGTGTTCAATTTTTTGATGCTTTCCCCCTTCTGTCTATGCATGCCTTATGTATCTGTTATGTACTGAAATGGATTGCCTTTTGCTCTTAAAAAACTTTTAGGTCCGACAGCAATTAAAAAATATTTTTCGTCAAATGGGGTAAGTGATTTATCTTATGCTTACGCTTATCTTCTGTATTACTTTGTTGTTTTAAATAAAAATTTACAGTTGTAGGCCTGTGTTTTGGTTTCTGATTTCAGATTTGAAGAGATGCCTACCAATAACTTTGTCGAGAGCAGGTAGGAGTTCTCCCCTGCTCCCTTTCTTGAATGATACGTTTTACATCCATAGTTCTTTTTTAAAATTACTGAATATATGTCGGTGCTATACAAAGTTTTGTACACTTTTTTGTTTTTTCCACCTTGGTATAGCGTTATAATTGTCTTATTGTGATGTAAATCAAGAGGCTCCCCACAAACATTTTTAAGAGGCACACTTGGCTCAACCTCACTTAATCTTTTACAAACGCTCTTCTTTTAGCTTTCTATTCTTTAGCCTTTATTATTTTGATTATTATTTAGATTATTATTATCTGAGAACTGATAGCATATTCTTCACCAGTTGGGCTTCTTTTTTGTAACCCTTGGATGTGTGGGGGTATCTAATCTCTCCTCTTTTTTTCTTTTAAATCTCTTGCTCCTAGAACCCAAGGAGGGGTTCGATTGGAAAAAGAAATGTGGCTTGCCTAAATATCTTTTCAAAATCTTATTAGCTTTTCTTTCTCTTCTGTACCCACAGCTTCTGGAACTTTGATGCATTATTCCAACCACAACAACACCCTGCCCGTGATGCACATGATACTTTCTTCTTGCAAGGTTTCTTCCGTGATTGCTGAAAATCAAAAGTTTTTTTTTATCTTTTTCCTAATAGTTATTTGGTTTTACATCTGTAGCTCCTTCCAGCACAAGGGAACTTCCTGAAGATTATGTGGAGCGGGTGAAACAGGTCCATGAGATTGGTGGTTTTGGATCCAAAGGGTGTGATATTCTGTTCTTCAAACTGTCACCTTTCTTTCTTTGCTTAGTATTTCCGAGATTTTATTTTTTCTTGTGAGTGATTATTTTTATTATTCTGCCTCTTTCAGATATGGATATGATTGGAAACGAGAGGAAGCAAATAAGAACCTACTGCGAACTCATACGACTGCTGTGTCCTCCAGGATGTTATATTTGCTTGCACAGGTTAGTCATTGTTTGGTGGTTTATATTCTACGTAGCCTTTGATAAATAATTTAATCAGTGCTGGTCAGCGTTCATGATTAAATACTGAAACAATGGGAGAATTGTTATGCATTCAAACATTCACAATTATTGGCTTTTGTTTTTAATCATATTTTCAAATTAAAACGTCCAAAAGCATTTGGATAAAATCATTGGAAAATAAGATTGAACATATCAAATTTTGAACTAAAGTTCAAGAGAATGTTAAATTCTCAAAATTTATTGATTTGAAACCTGAATAAAAATTATTAACTAAAAAAATTTGAGGGAGGTATGGCCTATATTCGACGAAGGAGAAAAACGAAACACTCCTCACCAAATGGAATTAGAGGGTATTACCATGAAGGCACCACCTTGTTGAGGAATCTTATAAAGAATCGGTTGCCCACCTTCTGCTTAGGGGCCATGGAAGTTTATGAAAAAGCACCATAACCTCATCACCAACCACATTCGCCATAGGATGGGTGATGGAGGAAACACATCTTTGTGGACCGACCCTTCTGACCCTTGGATTGTCAACACCGTGCTAGTTATGATGTATCCTCTTTTGTATAGGCTATCACAATGCAAGACAATCAAAGAAACATGGAAAGATGACGACAAATATTAGGACTTGCAGCTCGATAGGAACTTAAAAGATAACAAAGATACCGAATGAGCCGGATTAATTCACCTAAAAGATAGCAAAGATACAGAATGAGCCGAATTAACTCAATAGTGCTGTCTCAAGTAGCAAACTCATTGGAATAGCTTCCTAATGCTGACAAGGCCTTCTCATCCTTAATGATGGTATGGGAGAAAAGACAAAAGCCATAAAGCCCACACTAGCCAAGACTATATGGAAAATAAATCACCCAGAAAACCAGAAAATTGTGCACAAAGTCATTAGAACAAAGGGAATCCTACAAAAAAAGAAAAAAAGAAGAAGAAAAGAATGGCCTTCATGACCCAATTTCCCAATTGGTGCCCTTTATGCAATAGAGACAACGAATCACAAAACCATGTAGTAACTTAGGCTTATAACTTGGATAAAGATTCTAAGACCTCACTTTTCATGAAGAGGTGGATTTATTGGACTTGGTCTTTAACATACTACTCCTTCAAAAGTGCAAAAGTTTTGTTATGTACCAACCTCATTATGGCTCTTTTTTGGAATATCTGAAAAAGTGAGATCAGAAAGTTCATGGAAAAGAGACAGACTTGTATAGGATCTTCGACAATGTTGTTTAGCATGACATTTCTTGGTGTTAACTGTTTAATACTTTTGCTTCTTATTGTCATACCTCTTTCATTGTTAATTGGGAAAATCTTTTATAAGCTTCACGGATAGCATATCCCTTTTGTAAATTTCAAATGCCAATGAAATAATTCTCTTATTAAAAAAAATGAGAATATAATTATCTTAATTTAACCATGAATGTAATTTAGCCAAATTAGATTTCAAGAAGTAATGTTAATGTCAATTAAACCAAATTAAATCAATACCCAAATTAGATTTCAAGAAGTAATGTTAATGTCAATTAAACCAAATTAAATCAATACCCAAATTAGATTTCAAGAAGTAATGTCAATTAAACCAAATTAAATCCATATTGACCTCCAAGATAAACGTAGTTTTACCTGATATGCGTTACACTTGTCCATTTTTCCTGATCCTCAATGTAAACCACAACCGGGGGGCTGTGTTCTTCCAGACGTTGGAGATTTAATAGTTTCTGGAGGCTAGTGGATGAAAAAAATATTCAGAATGAGGAAGGACCCTATGATTTATCTAATTTGCTGACGTATTTCCTACCTGAGTTAGAATTCCTATTAAGACGGACATTATGTCGGAAAAAATGGTGGACTATTTTTGGGGTGATTCCTTGAGTGGCGAAACTAATCATCTAAGTTGTCTGGTCAAATAAATTAAAAGAAAGAGATGGAGATTCGTATTGTCTATTTTTTAAGCCACTAAATTCTACTTCTATCGCCGATGATTTTTCCGATGCTTATACTAGCTCTTGGTCTTTTATCAGTTTCCAATTTCGTTTCTTATTTTTATTTTTTCATTTCCCTCCAAATTATCTGGCAAGGTTGTTTTCTTGAAATATCTCTTTCTTCTCAATATTTGTCACAGAAACCATTTGCCCCCAAAAAGTACTTCTCGATAGACCGCGTTTTCAGAAATGAAGCAGTAGATCGAACCCATCTTGCTGAATTTCACCAGATAGAAGGTATTTATGATTAATACGTTTGAACTTTTTGACAATTCTCATTTCTTAAATCTCTCTATATTAAATTAAATACAATAAAATATATAAAAGTGCGAAGAGAGGAGAAGCTTTCTTTTCTATCTCCTCTTTCATCCACTGTCTTTAATTATTTTTAAAAACATTTTTTTATCTAATTTAGTATGTTGTCTTCATTTATTTTGTTTATTCAATTAAATAAATATCAATAAAAAAAGATTTAATATGATAATGTAGACGATAAAACTTATGTTTTCATTTTTTTCATTTCCCTATATTCTTGTATTTTGTCTTTTATTTTGACATAAACGTAAGAACATTTATTTTAAGATTTATAAATGAAAGTAATATATGTAATTCAATATTTTAATTTTTTTTTCTGATGATCTTGACTCTTGAAGGAGTTTGTTTCGGTTTTCCAATAAAATCTTCAATAACTATAATGGTAGAAATAAGTTATATATATATTTTTTAAAATGTGATATGTCCATTTATCCTTGTAAAGTTAAGAATCTTATAACACCTATATTTGGGCTTTTGTTTTGAATTTGTTTTGTGACTTTCAGTAAGTGTTGATCCTTTTGGATTGGAGTCCCATTTTCGTTGGATTGTCTTTTTGTATGCATTCTTTCATCCATCCTTCTCATTGAAAACTCGGTTTTTCATTTAAACAAAAACACTGTTCATTCAAATAATTTATAAATGTTATTCTAAAAAAACAATTACAAATGTGATAAAAACTGTGTCAAAACAATGAAGAGACGATTTTATTTATTAGTGTTTATTTAATACGTAACGTTCAATTATATATATATTTTAATTGGAAAATTTTATTGATCTCATCAAACTTTATTTTTTCTTATAAGCTAAATAGACTTTTACGGACCAGTATACTGAATTTCTCAGATATATTTAATAATCAATCGGAAATGTAAATATTTGCCTCTGGTTTTTAGGGTTGATATGTGATCGAGGACTTACTCTTGGAGACTTGATTGGAGTATTGTATGACTTCTTCTCTCGTCTAGGTAACCAATTAATAGTAGCACATTATATGTCTAATAATGTTTGAAAGGAAACAATTGGATTATTCAAGCGCATATTCTATTTTCAGGCATGTCCAAGCTACGCTTCAAGCCTGCTTATAACCCATATACCGAACCCAGCATGGAAATTTTCAGGTGACTTTACAATTGAATTACTTTAAAATTGCTGTTGTTATGTTAGATTCGTGCGCTCCATGTGTTTGATGCATTATATTTTTCAGTTATCATGAAGGCTTTAAGAAATGGGTGGAAGTTGGAAATTCAGGAATGTTCAGACCCGAAATGCTGCTACCTATGGGGCTTCCAGAGGATGTCCGTGTTATTGCATGGGGTCTTTCGCTCGAGAGGTAAGATTCTCATGTCTCATTAAATGCCAAATGCATTTGTTTTTTACTTGGTCCCAGAAGTGTGTTGGCCTCGTTCATAACTTTTATGAGGTTTGCGCTCTGATATTTAACGTTTAAATATAGATTTGGTCATATTAAGTTTTCATGAATTTCCTAAGGTCTTGCACTTTTGAAATTGTGGTTTTGGTTCTTAAACTTTTAATTTAATTCCTTAACTTTTTAAATGTAAGGCCTTGTTTGTATCCATCTGCACATTTTGTTTTTGAAAATTCTGCTTGTTTTTTTTTTTTTTTTTTTTGCTATTTGTTTACAATAGTTTTCATCCTTTCTAAGGAACCATTTGATTTCATACAGTTAAATTTCAAAATTGGATAACATCTTTAAAAGTAGTGTTTATAAGCTTAATTTTCAAAAAAAAAAAAAAAAAAAAGAAAAAGAAATCAAATGGTTATCAAACAATATCCGAATTATTTGTTTTTGTTATAGGAGCACTCCACATTTTTAAACGATATACGATATAATGCCATTGATTTTCAAAAGGTCAAATAAAACTATATCTTTTTTACTTAAAAGGATTAGTTTAGGTGTTTCAAAAGTTCCAAGGAGCAGAATTGAAAATGTATAGAATATTTAGAATCCAGTTACCTTGTAGATGAATAATAAATGATGATTATTTTCTCTTGCATCTGTCCATGAACCAGACCAACCATGATCTTGTACGGTGTCGATAACATTCGCGATCTCTTTGGCCACAAGGTATCCCTTATAACTCCGTCTTAACCACAACCTTGGAAAATTCACATTACAATGTATCTGAATGAATCTCTGTTTGGTTGCCCCATATTCTTATATTTCTCCAGGTCGATCTTGGTCTAATGAAGAAAAATCCGATATGCCGCCTCGGCATCAATGCAAGTTGAGCGAATCAAGCCCAAGAAATACCCATTTGATCGTTCAAATTTTCCTTCTCGCTTTGATTGGTAAGTACTCATTCATATACTTGAAAAGCCTATTGCATCCACACCTTGTTTAATGAATTATTGAGCCAATGGTAATTTAATTGACAAAAACATGTGCTGCTTGAATTGAGGTTCCATATTCTCTTTATTTGTAAGTTTTGACTTGATTAAGTTATAATTGAGACGTAGATTGGTAATTCGCTGCAGCTTTTTCTAGCCTACCCTTCTCTTGAGATTGGATTTAATTATCGATGTTTATCGCTTAACTGCCGTAATAGAGAACTACTTGTGAACCCTTTTTCTTTGTGTTGACGTAGCCGTTTTGACTTTTTTTCTCTGTTTCCTTGGATTGATTGATAATACCTAATTTGAATGCTTTAAATGGCCTCTCTCTCAAAAACATGTGGTCGAGACGTCTCACGAGAAAAATCGTGGTTGAATGGAATTGATGATATCTCTAGATGTTGAAGGGTGAAATCGAAGTAATTGATATATGATCATTAAAATTTATCACATGGATTGACTTAGTTTTGATTTCTACTCGTGTGGCTAATAAATTTTCTTGCGCAATAATCATCATGTTAAATTAGAGCTTAATTCATCTAGAAGTATCTAATAGATTTTTGAACTTTCAGGTTTTTGATGTATATATTTTTTTAAATAATTGATCTTTCTAAGTTTTTATTTTGTTTTGGTCGGTAGGTAAACTTTGAAAAATTGTTGAACTTTTATTACATTTTTAAAATTTAATGACTATATAGACTCAAATATAGATAAAAGTTCACGGACTAACATTGATTTTGAAATATTTCATAAACTACCCTAGATTTATTGATATTTTTAAAGGTGGCCCCTAGCTGAACTCGACAATCAGAAATGGTACGATCTGATCTATAGTGCAAAAGAATGACTTTTTCCCTCTTATCCAGACAGGAAAAAAACTAAAGTAAGTATTGGGTTCTGCTTGCTAATAGCTAAAAGACATGTCTGGTATCCTTGTGATACTAAAAGGAAAAGAATAAGTACCAAAAATTTGGCTGTCATGTGTGTGGTAAAGGGAGGCCCTCTCTCTACATGACCTTGACCTTGACTTTTCAATAATTGTCCTTTCATACGGCATCACATCGGTTGGAGAGTAGAACGAAACACCCTTTATAAGGTGGAAACTTCCCTAGTATACGCGTTTTAAAAACCCTGAAGGGAAGCTTGTAGGGAAAGTTCAAAAAGGACACTATCTGCTAGCGGTAGGTGTGAGCCGTTACAAATGGTAGTAGAGCTAGACACCAGACGATGTGCTAGCGAGGAGGTTATTCCTCGGAGGGGAGCAGACACGAGGCGCTAGGCCCCAAAGGGGTGGATTTGGTGGGGGTCCTACATCGATTGGAGAAAGGAACGAGTATTGAGGACGCTGGGCCCTGAAGGGAGGTGAATTGTGAGAGATCCCACTTCGGTTAGAGAGGAGAACGAAACACCTTTTATAAGGGTGTGGAAACTTCTCCCTAGCATACGTGTTTTAAAAATCTTGAGGGGAAGTCTGTAAGTAGACGTGTTTTAAAAATCTCGAGGGAAAATCTGTAAAGGAAAGTCCAAAGAGGGCAATATCTGCTAGGTCGTGACAATATTAGACTTAGAAATCGTAGAGGTATAAAGTCTGAAGTTGTTTAATCTGCAGAGTTGCTTAGTTTAGGTTAAAGAAATCTTTGTCGGGGTGTAGACAATATCTGCTAGGCCGGGGTGTAGACTTTAGAGCTCCTTTCAACTTAGTGGTCCGAGCACCTTAAATGTCTTGAGTTATTATCTTTGTACTCTTCAACCTTCCAACTCTTCCTTCCTTTATTATGTCAACATTTGGAGATGGGGGAGACGAGGGAGGATTTTGCAATGAGACAACTATGAATTTCATTCTTTTTTTTTTTTTTAATTCTGTTTCTAAGAATAATGTTTAAATGTGTTTGTATTTTTCAAAAAATTTTAATTTGTAGTAATTTTGTGCTTACTTACAGCCCATGTGTGAAGTCTACTGATTTTGTTTAAAAATATATATATTAAGAAGCTAATAGAATGGTAAGGCTCGTAGGCTTCGCTAAAAATATATATTTTTTTAAATCATTTTAAGAGTTTGTGTACAAATAAGGTTGAACAACAAACAAAAAGAAAAAAAAAATATATTATACTACTTTTGGAGTAGAAATTTGTTAAAATGTAAGATGATAGATTGGACTTAGAACGAGTACGAGTGATTCGAAACAATGTGGTTATGTTTGTTTCTCAATTTTCATTTTAGGTCATTGTCACATCATATCGAGTGTCAAATTTGTTCGAGTAACTTTCTAACCACCGCCTCTTAGGCCTCCGATTGATTCTACCATAGAGGTCAACGATAGACAGTAACTTCCCCTGAACACAGTTTACAGCTTTCATCGTACTGTGCTCTCCAAAGAGCAACTCTTCTCAAAATCTTAAAAGGTACTGAGTTGGATTCCCATTTTAGCTAAGTATTCTTGTGGTTCCGGAGAATCCAGCTATAGGAGAACCAGGAACGGAGAGCTTTCCCCCCTTTTTCGCCCGCCTCTTTGATCTTAAAAATTCTGCTTTTAAGAATGAGTGCTTGCCTTTCTCTGACCCTTACTGTCCAACCGGATTGCGGACAGCTAATGCGTTCCTTTAAAGATATTTTGAAACATTTATTGAAATTATTAAGAGTAGTATTGCAACTTTTTTAAATCGACAGTGGAACGAGGACCTAGTTTGGAGCAAGCCCTCTCATGTTTTCATCCTCATACCTCAAGATTTTTTTTTTTTCAATAAACCTTCTAGAAATTCTCACCTTGTGTAATGGTGTGTATCGACCTGAAATTACCGAAAATTTGAGGAAATTTTTCGGTACATCTAGTTAAAACATGTGTCAACAATAAAAAAATCCAAATATTCGAATATCTTATTTTCATATGTTTACATAATTTTAAGAAATTAAGCGGAGACGAGGATATGGTTTGAATAGGCTTTGAAACATGATTTTCATATTAAATGGACGAAAAAAAATCAATTTTTATCCGTTAACTTTTTTGTCAACGTTCGCTATGAACTTTCAACTTTATCAAATGAAACCTCGCTAATAAGTTTTTGTTCAAAGATTGTTAAAAAAAATATCGTATATCTTTTACGAGTCATAAAATGTGTATACAGTATAAAGTTCATAAGATTGTTCATAAGATTTTAAAGAAAAACAATATTAAGCGAATGTTTTTCGTTGAAATTTATAAATTTTGATAAACTTATTCAACGATGATCTTAATTTTGTTAAAACTTATTTTATTGAAATTAGTAAATTTAGGAAAGCTCTCATATTACTTTTGGTTAAAATTAGGACAAAAATTTTAACATTTATTTAAGTTTATGGTCACGAAATTAAAAGTTTATAATAAAATTTAATAAAGTAATAAATTTAGGTATCTGTCACCTCGATAGGGTGGGCATCCATAGACCCTATATGGTAGAAACTTTATTTCACACGTGGCAATTATTTATTTTTTTCTAATTATTTTTTTTATAATAATCTATTAAATTGTGGTCACTTTTACCTTTGAGAACAATAATTCAAAACATACAATGCAATATCAATATTAAAAACAAAACCATATATTAAAATTTATTTAAATAAATATAAAGTTCTAATTTTTTTCTTATCTTTCGTATTTTAGATAGAGAATAAATAGACAAATTTTAGACAAAATTGTAAGCCTCACATTTGCAAATGATTGAAGCTTTTGAAAATTGTAATGTTTTTTTATAATTAAAAAAAAAGTGAGGAGACAAATATATGAAGATAATGATCTTGGTAATCTTGTGGGTCTTCAATAAAGTAATTTTAGGGGACATATGAAACTATTCCTATACCCATTTACAAATTATTTTCAAATAAAAATAGATTATTTTACGTGTCGGGTCGTATAATCATTTCTTATTTCTCACAAAAGTATAATCCCTTTCAACCATGTTCTATTTTAAAGTTAGTTGAATAATTATTATCGATATAAGAAAATATGTCGAGCCACATGATGACTTCAGCATTCCCCTACATTTTTAGACATGGTCTGATTACAGACCTACTGTGAAATCCCACATTGAATCGAGATAGGAATAAGTGCCTGCGAGAACGCTAAGCTCCGAAGGGGGTGGATTGTGAGATCCCACATCGATTAGAGAGGGGAATGCCATCGATTGGAAAGGGAAACGAGTGCCAACAAAGACGCTGGGCCCTGAAGGGGAGTGGGTTGTGAGATCCCACATTGGTTGGGAGGAGTGCGAAACATTTAAGGGTGTGGAAATCTCTCCCTAGCATACACTTTTTAAAAACTTTAAGGGGAAAGTTGAAAGAGGACAATATGTAGTAATGGTGGGCTTATGCTTATGCTTACATTTAGAGAGGTCATGTCCTCACTCACCCAGTATAGGATTGTTTCAAATAAAGCACGTTTAATTTTGGAGTTCCTATGATTGAGTTACCGAACGAGGAAGTGCACCTTGTTGGTATAGTAAAAGTAATAATTTTCAATTCTTTTTCAAGTCTTTTTTAGTTATCATATCTTTAGGATCGCTCTCGTTCAAATGCGGTATCGATTTATTTATGTACTCCGCTTATATTCAGGTGTCACCGTCAACAAAAAAAAAATAATAATAACCAAAAAGCAAGTAGATCATATTCCTATCTTTATTCTTCATTTTGTTTGAAAAATATTGGCCTTCGAAGAGTCTTGAATGTATTGTTGGCCACATGTTAGATGCGTAGTCTAATCAAATTTGGAATCACAGGAATTTACCATTATCTCAAGATTTTATTTTTTTCTTTTTTTATTATTATTATGTCATTTTGCCTCAAAATTTTTAATTATTGCTATTTCTATTTATTTTACTAAATCCATTAAATAAATCATAATTTATTAATTCACAAATCTATTAAATACAAGGGAGTCTTTATTAAACATAAAATTAATAATTTCGTAAATTTTAATATAAATATTAAATAAGTCAAATATTTATTAAATACAACGTATTAAAAAAAAATTACTATCTGTAAATATATTAAATATTTTTAAATTTAGTAATATATTCAACTTAATAATCAAATTGCAGAATACAAATTATATTTAGTAATTGAAAATTAATGGTTCATTTTCACCTCATGTTTATGTTTGAATTTTAGGTTAAAAAGTAAATAGATTGCTTTTCACCGGAAGTAAAAATCTTGAGGTAAATTTTGTTAGGCTGTCAAAAAAATAAAATTACTCCAACTTTCAACTCAATCATTTCCCATTTTACCCATTTATTATCATGATTATTCAGCATGGAATCTTAGAGATTAAAAAACTTTATATTTAACCTTTTCTTTTTGTATTTTAAATATTAAAATATCATTTTAATTTATATGCTAATTTTAGTATCTTTATTTCAATATTTCTTTCCATATAGTTCAAATTAATTTTTATCTAATTCGACTAAAAAAAATAGAAGGTATGACTTAGACTCATATCAATTTATCGAGTTCGATATTTCTATAAAGATGCTGCAGCTCAAGATCAATATGACCCATTTGTGTATCAAGATGTTGCAGATCAGTATGAAGTCAATGATGAAGCTCCAATAACTCCGACAAAACCATCCTCTACCAAACAATTTATTCTTGATATCGACTTCATAATGAAAGTATACACATTAAGAAGGAGAGTCAATCGTCAAATACTCGAGATCGTAAACAGAATGTGAGATCCCACATTGGTTAGAGAGAGGAACGAAACATTCCTTATAAGGGTGTGGAGACCTCTTCTTAACAAACACATTTTTAAACCGTGAGGTTGACGGTGATACGTAATGGGTCAAACGGACAATGTCTGTTATAACGATGGGGACACCAAGCAGTGTGATCGTGTATTTATTTATTTTGTTTCTTATCCAAATTTCAACAATAAATAAAAAAAAATAAGTCTTTTGTTATTATTATTATTATTATTTGGGTTGAAGTCTTTATTTATAATATTATTAAATTCATGGGACATGTTGGTTGAAATAATAAATGATCATTTAACACCCAACTTTAAAAATGAAATAAATAAATAATTAATAATTAAAATTTATACAATGCATTTGAGTTTATTGTCAAATCCCAATGTAATATGAAAAGAAATTAGATTTTTAATATTAAAGTTTGAATTTCTCGACATTTTAATATTTCGATTATTGACACGTTAAACTTATAATTATGAATTTTTTTATTTTATTTTATTTTTTCATTTTGACGTCATCTCTTTATTCTTTGTCGGTCTGGTGTCATTTCTTCTACAATTGCAAAGAAATATAAGAGGACGAACTAAGCACGAGAGGAGAGAGAAAAAGAAAAATAATTAAAATTCTAATATTAATTTTTTTATTTAAAAATAATAATCAATATATTTTGAATCACGCTAAATTAAAATAAATATCATCAATTAAAATATCGAGGAAAATTAATTTAAGAAAATTTGAAATTTAAAGGCTCAATAAAAAAAATATTTTGAAGTTAAATAAGTAAATAAATACATTAAAAATTAATTTTACGATTTAATCAAGAAAAAAGGTCACAAAAGGCACGTGAATATCACGTGAGTGAAACTTTTTTTTTCCACGTATGCATCCTTCGGCGCCAATTACTTTTATTTATTATTTTTTTTTTTTAATCATTAACCTTTTCCAATTTATTACTATTTGAATCTTACAATAATCATTTAAACAGGAAATGTCCCTATTTTAAATAAATAATAAATGAAATCAGGATCTAAATTTTTAATTTTGTAATTTAAAAAATATTTAATATGCCATTAAATTTTTATTTTCTACTTAATAAATCTCTAAATTTTAAATTTTAAATTTACTATTTACATAATATTCTATTATATTATTTTTAATAGAATAAATAAGTTAATTTTAAAATAATTAAAAATTATATATATTTATTAAAAACATAATTAAAAATTAAAAAAATTATTAAACATTTATAAAATTTGAAGGAAAAAAAACAAAATTGAAAGTTAACCCAGCAAATTCTTTGGTTGATATTATCTCCTAATCGTGGGTAGGTTAGCTCGACTGAGCTTCGTGTTAAAAGTTAGAAGTGACCTGAGCGTTGGTCTTTTCCCTCAGTTCGACTTAATACAGACTCGTACCCATGTTAGATGAACACGACTCTCCACAATGGTATGATATTGTCCACTTTGAGTATAAGCTCTCATGGCTTTGCTTTGGACTTTTCTGAAAGGCCTCATACTAATGGAGAGAGTATTCTTTGATTATAAACTCATGATCATTCCCTAAATTAGCTGGCAGTCCAAACACGCGTCCTATGATAGTTAGGTCACAGGGAAAGTCACAATTCAACTCATAATACAACATACCGGACTTTTCATATTTACAATAATATAAAACAAAAACCATGATTTAATATAGAATTTATCTCTATTTTTTACAATTGAAAGGTCTAAAATAATACAAATAAAAATAAAAATAAAAACTATTTTTTAAGTAATGATTAAATTGGATCATTATAAAGGAGGAGGCTAAAAAAGGAAACTAATATTTTATGAGTTATTAAAAAAATAAAATAATCATTAAAAAAATGAGCAATAAACAAATATTTTCATTTTGTTTTTGATAAATACCAATAAATTGATTTTTTTTATTTGTTATTTTATGGTGTATCATAAGGAGATGGAGCTTCACACACCTGATAATTACGTTTAAAGTACTTAAAATACAATTAACGAACTAACTACCAACTCAAGCTTGATTAACTTTCAAAACAACGAATTTACGAAAATACCCTCCATACATGAAATAACTCAAATACTTTATATTTGTCTATTTATAAATTTTTAAAAAACCCAATTAAATTACAATTAAGAAATCCATCTTGTGATTATTTATTTTTAAAGGGTAAATATTTTATTTAATTAATGAGAAAAATAATATTATTTGTTGGGAATAATTAAAACAATCATTGGATATTCATTTTATTATGGTATTTTCTTGTATATGTCTACAAAACATAATGATTTTTTTATTTTTTTTTAATAAAAAATAGTATCCAACAAAATAAATAGAGCCATAGTTTATTCATTTTTTTCTTTTGATATTTCCAAAATGAGTTAAAATTTCACAATCATAAGAAAAATATAGACATCATGAAAGACTCATTTATTCTTGTTTGTCCTATGGGAAATATAGTTGGAAAAATGTATGCCCTTCTCACCAACTATAAAATTTCACGCCAAATCCCACATTAGTTGAAGAGGAAAATGAAATATTTTTTATAAGGGTGTGGAAACCTCTCTCTAGCAAACACGTTTTAAAAACCTTGAGGGAAAGCCCGAAAGGGAAATCCCAAAGAGAACAATATATGTTATGCTAGTGCGATGACGCTAAGACATGAATAGAGATGGCTTGTAAGATCCCACCTCGGTTAGGAGGAGAACGGAACATTCTTTATAAGGGTGTGGAAACCTCTCCTTACAGACGTGTTTTAAAAACCTTGAGAAAAATCACGAAAGAGAACTAAAAAAGGACAATATCTACTCGCTGGCCCCAAAGAGGTGGATTGTGAGATCTCATATAGGTGTGGATGAGAACAAAACATTCTTTATAAGGGTGTGGAAACCTGTCCGCAAAAGCGTTTTAAAAATCTTGAGGAAAAGTCCGAAATGGAAAACCCAAAAATGACAATATCTTCTAGCACGAGGAAGCTAGGCTCCGAAGAGGGGCGGATTGTGAGATCCCACCTCGATTAAGGAGGAGAATAAAACATTCTTTACGACCGGTTTAAAAAAGCACACATTTTTATGTACAGAAACATTGTATTACTTGTTGGGGTTGACTATTCACAGGAGAAATGGAAAAAAATCCATGGCCTAAAAGGAAATGAAGATGGGAAAAGTTTGATGCTTTAAATGGAAGAGAGGAATTACGGTTTTTCTCTTAAAAAATTTGCGTATTTGGAGATGTTTATCTATAGGGAAGGCCACTAAGCCGGTGCCCTGAAAAAGCAATATTGATCTCTTGCATATTCCGCGGTCCGTGACGTTATATGTGAGCTGCTGGGGCTGCACCTGCTCTTCATATCCTTCGTTCTCTCTCTCTCACACTCCTCTCTAGTCGGGACTCGGAAGAACAAGGGCTCTGTTTCACAAGACCAGACCCATTGCCTCTCTCTGCAAAGGTTGTAATGTTGTTTTCATACCCTTATTTTTCTTTGTTTTTTGTGGGGTTTTTGTTCTTGTTGTTTGCATGAACGAGTTGGGATTTTAGTGTTTTGCTCTGTTTTTCCCCCTTTGTTTGCCTTGGATTCACACAAATGAGTGAAGAACCATAAGCCCTTTTGTTTTCTCTGTTTAATCGATGATTTTCTTGCATGTTCTTCTTAGTTTTGTGGAGATCTTCTCCATTCTTGTGGAAAATCCTTTCCTCAGCTCTAAAAAATGAATGGTTTAGCTCAGATCAATGGCTGATGACATGATCCCGACAGTTCCAATGGACAACATGTTTTCCCTGTCGGATCTTCATGTTCTTTATAGAACAAGCAATGATGAATTGTGATTTGAAGTGTTTTGGGTTATGCAGAAGTTGCAGAGTTCATTTGGAGCTGAAAAGCGGCGATTCGAGAAACGATGCGCTGCGAGCTATGGTTTTCACTGCTAGTGATTTACAGGGGTGGAAGGATTTTCCTAAGGGCCTTAGAGTTCTTCTCCTTGATGGAGATAGCAGTTCTTCAGCTGAGATAAGAACAAAGCTTGAGGAAATGGAGTATGTTGGTGAGACATTGCTTGCCTTCATCCTTGTTCTTCGCTAAAAATCTTTCCCCATTTGGAATTTTTGCCTAACTTATCAATTGACTTGCTTGATTTAGTGTTTTTATGTCTTGGTCCCCATTTCCACTAAGCTTTCTTCCTCCTTTTTTCGCTTTTTCTCTCTTTTCGCTCTTTCGGGGTCGGTGAATTCGGTTGTTTTAGATGTTGCTTGGTGTATAATGGTAGAAAGCATTCATAGATCAATCTTGGTTTTAGAAGAGAAACGTTACCAATCGAGTAATTCATGTCGAAACTATTGTGTTAAGTAGTAATGTAACAACCCGAGCCCACGGCTAGCAGATATTGTCCTCTTTGGGCTTTCCCTTCAAGGTTTTTAAAACGCGTCTGCTAGAGAGAGGTTTCTACACCCTTATAAAGAATGTTTCGTTCTCCTCCCCAACTGATGTGGGATCTCATAATCCACCCCTCTTCAGGGCTCTGCGTTCTCGCTGGCATTCGTTCCTTCTCCAACCTATTATGAGATCCCACAGCGGTTGGAAAGGAGAACGAGACATTCTTTATAAGAGTGTGAAAACCTCTCCCTAGTAGACGCGTTTTGAAAACCTTGATGGGGAAGCCCGAAAAGAAAAGTCCAAAGAGGAAAATATCGGCTAGAGATGGGCTTGAGCTGTTACAAGTAAAGAATTAGCTGCTATAATTGCACTGCCATTTTTTGAGCTGTGAAGAGAGGTCTTCTCATTTAGATGTTTTTGTGCATATATCTGAAGCCTTTTAACACATATTCATTACAGTTGTGACTTACTGCAATGAGAATGATGCATTGTCAGCCATTTCGAGCAAACCCGAAACCTTTCATGTCGCCATTGTGGAGGTAATGGTCGACAACTGATCTAAATACCTTAAGTTCATTCTATTTTCGCTGGAAGATGTGTCGAGCGGGTGGATCACCGTGGCATATTTATGAAACTTCTTTAGTTGATCCGGTCACAATTACTTTTCTAATGGCACGATGTTGCATTTGGTTAGGTAACGACGAGCAATCACGATGGGAATTTTAAGTTTCTTGAAGCTGCCAAGGACTTGCCTACCATTAGTATGTTCAGGAGACCCAATCTTGTTGTTTTTATTAGGACTAAACTATGTTCGTTGCGTACGATTTCGTGGCTTCTAATGTGAAAGTTTCGTTTTGAACAGTGATTTCGAATATCCATTGCCTAAGCACGATGATGAAGTGCATAGCGGTAGTTTTACTCGAACTTTTAAGTGTTTCTGGCTTTCTACTTAAATTTAAACTTGATATCGAACGTTTGTGATGGACTGTTTTCAGCTCGGTGCGATTGAGTTCCTTCAGAAACCGCTCTCGGAGGACAAACTGAGGAATATTTGGCAACATGTTGTTCATAAGGTCAGTTTAAACTATTTACAAAACCATTATCAGTAGTGAAGAATGCTTTAAGCTTCGAGTTTTTCTGATCCGTTAATCCTAAGCAGGCGTTCAATGCAGGCGGTAGCGCCGTTCCCAGTTCTTTAAAGCCTATCAAAGAATCCGTTGCCTCCATTCTGCACCTAGAATCAGAAAACAGTGAAAACGATAATCCAGTCCCGAAAGAGTTAGAAATATTGAGCGGTGATGATGACAACGATCGTGAACTATTAGAAGGAAGTGATAAGTATCCAGCTCCTTCAACTCCTCAGCAGAAGCACGGAATGAGGCTGGTGGACGATGGCGACTGCCAGGATCAATTGAACTGTTTGCTCGAAAAAGAGTGCGGGGAGCAAGACGGGGAATCTAAATCTGTCGAAACTACTTGTATCAATTCGCTCGGTGAAGGCATTTCCCAAGTGGAGAACTCTCAGTTACCTGACAAAGAAGGAATAAAAGAGGAAGAGAACTCTGCTGATGGCTGTGGGGCTGCAAGTAACGACGATCACGAGATGCATGATCAAGACATCATTAGCAGTTCCGAAGAAAACAAGAGCAAAGCATGTGGTCTCGGTAATTTGAGTGGGACGAAAGTTAGTAGGAAGAAGCTGAAGGTATTTACCCTCGAACTTAAATGTATATATCCTTTATTTCAATGTCTCCTTGGAAAGTTCTTTGGACTTCATGTTGTTCGTCTTCCGATCAGGTAGACTGGACACCTGAACTGCACCGTAAGTTCGTACAGGCAGTGGAACAACTTGGAGTGAATCAAGCAATTCCTTCTCGAATTCTCGAGCTGATGAAAGTTGAAGGCTTGACAAGGCATAATGTAGCAAGTCATCTTCAGGTTAGCATCAAGTAGTTTCCATTTATACTCTTGTTTTACGACACCCTTTGCGCAAAGACCTCTTTACTGCTTGTGTAATAGCCCAAACCCACCGCTATCAAATATTGTTCACTTTGGCCCGTTATGTATCGCCATTAACCTCACGGTTTTAAAACACGTCTGTTAGGGAGAGGTTTCCACACTCTTATAAGGAATGCTTCGTTCCCCTCTCTAGCTGATATGGGATCTCACAATCCACACCCCCTTGGGGGACCAGCGTCCTTGCTGGCACACTGTCCGGTGTCTGGCTCTGATATCATTTGTAATGGGCCAATGCGGACAATATCTGCTAGTGATGACCTTGGGTTGTTACTGCTTAAAGTTTAAGTTTTTTGCAAAGCGTTCTTGAAATAATGTAGAACTTGGCTCCCGATATTTATTGTTTGTTCTCGAGCAGAAGTATCGGATGCACAAGAGACATATCTTGCCAAAACAAGACGACACGAGTTGGTCTCATTCAAAGGATCCAATGAGGAAGAACTGCTATCCACAGAGACCTGTGATGGCCTTCCCCCCTCCTTATCATTCAAATCATGTAATGCCAGTTGCTCCGATCTACCCGCCGTGGGGTCATATGGCGTGCCCCTCGCCCAGTGTCCAAATGTGGGTGTCGCCCGGTTATCCGTCCTGGCAACCACCAGAAGTTTGGCCATGGAAGTCATATCCTGGGGTAATATTCCTACTACAAAAAACTAGCACACATGATCAGAAGTACTTTTGTAGGAATTTAAGCAATTTTTAGCTTCTAAACATGTGATCATATGCTTTTAGATGTATGCTGATGCATGGGGTTGCCCTGTGACACCACCTCCTCATAGCCCTCTCCCTTCTCATCCTCCTCAAGTGGGTATACATTTATTTTCATATCCAACAAACATGTGCCTGTTGATTATTAGATTCATCTGATAAGCTCATGTTTTCCACATTCTTCTTGGAATCAGCAGCCTATTTTCAGATTTGAAAATGCCGACGCACACGATAAAAGCTATGGCATTGCATTCAATCCGATCGAACTTCAACTGGTAATACAACATTGTTCTTATTCATTCATCTCTTTGCACTTTTTTTTGCAAGACTTTTGTCTCTACTGTTCTCTCGTGAATCATTTGTCACGATTACGTTTATGTGAACACGATTCAACGAGAGGTCGATTCCCAAGAATCCTGTAAAAAAGACATCGATACGAGGGTCGAAAACGAAATATCAGAGAAATTTTGTTTTTGTTGATATAGGCTGATGAAGAAATTGACAAAGTGGTGAGGGAGGCAATCAGTAAGCCATGGTTACCATTGCCTTTGGGGCTAAAGCCACCTTCAACAGAAAGTGTACTATCTGAGCTCTCAAGAAAAGGCATCTCAACCGTCCCTTCTCATATCAACGGCTCTAAACTACTCCAATAACAGTCCTTCAAAAGCTCAGTTGGGCCCTTCCACTGTCTGAGCTGATTTGGACCATCTGATCTTCATCATCTGCAATAAAAAAAGAAAAAAGAAAAAAGAGAGAGAAGGGACAAGTGGAGCCCAAAATCAAGATAGGCACGTGCAGGGTCGTGTGGGGGTGACCCTAAAAAGTGGGGCTGTGAGCCACTGTTTCATCAATCCATTTTGCAATGGACGACTGAGGAAGAGACACGAAGGTGAGTTTGAGAACACAAGTTTGAGGTGTGGCTGTGAGGATAGCAGAAAAAGGAGGGGGGTGGTGGGTTGGTGAGTGTTGGAGTAGTGGAGGATGAAATAATTGAATTCATTAGATTTTTTTAGAGAGAGAGGGAGAGAAGATCAGATGATGATGGCGATGTGTTCTTTTCTGATGGGACCATAATTTGAGACTTTCTTCAATAATGTAAAATGACTATGAACTTTTGGTGCCATACTGTTTGTTTCCTTTAGGATAATAAAGTTCTGATAGGAACTGTTTTGTTTTGTTTGTCCAAATTTTTTGTTGGCCACAAAGAAAAAGTTGAACATCAACTGTCATGAACTGAATGCTTCAGGAATGGGATGAAGATGATAGAGAGGAGGATTCAACTCGTTTAGACATGTTTTTTCTTACTAAAATGCTAGAAATTTAAGTTTTTCAATTCACTACTCGTGTCCAAATTGAGCGAAGTACTTTTTGGTTTGAAGTTTTTTTTAAGCAAAAAGCTTAGCAACTTCTTCGAGCAATTATTCTAACTCTTTAGCTTGGTTTGCCTTGTTTTTGTTTGAGTTTCTTGTTTTAATTGATCGGTGGTTAAACTTTTCTCTTTCGTTGTAAGTAATGGATTGACATATTTTTTACAAGGGATATTATTTTTGCCACGTCTATTGTGAAATCTCACGTCGGTTGGAGAGTGGAATGAAGCATTTTTTATAAGGGTGTGAAAACCTCTCCCTAGCAAGCGCGTTTTAAAACCTTGAGGAAAAGTCCAAAGAGAACAATATCTGCTAGCGATGAGCTTGAGCTGTTACAAATAGTATCAGAGGCATACATCAAGCGGTGTGCCAACGAGGACGCTGAGCCTCGAAAGAGTGGACACTGGGCCGTGTGCCAGCGAGAATGTTGAGCCCCAAAGGGGGGTGAATTGTGAGATCCCACATCGGTTGGAAAGGAGAACGAAACATTCTTTATAAGGGTGTGGAAACCTCTCCCTAAGAAACGCGTTTTAAAACCTTGAGGGGAAGCCCATAAGAGAAAGCCCAAAGAGGACAAAATCTGCTAATGGTGGGTTTGAGCTGTTATAAATAGTATCAGAGGCAGACACCGGGCAGTGTGCCAGCGAAGACACTAAGCTTCGAAAGGTGGTGGACACCGAGCCATGTGCCAACGAGCATGCTGAGCCCCAAAGGGGGGGGTGGATTGTGAGATCCCACATCAGTTGGAGGTGGTGAACACCGAGCCATGTGCCAACGAGCATGCTGAGCCCCAAAGGGGGGGTGGATTGTGAGATCCCACATCAGTTGGAGAGGGAAACTGAGCATTTATTAAAAGGGTATGAAAACCTCTCCCTAGCAGACGCATTTTAAAATCTTGAGGGGAAGCCCGGAAGGAAAAGCCCAAAAAAGACAAGATAAACTTAGACTATTACAACCTATTAATGTAAGTAATAAATTGGAGCTTAGCCATTGTCATTACGCACATGAAAACGACCAATCAAACGACAAAGTCTGTTTGAACTAATGGTAATAAGGCTCCAAAATTGTACTTGATGGAAAATGTTCATAACAGAGCATTTATGAAACGTTAACATGATTGTCCCACTTTGTTTAAGAGAAAGTCCAACTCTAATATGAAAGAGTCCTTCTAGCTCAAGTAACTATAGGTAGGTAGAAGTACAAAAGGATGTAAACAAGAAGCAAAGAATACAACATGAAAGAAGCTTTAAAGCACCACAATAGGGGAAGTAAATGTGAACAAAATTTAGAGCTCTTTTGGTAATAACTTAGAATCATCAATATGCATCTCAGTTTCTTACATGTACTTTGATCACTTCAACATTCTAGACCAATTACTTGAGCAGATGAAACTAAATATCTTCCCTACCATCCCTGTGATCGATCTCAGTTTTTCTAGCTTGAACATAATTTTACAAGCTCTCTATTTTACCAACAACACTAGCTTACACGTGGATAGAATTCTAAAAACAAAAAGTACCTTTTGAGAAGCTGCTAAAAATCGAGCATTTATTCATCACTGGATGTGCTGTTGTGTGGGCTGCTTACAACCCAGTACTGTTTAACAGCAACCATTATCTTCTCTGGCACAAGAGGCCCATCCTCGTGATCCATCAATTTCACATCCCATCTCATACCGGCAGCTATTTTCTTCACCTTATTCAGGACATCGACCCCGTCTCGGAGGATGACGATTCCCTCTGGCCTCAAAATACGGTCCATCTCTAAAAGGATGTCCTCGAGATTGCACCTATTTATAGTTTCAGAGGTGAAAGACAGCCAATGAGAGGGTGTTGTATAAGATGGATTAAGATATACTTAACCACTTTAGTTTAATATCAATACTCTTCTTCACTTGTGGGCTCAAAAATTAACGTGAGATCCAACAAATGAATAAATAGTATCGATTGAGAAGGAAATGGCACGATAGTGGTTTGAACACAAGACTTTATACTCCATGATTATCATGGTTGGTTCTAAAAGCTAAAACTTATTGCTCTATCTAAGTGGCTCACGAGTGGAGGATAGAGAACAGTATGTATAACGGTACAAGTCCACCACTAGCAGATATTGTCTTCTTTAGGCTTCCCCTCAAGGTTTTTAAAACACGTCTGCTAGGGAGAGGTTTCCACTCTTATAAAGCACGTTTCGTTCTCCTCCCCAACCGATGTGGGATCTCACAATCTACCCCCTTTCGGGCCCCAGCATCCTCACTAGCACTTGTTCCACTCTCCAATCGATGTGGGATCTCATAATCCACCCTCCTTCGAGGACCAACGTCCTCGTTGGCACACCGCCCGGTATTTGTACAAATGGTATCAGAACCAGACATCGGGTGATATGCCAGCTAGGAGGCTGAGCCCCGAAGGGGGGGTGGACACGAAGCGGGGACACTGGGCCCTGAAAGGGGGTGGATTGAGGGTCTCACATCAATTGGAGAAGGGAATGACTGCCAACGAAGACACTGGGCCCCCGGGGGTGGATTGCGAGATCCCACATCGGTTGGGGAGGAGAACAAAGCATTCTTTATAAGGGTTTGGAAACCTCTCCCTAGCATACACGTTTTAAAAACCTTGAGGGGAAGCCCGAAAGACAAAGCTCAAAGAGGACAATATCTGCTAACGGTGAGCTTGGGCCGTTACAGTATGCCCCTCTCCTAAGGTACGTTTTAAGGCATTTCTTCCCAAGAAATAGAGATATAAGGAAGAAGAACTTTTAGTGCCTAATGGTTTTTCATTATAAAGAGGAAGCCTTTCTTTGTACATGAATCATTTTGATAGTTGAGCCTGTTCTGTTTATTGACTACACTCTACTCTAATAAGCCTGTTCTGTTTCTCAACAAAGTTGAAGTGTAATTGTTGATGAAGAAGAAGATTAAAATACTTACGTGTTCTCGTACAAGTTGAATACATCATTCCCATGAATGAAGTCGTACGTCCTCGGGTAAGTAGAGAAGCCCTCACACCTTGACAAAAGAAAAGCTCAAATTGAGACTAAAATGACAGAAATTTAAATTCAATCAAATGGCTTTAACTAGATAAGGAAAGAGACGGAGGAACGTACCAATCATGATACATGCCAACAAGACCTCTCTCGTAAATGGCTCCTAGAGTGTTCTTGGCAATTGTAGGCACAACATTCATCACCCACGAATTTTTCGAGTGAACCGCAGCTGCAAATCCCCCGAGGTTTGCATTCATATCCATCACATTCCTATATCTTGGGCTGCCAATCAATTTATTTATCTTTTTGTAAACATTAACATGCTTTCGCCAAATTTTGTTGTCCTCTTCAAAAGATTCAACTGTAACCTCTGGAATTAGACCGTTCGATATTCGGGGAGGTACAGCAAAAAGCCGTGCTGGGAACTTTTTCAATTTCCCTCCTGCTACTTCTCCATCACTTGTTACCTCAGGAAAAGGGGTGATGCATGTTTCCATTTTCTGGTACCTGGACATAGAACACAAGAAGAGGAGAGAAGAGAATGTAAAAATGAGGGTCACAATTAGAAAATTATGCGTACACAAGTATAGAAATAAAAATACAGAATTAGATTGATTTGGACTCGATGCCGAACGTAGCTATTTCCCAAATATTGTCAATCTCCAATCGAATTGATCGTTTCTAAACGTAAAAAGACACTTCTCCAAAAGGAGATAGTCATAACTTTTCAATTCGAACATGGGAATAAGATGACTTTTGTGACCATCCCCTATGCCATTCACAGACTAGATAGTATTCGATCCTGGGTCATCTCGAAGTTATTAGACTAACTCGATATGCCAAAGTTGAAGCTTAGATGCCAAATAATGAAAAAACCACAATACTTTGCTTGCTTCCTAAGTGATTTATTTAGCCTGTAGCAGTAAGATATATCAAACAATATGTAAAAGATCAGAGAGTGTTTTCGACACAACTCACCAGACATCTTCTACATCATTTGCTTCACATATTTTTACAGTCTTCTTCCTTTTGCAGGATTTTTCATTGTCTTTTTTCCTCCAGATCGCAATATCTCCCTTCTCGTATTTTTTCTCCCAGCAAAGCTGCTCGGCTAACTCTTCGATTTTCTTCTGCTCTGCATTTAGATCCTTTTTAGAACGCTTCCATGTCTGATAATAGGTCTTCCAGTTGATTGGAGGGCCGGATAGGATCCAATAGCCACCAGGTCTGAGGACTCTGTCGACTTCCATCAGATACATACCATCTGTGTGCACAAGTTCATGGCTTAGAGACAAATCGATACTTCGATCAATGTAAAATAAAAAAATATCAGTAAAAGTGGTGTTGCATATTAGGATCTTGGAATCAAAATACAATTATAGCTACATGAAGTTCTCTTAATTTGACGTTAGGTACCATTTGATGTCATCCAAATGAGGCTTAAAACTTCGAGTTCTTATTAAAGAAATTAGAGAAACAGATTGGAAACCATATAAAATCTGAAACAAAATATCATGGAATTTTATCGCTCGAGAGACTAACCATTTGCAGTCCATGGTATAAGGCATCTTGAACACTGCGCCATATCGAAGGCTCTAGATGGATATGGAAGGCGTATACTACCCAACACGCCAATAATAGCAGGTACACCACGCTCCAGTGCAAACTGTATCTGTGCTTCGTGATTGTCTCTTGGTGCAAACGACATGGCCAATACATTTCTCTTGAACAAATATGCACCCCAGCTAGCAACCTGTGTCGAATTTGGTGTAATTAGGGTGACAATAGATTATTTAATAACTATGATCTGAAAAATTCAGCAGCAGGTCAAAGATTAAAAAATGGAATGCTATGGAACAATGTAAAAAAGTAATTAGACATTTATAGAATATTGCAGGATTATTCAAATGTGGCAAAGGAAGTTGGTAAAATCCCCTTATACTCAACCATGGTAATGACACTTTCATGAAGGAAGATAGTTCGTTAGTTTACGTCGGAAACATACCCCACAACCAGTATCCAGAGCTGTTCTAATGGAACCATCTGCAATTGGAATAACTGATGCTAGTTCATCGATATATGCATCGGCTCCTTGAGGAAACATTGTCCCACCACCAGGAAATTTAAATACATTGCCCTGAAACTCTACCCAATGCTGATTTGCCTTCTCAACTGTCAGGCTCTTATATGGAACATTGGCATAATGAACATAATCACGGCCTTTAGGCCACGGAAATGGAGTCATATAACCTTTGGGAGCTGGAATGAGGCAGTGCAACTTTTCATCTACTGGAGGGCAATGCCTTTCCCTGTATATCATATTTTCCCTAGGGAATCTCATAGCTCGGTCTTGTTCCTGGCAAGGTGTATAATCTTTGTACTTTATGTCGCATGGTTTGAACACCTTTTTTTTTGGTTCAGAAGATTCGATAATCTCGATACTGTGATGAGTCTCGAAGTTCAAGTCTTTAACAACGTTGCAATTTGATAGCCTCGTAATTTCCATTGCTATGCTATCTCCTTTCCCAAATCCACTTCTCTGCCATGCTCCCAAAATGTAAAAGAAAAGGCATAGACCAATCACGGCAAATAGAGATATCGGACCTCGGTTTTTGTTCCCGGGAAAATTATGCTTTGATCCCATTATCTAAATGTGGCAAATCTTTTGAATCTGCAACAATTTATCAAACGGTTAGAAGCATGGACTTGGACTAGATGCCATGATCAAGCAATCAACAATCATAATTCAAATGTAAAATTTTCACTTCATTAATGCAACAGCCTAAGCCTACCGCTAGCAGATATTGTCCACTTTGGCCCGTTCCGTATCGCCTTCAGCCTCACGGTTTTAAAACGCGTCTGCTAGGAAGAGGTTTCCACACCCTTATAAGGAATGTTTCGTTCACCTCTCCAACCGATGTGGGATCTCACAATCCACACCCCTCGGGGCCCAGCGTCCTTGCTGGCACACCGCCCGTGTCTAACTTTGATACCATTTGTAACAGCCCAAGCCCACTGCTAGCAGATATTGTCCGTTTTGGCCCATTACATATCGCCATCAGCCTCACGGTTTTAAAATGCGTCTACTAGGGAGAGGTTTCCACACCCTTATAAGAAATGCTTCATTCCTCTCTCCAACCAACGTGGGATCTCACAGCTAAGCATTCCAAGGTTATAACAACTTACACTTATCAGATCATAACTCAAGAATCATAAAAAATCCAGAAATGAGAGGTGGAAGGAATTATGAAACTATAACACATAAACAAAATGCAATCGTCTACAAGTTGGACACTGAAATAAGTAAAACTGAAAACCACCAATGAAGCTACCAACCATGACTGCGTTCATTTACATATTCATTCATACAAGGATGAACAAAATTTAATATTCTCCAAAAAAAGGTACAGATTCACTTTTCCCTTCGACTTCCTTTTACTTCTGTCATAATCTCAAGTAAGAAGAAGATTCAAGAAAACTCAAACCAACTTTAAAAAAATCAGATCGAACAAGATTTTGTTCAACAGTACAAATCTGACAGCACCGGTCGAAATTTATACTCCCATCACTTTCATCGCAATACAATGGCTACGTAGAATCAAATCCATTTAACCAAAGATCATCAGAATGGGGAAAAATACAAATCCAGTAAGAAATCTGTAAAATGAAGCAGAAAATACAGTGCTCAAACGATTGCATCGGGAAGAATTAAAGAAAGATGAGGCAGTAACTAGGATCTAATGGATCAATGAACTTGAATCGGCCAAAGTGCTAAGGATCTAGAAACTTCACAACTAAATTAACAATTACTTCAAAAGGGTACCTCCGCCAACGCTCCGGCGAGCTTCAGATTTGCTCCCACTGCGCTGAAGAGAGAGAGTTTGTGCTCGACAGTGAGTTGTAGGATCAGTGAGAGCGATGCACTAAAATATGAAAAGAAAAAAAAAAACTTTACAGCTATGAAGAAATGGAGGATTAAAATCTGAATCGAGAAATACCAATCTCAATCCACCGACAGGACTTTCTTGTCGAGATCTATTGATTAGGCGAGAACTGAAAAATTAAGACTCGTGTTATTAATTTTAATTACAAAATAGTATTTAATCAATTTGTTATATGTTCTATAAAATTTGCTTTACTTAGCTTGTTCCGAATTTTTTTCTTTATAATTATAGTTCATGATTTAAAAAATATTGAATTGTAAAATTAGGTGTTAGAAAAATTGCTCCTCCAACTTACTTGGAACCAGAATATAGTATCTATCGGTTGCATAAAGATATTTATTTAACTTTCGGGGTTGGAAATCTCCATTTAAATGGGGAGTGAGAAGAAAATTCTCTCATTTAGCTAAACCGGGATCCCCCATCTCGACCCGCCCAAATTCCAGCCCTCGTCCCACCAAGCCCCTGTCTATGAGTCCTTTAACCAAGCCACTGTCTATGAGTCGCCGACTCATTCTTCAACAGGCACACAGTCAGATTCCCGGTCTCCTCTCATTGCATGGAAGCTTATGGTTTCATGGTACTACTTCACTATTACTCACTCGGGAGTATTTAGCCTTACAAGGTGGTTCTTGTTGATTCACACGGGATTCCACGTGCCTCATGCTACTCGAGTCAGAGCGTAAGCTAGTGATGCTTTCGGCTTCTGGACTTTTGCTATCTAAGGTGTAGCACTCCACCGCTTCGCCTAGCAGCAATATATATATCAAAACTAAGATGGTATATATAACAGATGGAGAAAACTTAGAGCCTGACCTAAAAAAATAAATGAGAAATTTCGCAAATATAAGAATTGAAATTGGAGGCGAGTATGGGGACGGAGAAGACTTCCCTATCCCCTCCCCTCCCCGCCTATGAGTACACGTACCTATGTCGTACTAGATTGAATATTTACACCCGATTTATTATCGAACTAAAGAAATAAATAAATGTCTCGCTATATTTAAGAATGTCTATTTATTTATACCTTTCATTGGGTCATAACTAAATTCAATTGAATGTAGACGTGTATTTATTTATTTTATTATTTGCTAATCCTTTAAAAATAAAATTTGTAGAATTTAATTATTAGAAAAATGATTGGAAAATAAAGTTAATGAACATATAAGGAAACGGACACATCGGAGTGGCTTTCTAATGGCCTATTGTAGCCAGCATTTATTACGTCATAAATATGGTCACATGCTTATTTTCAAATAAATAATTATGTGTGAATGGAAATCTTTACTATTAATAATAATAACGACGCTATAAAGTAATTGATGAAAATTAATTTGTAGGTCGAGATATTGACGAATTTTACTAATTGATTCCATGTTATAGTTAGGAGTGCTCGATGAATCAAATAACTGATCAACCCAACGTAATTTAATTCATATGACATGAGTTAGATAATCAACTATTTTTTCATGTTGTGAAAGAGTTGAACAATGAAAATAGACGGCACGTGTCTAAATCGAATTGATCAGGTCATGTAGGAACAAGGTTCAAGTCTACGGGCTGGTTAGGATGCTCCAACTGCATACATCACAACACTTACCCTTGACACCTATCGTGACAATAAACAACTCATCTCGCCGTAACATTCTCTTGAATTTTTAAAACTTCTGACGCTCTAATCTCGCAAGGGTAGAGAACCCATCGCTGTCTCGACTATGCTACCGGAGGCTCTGGAGAAGTTGGAATAGGAGAACACTCACCTTGGGATGGGATTACTATGCTTTCAGCAGTTATCCGCTCCGCACTTGGCTACCTAGCGTTTACCGTGGGCACGATAACTGATACACTAAAGGTGCGTCATTCTCAATCCTCTCGTACTGAGAATTGAGTTTTCCTAAAAATAATTCGAGTTGAACCGTGCCAACAATTTAATACACCCTAAACTTAATTATTATTGAAATTATTTGCATAACAATAATAATATTTATAAAAAGGAATATTTTAAAATTTTCAGGTGTGAATGACCAAATTTAAGTTTTTTTATTCCAAAAAATATATAAACTAAAACTGATATTTTTCCCAGAAAAAAAAAACATATATTCATATTCATCCCATCCAAATTCTTCGATGTCTTGCAATCGGCTTATTTCGTGTTCGATAAAGAAAATCGTGGGCTGAGACGCCGCGCCGGTGATCGGAATCGAATTGCGAGTCGGGGAAACGAGGAATTTTCTTCGCGAATTCCCCCATCAAAAGGTACCTGATCGTCGGAATTTCTTTGCTTCGTAATCTACTTTTCTGAGAGAATTCGGTAATGTATCCGTCTGCCAAAGCGCTTGATTTTACTGTTACGGAACGCTGGTGCTGAAATTTGGATAGTGTCTTTGCCACTGCATGAAATTACTTGCGTTTGTGAGAAAAGAGGGTTGAGATTGAGAATTTTTCACTCCTTGCGATTGAGAAGTAACAGGAATTGTTCTGATGGGAGGAGTTATTTCGATTTTTCTTTGTTCACGAAGCATTTTAGATTTCTAAGAATATCAGTCTCTTATTTACTTTATTTTTATTTAAGAAGGCCCTAGCAATTCAGTTATGAATGTTCATAGATCACATTTATATTCACCATTTTGGTTTGGTGATTGGCATTCAATCTGAAGTTGGAAAATGGGAAAATTATCCCATTATTGACTCAATTCTGCTAGTTTTACAATCACTGTAAATATGGGTGTTTTGAGTAACAATGTAACTCAATGAAGAATCCTACAGGAGTTCTTTTGTTTAAGATAGAGGAGTTTTTGAATTGAATTCTTTTGGGAGGATTTCCTTCAATTTTCATTGTTCACGAAGCATTTTAGATTTCTAAGAATATTGATATATTCTTTCATTAATTGTTATTTAAGAAAAGGCAAGTTATTCAGCTGCAAATGTTCATAAACCATATTTATATTCACTAGATTGGTTTGGTGATTTTGGCATTCGATTTGAAGCTGGAAAATTTTGCCTTGTTGGTTGTCAATGTCAAAATTTTCCCATCGTCGAGTCCCTCATCAAGAGTTTTACTATGTCCTTGTGACTTCGGGTACCTTTTGATGGGGGCCAATTTTCGAATGCTACATTTTGAAAATGCTAAAGTCACAAGGTACCCAAAATTCTTAAATCTTCATGGGGTACCCCCATCAAAAGGTACCCAAATTTGGCCCCCCCCATGAAGAATTACTCAAAAGTACCAATTTAAATGTAAAACTGATTCGTCTACCGTGATCAACTTGTTCGTTCTCACTTATCCTCCTGTGGATTTCTCATGTGGAGTTTTATTCTGTAGCCTTTTTCCTCGATCAGGTGAATCCAACCAATGGCAGACTTGCCAGGTTCTTTGCAAGCCTGTTTGGGTATGGGGAAGGTGGCATTCTTAGCAATTTTGGTTTCCGGAGGAATTGTGTTGCAGATATTGGTAAGTAAAATTCTCTTTGGAAACCTTTGATTCATTGAACAATATCTTTAAAATTCTTGGGTTTAGAAGTCATTTTTTGATATCTGGTTTATTATCTGCTATGGCAGGCATGTGCCTTGTACAATAATTGGTGGCCAATGCTAAGTGGTATACGACTAAAATTTCTCCTGGACCCTCTTTTAGTGCTTTTTACAACATGAAATCTCTCTGCAGCCAAGTTTTTTTTTTTTCATATCTTATTTGCTGGACTTACTATGCTGATTTCTTTTCCACGAATATGTTTTTCCATCCACTAAACTTCTGTTTAAATACAGAATCTCTTAGTAATGGCTAGATAGAAGTGTTTTACATCTCCACCATGCTCCACTTGAAACTTTTTTCTAGCATTTTTACTCGACATGACTCATGTAATGAAAGAGTAAGGGTTTTCAGTTGTTCATGTACAGATTTCCTATTTTTCTTCACCATGTTCGTGTTGAGTGGTAACCACAGGACAATTCATTTTATTTCCCGTCTCTCTTTTTTATCACAAACCGATTTCCTATTTTTCTTCTAAAATGTTTGCGGGGGCAAAAGTTACAATCGAAATGATTATAGTTTTTTGATTGCTGCTTGTCACCACAATCTTTGTAATGGTCGTATCGATGTCGGGCATCTCTGTTTGATGAGGTTTACAATTTTTATGTGCATTTTATTATGGGACTTATTGTTCGATATTCTAATAAAGCTTGTAGCTGTTCATGTAGTGTATAATGACTGTGGCTTTAGAATCTGACATCCCCGTGTTCTTACCAGTTGATTTCTTTCTTCGGTACAAATGTAGATTTATCTTTTTGTACAAATATATATTTTTCTTGACTAATTTCATGGCACTATTCTTTGCAGTGATAATGTATGTACTTCTCCCCATGCCTTTACTATTCTTTGCGGGATCAGATAGCTCTTCACTATATACTGATTCTAGCGATAGGTTCGACTTTCGACTTTGTAACCCATTTGATAAGTGTTTTTAATCAGTTCAAAACATTACTTTTAAGATATTAAAAGATTATTCGAAACAAACTCTTGTATTCATAAAATTCACCTACTCATCCCTTTCTCCCCACATATCATTATCATTGAGACAGCTGGATCAATGCGACGAAATTCTTGACCGGAGCCTCGACGATAGGAAGCATTGCCATCCCCATCATTCTGAAGCATGCGGGGATCATTGGCTGGGGGGCAATGGCAATGGACCTCTCGTCGTTCGTAGTATTCGTGATTGCCATTTTGTGTTTCATGGGGATGAGCGAAGACGACGGCTACACCATGTTCTGAGATACTGCATCTCCATGGCAATGAAGCTGAAGCTGTGCTATCTCCATCTGGTGAAGCTGTGCTATCTCCATCTGGTGAGGCTTCTGGTTTTGTTCATTCTTGTCGAGATTCTCCTACTACATCTGCACATGTTTAATGAAAGATTATATATTTCTTCGTTGGTTTGTTGTTATCTTTGAAGATTTGTTGTTATACCAAAACTGAGATGAGTAAGAAGGGGGTTGATATTGTGATCCCAGGTTGTTGAGTGTAAATGTATATTTGAAAAGGAATGGGCATTGAACCAGATGTGTGAATTGTGACTGTTCTTGCTCCATGCTTGAAATGAAGTTGTAGAGACTTGGATGGTTGTATTGGATTAAATTACATATATTTGGTTTATAAACTTGTAAAAGTATCTAATATCTAATAGGTTCCTAAATTTTTTTAAAACTCTGAACGTTCATTTTGATATGTGAATCTTAAAAAATATTGAAAATCGAGAGTAAATTTATAGTTTTGAAAGTTCAAGGACTAAAAAGACGTAAATCTCAAAAGCTTGTGAATAAAATTTGTAGTATAACTATTGTATTTCGGTAGTTCTTTTATTTATATCTTTATTTCTTTTATATTCTTCCATTTAGAGACCATTTTTTTTTTACAATAAGGCTACATTCTCTCCGTATAATGTCCGTTTTCCCCTTGTAATGTCTACAAAATTGTATGGCTAATCTACGAGTGTATATATTTTTAATGTATACATTAGGGTTAAATACACAACAAGAGAGATACGATGAAAAAATGTGGGTCAAAATTTTGACGACAACCAACCCAAATTTATAAATACGAAGATTTTGTTAATCATCTTTGTAGTTTATATTAGTTTATTTGTTGTAGTTAATTTAGAAGGTTTCTCAGTTCTCGAAGAAGATAACTTATTTGTGTCGTTAAGGTGGAGAACTTAACAAAGAATTCTCTTTCTTTATCATCAATCGAATCCGTGTTCAAGACCCAGGATTCTATTTTATCATCAATCCAATCACCGTTCCCATTTTTTATTTTTCTTATCAATGAATATATCTTTTTACTTGTATGGCTTAGATGCCTTATATTTCTCAAAAATGCGATTCAATTGATGGGATTGAGATTGATATTCCAATCTTTCTTCTTCGAACGTATTGATTTGACCCCATAAGCGGGACCGCCACCCCATAGCATGTTGCCACCAGAAGCAAAACCCCATATTTATTCTAGAAAATCTCCTAATTGTTCCAGAGCAACTAGAAAGAGATTCTTTAACCGGAAAGAATTAAGTTCAGGTGTGGAATACCTATCCAGAAGTTTGGTCAAAATCTTGTCGAGTTAGTACTTTTAAACTAAATTTTTTTGAACATAATGCACTAATCCATGATCATCAAGTTTTTTCGAATCATACCATCTCCAGAATCCACGGCCAATTGTCAAGAGGCGAGAACAATGTACGGAGAAAAATCTTGTTCATCTAATTGACTTTTTAATCCAACCTAAAATTTGGGTGAACGATCCACCTTATATCTCTTTATTAAGAGGATGCCTTTTTAGATACACATAATTTGATTTGCATGAACACGAACATATAGGCCAACAGGACTCGTCTAAAACGTGTTCATGACTAGTGATCAATGTTCGAATTTCCTTACCAAAAAGGGAAGAATGTATGCACAAATTACAGAATAGATAGAAAGAAAAGACAATGAGTAGTCGCATATTCCCCATGGTGGATTCTCATTCTCATTCTCAAGCTCCCCACGTCTTTATAAACCTGCATTTGCTCTGTTCTCCCAAAACCCATCTCCATTTTCGCTGCTTCTCAATACCCATTTCAAATAACACACAAATTCCCACAGACGGACACAAGCTTTTGCATCTTTTCATCAATCTCTGCCGGCGATGACGGCTTCAGAAGATGAAAATTCCGTCGACAGGTAAATTCGCAGCCCGCAGATGGTTTTCTTTGTTGATTTAATGCTCTACTGTTTTCAATCTGAAACTTGTTCGTGATCGCAAACTATGACCGAATTTTCTGATGCATTTTGAAATGTGTCTCTGTATTCTTGTGATTCTTCTTGATCGTGCTCGTATTGTTACGAATCTTGATTTGTCGCTTTCTTTCCAATACTATCTCTTAATTGAAACTAGGGTTCTTCTTTCTGCATTTGTGAAATTTTTAAGAGATCTGTTAGGTGGAAAAGAAGTGAAGTCATTAATCTTGATACTTGAAGAAGTTGGTATTTGATTTAGATCATCATAGAGCCATCAATTTCTGGTAATTAGGTTCGATCAAACTTTAATGGCGTACGACCAAACATTTTAGTTTGTGCTTCATTTCAATTTGGTGCCTGTAGTTTTGTAAGTTTCAATTTAGTTCATATAGTTCGGTTTCATTGCATTATTAGTCTCCCTTTACCTGCAAACGCACCTGTCCCTCCTTTTCTCATATATTCAACCAACTTCTAGATGTCTTGCGGTTTGTAATGACTTTTTAAGTGCTTAAAAACACTTCTTTTTTTTTTTGCACTTAAGAAAGTGATTCCAATCTGATCTTAAATGTCAACTCATTGCCTCTTTTTGCAACGTCAAAAGAGAATATACATAGTAAATGTAACAGCTCAAGTCTACCGCTAGTAGCTATTGTTCTCTTTGGGCTTTCCCTTTCGGGCTTCTCCTCAAGGTTTTTAAAACGTGTCTGCTAGGGAGAGGTTTGCACACCCTTATAAAGAATATTTCGTTCTCTTCTCCAACCGATGTGGGATCTCAAGTAAAAGAGTATACAAAATTTGATAATGGGACAACAAAATTGAGGGACTTAACTAAAACCACTTTGACTATATAATGGCCCAAGTCCACCACTAGCAGATACTGTCCACTTTGGGCTTTTCCTCCGGGATTCCCTCAAGGTTTTAAAACGCGTCTGCTAGGCAGAGGTTTCCACACCTTTGTAAAGAATGTTTCGTTCTCCTCCCAAATCGGTGTGAGATCTCACAATCCACCCCCCTTCGGGGCCCAGCGTTCTTGTTGGCACACCGTCCCGTGTCCACCCCTATTCGGGGCTCAACCTCCTCGCTGGCACATTGCCCGGTGTTTGGCTGTGATACCATTTGTAATGTCCCAAGCCCACTGCTAGCAGATATTGTCGTCTTTGGGCTTTCTCTCAAGGTTTTTAAAATTTTAAAACGATGGAATCAAATTGAAACAAGACGCAAACTATGGAGACTAAAATGGACATTAAGCTAATAAATGTTGTAAAAGAAAGAAGTACGAGCACGAGATTGGAACATTTGTTTGGCACCTCTAGTCAAACGTAAGACTAACAAAGTCCACCAGTCCTTTTTAGTTTTCCCTTCAGCTTTTATTGCTTTAAGTGATTTGGTTTGCCTGTGCTATTCTGGTTTCCTTATTGCTTGTATTTTGTGGAGCCAGCAAAAGCTCTCTTATCATGCTTGCTCCTGTGGAAGCAGTTCTTTTCGATGTAGATGGAACATTGTGTGATTCCGATCCGCTTCATTACTATGCCTTTCGTGAAATGCTTCAAGAGGTTAGATTCATTTTGTTTTGTTTGGAAGGAAAAGAAAATAGAGAAAAATTAACATCCCACATTAGTTGGAGAGGGGAACGAAACATTCCAGATAAGGATGTGAAAACCTCTTCCTAGTAGACGCGTTTTAAAACTGTGAGGCTGACAGTGATATGTAACGGGCTAAAGCGGACAATATCTGTTAGCGGCGGGCTTGAGCTGTTACAAATGGTATAAGAGCCAGACACTGGGCGGTGTGCCAATGAGGACGCTCGGCCCTCAATGGGGGTGAATTGTGAGATCCCACATTGGTTGGAGGGGGGAACAAAGCATTCCTCGTAAGGGTGTGGAAACCTCTCCTTAGTAGACGTGTTCTAAAATCATGAGGCTGACAGTGATACGTAACGGGTTAAAGCAGATAATATCTGATAGCGGTTGTCTTGGGCTGTTACAGTAACCGATGCTGATACGATTTGCAGATTGGTTTCAATGGTGGGATTCCTATTGATGAGGAGTTTTTCATTAAAAACGTTGCTGGCAAGCATAACGATGATGTTGCCCAAGCAATATTCCCTAATGATTTCGAACGAGGTTTGAAATTTTGCGATGAGAAGGAGGCTATGTTTCGAAGGTAAATCTTTCTCTTCATACCTTAGAATGTCTTTATAGGTCTGATTAAACAATATAATCAAACAACTTGATGCAACAGATTGGTTACCGAACAATTAAAACCCGTGAACGGTTTGTATAAAGTGAAGAAATGGATAGAAGACCGCGGATTGAAACGTGCTGCAGTTACGAACGCCCCTCGGCCGAATGCCGAGCTCATGATCTCCATGCTTGGTCTTACGGATTTCTTCGAGGCCGTTATTATAGGTGGTGAATGTGAGCATGCCAAACCACATCCAGAACCATATTTAAAGGCTCTGGAAGTACTCAAAGTGTCAAAGGATCACACTTTCATCTTTGAGGTCTGCCTTCTTTGGAAGAACAATTTTCTTTTCCCTGAACATTCAACGAGCATGTTTGGAATTTGACACATCTTGACTGCTTTGCATTGCTAGGATTCTGTATCGGGGATCAAAGCCGGAGTGGCAGCCGAGATGCCTGTCGTCGGTATAGCTACAAGAAATCCCGAGCAGTTATTGATGCAAGCAAAGCCTGCCCTCCTCGTAAAGGACTACGACGATCCGAGATTGTGGGCAACTTTGGACGAGCTCGATAAGAGAGGTGGTACCGTTCAGAACGCATGAATGATCGTCAATGGACGGTATTGATGAAATGGTCTCTCAATTCATTGGTACTCTCCATCTTGTTCTTGAATAACTTAGGTGTAGAAATAAAGTTGTTATTCTTCAGCTTTGGCTCTTAATGCCAATCCTAATACAATCAATATAGGATGATACTACATGTTGCCTTTCTTGTATTTGTACTTTCTAGAGATCCGAACGGAAAATTTCTAAATGACCAAAATAGCCTCACACTACCTTCATTTCTCTATTACCGGTTGTCGCCGCTCTGTTGATGACCATTCTGCTGTTATAGTGTTTTAAATTTAAATTTGAAGTTATTAGCCAATAGAGTTTTGTAGTCGTCTTTTATAGTAATTTGACATTTGTAGAATACTTGTTAGAACACGTTCTTTCATATGCAAATTATATGAATTTACGATTAAAAAGATTAAAATTGTAATTATATATATTTTTTGGTTATTTACGGTAAAATTTTAGTTAATTTATAAGTTTAGTTTTTTAAATTTTATGTTCTTTTTATCGAGGCAGAATGGTGGAGAAGGCGAAGAGAGATTTTTTTTTATCACCTAAACAGGTGATCTCGTCCTCGACTCTACCCGTAACCTTGCCAAATTCCCACCCCCACCCCTACCCCTACCCATACCCATTTTCCATTCACTTTAGTTAGTAAATAAATAAATAATATTTACTAATTTATATGTAGAATACTATTTTATAATATTGAAATTTGAATTTTTATAAACTATTTTGAATGTAGGCTATATTTTTATTTATGAAATATTATTGAATTTATTATGACATTTTACATTTTTTTTAATAAAAATTAGGTTTAAAATGGATATTATTAATTAATTGTTTTTTTGAAATTAATATTTTCTTAATAATAGATAGAGAAATTGAAAAAAAAAATATTCCCAAAGAACCCGAAAATAATTTAAAAATTTTGTGAGGATAAGGATTGAAATAGGAGGCAGAAACAGAGAAGTCTTCCTTATCTTTATTCTATCTCGTAGACATCTCTAAATTATAACATATATAAAACCCATGTATATACATAGTTGAATTGACTGAATAATAAGCTTAATCAATTGGCTGATTAGCTGAATCAAATATTATCCAAATTTCGATCTTCAAAATGTGATTTCATATCGAATTCAATCAAATTCAATATATTGTTTGATATGTATGGTCAAATTTTAAATTTGGGCCGAACTTAGATAGGACTTGGGCCGACAAATGGGCTTTGAGCCCGTTGACGAGTCTGAAATTCCACGTGTGAAATTCATAAATAAAAATTGATTTTATTAAAAACAAAAAAAATAATCTCCGTAGCCAAACACCGAGGACACGCGCCACACGTGCGCTTTAACAGCGTACAGTATTTTCTTGACACGTCACGGTGGGATTCACGCGACTTTATCCAACCACTTCGGCGCGTGAACTTCAAACACTCTCCAATTTTTAATTTTTTTATTATTATTTTGAAAAAAAAAAAAACTCTCTTTTACCTTTCCCAGTTCCTCTTCCTCTTCCATTTTTGTTTCTCTCTCTTGTAATGCCAGGCCAAACCCTAACCCTAATTTTATTTCCATTTCTTCCAAACCTTGAACTCCAACCCCCTAAATCCTGATTCTTCATCTTCTATTTCTAATTGGGATTGATATCATTGTTATTGGTCTTCCATTGCCATGGATTCGCAGCAGAACAATTTGTTTGAAACGGCATCTCAACCTGATACGGGGAACGACGCCTACACATTTCTTGAGTTCAACACACAGGGAGAAGACTTCGATTACCCTGAATTTCGCGACCCTATTAGGTCCCCTGTAGCGTGGCCGACTCCTTCCGATTCGTTAGCGGATCACACGGACCGTGGTGGGGGGTCGGATCATCAGTCTGATGCATCTCCGGTTTCGGCTGCACCGGGAAGTGCCACGAAGGGCCGGACTGGAGGAGGTTCAGGGAATAGCAGCGGTAATAATCAAATGGTTGACGCATTGGCTGCCGGGATGAGTGGGTTGACGTTTGAGGATACGGGGGATGATGATAATTATGAGTTTGGGAAGGGAAATTTCACGGAGCATGCTTGTAGGTATTGTGGGATTTCGAATCCGGCTTGCGTTGTGAGGTGTAATGTGCCGTCATGCCGTAAGTGGTTCTGCAATTCGCGAGGGAACACGTCTGGGTCCCATATTGTGAATCACCTGGTACGCTACTCTGTCTTTGTTATTTGTTTCCGCGTGTTCTACCCGAGATTTTTCAGTTTGTGGAAATTTTAAAATTTTAAAATTTTACTTTTCCTTCGTATGGCGGAAATTCGATGATGATCAATTGCCGGTGAATGTTGAATAACATGTGACAGTGTTGCGCAATAGGCGTTTATTGTGATACTCTCTTATCAGGATTTGTTTTTCCTCATATGGAAATTGTGGACGTACTATGCCGTTTAGCCTATAGGTGAAATTGACATGAGAAAGGGCTGTTATATTTCTTTGTTTGTCGATTGATTTTTCAGTTGCACTAGTGGGGAGTGCTATTTGTACCACGTTGTATGTTTACGTTATTATGCTGTTCTGTATTTTTCTCAGCCAAAATTCTTTGTCGTGTAATGTCTTTTTGGATAGAATCACAGTTTTGTTGTGCAATGTCCATATTAGTTTTCTTGTTAGTCAGGTTTTAATGGGACTTTAAAAGTTGATTAAATGTAGCCTTATCCTTATACAGGTCTAGTAGTTAAATATTGAAGGAACATGTAATGACCCGATTTTTGATACCTCGAATTACAGGTCGCCACGTACACTCAAGGGTAAAAAGGGCGGTAAATTTTTCTTTTGTAAAACGGGAGACTCAAGGAATTTAAAATTTAAATATGCATTCGAACCGACATAAAAGTAGTTTAAAGGTAATATCCGCAGAGTCAAATCAAAATAGTTTACAAAAATAAACAAGTTTCGAGAATAGCTTTAAAATAATAGTAAAATGACAAGGAAGAAGACTCGATCTAAAAGGCACTCCCTGCAGCTGCATGGCTCCGCATGCTCCCACCATCAACAGTATAAAAATACTCTATAAGCAACCTATTTGTAGGCTCTTGTCGGACTTAATCCTATAAACAGAAACTTAGGCTATGTGCTCATAACTGTTTTTAACAATCGCCCAAACTGTGGCTAAACGACTATACCAAACTTGGTAGGTCACTGTACAACTACCCTAAGCATACCTCCTTTATGGAGTACTCAATCCCTCTCAGGTTCACAACCTAGGGGTTTTCTGTTTTCTTGGCTTTAGGTTTCACGTATGTCTAGGTCCTTCATTGCCAGGAGCGCCTCGAGTCACTGTGGCCCATGAAAAAAAGGCCTTAAGGTAATACTTGTCGGTATGGAGGAGCCCTTTTCGCTCTAAACGGTGACCGTACGCCATACCTATCTACCTACTAAGCTCTAATTAGTGAATTTTCCCTAATGGTGTCGGGCAACATCTACTTGTTCCTAAGATCAATAAACTATCGTTACTACGCCCATTCCATGCTAGAATAGTAACTAACTGCTCATGTACTCTCAGTGGCTTAGAATAGTAAAACTACTTGTCACTATGCCTTTTTTAGACTGGGACAGTAAACTACCTGCTCATGTACCCTTATTGGGTTTAAATAGTAAAACTACCTGTCTTAGGAACAGTAATTACCTGTTACTTTGCATTTTTAGGCTAGAACAGTAAACTACCTGTCACTACGCCCTTCAGTAAAACTACCTATCACTACGCCACTCGGGCTGGATCACTAAAAAGGCCATGACTCTCCCCATTAGGCACCACCGACATAAACTGCAATAGTATACTCTCTATGGCTACTGATATCCTCTATGGGTGACAACTAAGTCATGTGTAACAAGTAGACCTTAACCTCTGTTGGTTAGTTCACGAATAGGGGTTGCGCCTTATCCATCCCTACACGGTACTTGGTCAACCCAAGGAGGCTATGGAACTCATGACTAGGTGCTATGACCAAAATACGTGAAAGAGTAACTCATAGTCTATGGAAACTATAATTAACACTCTATGACACATAACAATTAGTCCAACTCAGAACTAGGCAATAACGACTATCCAAACCCTAAATCAATGCATAACAATGAATAAAGACATACAACATGCTTATCATGCTTATTAAGTGATAATAATCCAACCTCAGCACACTAGGAAGCATACAAGTCCAATTATCTATCAGAGTTCACAAGATCATTCATGCGAAAGCTATATGATGGTACATATAATTAAGTTGTAAATTATTCACATCATCTAAGCGCAATTCTTATGATACTGGGTTACTTACTTGATTGTAGACTTCTTGAGCTTGTTTTGGGTCTTCGAGGATAATCCAAATTTCTCCGAAATTTCTCAATATGCCCTACATTAAGTCAAAAGAATAAAATTGGTGAAAATGACTAGCTTCAAATTTGTTAAGGAGAAGGTTGAGATACTAACCGTTGACTATACGGTCATCTTCTCCAACTTGCGTGCGTGCTATTCTGCTTTCCTTTTTTTTTTTTTTGAAAAAATATCTTTTATTTATTTTCTTAAAATTCTAGACAAAACATGAATTTGGTTTTTAATGCATGTTGAAAATAAATCGTATGTACTTTTGATGGGCTATTACCGTATTTTACTAGAGAACTGTGATTTGTACATAATGAAATCAAATTGTTTCTTTTATATATATATATAAAATATCTTATTGGAGAACTTTGCATTAGTTATTTTATTGAATGATATGATGATTTTAGGTCCGGGCAAAACATAAAGAAGTTTGTCTTCACAAAGACAGTCCTCTGGGAGAAACAATTCTCGAGTGTTACAATTGTGGGTGCCGAAATGTATTCCTCCTTGGATTTATTTCTGCAAAGACAGAAAGTGTGGTTGTTCTACTCTGTAGGGAACCTTGCTTGAGTGTAAATGCTCTTAAGGATATGAATTGGGACTTGAGTCAGTGGTGCCCTCTAATTGATGATAGGTGCTTCTTGCAGTGGCTGGTTAAGGTTTGTGTATCTTGCTGTAGGATCTATATCTCTGATATGTGGTGATATGTAATGCATTGTCACTGTCCTATGAACATTTTGCTTTGTAGATTCCTTCTGAGCAAGAGCAGTTGAGGGCACGGCAAATTAGTGCCCAACAAATAAATAAAATTGAGGAACTTTGGAAGACAAACCCAGATGCATCTCTTGAAGATCTTGAAAAACCTGGTGTGGATGATGAACCACAGCCCGTAGCATTAAAATATGAAGATGCTTATCAGGTGTGCTTGTTGTAACTAACCTTTACTTAGTAGCAATCCTAGTAAGTTGCATTTTTCTTTGATGCATGTATATTGACAAGGTGGTATTTTGTCTTTCCTATTACAGTATCAAAATGTATTTGCACCTCTTATCAAGCTTGAAGCCGACTACGATAAAGTATTGTACCAAGACTCCTTATCTCATTTACCTTTCTATTTTTCTTCTTTTTTAAAGGAAAATACTTCAAGTAGGTCTGGCAATATCTAACTTCATGACCCCATAATGGTAGCTTTTCTTGTTTTTTTTTTCCTTAAATGAATGATGTAATATTAATTTTTCATTTAAAGACCTGTATACTACGATTCTTCATTTTTGTATTAGATGATGAAAGAATCTCAAAGCAAGGATAATGTGACTGTACGTTGGGACATTGGTCTTAACAAGAAGAGAATAGCTTATTTTGTCTTTCCAAAGGTACTGGTGGTATTTATTATTTGTTAAATGGATGCTTTAATCTGCTTTTTTTCCCTTGATTTTTAAGCTGCTCGATTTGTTGGTACAGGAGGACAATGAGTTGCGTCTTGTACCCGGAGATGAGTTGAGGTTACGCTATTCTGGTGATGCAGCTCATCCAGCTTGGCACTCTGTTGGACATGTGGTATGTCTCTTTATTTTTTATTTTTATGAGAAATTGAAGGTATTAATAATGGTGTACAAAAATTCAGCCCAACAAAAAGATTCCCTCAAGTAGGTGTGGGTTTGAAATCTTTGATTGGGGGAGGGGGGGTGCCTAGATGAATACTGCTCCACATTTTTCTTGATTTTCTAATGGGCAGTTCGTATTTTTCAAAATAGTGAACAGTGAGGTGCTGATTGTTTTTTTAATGCAATTTAATCAGGAGTAGAAAATACTGTATATGGTTAATTTACCGATAAATTCACTGCCAGCGTGCTTGATGCTTTTGCAGCTGAAGTTATTTCGGTTCTTTCTATCTTTTTCTTCTTATTTTTCATGACATGTCTGACATTTTAGTGATTATTGTACTTTAAAAAACTGAATTGTCTCACTTTTAATTGTGTTGACATAATCTTGTTCTGCTGTGTTAGATCAAGCTAACTGCACAGGAAGAGGTTGCACTCGAGCTACGTGCTAGCCAGGTAGCACTCAATTTTGATGGTTATATTTATTTGCTGGGTTAAGTCGTTTGTTAGTGACTATTTTATATTATGGTACATAGGGGGTTCCAGTTGATGTGGTCCATGGTTTTAGTGTTGATTTTGTGTGGAAGAGTACTAGTTTCGACCGAATGCAGGGAGCTATGAAGACATTTGCTGTTGACGAGACCAGTGTTAGTGGGTAAGAACTGTCTGCACTGTATGGAGATCAAGAAATTAATTTCTATCAGGAGCAATGAGCCTTTTTTATGATCCAACATTCTTGAATAACCCTTCCCCACTTTAATAAATGTGCTACAGAGATTGTATTTATAATAAGAAATGCTGCTTGATATATGTATTTCAACTAGCTATGACAATGCATGTTCTTATGTGCAGTTATATCTACCATCACTTGTTAGGACACGAAGTGGAGGTTCAAATGGTTCGCAATACACTTCCACGTCGTTTTGGTGCTCCTGGTCTCCCAGAGCTCAATGCATCTCAAGTATGCACCTAGTCTTAGAAATAAAATGCATCATGTTTATTTGAAATTTCGATGTCATATTGAGTTGTTGAAATATACGTGTATCGATTATCAAGGAATAAAATAATTTGGTTCTTGTTTTAATGCTGTTGGAGTTTACCTTGGGGGTGTTCTTGTTGTCGTATGGAATGATTTGTAATGAGTTCTAGTTTTCTCTTCAATATGTTCATATCCTCTTGATGATGGAATGTAATCTATTCTTTGTTTATAGAAAAGAGCGATTGCTTTACACTGGGTTTGAAAAGTATAGAGGCCTTTCTTTTTCTTTTGAGATCTGCACACTTAAGAGCAGTGAATGAGCCTGTCAATTTGATTAGTTTTATGACTATTTTTTAATTTCGTGCATTCTAATTTTTAACTTCAACCCTTATGCTCTTTTCTCGAACTAAGCTTTTATTAAAGAGAACAATGTCTTAAGATCTCTTGTCCTTTTACAACATTTCAGTTATAGTGACTATTATTATTTCCGCTAATGAGAGTTGGATCTATTCCAGGTTTCGAGTCATGTTAATGATATAGCAGGAACTCTTACAGCCATAGTGTTTGCATGTGTTTTTATGATTCTATTTGGTATTTGTTTTTATCCTTTAGGCAAGCTTAGAACAATGTCTCAAGTTCACAATTTTGGCCACTTTTTTTTGATTGGAAGTTTTCTCTTTATTGGTAGGTTTTTGCTGTAAAAAGTGTTCTTCAGAAGCCAATAAGCTTGATTCAGGGCCCTCCGGGTACTGGGAAAACTGTAACTTCTGCTGCCATAGTGTATCATATGGCCAAACAAGGCCAAGGGCAGGTCTACATTTTGAATACACTCTTCTAGTCGCCTTGTTTATTTTAATATTCAGTTATCAGATTATGAATGTAAGGTGTTCATTTGCTCGGCAGGTACTGGTCTGTGCCCCTAGTAATGTGGCTGTGGACCAACTGGCAGAGAAGATAAGTGCAACTGGGTTAAAGGTAAAATTAGCAGTTGCTCCTCCTTGGAAACCACTTTTCCTATTATGTTTGTCAGATGTAATAGTCTTGTGTGACCTTGTGTTGTGACTGGTGGGTTTATTTGAGGCTATTGCAATAAAAATTGAATACCACTCACAATTTCTCACCTGCTTTTTGAATCAAGGTTGTTAGGCTATGTGCAAAATCAAGAGAAGCTGTAAGTTCTCCTGTGGAACACTTAACCCTTCACTATCAGGTATTTGATCATTGTGGGATTCGAGCCTCAGCTGCAATGTGACTAAGTTCTCATTTTCATGTTTTACTGCAAAGTTTGATAGATTAAAACTCTTAATAGGTTCGACATCTTGACACATCGGAAAGAAGTGAACTTCATAAGTTGCAACAATTGAAAGATGAACAAGGTATGGTTTGCTTTGTAGTTAAAATGAGCAATTTTTTTGTAACTAATATTCTTATTAGGAGATTTTGCATCCTCTGATCTCTCTGAAATGCTTTTGTCCGTGAAATATTAAATAGTTGCATCTCTTTTTAAGCTTCAGTTCCTTCTTGGCTGCTTTTCCATCTCATGAAACAGAGTGCGTAGTTTTGAATCCTTTTTTTGATAAGTTGATATTCTTGGGACTGGGCTTGTAAGCGCGCAGTTTGATGTGTACAACACCATGTCCTTTTGAAAAGTGCTGCTTTTCCCTCTTCTTATTGTTTCTTTTTAACTAATGGTCCAAACAGTGTGAAGGCCACTAAAAGTGTGCACTTTAGTCCAACTACATGTATCCAAGATGGCTGATGTTTTCATTTGAGGGGGGTGATTATTATTTTTGTTGGAGTACATATCTACCAAAATTATCTTTCAAAAAAAATACTTGGGCCTTTTTTATTATTTATTCCCAAATACCCAGACCTTACAATACGAACTGGATATATAAAATAGGGACAGTTAAACATCTTAATTGGTGTCTGATGGACCCGTGTTAGATTTCATAACGTCGATGAAAAATCTGTTTCTTACTGAAAAAAAGATGGGCCAAAATGTTTGCGCTGTGCTCTATCTAACTTGACAGTTAACGAAGGGAGTCTGAAAATTACATGTCGTTGAAGGCCTGAAAGAGGCTTCAAAGGGAATTGTACATTAAATACCATCGTTGCCTGTCTAATTATTGCAATGGCTATATTTTATTCCTTAGCGTATTTCTTGGTGAGTAGTTGTATTAGCTAGTGTTAGCATTTCTCTTGCTCCATTTAAGATTTAGGTGCTAGTTTGTATTTTAATAGCACAGTCTCATTGTTTAATCATCACAGGGGAGCTGTCTAGCAGTGATGAGAAAAAATATAAAGCCCTTAAGAGAGCAACAGAGAGGGAAATTTCACAGAGTGCAGATGTTATTTGTTGCACATGTGTCGGTGCTGGAGATCCTCGCCTGTCAAATTTTAGATTTCGCCAGGTTAGAGCAGTCGTCTCTGTTGTTATTCTGATGTGAAATTGAAAATAACTTTAAAACTTAAAGATTTTACCTTGGTTTAGGTTCTTATCGATGAGTCTACTCAGGCAACAGAACCTGAATGTCTTATTCCTCTTGTTCTTGGAGCAAAGCAGGCATGTCGAGTTATCAATTCACGACGTAATCTATTTATATTGTGCTTCCTTTCTCCTACTGATTTTTTTTTTTTTTTTTAGGCTGTTCTTGTTGGTGACCATTGCCAACTGGGACCTGTCATTATGTGCAAAAAAGCAGCACGTGCAGGGCTGGCTCAATCCCTTTTTGAACGTCTTGTTCTTCTTGGTGTGAAGCCAATTAGATTGCAGGTATTTGGTTTTTTTACTTGCATATGATTCAAGGGACGTATGGAATAATACCACTTAAATTTTATTTCTATTTTGACATCAATCAAGGAAAGTTTCCGATCTTAGAATGTTACTACTCACTTTTCTGTTTCAGTGCGGGAAAATGAGAATAGTCTTTTCTTATATTATTATAGCACATTTCCCCCCTGTTAGTTGGAAACATTTTTTGTTGGTTTAATAACACTTCAGCGCTTGCTAAATTTAGGAGTGTCCACTGTGATCTGGCTCCAATTGGAACTTCCTTTCAGCTAAATTTATTTTTCAGATAGATGTGTATTCTGAGGCGATTTCCTTTTTGTGATTCTTTGGATATATAAGTACCGAGAGTCCTTATGATAAAGTTTGGATGTGGATCACTTTAATCTTCATTATGGACCATGGTCCACATGACAATATTTCTGTAATCATTTTTTTTATTCTAGTTCTTGGAGCCTTTTGTTCTTAGTGCCCCTAGGTAGTGGTTTTGGTTTGCGTTTTTGTAGGACCTCGTTTGGCTGCTCTTGCATTGTTCTTAATGAAAGCCGTTTACTAGGCTAAAAGAATGGGTTCCACGACCTAGGCCTTGTGGATGATGGAGTTGGTTTAGTAAAAGTAAAAAAAAAAAATGATTTGCGGTGGAAGGAACTTTGTCTTTCAATTTTCTAGATTTGATTTTTTTTTTTTTTTTTTTTGGTTAATGACCACCCTCCAAAATATTCAGCAAACGTGCTGATCCTTCCCTCCAAAACCCCCCTTCAAAGAAAAGTTCCAAGAATATTACTTCTCAATCTTGCTATCTGATGCACTTTGAATCTTACCAACCATTGTTTACAACCAAACACCATGCGTTGGCCTGAACACTCACAAAAAGAAGGACCATTTGAAGAAGGGGATTCCTAAGGCTACTATTATTATGCACCATGATATCCGTCTTACAGGTTCTAAGCTAGAATTTGAAGAAAGAGAAGTATGTGGTGGTTTTAGAAGGAATTAAATGAAGCCAGATCTTTTTTTTTTTTTTGATGAGTTTGTTTTGATCCATCTTGATAACTTCTTAAAAATTCTCTCATTTTGGGGTTCCAGAATTTGAAGGAATAGGGAGTCTCCTGATGAATTCTTTGAGTTGCTTTATTTTATTTCTAGGCGTGTAATTTAAGTACGTACTAGAATCCAAGAAGTTTTCATCTTTTTTTAACTCCGCTTCTGGTATTTTACCTTTATTTTATATCTAGTCTTATTTTTACTATTAAAATAGTAAAGCACATCCAATTGTATCAGAATGTTGATGATATGTTCTCCTTTCTCTTTTATTGTAGGTCCAATATCGTATGCACCCATCCCTTTCTGAATTTCCTTCTAACAGCTTCTATGAGGGCACACTACAAAATGGAGTTACAATCAATGAAAGGCAATCGACAGGCATCGACTTTCCATGGCCAGTTCCCAACCGTCCAATGTTCTTCTATGTTCAGGTATTAATGGATTCAGGTATCTTTTAGAATTTGAATAGCAGAATGAAGAAAAAGGATCCGCCAGGGGTGGTGGTATTATCCTAGTTTTGAAACTACAAATCAATATCCAATTATAAAGAATATAAAAAAGGAGTATTTGTAAAGGAGATTAGTCTTAGCACTCTTGAAAGGAGGAGCCCATGCTCTGAGTTTTGAGATGTACACGTCCAAAGAAAACTTGAATTGTATGTACCGTATAGAGTTTCAAAGCTTTTAAATGTATCTTCTGTGGAATAATCATCAATTGGACATTCTGAATGTATATTCTGTCGTGAAAAGAAAAAAAGAATGAATTTCAGTTTTGACATAGCTTATGTTATGCTAACTTGTCCCATGTGTATAGTGTTTCTAAGTAGTATTCGCCTTCAGTTTTGCTTGCATTCATGTTCTCAATTTTAACATCGAACATTTTTTAGATGGGACAAGAGGAGATAAGTGCCAGTGGAACTTCCTACCTAAATAGGACCGAGGCAGCAAATGTAGAAAAAATTGTGACCACTTTCTTAAGGAGTGGTGTAGTCCCTAGTCAGGTACAATATAGTTGTCATCTTCGGTTGTCAGGATGATATTTTCCCTCTCTTTTTTTAATATATGTTATTATCCTGTTTGCTACAGATTGGAGTTATTACACCATATGAGGGTCAACGAGCTTACATTGTGAACTATATGTCAAGAAATGGTGCTCTCAGACAGCAACTTTACAAAGAAATTGAGGTAATGCTTATAAAGTTTTTGTGGATATCCTTGTTACTAGCTGCAATTATTCCTTCTTTCTGTTGACAGGTTGCAAGTGTGGATTCATTTCAAGGAAGGGAAAAAGATTACATCATATTGTCGTGTGTAAGGAGTAACGAACATCAGGTGGGTTACATTTTCAGGTGTAGTTACTGTGTTTTTCAACTGAAACTTTATTTGAAAACTCTTCGCTCATCCTGTTTTTCCCCTTAGTTTTCTCTCTCCCTAAATGGGGGGTGGCATAAGAAGCATGGTACAATTGTTTTCTCAGTCTGTAATTGGTCTGTAATGAGGTTCCCGTGTACAATTGTTTTTGATACAAGGTTGTTTGTATAAGGTAGTTAAATCTTGTACCTTTTTATATTAGCCTTTTTTAACTATCTATCACCGATTCACTTGAAAATTTAAAAGTGTACCCTTTCTGATGCTGTACATATATCCTAGAAAGCAAAGGCTAGGGTTTAAGGTGTTGGACATTTTAATTGCCTTGTGCATTAACTATTTTGTTTGTTATCCTTTTCATTTCTTTTTCAAATAAGGTTATCATTTTGGAGTAACTGATAAAACCTATTCCTTTTAGGGCATTGGATTCCTTAACGATCCTCGCAGGCTCAATGTGGCTTTAACACGAGCTCGATATGGTATTGTCATTCTTGGAAACCCAAAGGTTTTGAGTAAACAACCTCTGTGGAATAGCTTGTTGACACATTACAAGGTATTTTGTGCTCAAGTAGAATATTTATATGGATTTTCAGTGAGTTGGTGTGACCTCCTTCTGATACGATATATTTGAAGCTGAGGTCCCTGATTTATTATGATATAATTTATTTCCCAATGAAAGTTCATTCTTATAAAATAAAATTGTGATATTTGTTCATCTTTCATCTAAGCTAAGTATTTGCTGTATTTCTGGCTTACTTCACTATCAATGTCCGGCAGGAACATGAATGCTTGGTTGAGGGTCCCTTGAATAACTTGAAACAAAGCATGATTCAGTTTCAGAAGCCTAAAAAGGTAGACCACTGGATGAACAGGGGGATGGGGGGACTTTTAAATTGATTGTTCTTCACTGATTATTTTTATGCTTCAGATATACAACGATCGGCGTCTTTTCTTTGCTGGTGGGCCTGGAGTTGTCCCCAATGATAATTTTGGGCCTGTTGCCCCATCTGGCCCTAATGCTGATAGAAGAAGTAGTCGTGGTAGAGGTATGTTTTTTTCCCCTGATATTCTACAATTTTCATAAGTTCTCAACTCCGTTTTGCGGAAGTTGTTCTTAAGGATGCATGTGCAGCTTATGGCTCATTTCATGACCACGTAGATTGATTATGCCCTTCCTTTTTTTTTTTTTTTTTTGACAACTCAAATCTCCTAATTCAGGTTCGTATTTTCCTCCTCACCTACCGAATGGTGCCCAAAAGCCTGGAGTGCATGCATCTGGTTATCCCATGCCACGAGTTCCTCTTCCCTCATTTCATGGTGGTCCCCCGCATCCATATGGAATTCCAACTCGTGGAGCTGTACATGGACCAGTTGGTGCTGTTCCTCATGTTCCTCAACCAGGAAGTAGAGGTTTTGGGGCAGGGCGGGGAAATGTTGGTGCTCCTATAGGTAGTCAGCTTCCAAATCAGCAAGGCTCTCAACAAAATATTGGAAATCTTGGCTCCACTTTTAACTTTCCTGGTTTGGAGAGTCCCAATAGCCAACCATCACTGGGTGGTCCGTTGTCTCAACTTGGGTTTGTTAACAATGTGTGTATTCTCTCTCCCCTCTCAGTATCCGTCTTGAGGGTTACCTTATGTACTAAAAGTATCTTTTTTTTGTTCAACCAATAGATGCCTGTTCAGCCGCCTACTCAAACATTTCGTGATGGATACTCCATGGGAGGAATTTCTCAGGTACTTAATTGGTGTATAATATGCTTAGTTTTGCTATATTTGTCCTTAATCCACTTTTCTAAAGTAATTTTGATGATTAACAGGACTTCTTGGGCGATGACTTTAAAAGCCAGGGATCACATGTTCCATACAATGTTACTGATTTCTCCACTCAGGTACTTTTCTGCAAGAATGTAATGCGTGATTGCTAGCGCTAGTGCCCAAGTTTAATTTTAAGGATATAAGTCAGATGCTTAAGTAGAAGATATAGAGCCATCGATACTAGAAATTATTTGCTCTATTTTTCTGAAGTAACAAGTTTGAACATTCTTATGTTTCAAGGCACGTTTAGGCATATCTTATTTTTTTTTTGTCATACTCTCTTTTGGTTTATTTGTAGGCCTCTCAAACTGGATATCCCATTGATTATGTTAGTCAAGGAGCACAGGGTGGCTTTCCAGGGAGCTTCCTGAACCAGAATTCTCAATCTGGATATAACCGTTTCGGAACAGGAAATGATTTCATGTCGCAGGTTTTCTACTACACTTTTGCTTTCCTTGACTTGATTTCTGAAGTATCCATTGGCATTTAACCTCCATCTGTCTCACAGGACTACATGAACCATGGTTCACAAGGTTTATTTACTCAAGTTGGTTTCAGCGATCCCTCACTAGATGAAGCCTCCCAAAGTCACTATAACGTGACAAATACAAACTCTCTACAGTCTCAGGTTTCTCTTTTAATGCTCAGTAGATTTGATAGTTTATTGTCAAGTTTTACTGAATGATAGGGTGGTAACTATTGGCTTGTTATAGCTTCTCACATATATTACCATCAAGTGGGCGGTGGGGGGTCAATTCGATATGACTAACACCAAGTGTTATCTGCATTTTAATCCTTCGGTTATATTTTCTCTCTGTTTTTGTTTGCTGAATAAAGAATAATAATTTTGCATCAGGGCATGATGAATTCTCTCTACTCCCAGCCCTTTGCACATTACAATACACAGCCTTCGACCCAGCAGGCCCCACCACAGCAGCAGCCTCAGCAGGGCCAGAGCTCTCAAAATCAGAAAATTCACTTTAGTGGTTGAAAGAGTGTAGGATTCACGGCGGTGATGGGTAGTCTTTGCATCCGGCAACTTGGTGTGCTATCTGTATGCAACTGTCTGACTCTTGATTGCAAGCTTGCCATTTTTTGGTCAATATGATTGTTCTATCCTCAACCATTGTTGGTAACATGGGATTTGGCAATCTACTAATACTCAAGAGTGGACAAAAGACGGAAGTGCTGTCTTTCAGCAAAACAAGGGCGGCACATCCAGGGCTGAGAAAGAAAAGATAACCCATATTCCTGCTTGAGGTTTTGTGTTAATGAATAAAACTACAAATGTTATTTTGTGCAATGGAGCACTGCATGGCACGGTTTCAGCAAAAGGGTTCCATAATACGTAGGATCGGCTACATTTTGTGTGATATAACTCGGGCAACTGATTCATTTAAAAAAAAAAATACAGAAGCAGCAGTCAAATGGACATTTTTGTACAGCAGCAGCTGGTGAAAGTTGCCTTATCTCATCCCTTCACCTCCCCGTGACATGTACCTGTACTCTGCTTTATCATTTCATCAAGTAGAGGATGGCTATAGACTATAGGAAGTATTATATAATTTTCTTTTGCTTAGTGAGTGCTGCTACTACCCCATACAGGAATGATTGTATTTTGATATGGTATATATCTTTGGGCTTGTTAGGATAAAATATATCAGACTCAGCTCTATTGTGAAGTTGACATATTTAATGCCATTTTGTTTGCCTTATCTTCATTGAAGGATGGTAATATGGAAAGAATTATTAAAGGCTATTGAACAGTTTATCTCATATCAAGCATGCCAATTAACATTCTTTTTTGTGTTTGTTTCTTTCGCTATTTCTATTGATTAGGTATCTAGCCTGATGAGATACAATTAGGAGTTTCTTTCTTCATCAGGTGGTTGGAGATGGAAAATAGAAAACGAGTCTAAAATGGCGTGGTCGTCGTCTTCCTCACGAGGTTCGTCTAGTTGAACTTGTGACTCTTCGATCTTGAATCCTTCATTCATGAACTCTGTAAGGCACTCGACTGTCCATGGTCGAATCTCAGAAGCTGCCCAGATTTTGCTATTTTTCCCAGAGATGATCTTTAGGATGTGTGCTAAAGGGGACATGTCCTCTGAGTCATAGAACAAATCCGACATCAAAATCAGATCAAACTCCCCCAACTCGTTTGCTCGACTCACCGATTCATCTAAGCCCCAGACGAGTTCCCTTACTTCCACTCGATCCTCAAGTCCATTGGCATCTACATTCCTCAACAACCCAGGAAGCAATGGTTCTACATCAGTAAGTACAACACGACGTGCACCAAGTAAAGCTGCCATCAAACCAGGGAGTCCAGCCCCAGCTCCGAGCTCAATCACGGTCTTGTCCCGGAAGTCGAAGTCGAATAACTTGCACTGAGTTGCCATCCATTCAGCTAGGACGAAGGCTGAGTTCCAGACCCAGGAACCGGTGAGCACTCGACCAGTTGTGGAATCATAGAGGTCGTCAAGCTCATGGATTACAACGTTTCTATCACTGATTTGGAATTCTCTAACGCCCATAGTAGTATCCTTGCCCTTTTCCTTTGCTGCTCCAATTTTCTTTGTGCCTTTTTTATAGCAAACCACCGTTTAAGCTCCAAAACAAAAACTATCCCCTTTTTATTGTCATTTCTAAAGAATCATATGCCTCTCTCTCTCTCTCTTCGAGGGGGGAGAGAGAGAGAGAGTATCATTTAGGGATAAGATACATCAAAGTTGAAGGAAAAAGAACAAGGGCAAGGGCATAGAATTTGCCATCCATTTGAAATATGGTAATGTGTTTCCTTTATTCCTTGAGCGTATGGTTTACTTTGAAAGAGAAGGGAATTGTCACTTTATCTCATTTTACTTTGGGAAGGGAATCTCTTAAATCTTTCGTTTCAAGACTTTTGTTTTCCAAATTCTTAAGATTCTTCAATGAGAATAGAGGTGGGAAGTGTTAGGCATGGGAATTATTATAGATGAAGGTTTTTTTTTTTAATAATCAAGAACATCTTGTCATGTCAATTTATTACTTTGAAGGTAAGGATGACTCTTCTTACCACTTTGAGTGATGCTTTTCTAAAGTGATTACTGTAAATTTAGTAGAGATAAAAGGCAATAACAAAATTTCTTCGGACCCTTTCTTTCTTTTTGGACGGTGATGGCCACCTTGTGGAGATTCTAAGAGATTCTTTAACCATAATTTTGGACCCTTCTTTGATTGGGTGATGACCGATTCTAAGAGATTCTTTAACCATAAAGAGTTGGTGTGGGATACCTATCTAGAAGTTTTCGCAATTCAATCATGTATGATGGAATCATCAAAGATTTGACTTTTTCGAACTCTGTCTGTAACTCACTATAGGCCGAGAAATAAAGAGAAGATGTGTATGAACAAGATATACAACAACAAAAAGAAGAAAAAGGATTGAATAGCGGAACTCCCGAACATTTGGCGATCTCAGATGTGTCGATATCGATGGTGACTCATTATTTCGATGAATCATTTCTTCGGACAGAAGAGGATTATGTAAACACTTACTCGAAATCTCAATTATCAGATTCCATTTTGGAATTCCTTCCTAATGAATAAAGATAGCGATAATGACAAAAAGAAGTTAATGAAGTAAAAAGTTGATTACATATGAAATAAAATAGGTGAAGAGAACGAGCAGTAATCAGTTAGATTAGTGTTTATACAATCAGTATACCCTTCCTTTCTTTCAGAACAGCCCCAAACCTGTGATAGTTAAAAACAGATACACTTAAAAGACTAAATACGTTTTGTTTATATATATAAATACATAATTACAGGGAAAATAATCACGAGAAGGAAGAACCGCAGTCGACAATGGCCGTATATTCGATAAAAGATGAAAGATGAAAGAACATTACATACCATGGTTTTTATGCATACCAATTGTAACTTTCTGCAGCAAATTGGGGTAACTTCCTTCTTGCACAAGAATAATGAGCAGAACTTGATTAGGCAGAGCCAGCTCCGACCAAATCGATAGCGTTTTTTATCCGATGGACACAGCAATGTGCTAATATTCGATGACGGGTTCTAGACGATAATCATGCCATGTGTGGTTGTCATAATTTGGGGTGTAGCCGCCATGGACACCCACCTTCAAAAGCCTGCTCCAGGACGTCTTCCATCCGCTTAGCTAGTAATATCTAAAATGTGAAGAAAACAAGTCAACAACATTGCAAATCTTAATAATAATCAGATCAGAGAAAGTATCTTTAATCTTCTTACCTCCAAACTAGCAAGCACGGCTGAAGGAACTTCCGCTAAATCTTTCAAATTTCTCTCTGGGAGAATAACTCTCTTAATCCCATAACGATGGGCAGCTAATATCTGCATAACATCTCGCTTGCATTAACATGTATGCTTCCTATTTTATAAACACGGTTAAATTGCATGTTTAGACCCTGAACTTTGAGGTATGTGTCTATTTGATTCTTCAGTTTTCAAAAGTGTATAATAAGGATTCTAAACTCTCAATTTTGCGTCTAATAGGACCCTAAAAAAATTGAACGTTTTAAACATCAATTGATTTATCAAGTATAAATTTTGATTTTATGTCTAACGGAACTCTAAACTTTCAATTTTGTCTCGAGTGGATCCAATTTTTTTTTTAAAATATCAGATTTCAAAGAGTAAATTTATAATGAAATATGAGATGATATACCTTGTCCTTGATGCCACCAACAGGTAGAACAAGACCCCTCAGAGTCATCTCTCCTGTCATTGCAGTATCAGCCCTAACTCTTTTCTTACCAAACAGCGAGACCAGAGCTGTTACAAGAGTCACACCAGCTGAAGGCCCATCCTTGGGCACCGCACCAGCAGGAAAATGTATATGAATATCACGACCCTCCAAAAGATTAGATTCACAAGCTGCTGCCAGTTTCAGATCTGTTGCCCTCGCTCGTACCTGTAATTATGCAACGGCGAAGAGGTTGAACATCAATTCGTTTGTAGAGAAAAAAATCATATTTATGAAAACATGGAAGTATCAAGATGAATAAGATACCCACCCAGGTAAGGGCTATCTGAGCTGATTCTTTAATGACGTCACCAAGCTGGCCAGTGAGATGTAATTCTCCCTTTCCAGACATCGCTGTGGCCTCCACGAACTGAACCTCTCCCCCAAAGGCAGTCCAAACCAATCCAACCGATATCCCAGGTGATATAACTCGCTCGGCTGCTTCTCTGTCATCAAACCTAGGAGGCTGCAGTACAGTAACAAGAATTAACAAAATGTGGAAGATGCTTTCTAAAAATTCCAACTGAGAAGAAGAAAGAATAAGAAAAGCTTTCTATTTTGATAGCTCAATTATATACCAACAAACCGATAAAGATATGGTAACCCACATATAGGACATAGGTCACATAGTCGCTCGAAGATCAAGAACTATTCATTTAGCTCGACAGCAATAGATTTTGAATTGAGTATCTAACTTAGGGTAGAAAGACTCATTAACTAGTTAATAATAACCTAGCATGTATACTAGTGAAGCAGCAAAAAACTGGACACAGCACAATTAGTTCATTCATCATGGACTTTACAAACACCAGTACATTAGCAAGAAGGGCACAGGAACTATTACCCCAAGCACTTTTTCAAGCATAGCCTCATCAACAACCAATGGAGAGGCTATCCTCAACGGGTTTGGCATATCATGATCCGCTCCGATTGGGATGACCTCCATATCTACTTCAGCTCCATCAGAAAGTCTGTTTTCCAACAGAGGAGAAGAAACCTGATGCACATCTTTATTCAACGGGGCAGTTTGATCTCTTTCCACGACTCTAACAGCAGCAGCACGAGCCAAGGCAGCCAAATTCCTCTCAAGGTTTCGTACACCAGCCTCTCTAGTGTATCTTTGAATAACAAGTTTAACCATAGCCTATCACAAATAACAGGTACGTATAAATTGTTTTCATATATAATAAGTGTCACTAAATTATATAACAGCTATGAAACAACACGGCCTTGATGATGCATGTAAGAAACCCACTTTTGAGATGAAGACAGACAGTTACACATTAAATGCTGTAGGATCACGTGAAACAAACAAGCATAGGAGAATTATTTTTATTTAATATTTATTGATTTTTAAAGGAAAACGGATATTTTCATAGATGAAGAAAATAGTGCAGGAGAGAATCCAAACAGCCCGGCTGAAGAGAGAAATATCAAAAAATAAGAAAATAAAAAACAGAAATTACCCAAATAAAATAAGAGCAGAGAAGACATAAAGCTACAAAAATGCCCCCCAATTGTTACAAATATCTTGGAAATCCCCAAACGACCGGACCATGAATGGTAAAAATGTGCATGAATTTCTCATAATCATACGGCATCACATGCAGACCTAGCCTTGAGATGAAGAGAAAGAAATCCTGTAAAGCAGTAAAATTGGAACTGGAAATACACCCAGAAACAAGAATTATGAGACAACAAAGACCACGGTTATTGTAACAGGCCCCTGATCATAAATATAAACTTGTGCAAGAAGGAAATGGAAAATATTGGAATAATGGGCATGGTAATTACGCAAGGTTATCGTGTGGGAGAGTAGAAACTCGATTCAGGATGTATGTAGGAACCAGAGTAAGGAGAATTACAGTACAAGGTAGGAATAACACGAAAAGAGCGAGCAGAAAATGATCAATAGACTCTTGAAACTTCTTCAGGTTTGTAATGATAGAACAATTAATTGTAATCATCATTATATTAAGAGTTAACTACCTCTGGAATTTGAAGAAATTCGGTGCTTAGTCCATGTTGTTCCAAAACTCGAGGAATCAAATGGTGCATTGCAATCTTAAGTTTTTCCTCTGGTGTGTATCCAGGCAGCTCAATGACTTCCATCCTATCTAGAAGAGGAGGAGGAATAGGCTGCATTCTGTTGGCAGTGGCAACAAATACAACATTTGAAAGGTCAAATGGGACATTCAAATAACTATTGATCATTAGTTAAGGAATCACTCTGAGTACCTTAAGGATAAAAAAACAGTTTTAGAATTTCAACAACACTAAGCATTAAATAGGTAGAAAATTTAGATGCAACGCGTGTATGGAAATAGTATACACACCAATTACGCTTAACCAGCAAAAACCCTACCTCAAAACAGCAAAAAGAAAAAAAAGCTAAATCTACAGAGGCATCATTACCGCAGCCCACTAGACCATTCCAACCTCATCCTCAATAAGTATCATATTTCTTTCCAACCATGAAACCTAGACATTCAAACATTATTAGGTTCCTTAAGCACCTTCTATTTCTTTCTATTCATTTACAAAATCAAATTTCACAAACAGAAGAGCAAAACTTAATGCCTTGAGAGAGACATTTCCAAGGACACTAATGTTTTGATCTATTTAAAACCTTTTAAATGATCTTCCTTACCTTCATTCTTGCCTTCATAAAAACATAGAGAATCTAAACACCATAGCATGCTCTATTACTAAAATGAGTGCAGTGTACAAATAAATTAATAAAAACCATTAGATTAGGATACTGATCATTGAACTTTTTGTTCTGTTCAGGGTCAAGAACCTCCAGTAGAGCTGAAGCTGGATCGCCTCGCACATCAGAACCTGTCTTGTCAATCTCATCTAATAGCATGACTGGGTTGCAAACAGCTACTCTCTGTAAAATGTTAAATAAAAAATTTCAAGGGTAGATAAAGCATCAAACCTAGCCACCCATAATCTGCATTTAGATGAGAGCAATATCAACAAGTTTTCCTATTCCTTCCTAACCACAACTCTCAAGGATTCTTACCATTGATAGGCATCTTAACCTTCTTGAAAAGAAAAACACCTCAGTCTAAAGTTTCATAAGGTGAGAAGGAAAAATGATAATAAATAAAAATGGATTGGATAAGAAGCGTCAAACACTAAAGACAATTATCAACAAGACAATAGTTTAATCTACCAAGAACCTGCTGCAAACAAACGCTGAGCTTTAGATAATAATATTCTGAAAGAGCGATTAAATTTGGACCAATAGGAGGCGAGGGGAAGACTACCTTCAGTCCATCAATAAGACGCCCTGGCATGCTTCCAATGTAGGTCCTCCTATGTCCTCTAATGTCAGCCTCATCTTTAACACCACCCAGGGATATGCGTACAAATTTTCTGCCCAGAGCAGCAGCAATAGATGATGCCAAAGATGTCTTTCCCACACCTGGTGGCCCAACAAAGCACAGCACAGGCCCTCTTGCATCTGGCTTAAGCTGATAATGTTGGATGGAGTCATATAATACCGAGTTTAAACTCAAATGTGAAAATACTGAGGGTTGAAAAAAATATTTGATGATAAGTTACCTTCCGAACAGCAAGATATTCAATAATTCGTTGCTTGACCTTGACCAAACCATAGTGGTCACTATCAAGACGTTCCTTGGCAGCTTTCAAGTCTAACTCATGTTCTTCAGTAGCCTTTTTCCATGGAAGGTCAGCAAGAAGCTCAAGGTAAACTCGCAAGCTGTTATATCCAGGTTGTTGAGGTTGCATCTTTTTAAGGCTCCTGTGAAGATTATACAAATAAAGGTGTAAAATTAGCTAATATATAAAAATCTCATCTGATCAGTGATTCACAATGCAGCTAGGATAATTAGCCAGCCATGATACGGTACATCCAAATAAAAAATGTGCTAATGTCATCGATAATTTCCTGTAAACCATTAATGCTTCTAGCAAGCTATCAAAATTGGTTGTGCATGTTTGATAGTGTATAGCTACACAAATCTACTTCCTAAAGTACATGTCAATATAATCTTTAGGACAACACGTATCATATCAGATAACAATATTCAAAGCTGTAATTTCAGAAAAAGTTCGTTAATCATCTGTGCTTATGGGGCTGTAAAACCAAGCATCATACTACATTTCCCACCACAAGATTAGATATAACCACCATATCAACAATAAAAACAAACACAAAGAAGAATTATTTCACTATCTTTTTTCCGTGTTTTGCAAGTGCTAACTATGAGAACAAATCAAAACTTTAGCTGCACGAAAACAAAACCTATACTATGTCTTCTCAGAAAGTCATACCTCAGCTCCCTCTGGGCATGCTTCCAGATATTGGCAGGCATTTCAGCACTTTGCATCTTTCTTTCCAGGGCAACCAAATCATCTTCATCGTGATCATCACCAAGCTCCTCCTTTATGGCCCTCATCTGCACATCATACAATAAATGACAAGGGTCGGGTGGTCTAAAATGATAGTCACGATGAACCAGCAAAGCCAGTCACCAGATTAAACAACCTACATGGTGAAAGTGGAAGCCTGACCTCTGTCAGAGGCACTTTTCTATAACATTAGATATCTCACAATTTTGAAATTATTCTCAACAATAACCGCAGTAAATTAGCTTACTTGAGAATGACATAATATTGGATCAAACACGCAATCAATACCACAATCAATTTATATTTAAGTTGAACATAGCAACTTCAATAAAGTAATAAAATCAGCTAAAAGTGTTAAGGTTACCCAATTATTAGAAAGAATATGAGTTGTTCCTAACGTAAAAGCAATATGCATCAAATATTTGAATCACACAATAGAACTCAACATATTTGGTTGTAAATAACGTAAAACTATATGCATTAATAGCTAAAATAGCAGGTTAACAGCCAAAATGGAATTCACCATATGTATGGATTTTCACAATTACGTAAAATCACATGCCATTAGGCATGACACCATTGATTAAGCCTCCAAACCGATGCCCATGCTTTCATCATTTAGTGATAATGAATACAAACTCAGTCACACCATAAAATAACAAAAATCTTGGCCATAAAGTGATGTTCCTACTGTCTGACTACAGGGAAAAAAACTATAATTGCTGTGTGAAAGCTAACCTGCTGGCGCAAAAGGAATTCTTTCTGTGATTTTGATAGCTGTCCTTCTACTTTTTGCGTAATCTTCTCAGCTACACGTATTGACTGTTGCAAGTTAATAACAACATGACTTTACAATAAGAAAAGGGAATATTGAAGTGACGTTCACTATTATTTACTCTTTGATTTAAGACTTGCCTGCAAATGCCTGTCAACTAACTCCATTGCTTTTGAAAGCCTTACTCTTAAGTCAACTGAATCCAGCATAGATAATTGCTCTTCAAAACTCATCTCAAAGCTGGCGACAAATATATCAGCCAGTTTATGAACTGGAACTGTCTCCAAAAGAACTTTAATCCTTCCTCCAGTTTTTTGTTTCTAGAAGCGGAAAAAGGTGTGAATTACTGTTCCAAAGGTTGACTTAGATGTACATAGTAATAACAGAAGTGATGAAAAATTGAATGGACTTGATTTTAAAAGAGAAAAGAATTAATGTAGTCTAGAAAAGTAAAATCTCCGTTGATAAAGAAACGAAATTTTCCATTATCATTGAATTGTTACCAACAGAGAACCAGCAACAAATATCTTCCTTCAAGAGAAGTTATAAGAATTCCCCAACAGAAAACAGATTTAAACCCACATTACAAAAATTACCCCCCAAAGTAACTCAAACTAAAACTGTTACCCATTAACCGTTTATTGAAAACCCAAGAAACACTAAAGATCCTGAAAGTGTGCGCCCAACATTCGCTGCTGTAAGAACACTAAAATTCTCGACTTTACTACGCCGTAAAACAAAATGACAGAATGAAAGGTAGACTTATGGGAAGGCATTTCTTTTATAACCTATTTGCAATATATAAACCACCCAATGTACCAACCAAACTAAAACATAAGCTTTCCCTGTACATCTTGATTTACAAACAGCATTTAACCACACCTTGTTAACTTGGGGAAAATAGAATTTACATTCACTAAAGAGTTAAAAAGAAAAACAACCCCTGAAACTGCCTTCCATTTATTGTTTCGAGAAGAGAAAGAAACACCTTCCAATAATTTCATCACCTCTAACAAAAGCAAATTGTTTGCCGATCCAATTCTAGGAATAATAACCAATTGGATTTTTTCAACAAAAAATTTAGCAGTAGTCTTGTTGGAAAGAACTCTAGCATTAATCTTGTCTCCATGCACTCGAATTGGCCATAAAGTTTATGATTTTATCTTGCTTTCATGAAACACATGCCATCTTTCAACACCCTGAATAAAGGTAATAATCATGTAATAAATAAAAGAGATAGCATCACTGGATACCTGTTCAAGAACAGATATAAGCTCCATTGCAGTAGCTTTGAATTGTCGAGATAATGAAACAAATTCTGGGTCTTGCTCCACTTGCTCCATCTCTATGTAAGATGATAAATAAAGAAGCAACTAACAAGGTCAGCAGATGAGTTCAAAAGGCAACCTATTTGTTTAATCAACGAACTCAAAAAGTCTGTACAGAAAACCACTTCCAAAAAAATCATATCCTTTCACCAATTTACGAAATATAAGAACGCAATCAACCACCAACCTTCCTTTGTCATTTCTGAATGTGATATTCGTGCAGTATAATATGTTCCCCTGGTGCTAAGTTCCTGGACAGTAAATCTACATAAACCTTCTAGCACAACTGTATATGTCACTCTTCCACTCGGTTTCTCCACTCCTCTAGAAAGTTGCAAGGCACGAGCGGCAACACCCCTGACAAAAAGGATTCCAGAGAACCAGTCTCTCAACTATTACCCCATCTTGCATTTTGTAACATTATACAAACATAATGAAAAAATTGTATGTTGAGTTATACGGAGAAAGATATCAATTCCAATGAGAAAAGGTCGAGAAAAAACTTCATAGGTACTTCTGCTATCTTATGGTCGGATAAACAGAAACGACTAGATTATGAAATGACAAAATACAAATAGACATTATACCTTGAATGCCATTGAATAACTTCCTGATGATTTTTTCCATCTACTCTTTGCGAGTCAGACGTACCAGATTGAACCCTCGAGCTACGATCTCCAGAATCACTTCCCACACCTAACCATTATTTTTGTTTTTCTGAAACAGTTAAATTATTTTTTCCTCGTCCCATAATAACCAAACATTACAAACATACATCACACCAACAAAACTTCTTCGAACAATATAACATCCAATCAAAATGCAGCTACTTAACCCTTAATTGTTTATATAACTACCTTGAGATAACACAGGACCTATCGCTGAGGCGTCAGCATCATCTCGAACTGGAAGAATACCAATCAATCCCTTCTCTTCTCGCTGCCACAACTCTTGCTCCACCAGTTTCACACTGCGTCCATAGTAAAACATTTTACACGTCAACCTTTTGTCAACGTCCATAAAATGTGCACAATCTCACAACAAATACAAATTGCAATTAGGACCAAGAATATCAAATTTTCGTGTAAAAAAAACATTTCAAAAATTCGAAAATTTTGAAATGAGTTCGAACATGAACTGAGAACTGATTATCAAAACATAAAGACAAAAGTCAAACACAACCAAAAATCTCCCACGATACGCCGTATAGTCGAAAGAGCTGAAAAAAATTGGCCTCCCTCTCTCGCCAAAAAAAAAAAAAAAAAAAAAAACCAAAAGAACAAAATTCAAGTTCACACAAATTCAGCTATCTAATTTCAAAAAAAAAAAAAAAAAAATCCGAATACCACGATCAGGCGAGTTAAGTGATGATCCAAAGCTACAAGCTCCAAATTACCGAAGAAAAAAAAAAGTCAAAATCACTCAGAACAAAATCAAGTTAATCAGAATTTCCTTGACGCTCAAGAAAAACAGCATAATTTTGCATTAAAGTCAAATTACCGGTGAACGGGAACAAGAAGAAGAAAACAGAGCTGTAATCACTAGTATCTCTTGACACGTACCTGCTGGATGAAGTGCATCGAATCCGAATAATGGCGCCTGGTAAAAGCACCTTGTTTCTGAAGGGAAGAATTCCGAGTCGACTCGGTAACTCCACCGATTCCACCATGATTGCAGTCGATGAAGAAGAGAGAGAGAGAGACGTCTGTGGAAGAGGTGGGGAAGATGAGAGTGGGTTTTAACAGACCAAAACGACGACGTTGAATCTTTGCATCTACAGCACCAACATTCTGAATCTCTTAGTTTTCCTCGAGTATTTAAAACAAAACGTTTTTGTGAAAAAAGTCCCTTGAATTTTCATAATTAGATTTTCGCCTCGTTGTTTTGAAAATTTCCTTAATGGACCCACGGAATGCAATTATCTTGATAAGTCGGTTGAGGAGTTTGGATAGAAATTGAATGCTGCTGCCTCACCTTTTTCTTTTCTATTATTATTATTATTAAAAAAACAAAAACTTCATTTTATTTTTCTATAAACTAAATTTAAATCGTGGGATAAAATAAAAATTTATAAACTAAATATATCCGATTGTAACTCGACATATCCACATCGTGCGAACAGAGAAGTCTTCTCTGTACCTATCTCCACCCTCTATTTCATTCATGGTTTCCATCCATAGGGGACAAGGATCAGATTTCCAATAAAAAAATTTCTTATACCTTTAATTTTTTCAATAAAAACTACTATTATTAAAAATTTGAGTTAAAATCACTTTTTTTTATTATTATTACTTGTTAATTAATTCATTCCAAATAATTTTCCTTAATATGTTTTATAAATTTAAGAAAAACAGCACCAAAATATAGGATTGTTTTTTCGATTAATAAATTAATAATAATGACAATAAATAACAAGACAACCCAAATAACTTAAAATAAATTAATCCCATTAACATTAAAAAAAATTAAAATATCAAAACTATTTGTTAGGACAAAAATCAAACGAGGAAAGATAACACATTAAACCATTGGAACTTAGATAAATTCATTAGAAGTTTGAATAAATAAGTATAACTCTTTGGAATAAATTTAAAAAGTTTTTAGAAATTGAATTTATAAAGTCTCTTTTTTTTAAATATATTTATAGCAAGTAGGGACAAATCTCATACCCATTTATCTTACGAATAGAAATCTCTCCCCACCAACCCATTTTCGGTATAAATAGAGAATTATCGTCACCTTTTAGGTGAGTTCCCACCAGTTAAATGAACATCTCTAATTGTAACTACCTTCAACACTCCTATTTTTAAGTTTTGACCAAAAAATTAGATTATCATGGTGATATAAATAAAAAAATGATCGAACATTTTTCAATTCTTGAGACAAAATTTATAGTAAAAAATATAGTTATATTTATTACTTTCTTTTCAAATATAAGTTTAATATAGTTATTTTTTATTATTTAATTTTTTTTTTCTAAAATAATATCTTAATAATTGAAATATATTAATTTTATATTGTTTAATTTCGCCTCTTAATAACGACATATTTTTGTATATACTAATTTCAGTTTCTTAAATTCAGCTTTACCTTAAAAAGAGTGTGAATTTTAAAACTATTAATTTCATGGTTTAATTTAAAATGGGAATGTATATACTAATTTCATAAATAAAATTTATTACAAATTTAGCGCATCCATCCTATCATAAAAATAATAATAATAAATAAATAATAATTAAAAAGTAACTAATCTTTTTATTTTCTTTAATCTCTCACCGCTCTTTTTCTAAAATAAGTCTGCAACAGTACTTCCTTCTTAAAAACAAATAGAAAAAATAAAAATATCTCACTCTTCTCTAATTTCTTACCACTTTTCTCCTAAAATAAATTTATCAACAGTTGTCATTACTTCCTTCTTTAAAAAAAATAAAAAAGAAAAACTCCTCTTTCTCTCCTCTAATCTCTCCCAACACTTATCAATACTTCCTTCTTTTACGTAAAAAAACAGAAAAATAAAAAATCCTTAATTTCCTCTAATCTCTTGCAACTCTATTCTTAAAATAACTCTGTCAACATTTATACATTCTTAAAAACACAAAAACAATAAAAATCTTTCATTATTCTCTAATCTCTTACTTAAAATAAATATATTAACACCTACTTCATTCAGGTGAAAAGAAATAAAAAAATAAAAATTTCTCTCTCCTTTAATCTCTCCCTATTTAAAAAAAAATAAAAATCTCTCATCACTCTTTTTCATCTCTCACCACTTCTTTTCATCTGTAAACAATTTTTCACAACCTTTAATCTCTCACCACTCTTTCCATCTAAACACTTAAGTACAAAACAGAAAAATAAAAATTTTTCTCTCTCCCCTAATCTCTTACCACTTATTTTCTAAAATAAATCTACCACACCTCGTCTAAATAAAAATCTCTACCTCTCCTCTAATCTCTTACCACTCCTTTCCTAAAATAAATATGTTAACATTTATGGGTATTTCTTCAATAAAAACAAATAAAAATAAAAATCTCTCCCCTCTAATCTCTCTCCACTCCTTCCCACAAACAGTTAAATAAACAGAACAATAAAAATCTCTCATTTTCCTCTAATCTCTCACCACTTTTTTCCTAAAATAAATTTGTAACACTTATCACTCCTTCTTAAAACGAAAATAAAAATCTTTCATTCTCCTCTAATCTCTTACCACTCTTAACTAAAATAAATTTGTCAACACTTATCAGTACTTCCTTATTTCCGAAAAATAAAAAATTATCCAATTATCCCTCTTATAATCTGTTCCCACTCCTTTACCTGCAAACATTTATCACTACTTCTTTCTTTCGATAAAAATAAATACAAAAAAATAAAAATCTCTCTCCTCTGATCTCTTCCCACTCAAACCTTCCTTATTTCCGGTAAAAACAAACAAAAAAAATAAAAATCTCTCCCTCTCTTCTCTAATCTCTTACCACTTCTTTCCTAAAATAAATATGTCAACCCTTAGTACACTTTCTTTCCTGTAAAAACAAATAGAAAAATAAAAATTTGTCTCTCTCATTTGTCCCCCACTCCTTTCCTATCATTTATGAGTATTTCCTTCTTTACTCTAAAACAAACTGAAAAAATAAAAATCTCCCCCTTTTCTCTAATATTTGACCGCTTCTTTCCTAAAATAACTCTGCTAACACTTATTAGTACTTTCTCCCTGTAAAAATAAAAAGGTTTAGATTTAGTTTGGATGGAAGACATATTGCATTTGAAGAGGTCTCTAGTCTTCCTTTTATTTTATTGAATGACATTAGTTTGGTAAAACTAACTATGAGGAAGGAAACAAATAGGGAGGAAGGAAACAAATAGGGAGGAAGGGGAAACACGGTAAGAGAAAAAGAAAATATCTTGTAAACGTTGAAGGGTAATAAACACATGAACCGAAAATGTTTAAGGGTATTAAATGGGTTGTATGGAAATAATATTATAACACACACATATAACTATTTCAAGACTTAACTCATGCAAAGACTCTAATCTTCAAACACATGGACCAATGTAAATTAAAGAAATAATTGTGTAGAAGTTCAAACTTGAAACTGATATCATGGGCTCAGATAGGTTGACTTGGATTCAATGGACAGAATCGAATTTTCATTAAGGATAACTTTATGACATCAGCTTAGCTAATCAGGTAAGTGACCTTACTATCGGCATGATTATATTTGATATTGACATGTGCCTCGTGGTTCTGCACGTGTCATATATATTGATATGCGTGAATTGTTTATGGATCGATATGCTTATGATATGATATGTATATGTTATAATATGTGAATTGAATGACAATACTTACGGTACGATGTATTCAATGATATGTTTGAGATAAGATACAAGAAGAATGCACTAAACGTAATGTAATGATAGGAGTAAGATATGTTCATGAAACGTGAACTATGAGAGGTCGATAAAACGATATGGTCACGATCGATCAAAGAATATGGTTAGGTTATGGATAGAAAGAGATATGATTATGATAGATTGAGAGAACGATAGTGTTAGGATACGTTTCTATAACGATATGACTAAGGTACGTTCATGTAAGATATGACTGTGATAGGTATAAGAATGTTAAGGCTATGATAAGTTAGGGAATGATATGACCACGAAGTGTTTACAATACGATATGATATGATTATGATGCGACATGTGAATGACGGATATATATATATATATATATATATATATATATATATATATAGTGATATAATATAGAAATGATATGAAATATGTTATGGTACGAGACATGTGATAATTGACATCTTTATGATATGATATATTGTGATGTAATATGTTATGGTATGATATGTATATGATGAAAATTGTTATGTCGGGAAGCATAGAATGTTATGATATGATATATTTATGTAATTTGAATGATATGATGTGATTGACATGCAAAACGACGAACTAGCATGAAATACAACCTCGGCGTATGCATGAAAGATATGATAAATGATATGATAAACGATATATGAAATGATATGAAAAATGATATGATATGTACGTAATGCTAGTGGGGTTGTATTAAATGATAATGAAAATGGAAAAATGTTGGGATCTCATGCATTATTGTGTGCTCATGCATTAGGGGATACCCCTTACCTTCTACGATAGTACGGACGTGTACGTTACGAGGCAGGAAAACGATCATTATGGTTATCATAATGCTGCGACGGTCAGGCCGAAAAACGATCATTATGTTTTACCTAATGCTGCCGTGACGGTTACTAGTTCTAACAGGCGTTCGACCTAAGGAGCTCCTAGAGTATGTTCGCCCGACAAGGAAAGTGGCCCAACGGTGTGCGAACTGACTAGTGAGTCCATACTCGCACGTAGGTTGTGTGTAGAGTATATGATACACATCCAAGTTACCTGTTAGGATAGTACCGTAGGAAAATAGACGGTTATGATAGGTCCCGTCATTGCATTCACATGTTCTTGCATTTAAACCCCAATAGTGGGGTCACTTACTAAGTATTTCTTTAAATACTCAAGTCACGTGTTACTTCTATTTCAGGTTAAGACAAGACATTCCTGTACAGCTGACGACAAATTTGCAACTCGAGACCATGACACATGCATATGGTAGTCGTATTTATTTTCTTAGACTTAGGCTAGAATATAAAATTTTTAATTTAAATGTTTATTTATTTTATTTAGTCTTCTGTTGCGTTGTTTGCATTGTTTTTAAAGATGTTTTCAAAACACGTAAGTCCATGACTGTGTTTTAAGATGAATGTGATGTTTTATGAAAGTTTAAATGAAATATTTCTGCATTCAATGTCGATGATATGTATACAATGACGGCCTTAAATTAGGTAAAAAATTTCAGATTGTTACAACTTTTTCTAAAGTCATGGACAATTCTAAATAAATAACATAAACGTCTATTAATTTTATATTTAATAATCTTTTTTAACTTTTAAAATAAACTTTAATTTTTTTGGTATATTATTAAAAAAAATTAAAAATTAATTTGTGGGTCCTCAATTTTCAATTTTTTTTGTATAATAAAACAATAAATTAAACTTTTTAATATGTAAAAAAATATATATATATAATATTTATCTATAAGAAATAAATTAAAAAGTTTAAAATTTTATTTAAAAATCAAAATAGATAAAATACAGAAAAAAGTTCTAACATTTATTAGATATATTTTAATTTTTTAATACTAAATTAACTTTTGAAATTTTATTATTATTATTTTATTTCGGTTTAGTTAGATAATTGATATGGAAAATTTCATAGACATTTTCTTGAGATTTAAATTTTAAATAACGTGAAACAAGCGATAATCGCTGCCTTGCCGTTCCCTTCATACCAGACTCCGTATAATATGGTCAAAAAATCTGACGTGATTACGTGCCATTATCAGAGTTGATAACGTAGCAATTACCAGGTCATTGTAGGACCCATAAACTGTATTCCTTCAAAATTTAAATCGTTTTCAATAATTGGTTAAACATTTAAATTAAAATTATCCATTAAAATTTGGTTAATTTGTAAAATCAAAATTAAATTGTTTTAGAAAAATACTGTATAGACGTTTTATAATAGTAAATGTTGCTTTTTATATGGGTGGTGACGCTCAATCAAATAAATTTTAACTTTTTCCTCGACCAACAATACAAGTCCTATCAAAGCTAACATTGATAGACCAAACTCCAACGGGTCTATTGTTCATTCTTAGCATTTATACGCTTCTAAACATCTCATGTATTCCAAGATGGTGTCGAGTAAAGCTACCCAAGATTCAATAGTGATTGAGCTCATAGATTGGTCGTCATAAGATTAAGATCGTAGCTCCTATCATTTTCAAAATACTGCGTTATAAGATTCAAGCTATAACCTTCGAATAGAAAAGGTACCAATTTCACTAAGGCGAATTAAGGTAGGTAGCTATTCAAAATTCGTTTTAAAGCTTGCACGAGTAGGATTAAGTTAGATATGTGCTAGTACTAATTTCTAAGAATTAATTAAGATGGACTGAACTAAAATCGATATTTGAAAGCACGACAGACGATTAAAATATGTATATAAGCTGCAATCGAGGTAAGTAGATTTATTGTTAGAATAGTATATGCTTGGTCGAATGAATTGCTTGATGTATGTTATGTCGAGATACTATTCTTGTACAAATACTAGCTATGATTTTATCTAAAGCATATATGCTAGCTATGCGACTAATATTGTAACAGCCTAAACCCACCGCTAGTAGATATTGTTCGTTTTGGCTTGTTAGGTATCGCCGTTAGCCTCACGGTTTTAAAACGCGTTTGCTAAGGAGAGGTCTTCACACCCTATGAGGAATGCTTCGTTCCCCTCTCAAACCGATGTGAGATCTCACAATCCATCCCTTTCGGGGTCCAGCGTCTTTGTTGACACTCATTCCTCTCTCCAATCAATGTGAGATCTCATAATCCACCCCCTTCATGCCCAACGTCCTCGCTGGCACACCGACCGGTGTCCACCCCTTTCGGAGCCCAACGATTTCACTAGCACTCGTTCCTCTCTTCAATCGATGTGAAATCTCATACTTACTGTATAATTTATAAATTTCAGGAACTTATTAGATATTTTTAGAAGTTTAGAGATTTTTTTTTAACCAGATAGAAAAAATAGGTTAGAATTACAAATTATCTGTCCTTATATGACGGATAGAGACTTATAAATATTATTTCTTGGGAAACAATTATTTTAAAATTTCAAATTTATCCCCCACCAGAATTTAATAATTTTGTAACACATTTTTCAAACCTACTTTAGAAAAATATATTTTATTGGTTTCTTTTTCACCAAGTCTCTCCTAGAAATTAGTGAATGTACACATGGAAAAAATACAACCAATTTCAATGGTCAATTATTTGGTTCTATAAAAAATTATTTGTAACACAATTATTTTAATCATAATCAAATAATTTAATATTTTAAATTATAATTTTTTTTAAAAATAATTTATCTTATTCGACACTTAAAAATTAAATATTCATATAATATTAGATCAACCACCAAATATTAATTTATTACTATTTAAAAAAAATAAAATTAGCACGACGATCTCAAATTAAGTCTTAATTAAAGTATATATAAAAGATATTTGCTTTGAATTTATATCTCAAGACATAAGTCAATATTCCATCCATAAATAATTCCTAATTTGATTCACACCGACATTATTGACCCTTTTTTATTACACATAATTTGTATAACAACAGTAAAATAACAATAATAAATGGTAACAGATCTCTCTCCTTCAATCTCTCACCACTTTTTTCTTAAACTAATTCTGACAGCATTTATCATTACTTTCTTTTTTCATGTAAAATCTTCTTTAATCTCTCACCACTTATCACTATTTTTTCTGTAAAATCTCTTTTAATCTCTCACCCCTCCTTATCTAAAAATAACTCTATAACACTTATCACTACTTCATTCATTCAGGTAAAATCTCCTTTAATCTCTCATCACTCATTTCTTAAAATAACTCTGCAACACTCATCACTACTTATTTACTGTAAAATTTCTTTTAATCTTTCACCACTCATTTCCTAAAATAACTCTACCAACACTTATCACTGCTTCCTTCTTCTCGGTAAAAACAAAACAAACAGAAATAAAGAGAAAGGTTTAAACAGATTTAACCGTATCAGAATTCCTTCCAAAAACAACCAGAAAAAACAAAAAAAAAACAAATAGAAAAAACTAGTTTGTGCTGTAATGAGATGTTCATTTAAAAAGGAAAAAAAATGTTAAAGGTATTAAACACAGTAAGAGAAAAAATAGAATATCTATAAAATGTTTAAGGGTATTAAATGATTTGTATGAAAATAATACTATAACAAACATATATAAACATTTCAAGACTTAACTCATGCAAAGACTCTAACGTTCGCATAAAATATAACATATGGACCAATGTAAATTAGAGAAAGCATGAAGTATAACACATGGACCAATGTAAATTAGAGAAACAATTTTGTAGAAGTTCAAACTTGAAATTGATGTCATGGGCTCACATAGGTTGACTTGGATTTCAATGGACAAAATCGAACTTTGATAACTTTGTGACATCAGTCTAAGCTAATCAGGTAAGTGACCTTACTATCGACATGGTTATATTTGATGTTGACACGTGCCCCATGGTTCTGCACGTATCATATATATTGATATGTGTGAATTGTTTGTGAATCGATATCCTCATGATATGTTATGTATATGCTATGATATGTGAATAGTATGATAATACTTATGGTACGATGTGTTCAATGATATGTTTGAGATAAGATAGGAGAAGGATGCACTAAATGTAATGTAACTATAAGAGTAAGATATGTTCATTAAACGTTAATGTTAGGTTACGTATCAAAGTGTTGTGGATATGAGAGATTGATAAAAACGATATGGTCACGATCGATTGATAAAAGAATACGATTATGTTATGGGTAGAAAGGGAAAGAATTATGATAGATTGATAGAACGATAACGTTAGGATACGTTTCTGTAACAATATGACTAAGGTACGTTCGTGTAACGATATGACTGTGATATGTATAAGAACGTTAAAGCTATGATAAGTTAGGGAACGATATGACCACGAAGTGTTTACGATATGATATGATTATGATACGACATATGAATGACGAATATATATATGTTGTCATATGATATGAAATATGTTATGATACGAGAAATGAGATAAATTGACATGTTTATGATATGATATATTGTGATGCAATACGTAATATGATATGTATATGATGAAATGTTATGTTAAAAACATGGAACGTTATGTTATGTCACCTAAATTGTGTGTATACAACATGATATGAATGACATGAAATCACGATAAATGACTGAAATATAACCCTACTAGAATTATGTATGATATGTGAAATGAAAAATGAGAAATGATACGATATGAATGAAAAACGATAGCGGAGTTATATTTAATAATGTTGAGAACGGAAAAATATTGAGACCTCATGCATTATGTGTGCTCATGCATTGGGGGATACCCTTATTCCATCACGAGGGTACGGATGCGTACACCATTAGACAGGTGAAGCAACATTATGTTTTTACATAATGCTGCCGTGATGGTTACTAATTCTAATGGGTGTCCAACATAAGGAGCTACTAGAGCAGGCTCGCTTGACAAGAAAAGGGCGGTGTGCGAACTATCTGGTGAGCCCATACTCACACGTATGGGCTGTCTGTAGAGTATATAATACACATCCAAGTTGCCCATTAGGATAGTGCCGTAGGAAAAAAGACTGATATGATAGGTCCCGTCATTGCATTCACATGTTCTTGCATTTAACCCCAATAGTGGGGTCAATTGTATTTCTTAAAATACTCAAGGCACGTGCTACCTCTATTTCAGGTTAAGGCAAGACATTCCTATACGGTTAACGACGATATTGCAACTCGAGAACATGACACATGCATAGAATAGTCATATTTATTTTCTTAGACTTAAGTTAGAATATGATGTTTTTAATTTAAACGTTTATTTATTTTATTTAGTCTTTTGTTGTGTCGTTTTTAAAGGTGTTTTCAAAACACGTAAGTCCATGCTGTGTTTTAAGATGAAGGTGACGTTTTATAAAAGTTTAAATGAAGTATTTCCGCATTCAACGTTCATGATATGTATACATTAACGACCTTAAATCAAGTACAATTTGTGAATGTCTTTAAAATTAGTTAAAGAAAACATAATTTTATTATATAGTTTAAAATATAATGTAACAATTACTGTAGATTCATTTTTCTCATAGAAATTTTAGCCAAACTCAATTGGTTATCGTATATATATATATATATATAAAGATCAGGAGTTCAATTTCTCATCCATTTACATCTATTATTGAATTTTAAAAAACGATAAAAAAAAACTTGAAATATATATATATATGAAGGTCTTCGAATTAGATTGGATTGATTTTTTTATGTAAATATATAAATATTTAATAAAAGATTAGTAATTATATTAAATATTAGTAATTATATTTTGAAATAAACAACTAATTGCACTATTTTGATTATATATATATATATATATATATATATATATTAACAAGGAATTAAGTTCAATATCTTAAAAAGAACAAGCATTATTATTATTATTTATTACAATTGAATATTTAATAAAAGAAAAATAGACACATGTAGAGAGCCCACACTTATTAATGCTCTCTATCATATGCAATGATGTATAAAAATGACTTGTTCCATATGCAATGATGTATAAAAATGACTTTTTCATGACTATATCCAATTCTTATCCATTGTCCATAATTTTTTAGGATTTTATTTAAGGAGCCACTAAAATATAACTTCGAAATTATCGAAATTGACTGATATGTTTTAAAAAGCTCTGTCAGAAATTTACTGTCAAAAGGGGTTGAGAATTGATCAAAGTAGCAAAAAACTGGTTGCAAACAGAGACAAAAACAGAGACAAAAAATGAGGCAAAAATCAGATCAGAATTAGGGTTTAAAACCAGACTTTAAGGTTAAAATCTGAACATGAATTTGAACCATAGTTTCGATGCCTAGATCATTTGAGCCAAGGTTTGTGACTGACCCTCACCAAACTTGGACGCCCAACAACCAAGTAGCCTGCGATCCAACTTTGCGCTCGAACCCATCATAATCGTTGTATCATTGAATGATTCAAACACAAAAGTCACCGAGCCTTAAATATATATTGGGTATGAAATTATTTGTCTTAAAAGTTAAATAATCCTTAGTTGCATCTATGATGCCATTGACTTTAGGTTTTCGAAATTATAGATCCTTCAACACTTTTAAGTAAGGTGAGACACTCATAATTCTTCTTTCTCAACGTGTCGGTTAGAACTCGTGAAAAAGATAGTCAATTATCATCATTTGACAATATATCAACAACAACGAACAAAGCATATACAAGAAGTTGTCGAACTCGTCAAATTCTTTGACAAAGAAATAAAAACTTTGGTGAAATAAATTGTTGTAATGATCAACTTCCTTGTAAGCTTTTTTCCGCTTACAAACTCACCCAATCAAATATTGTCCTATTTGGACTTTTGTTTCTGGGCTTCCCTTCAAGGTTTTAAAACAACCCAAACCTACCGCCAATGGATATTATCCTCTTTGGACTTTTCCTTTTCAACTTTCCCTCAAGGTTTTTAACCGAGTCTACTGGTGAAACGTTTCCACACTCTTATAAGGAATGTTTCATTTCTCATCTCCAACCGATGTGGGATCTCACATATATCGTCATTTATTTTTTCTGTACCTCTTATCATCATGAATGCAACTAGAACGTGTTCAACGATAAACCAAAATAATGGGAAAACATTATAAGAAGATAATCCCAACATAGAAATATGAAAAACGGATAAAAGGGAGGAAGATTAAGAGAAATAAAATCAGTGGAGGTGCGTGTAGGGGTAGAAGTGGAAAATAATACAAAAAAGATCGGCCGTGTCGACTTTAGGTCAGTTGTGTTGTCCGAGAAAAAAAATTAGTCATCAGAAGACTTCCCTCCTCCATTTTAAATGTATGGAACGTCAAAATTTCCATTTACAATCTTTATATAAATTTTCAGTGACCGACTCCAAAGATCACCTCTACCTTTATCGACGAACATTAAAGCGCGATCGAGAACGAAGCAAGTCAACTGAGGAGATTCAAAGTTTTTTTTTAGTGGTTAGTTAGTATCCAAAAATATATAAAGATTTTGCATAAAAAATTAAATATTAATTAAACCATGGAGGAAGGGAATAAATAAATAAATAAATAAATAAATAAATAAATAAATAAATAAATGAAAATAAAATAAAAAGAAAAAGCCCAGCCCAATTGAGGAAGCCCAAAAGCTAAGGGTTGGGCCAGTTTACCATATATTTATTTTTCATGATTCAGAAATGCCACGGAAACCCGTTTAGGGAAGGGGACTGGTGGATGCTCGCCGTATCTCTTTCTTTACAGCTTTCGCCGTCGCCGATTTCCCGATCTGTTACCGCCAAACTAAAACACAAATACTCAATTTCCCGCCCTTCAACAATTTTTCAAAAATTCTTCGCCAATTTCCCAATTCTCTTACTCCTTCCCACCTTTTCCTCTCGGATTTTACACCTCCGCCTCCAATTTCGCCTCGTTTCCTTGCATGGCGGCTCCGTCGCCAACCGTTAGCAACAATAGCTCCGACACCGCCACCACCACTGCCAGCGCAGCCACTGTTAACGCCGCTGTTTCCTCCAACCATTTGGCCAACCGTACCGCAACGCCGCCGAAGACCCTTCGCGGGCTCAACAAACCCAAGTGTAGGGTTTGTGGCAATGTTGCTCGTTCCAGGTTTAATAATCTCTTCTCCTGCTGTTTCCTCTCCTTTTGACTTGAATTTTTTATTTTTAGTGCGCTTGAAACCCTAGATTTGTTTTGTTTGTGGTGAAGGTAGCGTTCTTCTGTCAAATATTGTTTTTTGTAGATTGACTTTTTGCTAGTACGTATAATATGGCACTTGGAAAGTTCTTTTTTGCTACTTATCTTACTTTTTCATAATTAGATTAGATATATTATTCGGTCCCCGAATTAGCTGCATAGCTGATTTTGATATTTTCTTTGCAAGCCATTGTTTAGAATCTTCGACAATCTTATCCTAAACTGAAACGTTGCGCGCAGGTGTCCTTATGAATCATGCAAGAGCTGTTGTGCGAGAAATCAGAACCCGTGCCATATCCACGGTAAGAAAGTGATATCTCTATTGGCTGTACTGTTATAGTTAATTTTTATTTGCCATGACATGTCCAGAAAACAACCCTTGTAGTCTATGATTCTTTTCTTAAAATTATTTTTATTTTATTTATTATTACTATTATTATAAGAAACAAGAATATGTATTGATAGCAAGAAGATCATACAAGAAAGGGGGAGATGAGATATCCCCAAAAGGCTAAAGGGTTAAAAGAAGACTCTCAGGGTAGTAATTACAAAATGAAGTTAGTAAGAGAATACAGATGGAGGCAAAGAATTTAATAGACTCCCGCAGATCATCAATACTAGTTCTTTTTTCTATGAAGACCCTCTGGTTCCTCTCAAGCCAAAGTTTTTACAACGTTGCCGAAATAGCATTAAACCATGAAATGTGACCTTTGTCCTCGAAGGAAGATCCAAAAATAAGTTGGAAAAAGCCTCATAGTTTCTTGTAGGGAAGCACAAACTAATACCAAATTGTCCGTAAGGAACAATCCCAAAAGCACAAAAAGAAGAGGTCATTCTGACTTTCTTCATTCGATCTAGTCATATCGAAAAAGGCGCTGAGTGTAGATAAAACAGAAACAATTCATGTTGCATAGTTTATTTATTTTATTGAAAACAGAAACAATTCATTGATATGATGAGATAGATTGAACATAGAAACAATTCATTGGTATGATGAGAAGGATACAAAATAAGATCCTATTGATAAATAAATTACAAAAAGAAAAAAAGAAACCACTATCAATAACCAAGGGTAGATAAACTATTATACAGAAAGAGGAGACAATTTGCTTCATGAGATAGCCAAAAGAGACGTGTATTCAATAGATCAATTGATGTAGCGATTCTTGTCTTAGAAAATCCAAGTGCTCGGTTCCAATCTTAAGTTCCAAAAGGACTGGACATGACTAAATTGAACGGTCTTTAATCTTTTTATACTTCTTAAGAAGCCCTCAATATTGCATTTAGCCATTAAAAACATTGAATACATTGTAAGATGACTAGAATTTTTCGAGGGGTTGAGAGTCCTGGAGAGAATGTTTGGTTCCTTGTCTCTCTTTGACTTTGGTGTACAGGGATTTTTGTAAATTCTCTTTAGGTCGTATTTTGATAGATTAAAGCCATTTTTGTTTTAGTTTGACTTCTTTTGCTGGACTATTTTTTTGAAAGTGTGATTTCTTATAAAAAGAAACTGACAAACTTTTTGCATGCCTAGAGGCAATACTTGCTTGATGTAAAATTGGAGAAGTATAATTATATGTTTTAACTAGGAAACAAGAATCCGTGATAAATAAATTTGTTATATTTCTATTCCATAGATTTACTTTGGTGCACTTTTGTATCTTCAAGCGATGAACTAAGAAAAAGAGTGGATATTATAGTCCAAAGTACTAAAAAATGAATAAAATCTCCTTTTTCTTCTTCTTTATTGCCAAATCCTAAAGTGCAACAGGTGACCAAAGAGAGACCAAGTCAATTGTAGGAGTGATGGTGCTAGCCATTTTATCTTTTCAAGTTTTTGTTGTTGCCACCTTTGGCTTGACCTTTTTTGTACTTTCATTTCTTAGTGATACCAGGTTTCGCATTTAAGACCCAAGTGCACCTAGTGCTTCCTGTTTTGCTCGTCTTTGTAGACAGTTACCTAAGCTTGCCTTGAACACATTTAAAGCAACCTAATGATATAATCAATTGGGTGGAGATATAGGCGTGCTCTCTTTCTCTCTCGTGAAAAAAAAAAAATATCAATGTGCGCTACAAGAAAAGAAAAAAAAAAGATAGACAGAACTCTACAAAGACAACTAATGAAACTAAATTACCAAGAAGGGCTCCAATTGTTTAGAACTGGTATAATGCATATCCCATGAACTCCTTAGTTATTGACACCTGAAGAGAGGTGTCAAATTTAGCCAAGACCTGCCACTCTTCCATGGACTTTGAACCCATTCTCATATCTCAAATTGAACTTGCAAATTGATATCTTTATATGGTTTGCAGTCTTTGAGTAACACCTACTCAAAGGTTCCATGTTTAAATCTTCGAGTGAGTTCAGTATGAAAAATCTCTTGATGTCAGAGCACCCTTACATTACATTAGAGGCACTAGTGAGGTCCTAGAAACAAAATAAGGCCTAAATAAAAATTACAAATGTCTTACCAACCGAAACCCAAAGAGAAGTATGAAATCTAATAAGGGACCACAACGCCCCTACAAGTTTTTTAACCCTTCTAAAATTATATTGCTCTTTTCCCCCAAAGCCCCCACAAAATAGCACAAAGATAAGCAAACCAAAGCCTGTTGCCTTTATCATGAGCTTCTCTGTCAGAAAGGGGTCGACTGAGACCAAGAGAAATAAAGGAAGAGTTTCAAAAAGAGGGAAGTATGGAGGCCACAAAGGAGGATGTTGAGTTGGATAAATGGTAAAGGCAAGGAAACAAGGTGCAAAGTGGGCTATCCCCCAATCAAATATCTTCCCAGAAATAAGTACTTATCTGGTTGCCTACAAAACAAAAAAATTGGGAAAAGAAATGGACTCCATGAGAGATACCCTTCCAAGGATGTTTGGTAGTACCTCCTCACACCCCTTTTGAAGACCAACCAAATGGGCGAGGGCCATATACTCTCAGTAACGGTTAGACACACAAGAAAAATGCCACATCCACTTAGCCAACAAGGCATTGTTACACATAGATTCCCTATACCCAGTTCCCCAAGCTCCACTAGATTATCCACAACCTCCTAACTAACCAAGTGCATGCTCTTCCCTTCCTCCACCCCTTCACATAAAAAATTACACAAGCTTCTCCAGGTTACTGCAAGTGTTCACACATCATAAACAGAGATAAGCAGTAACCTGGAGTACCACTGAGGATTGGCTGAATCAGAGCGAGTCTCCCTCCCTCCCTCCCTTGGTCTTGGGATTATGACCAAGGAGTAGACCCAAGTAAGAGGAAGGGAATGATCCCACCCAACACCCATCTTGTTAGCTAGGGTCGAACTGGACACCGATTATTGAACATTTGTTTTTGTTAATCTATAGCTGTTTCAATTTTATCAATTTAAACTCCATATTTAGACAATGTTTCAATTTTTATCAAATTCAATTTTCACCAGATTCACCCACTAATTTTTTTTTAAAAAAAAACCAGTACAAAAATATCAACAAAAACCAAACATCACTATTATGCTCAATTAATGTACAAGATTGACCGTTGAACAAATCTCCCAAAACTTTCAAATTTCAACAAAAATCCAATTTTTATGTTGTTTTCTTTAAAAGTCTCCATAATTTTGTGCCTGATTATGTTTTATAATTCAGTAAATGCACATTCAAATATATTTTAAATTTTTTTAAAAGGAAAGTCAACTAGAAGGTAACAATTGCAACATTCGTTAAAGTTTAAGGTACAATTTAAAGAAATGGAATGTTTAGGGTAAAAATTGGTATAACATGTCTAGAGGTAAAAAAAATTTCTCCGTAAATTTTATCTTATGTTTATATTTGTCGTTGACCTGTCTGCACTTTTTCCCGTTAGCTTGCTCTGTGAGGTTGTGAAGAACTTGTGATTTTGTCAGTTTGAAGGTTTGGTTTGTGATTTTGATATTGTTGATTTTATCTTGCAGTGTTAAAAGCAAATGCGACTTTTACGGACAAGACGCCTACTTCGAGCTCTCCTCTATTTGACAAGCAATCAGCAGATCCATCATCATCTGGGTAAGTATGTGAGTTCTAGACTCCATATGATTTTACTTTACACCTATATTTATTTTGTTCCGACTTCCAAGAGATAATTATATTCAGGATATTGGTTTCCCTGCACCAATCTTGCGTCTCTTATATTATTTATATACGTGAAATCTGTCGGTCATATTCTTCAATGGTATATTTGTTAATGTTTTTGGTTGAAGGTTGGAAGTTATTGATGCCTTTAGTATTCTCATCTGAGAATTGAACATTAGGCTCTTCAATGAATCAATATATCATTGGTTTAAGATTAAGGAAGATTTCCGTTACTCTTTCTAACGTTTTGTGAACTCCTTTAAAGTTAATTTGATACTTTTCTTCCCCTGAAGATGATCAGATTATTTCTCTGGGATCCGACCCCCGCTACAGCCAACAGTTCAACATGTACTAATCCATCATAACAATGCTTAATTAGGCTACTGTTACTGGAGTCTGAATGTTCCAAGTTTCACAGTTCAAAGTTATATTTAGGCTTTTCTTTGGGCTGTGTGTTGAGATTTTCATTTTTGTGGGTTGTGCTTCAGGACTTCCCATAGAGTAGCTTCACTTCGACAACTTTCTAGCAACTTTTCCCAGTTCAACAATGTGCAAATCCCTCTCCGTTCACGGAAGCCACTGACTAGAAAGGTGTTCATAATTAGTCAATTTATCCTTCTGCTTTGTAGTTATTGAACACAAGTACACTGCCTTGTTCTAATTCGAGATGGTTTTTAGGATGCCGCTGCAATTAATGAATGGAGATTTTCCAAGTTGAGGGAATTTCGGGAGAGACATATTGAAGCAGAAAATGGAGCTTTTGATCGATACATGAAGAATGTTAATCTATTGGAGGAGGTATTTTCCATGAAATCTATGGTTGATGAGTCTCTCAAGGGCGGGCCCTCCACAAACTTTGCTACAGAAGGCACTGAGGAAGTGATACCTGGATTAAATCCAGTTGGATCAGACAACTCTAGAAAGAGGATACGGGAAATTGTTGAAGATGGACTAATGAAACTTCAAAAAGTCGAGACAACTGATAACGTCGATGAGGTTACTGACCAGGCTGAATCTGGTAAGGTTGCTGACCAGACAAATCGTAACGATGGATGCACAACAGTAAAAGGTTGGCATGCCAAAAGAGCTCGAGCTTTAGGTGATCTCATTGACAAGCTAAACAAAGCCCGGAATGAGGAGGATTTAAAATCTTGCTTGGCAATGAAACATCAGCTATTTAACCAGCACATAACATCCAGTCAAACAGAATCTGAAGAGACTGACATACCCAAGGAGCAAGTTATAAAGAAAGATTTAGACTCAAGGAAAGAATTGGGTTATTCATTGCCAAAGTTGATTAATAAAACTATTATTGATCAAGAAACTCTTAACCTAATTGATGCTCACTTTTCTTCCCTTAAGCAGATAGACAATCTATGATTTGATGCAGATTTTTTTTTCCTCTATTGACTCTAGGTCAAGGTCTCCAAACATGATGCTGTTATGTCCTTGTGTAGTTTGTTCGCTCAACAGCCATTGATGTTTATATGGCAACAGCATTAAATGTGCATTATCTTTCCACAGATTCCGCACCTCATTTGTCTGTTCTTTCTTATCTGAGATGAAATGATCAGTTAAATCATGAATCTTGAACTGAGATTAGGATTGGGCATTGGGGTGTCATTTTTATAGCAGGAAGTGATTGAAAATTTTCAGGGAGAGATCTGGTAGATGCTTGTGAAATGCATGTTGAAAAGGAAAAGTTTCCAACATGGGCTGTCTTCTATTCATTCTTTGTTCTTTATTTTTACTTTGGGCCTAAGATAGGTTAATCATTGAGTTTTCTTTTCAAAAGCTATAATTGCAGGAAAAGATCAAGCTGCAACATGTGGTCTTCTTCTACAGGATGTATATATGCTCTTTTGTAAGTCACAAAATGAGGTAGTTAGTGATCCCTGGGGAAGATAACAGAAATATTTTTTTACAAGTACGTAGAAACCTCTCCTTAGTAGATACGTTTTAAAAACTTTTTTTTACAAGTGTGTAGAAACCTCTCCTTAGTAGATACGTTTTAAAAACTTTGAGGGGAAACTCGAAAGGGAAAATTCAAAGAGGACAATATTTACTAGCAGTGGGCTTGGATCGTTACAAATGGTATCAGAGTTAGACACCTGGCGATATGCGGGCGAGGAGGCTGAATCTTGAAGGGGGGTGGACACGAGACGGTGTGCTAACAAGGATTCTGGGCTCCAAACGAGGGTGAATTAGGGGGTCTCACATTGATTGAAGAAGAGAACGAGTGTCAACGAGAACGCTGGGTTTCAAAGGGGGGTGGATTGTGAGATCCCACATCGGTTGGAGAGAAGAACGAAACAATGTTTATAAGGGTGTTGAAACTTTTCTCTAGCAATGCGTTTTAAAAACCGTGAGTGGAAGCCTGAAAGGAAAAATCAAAAGAAGACAATATCGACAGTTAAAAGAAGACAATATCAGCTAGGAGTGAATTTGAATTTGAGTTGTTACGGTTCATAACTAATGGGTGTGTAATGTTTTGCTTCATTCCAATGGCTAAAGATAAACAATTGAAATGAGGAAGTGTACATGTAGGGGACAGCCAAACCCAACCATATATCTCATTCATTATTTATCTTTGAATCAAAGTCATTTGCTTGAGATGGGTTGTATGCATATTCCCACCACTCAAAATGGGTTCCATTGGGAACATTGATCTAATTATGACAAAGAATCCCATCTTAAACCTTTTCCATTCCTTTATTCTTCCCGGGTTAAATTTTTGAATTTTGATTTTTTCGTCAATTTCTATTTAATATAAGAGTTTAATCACATTGTTAGCAAATATTTAGCTATCGTTGGCCGTCAGCGTTTTAAAACAATCTACTAGGAAGAAGTTTCCACATTCTTATAAGAAATATTTCGCTCCCCTCTCCAACTGATGTCGAGTAAATCCCTGAACTATAATTTTGTGTACAATAAATTTTTGACAAGTTTAAACTACAAACTTTCAATTTTGAGTCTAACAGATTTGATGAGCTCGTAAGTTTGAAAGTTAAGAGACTAAATAGATAAATTTCAAATCGCATATTATATTTGTATGCATAATTACAGGTCCCATCCCATCTCGACCCAAGGACAAGTTTCACTTTTGATAGTCATATTTCCTTGGAACAAGAAAAAGCTGTGGCTATTATTATATGATTCTATATTTGTGAGTCATGATTTAGATTCATTACCCAATAAATAAATAAATAAATAAATAAATAAAACCCTTTGAAGAACACAAATAGTTGTTCATAATGAATAAGTCAAGGAAATGGGACAACCACAATACAATTTATATGAATTATTCAACCTAATCTCTCTTTCCTTCAAATGCTTCCCCATATAATTATGTTTGGATTATAGCCTACAACACATTTTCTTTTATTAATATATAATAGTTAGGTATCTTCGTCCCTCGAACATGTTTTCATTTGGGACGAGAAAGCTTTAGATATTAAATTTTTTTTTTGCATCAAACCCACCGTTGTAAATATAGTATGCTTTGACCTATCATGCATTACTATCAGCCTCAATAAAACGCGTCTATTATAGAAAGGAATATTTCGTTCACCTCTCCAACCAATATGAGATCTTACAATTAAATAATAAAAAAATAAAACACAGAAGTTCTTCGTTTCTTTAGAGAGAATTTTAACGAAGAATTTAAGATTTCTTTCTTTTTCATACCGATGGTCATAATTTTTCTTAATAAAAATTTCAATGATCCTCCTCTTTTTGGATCTTCCCGTTTCATTTTTTTAATTATTTAATACATTCTCGTCGTCTTGAGTAAAAACTATTCATCAACTCGAGGATGCTTGCTTAGATTAAAAATTACAATATTTCAATAATAAGTTTCAGAAACTACAATATTATTAATGAAAAAAAAGCCAACAAGTAATGCATAAACAATCCCACATTAAATATATGTTTGTATATTACATAAAATTGAAATTTTTTTCATTGGGAAAGTAGCTTTTTTGAAATTTGTAAATCTAATATAATTTGTGTATGATTGTGTGATTGTATTATATTTTATTGGCTTGTGTTGCTTATACTCAATTCATTCCATTCATAGCCCACAAATGGGTTACAATTCCAAGAAACCCATTATTGTTTATGTTGACATTGTTCAAAATTTCATGAAAAAAAGCCTTTGCTTGGATTAGGGTTTGGTTGTTCCTCATTAATTACTCTCAAAGAAGGGTGGAAAGGCTGGTTAATGAGTACTTGGATGCATCACAACAACACAATTTTGGTGGCTAAGCTTGTTGGGAAAATAGATATCAATATCTATTTCCAAGGAGTATCTATTTCAATGTTAACTATTGGTTTAGAATGCTTTGGATATTGTTGTAGTCAAGTCTTTTGACACCATTACAGTTCTACTAGTTAAAATATATATTTTTTATCGAGAACTAGTTAAAATATATATTTTTTATCAAGAGATCATATGTTTGAATTCTCACTTCCTAAAATGCGCTTATTCTTATAATAATAACTTTTGAGATCTCACATCGATTGAAGAGGAGAAATAAATTCTTTATTAGAGTGTGGAAACCTCTCCCTAGCTGACGCGTTTTAAAACCGTAAGGCAGATAGTGATACGTAATGGGACAAAGCGAACAATATCTGCTAGTGGTGGGCTTGGATTGTTACAAATGGTATTAGAGTGAGTCATCGGGTGATGTGCCAGCGAGGACGCTGGCCTCAAGAGGGGTGAATTGTGAGATCCCAAATCGGTTGGAGAGGGGAACGAAACACTTCAAAAGGGTATGGAGACCTCTTTCTAGCAAACGCGTTTTAAGCTGATGATAATACGTGATGGGTCAAAGTGGACAATATTTGCTAGCGGTAGACTTGAGCTATTACATAACCCCAATTTTTTTTTACCACGATCTAAAAACAAAAGGTTAAAATATAGTTTTAGTTCTTGTACTTCGAGTTTCGATTTTCAATAAATCGGAAGTGGCAGTAGTTCAATACAAAATATAGTCTTAGTTCTATATAAATGGCACTAAGTTGTATAATATTTTCATTCAATTTTTATAAATTTCTATTTATCATGATTCAACGGTGAATATATATTTGAACCAACAGTCACGTCCTTTGTTTCATTACAATAGATCAAAGTGGATACATGAGATGCAGTGGTGTATCAATTCATGCACGAGTGTGATCTAAACTATAACAACCCAAATCCACTGCTATCAGATATTGTTTGCTTTGACCCATTACGTATCGTTGTCAGCCTCACAGTTTTAAAACACATCTATTAAGTAGAAGTTTTCACACCTCGACAAGGAACGTTTCGTTCTCCTCTCCAACCGATGTGGGATCTCACATAAATCATAGGCATCAGAAATCATGATCTAAAAGTGAAGATTTGTTTAAACGAACAATCACGTCCTTTTCCATAATTTTTATAGTTCAACGAACACATTAGCAACTCAAGCGTATGGTCCCTACCTCAAATGCATCAAATTTTGGCCTAGAAAAACTGGAATTGTTCGTCTCCATACAAGTGTGTGTGTGAGAGAGAGAGTGATGTATATGTCATTATTAGTTCTTATCCTTAGAAGATAGAAGACAATGTATTAAGCTTCATTCACAAGGCATTTGTGATATCCATTAATTAATTGAAGGATTAGGTTAAAATAAAGTGAAAATTTGGTTGCAAGTTTTTCATACTATTTTGGATTTGATCAAAAAAGTCTAAAAATACAATTACCGTTAGTTTTGGACGTAATAATTCTGGAACTATTTCTTCTGTATCGAAGATCATCGAAATAAGCAAGAATACTATTTCTACGAAAAATATCATTTATGGATATTTCAATCGAAATACCAAAAGGGGGTGATAGTTCTTTTTCTCGTTCTTGAAGTGATTCAAATTGAATGATGAATCCATTTCTTCACCTCTTTGCCAATAAATCTGGAAAATAGCAGGATCTATGAGATTAGATTGACCCGTACATAGGATTGTATTAAGTTCTGAATAATCAAGAATTCCGCTTTCGTTTTTACTAGAGAGATCCAGAGATCATACCCTTAAACTTTCAAAAGAGTTTCAAAAATATCATTTAACTTCGAAAAGTGTTTCAAAAATACTTTTGGGTTTTCAAAACTTTCATTAATAACAGCTTAAACTTTTTTAAAAACTTTAAACACACCTTTAAATAGATAGTATTCATATATTGACGGTAAGAACTTTTTTTATAAAGATAAAATTTGTTCGTACCACTTCTAAAATTAAACATAGTTCTAACAATAAGATTATTCTTGAACTTTCTAAATTTTTTTTGAAGGGTATTGATGAAACTTTTGAAAGTTTATGAATATTTTTTAAATAAAGTAATAACGGTTTTCATCCAAAACTAACGATAATGATATTTTTGAAATTTTTTTTTGAAAGTTTAAGAATATTATTGAAACTTTGGAAAGTTCAAGAGTATTTTTGAAATAAATATATTTTTATTAATTAGCCTATTTTGAATTATTTGATTGAAGTAAAAATGCAACATTAGTTTATTATTATTATTTTTTAAAATATAATGGCAATTTTGTAACGTCCAATATCTAAGATTTGGAATTTGGATTCGACATTTGATGGCCCGAACATTCTCGCGAATTTGAGTGAAGGTCATGTCTACAAACCAACACGTGTTGGGATGTCGTGTACTCACTCGCATGATTCCTTAGATAACTCCTAAAAGGTCGCCCAACATTGAATTACTCAAAGCTAAATAGGTTTTAAAGTTTATATGATTAAACCACGGGAAAGAAAGGTAAGAAAGATACATTTTGTTGGTATGAGTAGTAATTATAAATTATTTTAAGATTTTAAACCATAGTTTGATATCTTTGGAATCACTCTCATTCAAATGTGGTATCTGTTCATTGAAACACCTCTACTTTATTCGGATGTCATAAAATATTATAAACATGAAAAATTCGATCAATCTAACTCAATACGTACGGTTTGGATTAGATTATGAACTTATTTGAGGTGAATTGAATTCCATTAATTTTTTTTTTCAAATAGATTAAGTTAGTTTATGAGTTCCCCTAACTTTAATCTAATTAAACCAAACTAACCCAAAATTATTGTTAACTTTTTTAAAAAATCAATTCGAGATTTTGTTTGTAATACCCAACAAATAAATAAACAAATAAAAATAATTATAAAAAAAAAGAAATATAGTGAGATTGGAAAGTAAGACAATAAGGAAATACAGAAGGAAAGAAAAAGAGAAATTTTAGAAGTAAAAATCGATTAAAATAATACTGAATGAAAATAAATATATGTTTAGAGGAAGAGTAGTATCCGTTTAGAGAATGAAAATCTGTTTACAGAATGAAAATAATTATAGAGATGATGAGGGAAGATTGAAGAAAGATTTGTGGAAATATCAGAGGCAAGAAATTCTATTAAATTTTTTAGTAACAATACATTCCTTACCCAACAAGAATAGAAAATAAGATGGGTATTGAAAATAGCATTAAATATATATACAACATTCCAAGACTCTGCTCGTAAAGTCTCTAATGCTCACATGAAGTCCAATACATGTACCATTGTAAAATTTAAAAAATTGAAATTGAAATTGATGTCATGGTTCATATAGGTTGACTTGGATACAAAAGACAAAATCGAACTTTCTTAAGGATAAATTGGTGACACCAGTTTAAGCTAATTAGGTAATGGTGTTACTATCGGCATGATTATATTTGATGTTGACACGTGCCCCGTGGTTATGTACGTGTCATATATTGATATGTGTGAATTGTTTGTTGATCGATATGCTTATGATATGTTATGTATATGTTATGATATGTGAATTGTATGATAATAATTACGGTACGATGTGTACAATGATATGTTTGAGATATGATATGTGAAGGATGCACAAAACGAAATGTAACGATAGGAGTAAGATACGTTCATGAAACGTTAAAGTTAGGTTACATACTGAAGTGCTATAGATATGAGAGATTGATAAAAGAATACAGTTAGGTTATGGGTAGAAAGGGATAGGTTTGTGATAGATTGATAGAACTATAGCGTTAGCATACGTTCTTGTGATGATATGACTAAGGTACGTTCATATAACGATATGACTGTGATAGGTATAACAACGTTAAGGCTATGATAAGTTAGGGAACGATGTGACCACGAAGTGTTTACGACATGATATGATTATGATACGACATGTGAATGATGGATATATATATATTGTCATATGATATGAAATATGTTATGGTACGAGATATGTGATAAATTGACATGTTTATGATATGATACATTGTGATGCAATATGTTATGGTATGATATATATATATGATGAAATGTTATGTTAAAAGCATATAACGTTATGATATGTCTCTTAAATTGTGTATATACAACATGATATGAATGACATGAAATCACGATAAACGACATGAAATATAATCCCGTTAGAATTATGTATTATATGAGAACTGAAGAATGAGAAACAATATGATATGAATGATGATCGATATCTGAAACGATATGAAAAACGATATGATATGTACAGAATACTAGCGGGGTTGTATTAAATGATAATGAAAAAGGAAAAATGTTGGGATCTAATGCATTATGTGTGCTCATGCGTTGGGGGATACCCCTATTCCATCACGAGGGTATGGACGCGTACATCCATTAGGCAGGCGAAGTATCGTTATGTTTTACATAATGCTGCCGTGACGATTACTAATTCTAATGGGTGTCCAGCAAAAGTTGAGCTACTAGAGAAGGCTCACCTGACAAGAAAATGGGCCCAATAGTGTGCGAACTAACTGGTGAGCCCATACTCGCATGTATGGGCTGTGTGTAGAGTATATGATACACATCCAAGCTGCCCAGAGAAGGCTCGCCTGACAAGAAAAGGGGCCTAGTAGTGTGCGAACTAACTGGTGAGCCCATACTCGCATGTATGGGCTGTGGGTAGAGTATATGATACACATCCAAGCTGCCCAATTAGAATAGCGTCGTAGGAAAAAAAAAAAAAAGACTGATAGGTCCGTCATTGCATTTGCATGTTCTTGCATTAAACCCCAATAGTGGGGTCACTTACTGAGTATTTCTTAAAATACTCAAGCCACGTGCTACCTTTATTTTAGGTTAAGGCAAGACATTCCTGTACGGTGACGACGACATCGCAACTCGAGACCATGACACATGCATAGGGTAATCGTATTATTTTCTTAGACTTAGGCTAGAATATGACGTTTTTTTTATTTAAACATTTACTTATTTTATTTAGTCTTTTGTTGTGTCGTTTTTAAAAGTGTTTTCAAAACATGTAAGTTAATGACAATGTTTTAAGCGGAAGGTTATGTTTTATGAAAGTTTAAATGAAGTATTTCCGCGTTCATGTTTATGATATGTATACAGTAGCGACCTTAAATTAAGTAGAAAATTCCGGGTTGTTACATTATTCCTAGCGTCTTGATGTTGGCTCGTAGATTTTATGTGGGCACAATTTTTGGAGGATTATCTTTGGAAAGTTCTGCCTGCGAGCATAATTACAATTTTTAGATGTCACACTCTAGTAAAGGAGTGTACTTAAATGGAGTAAGATCACATCTAAATGAGAGGAATCTTGAGAATAAGATGACTAAGAAGCCCTTAAAATTGAAAGTGACTATTTATATCAACAAGGTACACCTTACTTTTTGGTGGCTCAATCATAAGAACTTCAAGGTTAACCGTGCTTTACTTGAAGCAATTTTATGTTAGATGACCTCTTGAAAATTTTCCTAAGATGCATGTGATTGGGGACAAAATTCTGAATCTATTAGGTCTTTAACTTAAAAAAAAATGGCTAACAAATCTATAAACTTTCAATTTTGGCGGTGAGAATCCCACATTGGTTGGGAGGAGAACGAAACACCTTTTATAAGGGTGTGGAAACCTTTTCCCAGCCGACGCATTTTAAAGCCTTGAGGGGAAACCCGAAAGGAAAAGCCCAAAGAGGACAATATCTGTTAGGGATTGGCCTGGGCCGTTACAAGTATCTAATAAGCCGATCTTCTAAGAGAGAACATTATCCTCACATAGGGGAAGCCCGAAAGGGAAAGCCCAAAGAGGACAATATCTGCTAGCGGTGGCCTTGGACTTGGGCCGTTACATGAACACTATCCTCACGTACCAATACAAGTTCTTTTAGTATGATCTGTTCTCACTCATATGCTTCATAGGGAGCATCTGATGACCACGACATTCCTCAGCATTCCTACGACATGGTCACATTACTTACTTCTCACTTCTAAAAGTGAAATCTATCCCCACTAACCTACACGAGTTCTTTCTGCATTTTTTGTCCTCACTCACATGCTTTCTAAAAAAATTTCTAAGATATCATATAATATAGAAGTACTCCAAACAAAAGGAAGGTGCACCTTCTTGATATAAATAGTAACTTTCAATTTTTAAAGTCTTTCTTAGCTATCCTTTCATCATGATCGCTCTTATTCAAATATAATCTCGGCTCATTCATGTACACCTTTACTCGGGTGTCATATTAATGATTTATTAAACCCAAAATTCAATTTTTGTTTGTATACTGATTCATTATTTTTTTAAATGTTGGATATGAAGAGGCTTACTGGACAAAAAAAAAAATTTGATGGTTCAGAGACTTATTAAATACAAAATGGAAACGTCAAAGACTAACCAATTATAACATTATAAAGTTTATGAACACATTAAACACACACGAAAATTAAAAAATTCAAATTTTGTAGCTTAACCTAAGATTTAGTCGGTCATTAACATCGTATAATTAAGAACTATCGTAGAATAAATCCTACTCACTATTCATCTCAATATATATATATTTTTTTTCAGAACAATCTCCATTAAATTAGATTACATATGAAAAGAAAATAATTAAAAAAATTGATTAGGTTTGAAAATTGTATTAAACTCCACATTCAAACAAATGTTTGATTATGACATTGTTAATATGTTGTTTGTAATCATAAAAAAGCCTAATCAACCTGTCTTCCTCTTTCATTTGTCATTAGCTCAATTTGGTTATTTTTATGATGTGGAAAACTAAAATTAAATTTATTTCAATAATCAACTCGACCCAATCCAACCATAATTTTATTATTAGGTTGAGTTGGTTTGAATTGTTCAGATTATTTATTTAAATTTTTGTTCTAGTAAATTTAAAATGTCAGTTAGTAAAATATCTATTTATCTATTTTCAAACCTTTAATTAAAATTTACTGACTCAATTTGAATATATATTTTGAAAAATTACCTTTCAAATCTTCAAAAATAATTATTTTTAATATATATAGAGTAAATAAAAATATATATTTTTTAAATTAAAAATAATTTAGGTTTGGTTCAAATTCAAACTAATCTAGTTTTAGGAAAACGGGTAAACCAATCTAATTCATAAAATTTCATTTATTTGAACCTAATGCAAACTGTACCAGTTGAGTCGGGTTAATCAAATTTATTGAAGTATTGAGTTTTTTTTAAAGGATAGAAAATATTTTTAAAACTCTTCTTAATTGACTTTAATGATGATAATGAGTATATATATATATATATATATATATATTTTGTAGTACTGGTTGATTTATATAATTTATGGCTATCTTTGACCAATCTACCTCTATATATATATATAATATAAATATATTGATTTATTGTATAACTATGACAATTATATTTTAATTTTTAAGGTTTTTTTACAATGTCATATCTGAGTTTAGATATAATTTAGAAAAAATCAGCCATAAATTAGTTTTTTATTTTATTTTATTTCAACTTTAAATTTAATAGTTATGTTGTTGTGTTTAATAAATAAATACAAAGTTGGTAATCATTGGGTCGGTTATGGACGGGCTCATGTAGTTTAGTTGGTTTAAGAAGATTCTAGCTAGTTGCAAACTTAGACCAGTGAAGTTTAAAGATACGATCTTTGTTTCATGATATGTATGAATGGACTTTCTGGACCACTAAATTTCTAGTGCAAAAGTTCAAGTGTGGCGGCTTTACAAATAGGTTATCTATGGAACATTTTTATACTCACCCGTCTTACAATTCTTTTCCAGATGGTACCTGAGTTTACATGCGGGTAGCAAGGCCATTTAAGAGCCACGGGGCTAGGGGAGGATCTGACCTAAATCATATGCTAGTTTCTAGTAGCTATGGTCACGTTTTTCTTACATATGAATAGTTTTATGGATATCTTGAACGTAAATCTTAATAGGTTCGATTTAAAAGATCAAATTTGAATTTGATTCTCCCGACCTCATTTTTCTCGTTTTGTAGACCATGATTTAAAAGTTGTAGGGGGCCATGTCTAGCACATGATGTGCTTGATATCACAAATCTTCTCCTCTTAAAATGGTCCATTGGATTGGTAGGTGAGAATTTGAAATCCTTTCATTTCACCTCTTTGGAGTGGGTGTGACAAGGACAATTTATATCCAATTTAATGAAATAATAATAATAATAATAATAATAAATAAATAAATAAATAAATAAATAAAATGGGGTTTTCTTGTTTGTTTGCTACAAAAATAATAATTTCCCTTGGTGGCCAAAACCTTCTTATAATTTGTCAAATTCTTTTTAAAGGTACAAAATTTTGTCCCTTTTTAAAAAATTTAAAAAAATTTAAAAACAAGCCAATCCATAAATGGGTCCTATATAACATTTTAAGTAATTATGAAAAAGCTTGTGAAATAAAATTCAAATTTATTTTGATTTTTCTTCTATTTAAAATAAATAGATTTTTATTTTCTAATTAGGTGAATTTAAACTAAAATTAATCCATAAACCTTTCCATATTAAACTAAATTCTAAATTAATTAACTTTATCCTAGTAAGCTTTAAACTAAAAAAAAATCTAAAAAAAATATAAAATACTCTTACCATTAGTTTCCGAAGAAAATTTTAATAATTTGTTTCAAAAGTACCCTCTAACTTTCAAGAGTGTTTCATAAATACTCTCGAACTTTCAAAAGTTTCATTAATACCCTTAAACTTTTTTAAAAAACTTCAAAAATAGTATTAATTTTTTTTTTAAAAAAGTTTTAAAATAGGTAGCTTTAAAAAAAGCACTAAAAAGATAGATAATCAATGAGGTGTCGTAGACCGTTTCTGTCCATATATTAATGGTAATAACTTTTTTGAGTTTTTAAAATAAAAGTAAGGATGCTAATGCGAGAATCCCACATTCGTTGGGGAGAAGAACGAAAAACCCTTTATAAGCGTGTGGAAACATTTCCCAAAAACCTTGAGGGGAAGCCCGAAAGGGAAAGCCCAAAGAGGACAATATCTGCTAACGATGGGCTTGAGCCGTTACAAATGATATTAGAGCCAGACACAGGACGATGTACCAACGAGGAGGCTCTTCTCCGAAGGGGGTAGACACGAGGCGATGTGCCAGTAAGAACGTTGGGTTCCAAAGGGAGGTGGATTTGGTGGTGGTCCCACATCAATTTGGAGAAAGGAATGAATGTCAACGAGAATACTAGACTTCGAAGAGGGTGGATTGTGAGAATCCCACATTTTTTACCGTTTAAAGATACTAATGAAACGGTTGAAAATTTGGGAGGTAATTTTTTTAATTAACTTTTACTGTAAACTAAAAAAATATGTTTTACACCAAATATTAGGTATTAAATTGATTTTAAGAATATTTTTAAAAGTGGAAATTAATATAATAATAAAATAATTGATTTATTGACAAGACAGATGAATAAATTTTTGTACATTTATGATGTTATCTAATTAATAAATTTGGGAAAAAATTTGAAAAGTAGGGTACTTATAGTGTTGCATTCATTTGGATGATAGAAAGTTAAATTAATAAATTGATTTTTCTCATTTTTTAAATTAAAAAATTTAATTTTAAAATCTTTGATTTGATATATCAAAGAAAGATATTTTAGGCATATATACTTGGAAGCTATCTTTGAAATGGGAAGCTAAATAAAAATCTTAAATTTTCATAAATGAATTAATCTAAACACGTTATAGATATTGTTCGTTTTGGCCGGTTACGTATCTTTATCAGTCTCACGATTATAAAATGCTTATACTAGGGAGAGGTTTCCACACTCTTATAAAAAAAAATGCTTCGTTCCCATCTCCAATAGATGTGAGATCTCACAATCTATTCTCTTTGGGGGCTAATGTCCTTGCGGGCATACCGCGCGGTGTTTGGCTTTGATGCCATTTGTAACCGCTCACGCTCACCGTTAGTAGATATTGTCCGTTTTGGCTCGTTACGTAACACCGTTAGCCTCACGGTTTTAAAACGTGTCTACTAGGGAGAGGTTTTCACACCCTTATTAGGAATGTTTTGTTCCCCTCTCCAACTGGTGTGGGATCTCAAGATTGTCAACGCATAATTTTTACATGGTATAATATTTTTTTAAATGCATCAATAATGCAACGACTCTATTTTTTTCTTTAAAAATAACAATTTGGGTAGATTCAATGAAGGGAGAAAATATGCGACACCCGAATAAAGAAAGGCTACATGAACGAATTGAGACCACATCCAAACGAGGGTGATCGTGATAATAGAATGACTAAAAAAAACTTAAAAGAATTGAAAGTCATTACCTATACCAACAAGGTGCACCTTCCTTTTCGGTGACTCAATCATAGGAACTTCATGATTAAACGTGCTTTACTTATAGCAATCCTATGTTAGTTGAATTTTTAGAAGTTTGAATAATATTTTAAAAAAAATTATAACCTTAAAAACTATTTTCATCGTTGGTTTTGGATTTGGATTGGTGTTGAATGCACAGTATTTCTCTACACACGACTTACGTCTATGCACGTAGACTGCATAGACCCACTAGACAAATATTTCATTTTTGTAAACCCTAGGCCTACATATAGGCTCATGCATTCTCACGCACCTAAACCCTATGAAGAAATAAATATACGAACTTCAAATGAAGGAAAAGTAGTATTAGACCAAAGACGTTGAATAGTATTATGAGATCTCACATCGGTTGAAAAGGAGAAACCTCTCCCTAGTAGACGTGTTTTAAAACTGTGAGACTGACGGTAATACGTAACGAACTAAAGCAGACAATATCTAGTAGCGATAGACTTAGACGGTTTCAAATATGATAGAACTAGCATATGAAAACGAGGGGTCGAGAAAAGAACAAATTATTGATAAAATTTATTGGTTTGAAAAGGGTGTGGGAAAAGAGGATGATGTTTGGAAGGTTAAAGGAAAATTGGCCAAACCAATCTCTCTCTTATTTCCCTAAAATTGTACTAAGTTCCATGAATCCATCCCTTGGTTGTTTTTTTCTAAGTCCTTTAATTACCACAAAAAAAGAATAAATAAATAAATTATTGTGGGCCCTATAGAAAAAGAAAATTGAGTTTATAGATGCCATGTATTTATTTTTTTTACCTAAATCATATTAAAAAAATTAATTAAAAATTGTAAGATCTTATATCGGTTGGTGAGGGGGAACGGAACATTCCTTATAAGGGTGTGAAAATATTTCTCTAGTAGATATGTAACGGGGTAAAGCAGACACTAGTAGTGGGTTTGAGCGGTTTGATTAATTTTTTCTTTATCTTTAGAAAATGCATAAATTTTAGAAATTTAGAGAGAAAAAGATCATTCTAACAAATTAAACTTACTATAAATTTCTTAATAACTTTGGAGGATAAATTTAAATGTGAAATTCCATGTCGGTTGGAGATGGAAACGAAACATTCGTGGAAACCTCTCTTTATGAGGGACGCTTTAAAACCGTAAGCTGATGGTCATACATAACGGGCCAAAACAAACCGTGGAAACCTCTCTTTATGATAGGCGCTTTAAAACCGTGAGTTGATGGTCATACATAACGGGTCAAAACGAACAGTGGAAACCTCTCTTTATGAGAGGCGCTTTAAAACTGTGAGCTAATGGTCATACATAACGGGCCAAAACGGACAGTAGAAACCTCTCTTTATGAGGGGCGCTTGGGGCGCTTTAAAACCGTGAGCTGATGGTCATACCTATCAGGCCAAAACGAATAATATCTACTAATAGTGAGCTTGGACGGTTACAATAAAACTTTTATTTCTTTCGTCCTCTAAAATATCATATTATATAAGTAATTTTAATATTCACAAAAATTTTTTTATCAGGTTGTTGGGATCGAACCATCAATATTTTATATATTGAACTACGTGCCAACCCAAAAAAAAAAACCGGTCTTAGGTTAAAAAGAAAAAGATTGGTCGTTTCTATAGTTTATTTTATTTTATTTTTTTAAATAAATGTATGTCTCTCTCAATAATAGAGAAATTGATTATGAAGGTTTTAATTGAATCGAATTTTTTGGACATTAATTTACACATTACATAAGCAATGACAAGTTGTGACATAGAATACACATTAAAAAAAAATGGAAAATGTATTTTTTTTTCATTTAATTATATCAATCTAAGTTGGCATTGAATAAAGTTTTTATGACTATTAATTTTTCCAATTCCTTTGTTTCCTACATTAATTAATTCATAATTGAGTTACAAGAAGAAAAAAAATTAATCCTTTTAATTTATTTAATTGACTTTTTTTTTTCGTTTGTGTCATTTCTTTGACTTTTTAGTTCGAAATATTGAAATATTATTAACATTTGAGATAATAACGAGCATGAGTTATGTTCAAATTGGTCTCGAAAGAGTAATTAGTGTTTCTCTCGGTAAACACATGACATCCCCCTGATGTTGGATTCAGAATCCAATACGAGTGAACATGCTTTGTCCTCATTGGTCATCTTTAGATGTAAAATTATATATAAATCTTACATGTTACTCTCGAACACATGACATTCCCTTGCGACGTGGATTCGAACTCCAACACGAGTCCTTCCAACATGTTTTTTTTCCTTACTCACATGCATTCTAGAAAATTTTCCAAGAGGTCACCCAACATATAATTACTCCAAACAAAACACGCTCAACTATGAAGTTTCTATGATTGAGCCACTGAAAAGAAAGATACACATTGTTCGTATAGGTAGTAACTTTCATTTCCTTTTAAGTATTTTTTTTATTCATTCTATCTTCAGAATTACTCTCATTTAGATGTGGTCTCGGTTCATTCATATATCCTTCATTTACTCGATGTCGAGAGAATATGAAAGTGACAGTTGCTTCACTCGATGTGAAAAGATAGATTAAAATAAAGGTAAGAATGTGAAATTAATGGGTGTGTTGGCATACATCTTTGTAAGATGGGAAAGAGAGGACTTATCATTTATTATGATTTGTATATTCAAAACTTTATAATATAAATATGAACATAATGTATGCAAAGTCAATTGGGTTTGGCAATCAACATTACCACTCATTCATTTCAAAAACATAATGCCAACCCTTCTTGTCTTTGATTCCCTTTCCATATGGTCCCCAATGACGTCCAAAACTCCTTTTTTGAAAACCAAATCTAATTGCATAAAATTGTGAAAGATCTATAGCTATCGACCTCGGCCTAAAATTTTTGACCTTTTAAACGATTGATAGTGAATGGAATTGGTGTAACGAGTATTACCCAGAATTTTAAATTTGAATTCGACACTTGATTGTCCCGTCTTTTGCTTGTATCCCCTGTGACATGATCACGTTTTCTATTTGTCTTGAAGTGCTTCTAAGAGTAAAGACTATCACTGTTTAGGATTTAAAATTCTGATCCGCCACTTGATTGTCTCGACATTCTCTTGCATACCTTGCAACTTGATCACGTTTTCTATTCATCTTGAAGTAAGTAAAGACTATCCTCACAGACCAACACGAGTCTTTTTAGCATGTTTTTCCTCCCTCAAATATTTCTTAGGAAAATTCTCAGGTGATCAGTCGAAAAAAGATTGCTTCAACCAAAGCACACATAACTTTGGAGTTCCTATGTTCGAATCAGGAAAAATGAATGTTCTTCTTCTTGGTATAGATAGTAACTCAAAAGTTAAGTGTGTTTAACTTCGAGCAGTACTATGTTCGGTGACCTCTAGGAAGAATTCATATTGACAAGTAGGAACAGTCTTTATTCACAAAAAAACATGTAACAACCCAAACCCACCGACTAGCAATATTTGTTCTCTTCAAATTTTCTCTTTTCCCTTAACGTTTTAAAACACATTTACTAGTGAGAGGTTTCCACACCCTTATAAGCAGTTATTGTGATCATTGCAGATAACTTATATATAAATGATATTATATTTCACATTTTGATCGACTTAAATATAACATTTTATATAGAATAGAATAGATTAAGAATATTGATTTTAAAATTTTAATGATGAATATGGAAAATAATTAAAATATTTTGGGAATTCAATAAAATAAAATAAAATAAAGACTAAAGGCCATATTCAAACCTAAATTATATTAAATTTATTTATATCTCCTTCATATTAGCTCATTTTCATGGACAAGTAGGCTTAAAGAAAAATACCTCATATACTATATAATATATAATAAATAACATTTGTTTTTGTTGGAGAAAATAAATGCGTATGATGTGATGGGGGCAGTACCATCATAAATGCCATGAGACCTATGCTGTGATCCGTTTGATCAATAGGGTCCACTCTTTTTGTGCAATTATGACCCTTCATTTATAATCTCTTAAACTGTGATGAGAATTAAAATTTGATCCTTTTTTTGGAGCCTTTTGATCGATGACTTCAATGGTGGTGATCTTTTTGTCAGATGGCTCCTCATGTGGTGGTGGACCATACAAACAATCCCAATTTAATCCACATTCATATCATTATTTCCTTCTAAATAATTTTTAAGGCTAAAATATAAAAATACGTAAGAGCGTCTGGCTCTGATACCATTTGTAAGAGTTCAAGTTCACTATTAGTAGATATTGTCCGTTTTGGCCCGTTACATATCCTCATCAGTCTCACAGTTCTAAAACGCATCTATTAGAGAGAGGTTTCCACACCTCTATAAAGAATGTTTCATTCTCCTGTCTAATCGACGTGGGATCTCAAGATGTTATGTTCTTTTTTCTTTAAAGTTTCATGTAAATTATCAACTTTGGTTTGAACCCTATGTTTTTATGGGATCTCTAGCATACTCTAGTAATTGCACTATTTACGTTTCGAATATTTTCCTATGAATCAAATTTATTTTTGTTCTTTACTGTTTAGTAGCGATCCATTGGTTAGGTACAAGTCGTTAAGTGTTTAAGTGGCTAATCAACGGTTAAACTTCGTACCTTTCAGGTGATAGCTCAGTAGCTAATACACCAATATATTGATAAGGTGTGACGAAACTATTGGCTAGCTAGAGGCATGCACGAGTAGCTAGGCTTTATGTCACAACTCTCCTAGAAAGTGTATTTCTAAAGTTGAAAATGACAAATAAAGAGAAACCCTAATAATTAAAATATGTGAATAGATAAGATAATTTGTTTGGTAGTGTGGTTAGGCCTTGGTTAGAAGAATTTGTAATTAGGACCAAATCTTGCTTTTGGGTAATGGAAAACAAAATGGGTGTAGAGGGTGGTTGTGGTGGTGGATAGGGATGAGTGAGCATCTAGCCTTAAACTAATTTAATCATAATTAAAGAGATAGGGATAGTGAAGGAAAATTAATAATTTATGTCCCGAGACCACCGTTAAGAGATATTGTCTGTTTTAGCCTGTTACTTATCATCATCAGTCTCATGTTATGCTTCGTTTCCCTCTCCAACCGATGTGGGATTCCACAATCCACCCATCTCGAGAGTCCAGTAGCAGATATTGTCCGCAGATATTGTCCACTTTAACCCATTACGTATCTGATACAAACTGTAACAACCTAGGGCCACCGCTAACAGATATTGTCTGCTTTAGCTCGTTATGTATTGTCGTCAGCCTCACGGTTTTAAAACATATTTTTTAGGGAGAGGTTTCCACACCCTTATAAGAAATGTTTTGTTTCCCTCTCCAAACTACTGCAACCATCGACCATGGTAGTCATTTGTGGGTGGAGGTCATCGATTGTTGATTCCCGATCTCGTTCACTACTCACAATCTCCGATCACCAATCGTATTTGTTGAAGTGGTTAGTGGTTACCAGTCCGTAACTCGATCATCAATACTAATTGTCGACCATCAAATGCTAGTACTAGTCCCCATTCAGCAATCACATTCGTTGAAGTGGTTGGTGGTTATCGATCCCTGACTCAATCATTGGCTCTAGTCATCAACCTCTAGATGTTGGTATCGATCCCCATTCATCGATTGCATTCATTGAAGTGGTCAGTGGTTATCAATCTCCGACTCAATCATTGGCCCTAATTGTTGGCCACCAGAGTTAGTCCCAATTCCTAGTTCTCGATCCTCAATCTTGGCATCAACAATCGATGGTCAACTATTAGGATTGGCAACTAGTGGATAGCAACTAGAGTCGAAGACTAGTGACCATCGAAGTGGTTGTTAGTTACTAATGACCAACTCATATAAATGGTTACATTACAAATCTCGTTAAACGAAATCTTTTTTAAAATTAAACAACCGAAAAGTCAATTCAAACACACCGTGCCATGCCATTTCTCATATCTTAGAATAAATGTGTGGATAACTTCAAAATACGGTTCAATATTCTTATTCGTTGTTCAAATTTTTCATTCACATTCAACCTCATTTTTCTCGTCGATTCCTTTTGATTTGATGATGATTCATGAGGATTTGTCTTTTTCTGTTTTTCTATTTATTTCTTTATGGACGGAATATGGGATAATCTATCACTTATCAAACATATATTCTAATAGATCACGAGAATCAATCTTTATTTTTAGAATGATTAAACGTTTGTTTGCGTTCATAATAGTCATGATTATTAGACTCACTAAGATATATAATCTCGATTAAATTAGAGGTTTAATGTTCGAATTCTCATTTCCGCGTCTTTTTTTATATTTAAAAATAAATAAATAATTTCAATAATTAGGTTAATTTCAAAGGTTTTAATTAAACCAAAAGAAAACCACCACTACCCTTTTATTGAATTTGGTACATCTACACATCTTTCATATATATATATATATATATATATCAATTTTTAAAAGGTCAACCAATTCGGCAGGTTCATCCAAAACTTAATTAATTAATTATTAATTCTATCAAATAAATTTAATAATTTGATTGTTTTATATCCATTAGGGTTTCATTTATAATTATGAATTTTTTGCATTTTCCATCCATTATTATTATTATCTAGAGGTATTCTCGTATGACCTAATAACTCGATCAACTCGGACAATCAAATCTGAATTTTTATTAAAAAATAAAAAATTCGAATCGGTTTGAGTGTTGACATTGCTTTGGTTGGGTGAACCCGACCAACCTGAAAAATAGGGTTACAATCCAACTCAACCTTACATGACATTGCTTTGGTTCGTGATGTGTTGTGTCTTGTGAATGTTTGAAATTTTCAGTTTTACGAGATTTTAGTTATTAATATAACATGTACTGTGGGTAAGTAGAATTTTTCCGCTCAACCCTCCCAACCCAAAAATAGAAGGTTCGGTTATGAACTCTATTTGGGTTGCTTGGGTCACCAACTCAGCCAACTCGAAATTTCGGGTTGGTCGAAAAGATTTCTCCAACACAACCCATATACGCCCTTATTGTTACCGGAGAAAATAGGGTTTTATGATTTATTTAAAAATAATAATAAACAAAAACTTGTCTCCACTTGAGTGAGTTGGAATTGAATAAATCTTTCAATGCTACTATAATAATACCTACCTCAATTTTTGTCCTACTTACCTAAATTTATTTATTTATTGTATATTATAGAAAAAGAAAATAGAGTTTTCAAAAAAAAAAAAATAAGGATTACATCGAGGCGAGATGAGAATAAGAAAGCCTTCTTCATCCGTGACCCTACACGGCAAAGAAAATTCTAGTCTTCTACATCTTTTTCAATTCTGTTATCATTTTTTAAAATATCGAGATAGCTAATCTTCTAAATTATTTATTATTTATGAATTTTTTAACGTCTTGTGATATCTCACATTGGTTGGAGAGGAGAACGAAACAAGAGAAAGCCGAAAGAGGACAACATCGGCTAGTGGTGGGTTTGGGTCGTTAACACATTTATAATTTTCGAAATAAACGCTTCAAAAGAAAGATAGAAACCTTCTCCTCCGTCCTATTTGTTCGTAATTATAGGCAGAATTTGTCATGTCTATATGAAAGTAACTAGGCGTGGTGAGAACGTTAAGAGGTCGTTTCTTAGCCCTTTAAAACTTTGACAATTTAATATGTAGAAAGCATTAAAGAGAAAAGGCAAAAGAGACGATGCATAAGAGGAGAAAATGAAAGGTTGTCTTGTGGTGTGAAAGAGAATGGAAGAAGAAAACAAAAGGGTTAATAGAGGAAGAAAGAGAGAGGGTTTGCTTTTGTGGGGTTTAAGCAAAAGACCAAATGAGAGATGCTATTCCAAGCACTTCTCTCTTTCATGAGTTGATATCAATTCTTATCTCGATCTATACGAACTTCGTAGATTTGATATCAAATTGATTGTTCGATAGTCATTTGATATCTAATGGATTGTTCGATAGTTATCTGGTTTTTAGTTTTAACCTAGTTAATTTCTTCGTTGTTTCTATACCAGAGTTTTTATTCTTAAGAAAATATTTGAATTGATTTTGTTTAGTTTTCGAACTTGAATTGATTTTTTAAGACATTTATCAAAAGTAGATAACAAATAGGAAAAAGGAGTACAAGTTCGAGGCTTGATGAAATGGAAAGTATTAGCATGTTGAAACTTTGTGGGGTTGGCCGTGAAAGAAAGAGTCTACCACTAGTTCCATCTGCTTGTAGAAATGAATAGATGTAACAGCTCAAGCACACTTCTAGCACATATTGTTCGCTTTGGTCCGTTACGTATCGTTGTTAGTTTTACGATTTTAAAACGTGTCTATTATAGAGAGAGTTTAGCCCTACTCTGACCAGTGTCTCGCATTGTCTGGTGACTAGCTCTGATACCATTAGTAACAGCTCAAGCCCACTGCTAACAGATATTGTCCGCTTTGACTCGTTACGTATCGTCATCAGCCTCACGATTTTTAAAACGTGTCTGTTAGGGAGATGTTTTCACGCCGGTATAAGGAATGTTTTGTTCTCCTCTCCAATCCAACTGATGTGAGATCTCACAATAGATTAGAAGGAGGTTGGGTTTGAATTTCAGTTCGGGTGAGAGTTGAAGGCCATAAGAGAATATTCCCCCAATAAGAAAGAGAAGAAAAATGTGTTGTTATCGAGATTAACCTGTTTTTCGAGGCATTGATAATCTAGATAGACGATACGAGGAATGGAACCTCTTAGTATTGAACAAGGAGAATGCATGCTATTTCTACCCGACCCAACTATGTTCTACAAAAACAACAGAACGCTCTTATTTAAATTTTTTTTGGATCAGAACAATTAAGTATGCTTGAGCTAGTCGGTGAAGATAGTCTTCACTCTTAGAAAATGTTCAAAGCAAATAAATAAAGGATTATGTCACGGGAAAATGTCAGAGCCATCAAATATCAAATTCCAATTCTAAAACCTGATCGGAATCTTGAACATATCCTTACAAAAAATCTCACGTCCGAATGCTCTTTGGTCTTTTACTTTTGTTAATAAATTATTTTATATTTTTTCATTAAATAATAAATCAAATCCAATCCAATCTAACCATAGAGCAGGGTTGGTTTGAGTTATTCGAGTTATTTATTTAAATTTTTTTTAATATGGGTAAAATATTAATATATAAAAATCTATTTATTTATTTTCAAAAATTAAATTTACTCAATATATTGTTTGTAAATTACGTTAAAAACTTGAACTTTATTTTTAAGAGCGGTCGGAGAAATTAAATATATGTATATATCACTGCAGCCTATAAAATTTTTTATTTATTTGAATCCAATCCAATCTAGATAAGTTGAGTATAAATCGGATAAAATTGATTGAATTTTCTAGGTCATCGGATTTTTTTGAACACTAATACTAATTTTTAAGCAATTGAAATTAGGTAAATACAGACGTGTACAAAAACTACATAAATAAATTTAAGAAAAAAAAACAATGATATACTTTATATAAATTATATCTCGATTTTCCGTCGAGAAATACTATATCAATCATGTACTTAATACTTGATATATCAATAGTATATCAAAATTGTCAACTCCGAGTACGACCAACCTTTAAACCTATTGTAACCATTTACGTGACGAATTAAATATTTTAAATAATAAAAGATGAAAATAGTAAGATGTGTATACATTATACTATTATGTATACATCTCCCAATTTTCTTTCTCTTTACTTTCATTCCTCTCACCACCGCTGAGGGTGGCTCAGTAGCCGGAAACCACCCTTCACGGTGGCGATACAAATTCATTATAAATGTTGTCCTGTTGTTTTTTTTTTTTTTTTTTTTGAAGTCTGTCATTGAAGAGTCCGCCTTGTGTCTTTGTTTCATGCTTCTTCTGTGGTAGACTTTATTGTTCTTGCCTCCCTCTCTCCTTCCATTTCTCTCTCTAGAAAACCTCTCCCTTTATATCTTTTTCCCATATACGTTTCATTATTGCTTCCATAAATCCTTCTCTCAAACTCTCTCTCTCTCTCTTTGATTCATTTCAATGGCTGTTCAAGCTCAATACCCTTCCAATGTTCTTCTTCATAACAGGTTCCTTAAATTTCCCTCTCTGGTTTCCTCTGTTCTGTTTCTTAATCCCCTTTTTCTCAAGCTTGTTCTCTGGAATTTGCAGAAACATTCAAGATTCCGGCCATGATTATTCATTGCAGCCTCAGCCGGGCGGAGGCGGCGGCGGTGGCGGAGGAGGAGATCTTGAACACTCTCATGCTCTGTTCAACAATGGAGGTTGCTTTGAATTTCAGTTTATATGAGTTTTTTGTATTGACCCAATGAAATTGAAGCGATTTTGATGATGGGTTTTGAATTTGGAATTCAGGTGGGAATTATTTGAGTAATTTAAGGAAAAGAGGAAGAGATGTTTCTGTTTCAGCTCCGATCATCAATCCTCTCTGTTTTCAACCTCAGATAATTGATCTTTCTCAGCTTCATAACCACCACCATCCTTCCAATGTCGTATCCACCGGACTCCGGTTGTCTTCCGGCGACCAAGGACTTAATCCCCACCACCACCCGCCGCTGCAGAATGATGATAATCTCGTTTCTCTCTCTTCCTCTGTTTTTATCTCCGATGAGTTTTCCTCTCAAATCAAAGGCCAACGTGATGAAATTGACCAATTCCTTCAAGCCCAGGTATGGATTTGGAAAACCCAGATGGAATTTGTGGAGATAAAGAAGAAAGTTTTGATTTTTTTTTTTTTTTTTTTATTTATTAGGAGGAAGAGCTGCGGCGGGCGTTGGCGGAGAAACGGCATAGGCACTACCGGGAATTGTTGGGGGCGGTGGAGGCAACGGCGGCGAGGAGGTTGAGGGAGAAGGAAGTGGAAGTGGAGAAGGCTACGCGTCGCCACGCGGAGTTGGAAGCACGCGCCGCCAGGTTGAGTATGGAGGCGCAGGCGTGGCAAGAGAAGGCGAGAGCGGAGGAGGCGGCGGCAGCAACGCTGCAGGCTCAGCTGCAGCAGGCGATAATGAAGGGCGCCGGAATCGGCGGAGGAGGAGACTGCACGGCGGAGGATGCGGAGTCGGGTTACGTTGACCCGGACCGAGTCATCGCCGAGTCGGTACCGAGTTGCAAAGCGTGTCGGAAGCGAGTCGCGTCGGTGGTTTTGTTGCCGTGTCGACACTTCTGCATTTGTACGGTTTGCGATCACGTGGTTCGCACGTGTCCACTTTGTCGGGCCTTGAGGAATTCCAGTGTTGAAGTTTATCTCTCGTGAGGCCCATTGGTTCAAGGCCCAATTCTGACTCCCCCAGGCCCAATGGTAAAACCCAAAAAAGAATTACCAAAAAAAAAAAATTATAAATATTTATAAAAAAATTATAAAAAAAAACATAAAACACCACATTTTGTTTTTCTCTTATATTTTTCTTGGAATATATTTTGATACCTGGAGGTGTAAATGGCCATACTGACCTTGCCATTTTTTTTTTTTAACGAAATTTAATTGAAATATAAATTCTTTTATTATATAAATAATTTATCGTCCCATTTATTTTATTTTGAATTATTTGGGTTTTTTTCCCCTAATTTAATCATTTCTAGGTTTCAATAACTCATATTTAATAAATTTTCAAAATAATAAAAAAAAAAAAACTCTTGTCTAGTAAGTTCACGAGGTTTTCAAGTTAAGCTACAAATTTAGTGTCAAAATTCTAAGGTTTGTGTCTGTTCCGAACTTTCTCAAGTTTCAAATTAACTTTCGGTCTAAAAAAATTGGATTACTTCAAGAACTCGTTAAAAATAATTTTGATATAGTTCATCACTTATTAGAAATAGCAAACACTATATTGGGATCTTCACGAGCAGAAAAAAAAAATACAGTCAATTTGAAAATGATCGAGTGACATTACTTCTTTAGCCCGAACCCAAAAATTCATTAGATATGATACAAAACAAATCAGAATTTGGAGAAGGGTCAAGAAAAATTCCCGACCCACGATAAGTAGAGGAGGATTTATTCATAGATCTAGAAAATTTTAATTAATCTATTAAATATAAAATTAGTATCATTTATACGTTAAAAAATTAAATTTATAATTTAACTTATTTTTTAAATGAGTTATTTAAAATAATAATGGGTGGAGAGAGATCAAATGAAAAGTAGGTTCAAAGAACATAATGCATGTGCAATGCACATGCCACTGCCTTTGTGATATTTCCAATACAAAATTAATTTTTTAAAATAATAATAATTTTAAAAAGTGTATATATATATATATATATATAGGAAGAGTAAATGGTGCTTGGTTTTGGTGTTTTTTTTGGGCGTTTGTGTTAGAAACATTGAAGAACCAAACATGGGATAAATACATATAATGTAATGTCCTATCATAGTGTTTTGTTTTATGTCCCACATTTCTTCATTTTAATATAATGTTTCATTCACTTTTTCGTCTCTATCTAAGCATATGTTAGTGTTAATTGATGTGTATTTTATGTCACATTTATGTTGTACTAAACTTTTATATTAGAATAAATTTAGACACTGAATAAAGGAACGATACATGAATAAACTAAGACCTCGTTCGAATGAGAGTGTTCTTAAAAAAATTAAAAGTTACTGTCTATACAAATAAGGTGTTTTTTTTTTTTTTGTGGCTCAATCATAAGAACTTCAAAATTAAGTGTACTTCGTTTCGAGCAATTTTATGTTGGGTAACCTCTTGAAATTTTTTCTAAGAAACATGTGAGTGAGGAGCAGACATGCCCAAGGAACTCGAGCTAGTTTGTGTCTTTATTCTTAGAAACAATTCAATATGAGTAGGTGAAATGACCATTTCGAAGGGAATCATGGAAAACATTGGGGACATCAAGTGTCGAATCTAAATTTCAAATCTTGATTCGAATTTTGGACATGGGACGTTAATATGTAATGTTCACATGAGTATAAGATTTCTTTCAATGCAATGATCGATGTAAATTAAAGAGAAATACGACAATCAAATAGATAGTGACGGACTAATTTATCCAAAACTTTGGTTTAGTAAAGAATTTTTTTAACTTACAGTGTAGATGACACAATATCGATGAAGATCATGTAGTTAGTAGCGATGGTCACAATTGTAACAGCTCAAGCCCACCGCTAGTAAATATTATCCACTTTTGCCTGTTATATATCGCCGTTAGCCTCACGGTTTTAAAACGCATCTGCTAAGGAAAGGTTGGGTTGGGTTGAGTTATGAACTCTATTCGAATTATTCGGGTCACTAACTCAACTAATCCAAACTTTTGGATTGGTCAAAAAGAATTTTTCAACAAAACCCGTGTACCTAAGGCGATGTTTGCAAAGTTATTAATAAAATTCTATTTTAAAAAAATACATTACTCTATATTATTATGCTTCGCGATTAAGATTTTTCAATTTTGTATTTAATTAGTTCTAGAACTTTAAAATATATCTCATATTTGTAGGGGTATTCGTATGACCCCATAACTCGATCAACTTAGACTACCCAACTCAAATAAAGATTTGGTTGGGTTAGACTTTTTTCGATTTGGGTTAGGTTGAATTTTTAGAAAATCGAAAACTCTGGTCGGTACACATTTCTTTGGTCGGGTCTCAATCCACGGCATGGGCTTAATGGAAAAGGTTGGGCCTGCTGGCCTCCACTCTGGGCTCCACTCTAGGTTTTTTAACCCCAAAAAATATATATATTTTAATTAAATGTTCATTTTTATAAAAATAAAAAAATAAAAAAATAAAAAAATTACCCATTTAATAATTATTTCCTTTTGGTTCTCCTTTTATAAATAAATTTAGATTGAAATTTCAATACCTAATAAAACAAAAAAGAAAACTTTAATATATATATTATTTCTTTCCCAAATTTTAATTAATTTTTATTATAAATTTGGTCCACAAAATTTTAAATTATATCAGTTTCATTTTTTTAAAAAAATGTTTTTGAAAATTTTAATTTTGTGTTATTCAATAAAATGAAATTCGACAATTTTAAAATGATATAAAATTAAAATCACGTTTGAAATAATTATAATCTCTTTTCTTTTCTTTTATCGTAAAGATGTACTTTAATTTTTTTTTTTTAACGAACTTTAATCATTTAAATTAAATTAAAATACTGGATAAAAAAAAATATTAACTTTACCATGATTATCATCATTGTTTTAAATAATATTTTTTACTGTTATTATATGGATATAATTTATCTCCCCTCCAAATAACCAAATTTAAAATTTAAATTGTTTATTTGTGGTAAAATTATTAGGATTTTTTTTATAAAAAAATAGTATTAATAAAACTTTTTTAAGTTTAATAGTATTTTTTAATTTTTTTTTTTAAAGTTTAAAGGTATATTCAAAACCAATTATTAACCGTTTTCATTAAAATAAAAAATAAAATAAAAAACGTAAGAATTTTTTTTAACATTTTTTAAAATTTAATAGTATTTTCTAGATTTTTTTTTTTGAAGTTTTTTAAATATTTTTAAGATGAAGTGCAATTTTTTTAATTAATTTTAACCATTTTTCTAATATTTAGTTTTCTCATAAATAAATTAAGTATCTTGATAGATATTATTATTTGGTTTTACACCTTTTAAAAGTGATTTTGATTTAGTCAAAATAATTTATATAAATTTAAAATTATTTTCAAACGAACCAAAAAAAATATTTTTAGTTATGTTTGAATTTATATTAAAAATATAGTATTTTATATCATTGTTAAATATGATTTTACTTAAAAGCTAGGTTAATGTGACACATATTTTACATTTACTATAAGAACATAATATATGATGAAATTCCCATTATTATTTTTTCATTCCCTAATGAAGATTCCTAGAAGCTTCATGAAACTTTTGAATCCTAAATTAATTGATTTATTTGTATTAAAAAATATTAACATTATGATTTTGTTTAATTAATTAATTAATTAGTATATAAGGACAAAAGCAAGGTATATTCTTGGTGTCACCTTGATTAGCTACAAAATAAATAATATTTTTTGAAATAATAATTACACTTAAGATAATCAACCAATAGCCTATTTTCTTATTTAAAACTAATTTATTACCACGTAGGATGTGCACGTGGTAGGTTTTTACTTTTTACTTTTTTTTATAATAAAAAATTAATTTTATTTACTATATTAAAAAAATTTAAACAAAAAAATTCAAAAATTGAAAATGTACGTGTCTGAAGTTTCGTACTAGTTGGGTTGGTGACCCGAGCAACCCGAATAGAATTTACAATTCCAACCAACCCTCCATTTTCGAGTTCGGCTGGATATTTAGGTTTTTTTTTAATTATTTATTAAAAAAACATATTTATCTACGATACATGTTATATTAATAATTAAAATCTCATTCAATTCAAATATCAAACATTCACAAGTCACAATGCATCGGTAATATTAGTTATAAATGTTTAATATTTTTAATCTTCATAATTATTAATATCTATATTTCGAATTCGATCGATGTCAAATATAATTTAACTTTACACATTCAATTTATTTTATTTCTATGTTTTTATTGAATTTTAGGTTCTCTTTTAATATATCAATTAAAAAATATATTTTATAATTTTGAAAAAGTTATTTTGCCAAATTTGGAACTATTTATTTTTTAATTAATTTGTTTTTTATTTAAAAAAATCCACGTGTTAAAAAAATGAAAAGAGAATAAAGCTCCAAATATATAAACAAATAAAGAATATAAATAAGTTAAAAAGCTGCAACTTTGTTCCTGTACAGAAACTGCTTCACATTAGAAGGACATGCTACTCCGTGGGAAACACACGTGGGAAGCACATGGTGTATCACGTGATCAAGATTATAATCTAATTTAAATAATTACTAATGTTTTGAATCCGTGGGGAGTAATAAATTTAATATGTATTATTAATAAATTTTAAAATTAGTCCCCTATTAATTTTTAACAAATTTTATAAAATAATAATTATAGTCCAGTCTACCGCAAGTAGATATTCTTTTTAGATTATGTTTTGGACACTCCTCTCAAGATTTTAAAACATGTCTACTATGAACATGTTTTCACACCTTTATAAGGAAGGATTCATTTATCTCTCCAACCGAGCGTGGAATCTCATAATCCACCTATTTTCGGGTTGGGTTCGAGTTGAATTGTCAGATTGTCAGGTTCATGTACACTCTAGTACTAACGATTTCTATCCAAACTAACTGTTTTTAAAAAAAAATTAAAAATATTATTGAAACTTTTAGAATTTTAAAGATATTTTTTAAATCAGTTCAGTCGATTATTTTTTATAATTTAATATTTTATTTATTTTTAATAGTAATAGTATAATATTATATAATAGTTGGTATCTTAGGTAACCTAATAAAGAAAATTGTAGTCGTTAGCCCACTTGCATTATACAAAGACTCCAAAGTCATTGGACTCTTTCAATAATGTTCCATCAAAATAAATGCATTATATTATTATAACTAAATAAATAAATTCGAATTTTTTAAAAAATAAACTATACGAAAATATGATTATTCACTCGAGATCCGTTTCTAATTAATTAATTTGTCTCGATCATAACTTAATTAATTATTGAATTTGTTCTTCTAATTTAATTACTCAATATTTTAATCTATTATTAGACTAAAAAATGTTTAATTTATTTTTTAAAAAATCTTAAAATTTTAACCTAATAATTTTCTTGTCTTTTTTTTGTTGTCGTGTTCTTAGGGTTTGAAAATGCTAATATATTATTCATTTAAATTTTCTATTAAAAATATAATTATGAAAGTTTACTTTGACTTTATTTCCATCTATCTTTTTCATGAATCTAATAATTCTAATAATTATTTTAGATACCTTAACTTGTTAACTACCTATTTCTTTATTTAAATTTTATTTTTATAAAAAAAATATTAATATTTTTGTGAGAGTTAAAAAATTTAAAATAAATTTCTAAACTTTACTTTTTTTTTTTCTCTAAAAAATAAGTATGAAAGTTATATTATGGAGAAAATATTAATTAGAGAAAGTGAAAGAAGTGTTTGAAAAAAGAAAAAGATAATAACTGTATTATTTAAAAATTCATAATAATAATTATATCAGTTAAAATATTAAAGAACTACGACCCTCCTCTACAATAGTATGATATTGTTCACTTTGAGCATAAGTGCTCATGGCTCTTCTTTTGGTTTGCCCGCAACAGTCCTCCCGTCGAACAAAGTACACCATAGAGCCTCCCCTGTGGCTTATGGAGCCCTCGAACAACCTCTTCCCTTAATTGAGGCTTGACTCCTTCTTCCCTCGAACAAAGTACACCTTTTATTCGACACTTAGTCATTTTTTACTATACTTTCGAGGCTCACAATTCTTTTGTTGGACACTTGAAGATTCTATTGACATGGCTAAGTTAAGAGCATGACTCTGATACCATGTTAGAAACCACGACCCTCCACAATGGTATGATGTTGTTCACTTTGAGCATAAGCTCTCGTGGCTTTGCTTTTGGTTTCCCGAAAACGTCTCATATCAATGAATATGTATTCCTTACCTATAAACCCACGATCATTCCTGTAAGATCCTACAACGATTGGGGAGGAGAACGAAACACCCTTTATAAGGGTGTGGAAATCTCTCCCTAGCGGACGCGTTTTAAAGCCTTGAGGGGAAGCCTGAAAGGGAAAGCCCAAAGAGGACAATATCTGCAAGTAGTGGGCTTGGGCTGTTGCAAATGGTATCAGAGCCAGACACCAGACGATGTGTCAGTGAGGAGGTTGTTGCCTTAAGGGGGTAGACATGAAGCAGTGTGCCAGTAAAGACGCTGGGTCCCGAAGGGGGTGGATTTGGTGGAGTCCCACATCGATTAGAGAAAGGAACGAGTGCCAGCGAGGACTCTAGGCCCTAAAGGGGGTGGATTGTAAGATCTCACATCGGTTGAGAAATAGAACAAAATATCCTTTATAAGGTTGAAGAAACGTCGAACGTTAGTTTAACGAAACAAAACTTTTACTGTAAAAATCGATCGATTAGAGAAGTAAAATGGAGACCCATTAGTAGATTAAATTGAGAAAGTTCTTGAGATTTCCAATGTCTTGTTTTTTTGTGATATAATTGAATGGAAATTGAAAGGGAAATGCAAAGACACGTCTCTTTGTGCAAATTGATCCCATTAAATTTTGCTATTTGGTCCCTTCTTTTTTATATATTTATTTTTCTTAATTATGTGACAAAGATATGTGGGCCAAATCTTCCATTTCCACTCCTTTCTTTAGTCAATTTTGTGTCTCTTTCCAAACAGCTAAGCCAAGGTTATTCCCAAGCAAACACTAAAAAAAAAAAAAAAGAACTAAAATAAAAAAAATACTCAAAATAATAGTATGGACGAATTAAGACGACAGTCGGTGAGAGACTTTATCGAGGCTTTATGCAACAGTCCTTCAACTATACCTACCTTCCATAATACGTATGGCATTACACCCGTGCACTCATTCTCTTCTTTTAGCTTTTCTCGACCCACACTTTCTTGGTCTTAGGGCTTACGTTGCTTACTTCGGTCTATCTTTTAATATACCTGTAAGATCCCACAACGAATGGAGAGAAGAATGAGTGCCAGCGAGGACGTTAGGCCCCGAAAGGAGGTGGATTGTGAGATCCCACATCAGTTGGAGTAGGGAACGAAGCATTCTTTATAAATGTGTGGAAACTTCTCCCTAGCAGATGCGTTTTAAAAACCTTAAAGGGAAGGCCCAAAAAGGACAATATTCGTTAGCAAGTGGGCTTGGGTCGTTACAAATGGGGAAGCTCGAAAGGGAAAGTCCAAAGAGGACAATATCTACTAGCGGTGGGATTGGGTCGTTACAATACTGATCATCTTCTTCTCAATCGTTGCCTATCATCTCTCTTATCGTCAGCCTTTAGATTGACTTATAAATTTTCACCGTCGTCCTGTTTTTCTTTCTACGTTGTACTTTGGACGCTTTCCTTGGATTAGAGTCTTAGCTACTCGCTCCCGAACAATCTCTCACCATTTTCCAGTCTTTTAGATTCGGTTGTTATTGTTAGTCTTATAAGTAGTTTTTGTTAGAGAGTCATAGGTTGTCTCAATTGAGAGTGTCTTAGTAGATAGCTTACGGCGGTAACAAGAGCCACGGGTAATATTGGAGATAATTTTTTGAAATATGGTCATAATTTTGTATTAATGGGTTTAAATATAAAATTTATATTTTAATTTTTCAATAAGAATAAAAACAAATGTTCTAAAAAGTAAATAAATTAAAATTAAATTAATAAAAAAAATAGAATTCAAGCTTACATTAAATAATTTTAAAATATTGTTTTTACTGAATTAAAGTACAAAAATTCTGGCATAAATAAAATAATTTATGTAAAATGTGTAATTGAATTGGAATTTTCTTTTCATTTTTTAAAATTTAATAAAGAAAAAAAAAGCATATGGACCATTCATAATTTGAAAACGATTCCTTTGAAATGGCTCTCTTTTTCTTAATTATTGGAGGAAAAAAAACATATTCGTTATTTAAAATTTTATAAATATTTTAATTTGAGAGAGTGAGAGGTTGTTTTTTTAATTACAAATAATTAATTAAATAAATTTTTCTTAAGGGTTTATTTATTAAACCATATATCATTATTGCTCATATTATTTGACTTTATCAATTGTATTATTTGATACATTATGCAATTCATTTATAAAAAAAATGGTGTTAGTACATTTAAAGTTTTTTTTTCTAATGATGTCGTTATTGAAAATTAGGGATGACAAAAATTCTTACAAGTCGGGACCTCGTCGGGACCACTTTATAGGGGACCAGTTGCAAATCGGACAAAGTTTATGATACGACTCTTATGTACACTATAAAGAGTTTTTACTTTACTTTCTCGTAAATAGGTTCAGGAGTTCAGTAGTGGGACTCCACATCTTATTCATTCGTGCTTCTCTCCCTATTTACAAAGTTCAAGAAGGTTGAAGAGAGTAACGCTGCTCATGAACTATATCTCGAGAGTGTTTTTGTTATAAATGGTATTAGAGCCATAGTTCATGAGCAGCGTTACTCTACTAAATGTGGGTTTGAGTTGTTACATGAATTATGAGCATGGAGCATTGTAGATGGTATCGAAGCGGAACCTCTTTCAATAGAACATAGTTTCGACAACGAACCAAAATAGAAGTTGTAGAAGAAGGTCGAACTAGCGAGTATCGAACCTAGATTTCAAATTCCGATGCTAATGCATGGGTAATTTAAGATTTTAAAGCACCAAAATTATGGTAGCTCCCACAACAAACATTCAACGAATCTGGACACTAATCAAGAATTAACCAGGAGGGTTAGATGACGTGGCCCTGGTGAGGACCCCATACACACACCGCTGGCATGAAAATTTTGTGCCACGTGGTAAAGAACTGTAGCGGGCCACGTGTAGGAGAGAGAGTAACATCCGACAAATCGTCCGGGAAAACAATGGGAGTGCGCGACGTGTCGTATGACAGAGATGAACACGACAAAAGAATCTAGCAAGCGTTAAACCGTGGGTTAGTACATATTACCATTTTCTCCTTATTTTTCTATTCTTTAAATTTTTTTAATTCTTTTTATGGCGATTCTCCAGTTCCCCCACTTTGCACTTTCCAGCGCGTGTGCAACACTTCCCCCTCCAAATTGTATAGGTCGAGTCACGTTTGGACATTTTCTAGACTCGTATCAATGTTCGGGTTCTAAATTTTTTCACCTCTATTAAATAATGAACTCAATCCAATCCAATCATAAGTTCTTTTATTCGAGTCTGTTTATTTATTTTTTATTTTTTATTTATGTGGAAAAAGGAAGATTAATATGAAAATAAAAATTTAAATTTGGAAGAAATTAATATAAGTGACTAAAATTGATTTATTAATAATAATGCAAGTTCCCCTATTAAATGACCAAAAAACATTTGCAAAAATAATAATAATTATTAAAAATAATAGTAATAAATATTAAGAGCATTTAATGCCACCTGTTAACTAAAACCAATATTTTGTTGAACTGATCAAAGTCTACTCTTTAGCTTCCTCTCTTTGACTCCAAATCACTATTTTTTTTAGATTAAATTAATAATAAAAGTGTTTTTGAATTTTTTTAAACACAGCCCGAACGGTCCATACGACATGTCATGTTATCTGCTTATCTCAAATTACTTTTAATAATGAAGAATATTCTCATAAACTAACACGAGTCATTTTAGTATGTTTTGTCCTCACTCACATGCTTCCTACGAAAATTTCTACGAGATCACCCAATCTAGAATCGCTCCAATCCAAGCACACTTAAATTTATGGTTCCTCTCAAATTCATCGAAGAAAAAGGTGCACATTGTTGGTAATAGATAGTAACTTTTAATTCTTGTAAACGTTTTTTTAACTATCATATCTTTAAAACCACTCTCGTTTGTACCTACTTATACTTAAAAATAGGACCATAATTACAAGGAATTGTATATGAAATGGTGAGGCATAGCTAGAAACACATTTACGAGGTCAAGAACAAGCATAGCCCCTTCCCTACAAGAAGGTTATTTCGTGTTACGGGAGTTTAATTTTGTAAGCCTAATTTACGGTGGAGCGGGAGTTCTTCGATTTCAAATTTAATTTATGACGATTAGTCATTTCTGAAGTTTCACGTCTTGTCTACTACGTCTTTAAACTTTAAGAAGTTTATAATAGGTCATTGAACTTTCAAATTTATATCTTTGTCTCATAAATAGATCATTGAATTTTAAAACGGGTTGGATTTCTAATAGTTCACTGGTATTAGGGGTATACACGGGTTAGGTTAGATTAGAAAAATCTTTTAGATCAACCTAAAATTTCTAGTTGGTTGAGTTGGTAACTTGAGTAACTCGAATAAAGTATACAGGTTGGATATATCTACAATAAATGTTACGTTAATAACTAAAATTTCATAAATTTCAATATCAAACATTTACAAGTCACAAAGCTGTCACTAACATGTCACCTATTTTTAATCTTCACAATAATCTAAAAATAGAATAGGGTTTGATTAGGTTGGGTTGTAACTCAATTTTCCGGTTGTTCGGGTTGACTCAATCAAAAATTGTCAACCTGCAAATTGGCTCGAATATTTCTATTTTTATTAAAAAAATTCAACTTAACTCAAACCGAATTTTTTAAAACTAACCTAACATTTATGGTTTAGGTTGGAAAGCTGATCGAATTTTTTTAATCATAGCTTAAAGAATTAAATTAAATTAAATTTTCTTATGGCCTAGAAAATATAATTAATTAAATTTATTGTTATTTTGTTTTAGAGAAAATGGAAAGAAATAAAAAAAGTTTTTACATAAAAGGGAACAAAAAAAGGTTCTAAATTTGGAAAGGAAGGGTGGAAAGATTAGAGTTGGCGGTGTGTGCACGTCAAGTTCACGCGTGACCAGAGAGCGTGGGACCTCCGTTTTATGCATTTGCTTTGTCGTACAAATAATGACGTCACTATCTCTTGTACTAAAGGAAAATGCTAGCGTGGGGCCCACCTAGCTCAAGAGAGAGAAAACTGTGAGAGATATTTTGAGTATAAAAATGAGAAATCTTTTCTTTCTACCCTTTGTTTTTCATCTTATTTACATGAATACCATGGTAGGTGAAGTCATGTTTTCCCGTTTTTTAAAAACTAATTTTCTTTTTATAAAAATTCTTTAAATATCTATAAATTTTAAAAAAATTATTTTTTATTAAAATCAAAATCCTCATAAAAAAGATGAATTACCAAATAAAGAACTAAAAAAACTAACTCTAAGTATATATATATTTTTAATTGTTTTTAAATTAATATGTAATTTAATTATTTTTAAAATTAGTTAAATAATAAGATTTTGTTCTTCAATTTTTAATTATGTGATTAATAAATTTAGTTTTTTTTTATAAATATTTTGAGATTTTCATAATTCACAAATCTATCAATTGGCTATTTTTTTTTTTAATGAAAGTAAACTTTAACATCTACCAACACATGGAATATTATTAGAAATAATTTTAACACGTGAGAAATTAAATTAAAACCAAAAAACGATTTTAATTTTTTTTATAAAAGAATCAATTATACAAAATATAATTCAATTGTGTATTTTGTTTAATTAACAAACTTTTTCAATACAAAATAAACCAAAACAGTTAATTAAATCCATTAGACAAAAATATGTTTGGTAATAATTTCTAATTAATTGTAGTTACCAACTAAATATTTAGTTAAATTTTAACTATTGTAGTTAATTATGAATTTCAGTTTAGTTTGGTTGTAAGTCCACAATGTAACGTTTTATTTTTAGATTATTTTCTAATTATTCATATTACATATTACATTAATAAATATTAAATATTCAAAATATTTAGGGTAGGGTTAAAGTTGTAATTTCACATACTTTTGGAGTGTGGGGATAAAAGGAGGAGAGAGAAAATGTTATTAGTTCCCGAAAGTTGCATGGGACCAGGGAAAGGACTTGGAAGTAATTTCACATTGAATTTCCTCAACTTGTAGTTCGAGCCAACGGATTCAGTCTCCTAACCTCGCAGTGGTTTCCATTTCCTCTCTCTCTCTCTCTCTCGCTCTCTCTCTCTCCTTTAAAACCTAACCTTCATCTTCTCCATTTCTCTGCAACTCAAATCTCTCTCTCTCTCTCTCTCTTCCATGGATTCCTCAAATCTCTCCACCACGAGAAATCCATGCTTCCTCCGTGACGACGACGACGATGTCGTCGGACTCTCCCCATTGGCGGCCGACATGGAACCTGCAATCACCGCCCATCCCTTCTTCTCCAGAAGCTTCCGCTCCCTCTACCTCGCTTCTGCCGGTTCTAGATCTTCTCGATTCGACGATCCTCAACCTCATTTCTTGGATTCCTGTTTCCTTTGCCGGAAACGCCTCGGGAATAACAACGATATCTTCATGTACAGGTTCGTTCATCTTCTCTCTCTCTCTCTCTCTCTTGATCTTTCGTTTCTAGGGTTTTGATTTTGAATTTCGACTAAGGTTATGGGGTTTTGGTGTTAGAGTTTGAGATTGGGATTTTCTTTGCGCTTTTTTTTTATTTTCTCAGTATCCAAACAGGAATTTAGATGGAAATTTCTGTAAATATCTTGAATCAGTGTGGATTTCCCTGGGGTTTAAATTAGGGGCGATGAAATATTCGGCTAAAATGTTTCTGAACTGTAATGATTTTTACAGAGGAGATACGCCATTCTGTAGCGAAGAATGCAGACAAGAACAAATAGAAATAGACGAAGCAAAAGAGAAGAAATGGAAAAGATCATCATCATCTGCCATGAAAGCTCTGAGAAAAAAGGATCAACAAAGAAGAAGATCCACTTCACCCAACAAGTCCTCTTCTCCGCCGGACTACCCTCTCTACACCGGCACCGTCGCCGCCGCCTAGATTTAACACACACAAAACTCAAAAACTCAACCAAAACGAAAAGAAAATGGAAGAACAACAGAAGGGGGAAGAGATTGATATTAACCCTTTTTTTTTTTGTTCCCTTTTCTTGGGGATTTTATATTTTTTCTTTTGGTTTTATAACAATGAACACTCTCTGCATATAATATACATATGGAGTTAGGGAAGAAAGTGGTTGAATCTGTAACTAAGCTATGGATTCTTCTCTTCTTGTTCTTGTTCTTGTTGTTGTTCTTGAGGCTGGCTGTTTCTGCCCAGATCTTCTGGGCTTTAATTTTGAGAAATATTGGAGAAATAACAATCTGAATTTACTGTAATTGTTCTTCTCCCTCCTTCCTGGGTAATCTAAATCATTGTTTCTGAGCTATGGAAACCATTGATGGAGCTGTTGAAGGTATTAATTATGGTATTGGCCCACAAATAATTGGGAATTGACAGGCGAGAGACTTCCTTTTCTTCCCAAGACTTTGGCCATTTTCTTTTTAATTTCCTGTAGATTCATGTTCTAATATCAATTTAGATGAAAATGATATTTTTTTTTATAATTTTGAAATTATATTAATATTAAATAATTATATTGGTCTTAAATTAATAAATATAATCTTAACTATGTATAGTCTCATAATTACTTTAAAAGCTTTAATATTTTGTTTAAAAAATAAAATTTCAGTTTTTATTATTAACTTTCATATTTTTAAATTTTTTAAAATATGATATTAATAATATTTTTAAAATTAAAAAAAAAAATCGAACCAGTTAAAATATTTTAATAAAACTTTTGAAACTGTGTATATTTTTTTAATTTTTTTAAAAATTAAAGTAAAACAAACGTATTTTTATATATATTTTTTTAAAGTTGGTAGTTTAATTATTATTTTTTTAAATTTAAGGTATTAAAACTTTTAAAACTTCAAATTATGTTTTTATTAATACACTTTTTGTCACCTCATAGGTGTAAAATGGACCCAATTAAATCTATTAATACACTTTTTAAAACCAACTATTCATATATTTCTAATTAACTTTTTTATTTATTAGAAATTCTATAAACTTTATTAATGGATAAATACTCGATGCAAATATCAAATATTCACAAGTTACAACGCATCATTAATATCCGTTACTAATATCAAATACTCTTAATTTTCATAATAATCTTAAAATGTCTTGTAAACTAGAAAGTAAACATTTACGAACTTATGGATCCATTTCATTCTTGCATTAGCATTAAACGCATTAGATCTAGACAAGCTATGACAAAAATATGTTTAATGTTCATACTGGGGATTGATTTGGGCACTTATTTGGAGTGCCCAGAAAGTAGAATTGACGTCTAGTTTCGTATTGTGTTGAGTCTGGATAATTTGCAGGTGGGTAGTGTCAATCCAGCTCCCATGAAGATCATGTTCGATGAAGATTAGAATGAGCGTTCGGTTCATACAAGCTACGTAACACCCGAGGGAGGCAGCTAGGAGTGAGGGGAAGGGGGAAGCGGTGCATGAAGAATGATGAGTCGTTGCTTCGAACCATTGACTTTTGAGATAATACTCATTGCCTTATTCATTGATATGCTTGAATTGACTTAAATTCGAAGCTGTAACACACCAAGCCCACTGCTAGTAGATATTGTCTTCTTTGGACTTTCTGTTTCGGGTTTCATCTCTCCAACCGATATGGGATCGCACAATCCACCTCCCTTAGGGGCCAGAGCTGTCGTTGGCACTTGTTCCCTTCTTCAATCGATGTGGGACCCCCTCAATCCACCTTCTTTGGAGCCAGCGTCCTCGCTAGCACACTGCATGGGTCCACCCCCTTTGGGGCTCAGCTTCCATGCTGCCACATCACCCAATGTATGGCTATGATACCATTTATAACAGCCCAAGCCTACCGCTAACAGATATTATCCTCTTTGTTAGGAAAACGTTTCCACACCCTTATAAAGAATGCTTCGTTTCCTTCTCCAACCGGTGTGAGATGTCACAGAAACTATCACATACGTTCTAACTCACAAAAGGATAGAAAACTGAAATAGTAAGGGTTGCAGTAACAACAACAAAGACAACAAATGGATTGGTTTCGTTCGGTTCTCTTATAATAGTGTGACATCTCGATTTGAGTATTTGGAAAATTAAAAAAATATCAGGTTAGGTTCGACTCTAAATTCAAACCTCGAGTAAGAACAGAACTTTCAAGTGTCAAAAAATCTCTTTAATAGAAAATTTAAAGTTTAGAAATCAGTTCTGTGCCGAAGGAACATAGTTTACCGAATGTGTTCTTTGGAAGTTATTTTGTTGAACGTTATAAATTACTTTGGTTGAACCGATCTGAACGTTATAAAACTAACTATCATCATAACGATGTATGTATGCCTATATTTGATGAATTATCTGATACCAAGGGTCGACAACTGATAGTAATTTAGCTACGTAATCTAGTATGGTCGACAACTGATAGTAATTTAACTACGTAATCTAATATTCATTGTGAATGATTTATGATTATGATGATGAGATTGTTGTACTAACCCGAATTGACCCAACCTAAATTATAGGACTTGGGTTGGGGTTTCAAGATCCATTGAATACTTCTTAAAGTTCACGAAAACCTATTAGATACTTTTTAAAATTTACTTTTCAAACTTCAAAATTCAGAAACTAAACTTATAATTCAATCGAAAAAAAAAAGAGAAGTAAGATTTGAAGTTTTTTCTAGATCTTGTGAGGATAAAGAACCTAAAAAAAACTCGTTAAGAGAACGAAGCATTCCTTATATAAGGGTGTGGAAACCTCTTTCTAACAGACACATTTTAAAACGGTAAGGTTGACAGTGATACGTATCAGGCCGAAGTAGACAATATCTGCTAGCGGTGGACTTGAGGTGTTACAAATGGTATTACGGCTAGACACCGGGCAGTGTGCCAGCAAGGAATGCTAAGCTCCAACAGGGGTAGATTGTGTGATCCCACGTCGGTTGGAGAGTGGTCTATATTCTCTCTCTTTCAACGTCTTTCCTTTTCGTCCTCATTTTTCTTTTTGATTTCATAAAGAGTTGGAAAAGATAAGAACAAATGGCCTCCACACAAAAATCTAATGGTTGGCCTAACAATTACATGGCTACACCTCAGCTTTATAGCCTCTTCTTCAATAAAGACTAAACTCTCAAAATCAAAGTTTGGATCTTTCCCCATCCAACTTTCTCCTTTCCTTACAATCCAATTGGCCTACACAATTAGAATCTTTCCGTCTCCGTCTTTCGTGCCAATCCGAGTATAGTTTAGTAGATAAAGTCACCAATTATCATCCTAAAAGTCGATGGTTCAATCCTCCGCCACCCTACAATTGTTGAGCTATAATGTTTCTGCAATGGGTGTGGTATAGACTAAGAATAGCGTGTAGTGGTGTTCGGGCCCTAACTTTTGTTTCATGCCACTGTCACACTATTTCAAGTCACAATCTTCATCAAATATTCTAAACGATTTCTACTCCATGAAGGGGTTTGAGACATTTATTGTTAGATTCCATCTCAGTTGGAGAGGAGAACAAAACATTCTTTATAAGAGTGTGGAAACCTCAATATCTGCTTGCAGTGGCTTGGGCTGTTACAAATAGTATCAAAACTAGACATCGGGCTGTGTGCAAGCGAGGACGCTGGCCCCCCAAGGGAATGGATTGTTAGATTCCACATCGGTTAGAGAGGAGAACGAAGTATTCTTTATGAAGTTCATAGGTACTTTTTTATAATCTAAGTTTGGCGTCTTTACCCACAAAACGAAAACCTACCCGCCTCACGCAAGCAAGCCTAAAATGGTTTGGTATACGTCCACGGCGAAATGCCTAATCAAAAGAACCATTTTTTTTAAAAATTGTATCATCATTGAAAACAATGCAACTAACTCAAACTTTAGAAAGGTTCAACCTTGAGGGTGCATTTCCTTGAACCTTGCTCTAATGGGCATCTTTGATAAATTTTCTTACCAAAAAAGCAAAATGAAGTAGATACCTTCATCGCCACATTGTGCACATTGCTCCTTGGAGCCTATAAAGCAAAGTTAGAAAACAATGAGTCCTACATCAGTGGGGCACAAAGAAAATTTCCGGCCCAAGCCTACCACTAGTAGATATTGTCCGCTTTGGTCCGTTACGTATCACCGTCAGTCTCATAGTTTTAAAACGCGTCTACTAGGGAGAGGTTTCCACACCCTTTAAGGAATGTTTCGTTCTCTTCTTCAACGCGTCTACTTTGGGGCCAAGCGTCCTCGCTGGCACACCGTCCGGTGTCTAGCTTTGATATCATTTGTAACAGCCCAAGCCCACCGCTAGTAGATATTGTCCGCTTTGGCCTGTTACCTATCACCATCAGCCTCACGAATTTAAAACGCGTCTGCTAGGGAGAGGTTCCACGCCCTTATAAGGAATGTTATGTTCTCCTCTCCAACCGATATGGGATCTCACAATCCACCCCCCTTTGGGGCTCAGCGTTCTCGCTGGCACACTATTCAGTATCTAGCTCTAATACCATTTGTGACAGCTAAAGTCCACCGCTAGCAGATATTGTCCGTTTTGGCCCGTTACGTATCGTCATCAGCCAACACGTCTACTAGAGAGAGGTTTACACACCCTTATAAGGAATGTTTCGTTCCCCTCTCCAACCTACGTGGATCTCACAATTTCACGTGACTTTCTCTATATTAGAAAACATAAAACGAAGAAATGAAAGAACTCTTAGTTTCAGCCACATGAGTACACACCTGAATGATGCATTCTTTTAGTGTTTCTTATCCTAATGCAACCAACACCAATGAAAATTCAATATTCTCAAAGCTTTTTTGCCATCCACATATAATAGAGTGTTAAGAACATAAACATAGCCCACAAATCACTTTCCTTTTGTGGGGTTTCACAAAGTCTTGGCCAAGCAAATTGCTTGACAGAGGAAGAGATATGGTTCAGCTGACTTCCACTTGTTCTTTTGCCTGTCTACCAAAAGAGGAAAAGTAGCAGAAAAGTGAAGAAAAAAGGGAAGATATTTTCATCATTTGAGCCATTGAAGACTTTCTAGAGCTACAAGAATCACTCGAAATTAGAGAGTAGCTAAAATATTAAAGCTTGTACCCGAACATTTCGGGATGGATTCGTTAATCACTCTATTAGGAAGTCTGGTCTTGGTGAACATATCGGGATTTTGAGTTTTCTAATTCCAAGAACGTGGAAGTAAAAAGTGCGTAATATCGAAAACGACTTTGAAATGGTAAAAGCCAACAAGTTTTGATTTTACGTACCTTTTCGCTTTGAACACGAGCCCACCGGCCTTTCCTGTCAGCTTCAAATTGAGAGACTTTTGTTCATAAATATGCAGCATCTTCATTCATTTCTATACCTTCTCTGATATTCTGAAAAAAATGACTTTAACGTTGCGATCTTCGACTTCTTTCATCAATCCGAAAGACACCAAGATCATAAAGGCTCATCTTCCTGAGGATCTCTATGGCGTAATCTCCTTCAAGCAAGCAAAATCACCGACCCGTCTAAGAATAAGAAGCTCCCTACAAGAGATTAAGATGGAAATGAGTGACAAATTGGAGAAATTTCACTCGCTATCTATGAATCATCACACAAATGACTTGAGAGTTCCTGTGTTTGTTATGCTGCCACTTGACACGGTTACGCTTGGAGGGAATCTGAACAAGCCTCGAGCGATGAACGCGAGTTTAATGGCTTTGAAGAGTGCGGGTGTGGAAGGAGTTATGGTGGATGCTTGGTGGGGATTGGTGGAGAAAGATGGACCTATGAAATACAATTGGGAAGGCTATGCTGAGCTTGTGCAGATGCTTCAAAAACATGGCTTGAAGCTCCAAGTAGTCATGTCTTTTCATCAGTGTGGAGGGAATGTTGGAGATTCTTGCAGGTATGAATCCAAGAAAGTTTTCTTAACCATTTTCGACTTTTCGATATTCGGTTAACCTTCTCTCTATGATCTTTCAGCATTCCTTTACCGCCATGGGTGCTCGAAGAAATAAGCAAGAACCCAGATCTCGTTTACACCGACAGATCAGGTAGGAGGAATCCGGAATACATCTCTTTGGGATGTGATTCCTTACCTGTGCTTAGAGGAAGAACACCGATCCAAGTCTATGCTGATTACATGAGGAGCTTTCGGGATCGATTTAGAGACTACTTGGGAGAAGTTATCATGGTATGCATCAACAATTTGTTCAGTTCTCTTAATCCTTCTTCTTCTTAACCGTCTCCGAACACCTTTAATCCTCCCACAACATGATAGATTAGCTTAGTTATATGTGTCGAAAATAGTATAGCTTGGAATGAACATGACTCGATCACTGTGAGATCCCACATCGGTTGGGGAGGAGAACGAAACACCCTTTAAAAGGGTGTGGAAACCTCTCCCTAGCAGACGCGTTTTAAAAACCTTGAGGGGAAGCCCAAAGAGGACAATATCTGCTAGTGGTGGGTCTGGGCTGTTGCAAATGGTATTAGAGCCAAACACCGGGCGATGTGCCAGCGAGGAGGTTCTTCCCCGAGGGGAGGTAGATACGATGCAGTGTGCCAGCAAAGATGCTGGGCCCCAAAGGGGGGGTGAATTTGTTGGGGTCCCACATCGATTGGAGAAAGGAACGAGTGTCAGCGAGGATGCTAGGCCCTAAAGGGGAGTGGATTGTGAGATCCCACCTCGGTTGGGGAGGAGAACGAAATACCCCTTATGAAGGTGTGGAAACCTCTCCCTAGTAGACGCGTTTTAAAAACCTTGAGGGAAAACCCGAAAGGGAAAGCCCAAAGAGGACAATATCTGCTAGCGGTGGGCTTGAGCCATTACAATCACGTAGATAGAATTCAAGTAAATAGCTTCAACGGTTAGAAATTCATGTTCATTTGCAATTGCAGGAAGTTCAAGTCGGGGCTGGTCCATGTGGGGAACTCAGATATCCGTCTTATCCAGAGAGCAATGGAACTTGGAGATTTCCAGGAATCGGGGAATTCCAATGTTACGACAAGGTACTCGACTCGATATACTTCTTTTTACGTATTGATCTAACCGTAACAGGATCCTTCTACAGCAATATCAAACTAGGGGCTGTTTAGAGAAAACGGTTTTCGAGACCGATTTTTGATATGTCTTCTGTGGTGAACAGTACATGAGAGCTTCCCTTGAAGCAGCAGCAGAGGGCATTGGAAAAAGAGACTGGGGAAGCAATGGAGGGCCACATGATTCTGGTCAATACAACCAGTTCCCTGAAGATACAGGCTTCTTCAAAAAGGAAGGAACATGGAACACAGAATACGGCAAGTTCTTCCTCGAATGGTACTCGGACAAGCTATTACAGCACGGAGATAGAATCTTAACAGCTTCAAAGGGAATTTTCCATGGAACGGGTGCAAAACTATCAGCAAAAGTCGCTGGTATTCACTGGCACTACGGTACTCGAGCCCATGCTGCCGAGTTAACCGCAGGGTACTACAACACTCGACACCGAAACGGTTACTCGCCTATTGCGAAGATGCTAGCTAAACATGGGGTTGTGTTTAACTTCACTTGCATGGAAATGAAGGACGGACAGCAGCCCGGCTATGCGAACTGCTCACCGGAAGGTTTGGTTAGACAAGTGAAGATGGCTACAAAGGATGCTAAGGCTGAACTTGCAGGCGAAAATGCATTGGAAAGGTATGATGGAGCAGCTTATGAGCAAATTTTAGCCACAAGTAGGTCGGAATCTGGAAATGGCTTGACTGCATTCACTTACTTGAGAATGAACAAGAACCTTTTCGAACCCAACAATTGGAGAAACTTGGTCGAGTTTGTAAAGACCATGTCGGAAGGCGGTCGGAACCGGAGACTTCCGGAATCGGACTGCAGTGGCAGTGATCTTCACGTTGGATTCATTAAGGAGAAAAAGATCAAGGAAGTTGCTGTGGTGTAGAAATGAAACCAGCACATACTTATCATAGTCTCTTATAGTTAAAAGATAAAAAGGAGAAAAAGTAAAAGAGTATAGGAAAGTCTTAAATCTACAGCCAAAACTCTCATAATCCTCATACTTCTATGTGTAAAGATGTAGTTTTTTATACTTTCAGAACAGTAATTATTGAGTCCTTCAGTAAAAAAGTTGGACCAAGAAGGGATCTAGCACAAATATAGGTAAGAACATGAGTGAAACAGCCATCTACAATCCAGAATGGATACACATAATGGTATATAATATGGTACTCAGATCAGATTTATTATACTTTCAGATATCAAGACATGCTTAAAAGACGAATTTTCGGGAGTTTCAGGTCAAAACTTTTCATACTTCATCCTAAAGAATGTAAGTAACCAAGTGTAGATATCAGAAGATCAAACCTTTCCTTGTCTTCCAATCATGGCATGCTTTTTATCAAGAAATCTTGGAGAAAACAGGCCTCCATGAGACTGTTTCTGATTACTATTGGAGCTTGTTTTCTCTTCCGACATTACGAGCGCTTTCTGTAAACCTTCAACTACTTCTGTCATTGTTGGCCGACTCATCGAAGTTTTGTTCAAGCACCGATCAGCTAACTTTGCAACTTCCCGGGCGGAAGACAAGGAGTACTGGTTTCTGAGACGAGGATCAATTAACATGGTGAACATACTACTGTCAACTGGAAACTGCTTCACCCATTGTAGAAGTTTCTGCTCTCCGACCGGGCGGGTAGTATTCAATGCTCGTCTGCCCGTGAGGAGTTCATATAGAACCACACCAAAACTCCATACATCGCATTGGCTTTTGAGACGGCCTGTTTCAAGATATTCGGGAGCAGCATATCCATGCGTTCCGACCACCTGACAAATGAAAAAACAGCCATTTGGGTTTTGAGTACAGCCTAAGCATTATCTTTTTATATGAGATGCATAATGTAAAATCCAACACAAGGAAAGCTATTGTACGTACCTTTGTAGAAACGTGTGTGTTATCACCTCTTGGTCCTTCTCTAGCAAGGCCAAAGTCTGAGAGTTTCGGCTTGAAGTTCTCGTCCAGTAGAATATTCGCTGATTTAAAATCCCGATATATCACCTACGCAAATGCACGTGCAAAAAATGATCTTAACAAATTGAAGTGGCCATATGGATTGATTTTTGTCCAAAGAAAGTCAATCACAATGCCATCAACAATTACGATAGACTTTATCCCCACACTGCTGCATATTTGTATATGTAATAGCCTAAGCCCACCGTTAGTAGATATTGTCCTCTTTGGGCTTTTCCTTTCGGTTTTCCCCCAAGATTTTTAAAACGCGTCTACTAAGGAGAGGTTTTCACACCCTTATAAAGAATGCTTCGTTCCCCTCTCCAACCGATGTGGGATCTCACAGTCCACCCTCCTTTGGGGCCCATCCTCGCTGACACTCGTTCCTCTCTCCAATCGATGTGGGATCTCACCGGGCGGTGTGCCAGCGAGGACGCTGAGCCCAGAAGGAGGGTGGATTGTGAGATCCCACATTGATTGGAGAGAGGAACGAGTACCAACGAGGACATTGGGCTCCAAAGGGGGTGGATTGTGAGATCCCACATCGGTTGGAGAGGGGAACGAAACAATCTTTATAAGAGTGTGGAAACCTATCCTTAGCAGACGCGTTTTAAAAACCTTGAGGGAAAGCCCGAAAGAGAACAATATCTACTAGCGATAGACTTGGACTGTTACAGTATAGCGAATCCCAAAACCACTTATACATCAGTTGTCATTATGCCACCAGATTTTGGAAAGAATTGATTGTTGCTTTTAAAATGGTATCTTTGTCTTACCAAGAGATATCAACAGCCTGCTCATCTATACTCTTAATGGCCATCCACTTCACAGATGGGAAAAGAATCCTTTGGATGCATCTTATTTAGGCCTTTTTGATCAATGAAAATTATTTTTATAAAAAACAAAACCTATGTTTTTATAAGGAATCTCCTCTCTAAAACAGTAAGCAACTGACAAAAACCAATGCACCTAAATTGTACCTGAGCTTCTAACCCGCCATGTAGATAAGCCAAGCCCTGCGCTGCACCAATGATAATCTCTAATCTTTTCTTCCATGGAAGCGTTGACGACATTCTTTGGAAAAGATGGTGCTCCAAGCTCCTGTTCGGGAGGTACTCGTAGACTAAAAGCCTCTGAATCCCTTTCTTACCGTTTTCAGCCGCGTAACCAAAAAGTTTAACTAGATTTGGATGACTAACTACACTGAGAAATTGAACTTCTGCAAGCCATTCTTTATGACCCTACACAACAGAAGAACTCAACGTTAATGTTTTCGATTGTTTTCACAATGGCCCTCGATTCGAGAAGACCGTGCAAATATTCTAAAGAATAACATTAAGAACAAGAAAACCGCCCATAAGCCATACACATAAATCAAGAGACAGTAAAATGACAACCAAACAAATAAAGACTAACAGAAAACCAGGAATGTATTTGACATGGGATGAAAGGGAAAGTCAGCTGTCCTTCATTATTTAGAGTAATATGTTGCTTAGAGAATATCCTATACAGGCAAATAATTACAAATTTAGAATAATGCTAAGTATTTATATGTGATTGATGACATTGCTTATAAAATATTGAATCCTCAGGTCCACTCCAAAGCATCCAAACAAAAAAGAACTAACGGCCAAGGCTCACCACTAGTACATATTGTCCTCTTTGGACTTTCCCTTTCGAGCTTCCCCTCAAAGTTTTTAAAACACGTTTGCTAGAGAGAGGTTTCCACATACTTATAAAGGGTGTTTCGTTCTCCTCCCTAACCGATGTGGGATCTCACAATCCACCCCCTTTAGGGCCCAACGTCCTCGCTGACACTCGTTCCTTTCTCCAATCAATGTGGGACCCCACCAAATCCACCCCCTTTGGGGCCCAGCGTCCTTATTGGCACACCGCCTCTTGTCTACCCCCCACCGAGGAACAGCCTCCTCGCTGGCACATCGCCCGGTGTCTGGGTCTGATACCATTTGTAACGGTTCAAGCCAACCACTAGCAGATATTGTCCTATTTGGATTTCCTTTTCGGGCTTCCCCTCAAGGATTTAAAACGCGTATTCTAGGGAGAGGTTTCCACATCCTTGTAAAAGATGTTTCGTTCTCCGTCCTAACCGATGTGGGATCTCACAAAAAGAACCGAGAAAGAAAGCAATACCTGCAAGCTATGCTGGTTGAGTTCTTTAATGGCGACCACAATAGGTTCACCATTGGGAGTTGTGGGCTTAATTATTCCTTTGTACACAGACCCAAAACCACCCTCCCCAATCTTCAACAGCCTGCTGAAGCCATTTGTTGCATCAAAAAGCTCTTGGAGAGAGAAAACCCTCAAATTTTGCTCCTTCTCTTTGTATAATTCAGGAATACTCCTTGAAGACAATGAATTCGATGATCTGAAACCATTTTTCTTGGCTGATTTGTCTGATTTTTCTCCTTGTTTCAACTCTGTAGCTGATTTTGATATCCCTTTAGACTTAGATTTTCCCTTGGGATTAAAGAAACACTTCATCTTTTAAACCCAGAAGAAAGAACAAGAAGTAAAAGAGCTAGAACATGTGAAAAAACCACAAACCCAGAAGCCAAAATAGAGAAAAGAAGGCAATTATTAAGAACACAAGGAAAAACAGAGCAACCCAATAGAAGTTTCAGCAACAGGATATGAACAAACAAAGAGAACCCAAGAAATTAAACGTGAAGGGATTGCTGCAAAAAGCGAAAGCCTCGTACGAGGAAGTGGAAAACATAAGAAGAACCGATTAAATACAAGATTAGGAGCAAGAACCGTGTATGAAAACAGGAAAAGGGGGAAGAAAGGGACAGAAGTTAAATACCTGAATTTCCACAGCGGCAATGACCGAAGAGAAGACCATTCAAATGTGGCATCATCATCAATGAGCTATACGAACATTATAACGTCATATTTACGCGATCGGTTTGTTCATATGTGCCGAATTGAGCGACAGGAATTTGAAAGAACCCATTCTTTTCTTCTATCGGTCAAACTGTAAAATGAAGAAGGGGTGCTCATACCGAAGAATTGACTCAAAATCTTGCTTAATTTTTGGATTCATACAAGCGCGGCGATTTGGGGGTTTTGTTTGTTTGATTCTACCTCAAATCTACAAAATGTGGCTGACCTAATGTTTTAGGATTCGGCACCTGTGTCCCGATGTTCTCTTGCACCTTGACATTTCCCTGTATCCTCTCCAACATGGTGATGTTAATTCTCAATCGTTCTAGCATGTTTTTTTTCCTCGATCACGTATCTTATAAAAATTCTCGAGAGATCACTCAATATAAAATTATCCTAAGCAAAACACGTCTAACCATGAAGTTCCCATGATTGAGTCATGAAAAAAATGTGCATCTTGTTGGTATAGATAGTAACTTACAATCCTTTAAATCTTTTTTAGTCATCCTATCCTCAGAATTACTCTCTTTCGAATGTGGTCTTGATTCATTCACATACCCCTCCTTTACTCGAATATGATGACTAAGAAAGACTTACAAGAATTGAAAGTTACTATATATACCAAAAGAGAATATCATAGAAATTTTGAAATGAAGCGTGTTTTGTTTGGAGTAATTCTATGTTGGGTGACCTCTTGGAAATTTTTCTAGGATGCATGTGAGTGATGACAAAATATCCTATAAGGATTCGTGTTTCAACCTAGCTTATACCATGTAATACCTAATCATATAGTCTAGGCCTCTGGTAATAGGTTCATCTGCAACCGAGTAGATAAAAGTACACGTCTCTTGACATTTAAGCTTTCCTTCTCCTTTCAAGGCCTACCCGAAAGAGAATCTAGTGTTTCTTGGTCGTGAATGTCTGAATAGGACGAACTACTCCTGTGGTTTGCTTTGAAACAAAACAGTGATCTACTTTATTTAACAAACTAAGCTAAACTCTTTTTTTTTCTATACACGGCTATTATCAGCCATGCTTAGTTGGTGCTACTGTTGGCTTCTCGGTACAAATTTAGGTAACTAAACTCGTTAATTATTAAAGTTAAACTCTTTTAAGTGTATTAGATGTGGTACACACAAGGGTTTTATAGGGAAAAGTTGTGTATAAAAGCACTCGAAAGCTTTAACTATCATTAATGACTTTTTAGTACAACAACTCGAGGAAAGTTCAAAACTTGTTTGGAAATCATGGTTTTCTGACATGCTCGTGCAAAAGGTAAAGAAATCATTTTCTTTACAAAAAAAAAAAAGTGTTATCAACAAAAGTAGTTTCGCTCTCAATCCATTTTCGAGTTATTTTCCATTGGAGTATCATGGTGATTTTTGTTCGTTTTCTTTTGCAATTTTGAAAAGCTATATTCATGTTCTAATCTCTTAAAGTTACTAATCTCATATTTGAATCGCTAGAATCAAACATCTAACTTTTGACACTTTAAAAAATAAATTTAAACTAAATGTAAATTTCAATAACAAAAAGTATTAGCTTTCAAAATCGAGCCAGAGATACCAAGCTGGAATCAAAAGTCGCGCTCGAGCAAGCTGAGGGATGAATGGCACACATGCCGCACGTAGAAGGGTGCAGCTAGGTGTCACAATCATACTATGAAGAGAGTAGGTTGTGACCCTCACGTCATGACAAGCAAAGCGGCGTCCCTCAAGAGATGCTCATCCGGCCACATGCGGGCCAATATAGAAGAGTGCCATGATGCGATCGAGGAGGACGATGCATCATCCAACACACCACCACGCGAAGTGGGCATTGAAGACAAGTTGAGACATAAGCAAGACAGAGACATCAGAATAGACATGAAGGGCAAAGATAGGCTTGTTGAAGGGCCGGGTAGGGCCCTGAGCCTTAACCTCGAAAGTCGGGGTTCTGGAAGGAATTTGGTCATGCGGTTCGGGAGTTAAGTCCGTCCATATGAAATATGAATGCTCGCCAAGTTTGATGTCAATCGGACATCGGACGGACAATGCACGACACCGTATGACCGTTCACCAAAATCATGTCTACTCCTGGAAGATTGAAAATGGCTCCAAATGTACTATAGGGGTACCATGGTGTTAGCTCTCCACCACTCCTGGGCCCTATGGCTTAAGTGAGCTACCCTGTGGCATATACGTGTGTCACAGTGTGGGCGAGCGTGTCGAGACGAGTGTCTCGGGCGACTTCCTTTGAAATGGATTTTGGAAGGACAGTACCGGATGACATGGGTGTGTCGGTATTGCGCCCTAGCCCGCGTGTCGGAGGTTGCTACATACACTCGCTATCCGATACGGTATTCGTAAATGACTCGACGTGGGCACGAAAGGGCCTATGCCTCGATAGAGCCTGGATGGATGGATGTTCGGGAAGTCCCGATGAGATGAAAGACACGCGGGCCCATTCTCGATGACATGACCGAGCGAGTTATGATGGCCGGCAACATCCTGAGACTCGGGATGGCGTCAAGGCATATGGACCCTGTCGATGGGGATCGAGATGACAAGACGAGATGCGACGTTGCATTGAGAGACCTTGGCCCGAGCAGAGGCAATGTCGAGCCAAATGACTTGGCCTAGTGTAGAGGCAAGTCGGATGTGTCGCAGATGACTGAACATGCACGCGCAGACGGCGTGTGTGGTTGAACAAGCTTGGATTCCGCACAAGCGATGTTCGATTGGCGAAGACAAACCTCGCCTAAGGTCCGACGAAGCCACAAAGCCGGGGCGAAAAATATATATGAGACTTAATTCCCCTTAAGGCTAGTCGTGAGCATGTTAAGATCACGACGCCGCACAGTAAAAAACGTAGGACCGTGACACTAGGCACTCAAGTGATAAGTCGGCACGGGTTTCTAGTTGCTTGCTTGTGATCGTGGAGTAGGGCGCGAGTGCACGTAAGCTAGGAGGTGCTAGACACAGGCACACGATTTGAAGAGAAAAAACGTGTGGTTAGTTAAGGTTGTGGGAAGCTCGACACCTTGCCGAAATTCTCGCAATTTTTTTTCAACGAGTAAATATGTATATTTTATAAAAAGTTAACTTAAGTTGATTGAAACGAAAAGTGGTTGGTTTAAATGATGATTAAAGGTTGAAATTGTCAAATTACACCACCAAATTAATAAGAGTCATATTTCTTAAATACTAAAGTTATTATTTTTCTTTATTCATTTTGTCTTTTTTTGAGAATTTCAACGTTGTATTGGAACACGACACTCATTTGTCCTAATTTCCAAGGAATCGTTGAATCATAAATACCGGTAAAATTTTAAAATATATACTTAAAATAAATAGATATTTTATTAATGAGCATTTTACTTTTATTAAAAAATAAAATTTTAAATAAATGACCGGAATCATTTAAACTCCCCAAATCTAATAAATTTATGGTTAGATTGAGTTTATTACGGTTATTTTAGTTAGAAAATTTTACGACAATTAGTTTTAGTCTTAAACATGTCCAAAACTGACTCGATCCAACCCAATGGGACAATTGGTTTTGAGTTGATTTTAAATCAAATTAAATTGATTTGTTATAAAAATTTAAGGTTTAAATTGATGTAACTATTAATTTTAATAGATACAATTTCAAAGGTTACGGGCATAATTTATTATTTTTTCTTTAAGAAAATACATTAAAACAAAAATGCATTATTTTGAAGCAATTCTATGTTGAGTGTCTTCTTGAAAATTTTCTTAAGATCGATATAAGTGAGGATAAAACACGATATGACTCGTGTTGATATGTGGGGATAGTCTTCACTCTTAGAAGCCAGGAGTAATTAATGAGACCGTGTCGCAGAGGAATGTCGAGGCAGACAGGTGTCGAATTCGGATTTTAATTTTTATTTGAATCCTAGGCATGGTCGTTACACCAAATGTCCTGAATCACATACGAGCTACATGATTTATGTTTTCTTTTGGTCGTTTGGAAAGTGGGAAAAGAGAGTGAAGAGCACGGGGGCGGCAGCAGCAACACGACGGATGTGGTGTTCAGTGGAGGCACGTGTCTTTATTCTTTTTTACTATGTATGTGTTTAGATTTGTTTATATAAACACGAACTTTTGACAGTAGACTTTAATCAATTAAATAATTTCTAAAAAGTTTTGTTCGGCGTAGCGTGTCAGGAACAATAGGCTAGTACCATGGTCAATTAAATTATTTTGCATTATGATATAATACTCATTCGATTACGATTGTCGTTTTCATATGAATTAATTTGAATCAACTCAATCACACATCCAACTCGAGAAACTTGCTCATTCTTCTGAATCTACACGCCAGAATTAAATGAGACAACCAATCTCGATCCAAAATCAAAGTCTTTCCACCGAAGAAATTTTCACCTGAAAAATTACTCGAAGAACGCTTCATTTATAAGCAATTAATTTGATATAGTACAAATATGGGGTGATATTGGCCCCATGCTAGAAGACTTTGAAATAAACTAGAGGAGAAAAACTCTATGGGGCTCCCATTTTCTACCAATTTTTTTTTTTCAAACTTTGAAGTTTCTTTTAAATAAAAAAATCAAGCTAATAATAAATGTGAAGGTTTCATATATTTTCAAGTCTTTGAAAAAAAAAAAAAAAAAAAAAAAAAAAAAAACTCGTTTGGTAAGGTTATAATAAAAATACTTTTCATATTATATGTTTTTTTCTTTTTTTTCTTTTTTAAATTAACTATCAAAATATAATAATTATTTTTTAAATGTATTTGTAAATTAGGCTAAATTAATAAATAAATAAATAAACCTAGAAATGTTTATAAAAAAATATGGTTAATTTTGGATGAAATTTTTTAATATTTGTTTAAAAAACACCCATTAATTTTGTGAAGAGTTTAAAAAAATATTCTTTTAAAAATAATTTTGAGTTTTCACAAACTTTTTTAAAAACTTCAAAAACACTTATGTTTTTTTTTTTTTTTTTTGTAGATTGAGATGGATTGATCTTCGCTATCGTGCACCTTCCAACTACCCGTTGATACGGCAATGCCTAATATGAGGTTGCTCCTGCCTCAGACAGCTTCGAGGTTCCCATCGATTATAGAGGTTGAAACCCTCTTGTTCGAACCCCTGTGATACGAGATATACTTGCTCTGACGACTTACCTCTTTCCCCTTTAATTCCTTCAACATTTTCTTTGAGATTTCTTATTAACTCGACTATCTTATTATAGTCAAGGTTTACCCATTTTGGGGTGGCCCATCTTGGGGTGGTGTTCACTATTAAGCCTACGTCCATTTCTTTCAAGCTTGATTCCGCCCTTAGACGACTAAACTCGTTGGCTCTGCGCTCTATTCGGTCGAAACCCGGTTCGATAACCTTCTCTCATAGATGCCCTTAACCAAGTCATCGCCCTCACTTCAATGCGCCAATCAATGCGCTACGTTGGCAAAAGGGAATGGCGAACAACCGAACCCTTGCTAAGACCATTTCCACTTTGTTCTCAACCGTTCTCAAGAATCTTTCAGCTTTGTTTATGAAAGAAGGTTCAGGAGAAGAGAAAGAATGAATCTTTCAATCTTTCAACTTTCCTTTGTTCAATCTGGGAGTTCAATCTCTCTCATTAACCTTTCTTACATGAGAGTAAAAGAGTGAAAGAATTTCAAAAAATTACCCTAAATTTTCAAAAATTTTATTAATATTTTTTAAAAAACTTTAAAAACACTTTTATACTCTGTACCTTTATAAATTTTCAAAAGTAATATTAAAAAGTTTGAAGATAATATATATAAACAGTTTTCATCTATATATTGACGGTAAGAATTTGTTTATGTAAAGAATGTCAATGCTACTTTTTAAATTTTTACGGGTGTCTGTATGTACGAATAAAAACCGATAGGTCATTTTTTGTGTTAGTTTGTGCCCAAAATTGACAGAATTATCTAATATGGTTGATCACAATATGACAATAACATAAATAATAATGAGTCCCCAAACATGAATGTAAAATGATAGAATATACGAGTGATTAAGATTTATACAGACAAGACCAAACATAAAAATCAATAAAATCTCAAGAACAGGACAGGACAAGACAAGAGACAGTGAGAATGAATGTCAGTTGTAGGCATAGGAAAGAACCTGGCTTGGCTGTCCCCCATGCTGCTTTCTTTGCCTATCCTTCCTTCCTTCCTTCATTCAAAGCCCATTACAGCTTATTATCTCACAAGCTACAAAAGGCTACAAGAATTTTCAAGTAGCTACCTAATTGTGCACAGCATTCCCAGAAGATCGAGTAAGTTTCGGGATATGGATGATGATTCTTCTTCGTAACTCGGGGTTTTAACCGGAATTCCATAGCAGTTTTCGGCTCTGGGCGGGTGGTGCCAGCCCCGGGATGTCCTGAATGTCCTTGTTATTTGGATTCACCAGCTGAGGAGGAGTATAGAACCAGAATTGTTCAGCTAAATACAGAAAGAAAGAATATGAATGAGAATGGTAGGTACCTTGACTATGATAATGGCAATGACACCAAGGACAATAATGAAGAGGAGGGCCATTATACACTTATCAGTTGCAATTTGTCTCCCTAATTCTTTCACCAGTTTTGAGGCTTTCTTTAGTGAGAAATGTATCGAGTCGAGCTCGTTCACTATCCTGCTCATTTGCTCCGTCTGCGCCTTTAGAGCTGCTGCTGTCTCCGTTCCCACGTTCACCGTCTCTTGAACTACCTATCACATTCATACAACCACCACCACATATCAGTCTATGTAACAGCCCAAGCCCATCGCTAGATATTGTCCTCTTTGGGCTTTCCCTTTTGAGTTTCCCCTCAAGGTTTTTAAAACTCGTCTACTAGGGAGAGGTTTCCACACCCTTATAAAGAATGCTTTGTTCTCCTCCCCAACCGATGTGGGATCTCGCAATTCATCCTCTTTCAAGGTACAGCATCCTCGCTAGCACTCGTTCCCCCTGATCGATGTGGGATCTAACAATCCACCCCCCTGTGGGACCCAGAGTCGTCGCTGACACACCGCTTGGTGTCCACCCCCTTCGGGGCCCAACATCCTTGCCAGCACACGGCTCGATGACTGGCTCTGATACCATTTGTAACAGTCCAAGCCCACCGTTAACAGATATTGTCCTCTTGGGGCTTTCCCTTTCGGACTTCCCCTCAAGGTTTTTAAAACGCATCTGCTAGGGATAGATTTCCACACCCTTATAAAGAATGTTTCGTTCTCCTCCCCAACCGATGTGGGATCTCATCGAACAGTTTGGTTCATTTGAAATCTCCTACAATTCAAAATCCAATAGAAAGAAAGCAGAAATTAGATCTTTCAATGACAAACTAACCTTTTTAGACCTCTCAATTGCTTCATCAGTCTCATCCATCATTTTGTTTCCCCTATCAACCAATTGTTGATTTGTCATATCTGCAATAACATATATAGCCTAATACATTAGTAAATTCAGCAGGCATAATATAGGTCATAGGCAAGCCCGGATTTGGTCGAACCCACTGATCGGTTTAGAAAACATTCAGAACCTATGCTGAAACCAACCAACATTCAGGTTTTTGCCCATTTTAGTATCTCAGGCCTCAGCTCATATTCACAGTTCTCAGTACAACAACAATATTCAAAGTGGTTTAAATCATGAACTAAATAACAAAAGCAAAGTACGCATACTTGAGGCTAGCAACACATTTTCTTCCCCATAATTTTCACCAGGTCCATCAAAGAGATCGATACGCTTGTTATCGAGAGTGCTTGCATGTCTGCATCAACAAACAACCATTATGAACTGTTTCATATATAAGCAGAGATGTACAATTCAACTGTTATAAGTGGAGTAAGGAGAGGAACCATGTAACGGTCCAAGTCCACCATTAGCATATATTGTTCTCTTTGGGCTTTCCCTTTCGAGCTTCCCCTCAAGGTTTTTAAAACGCGTCTGCTAGGGAAAGGTTTCCACACCCTTATAAAGAGTGTTTCGTTCTCCTCCCCAACCGATGTGGGATCTCACAAACCCGAGTCAAATGAAGAAAATAAGCTCGTAGAAGCAACCAAATACATTTGTTTTATCTCACTCGAGATGAACAAAAGAAATTATCGATTAGACTGGAAGAAAAGAGATATTCAGAAAGTCGAATGAAAACGAAAAGATTATCGATGGTAGATATTGAATCTTACTGCTTTTTAAGGGCAACATATGAGTTCAACTCTTTGATCTGCATAAAGATACAGAATAGTTAATAACAATGCACTACCAGTAAATAAGAAGGAAAAGAAGATTTCTTTACAAAGAATTCAAAGTTTACATCTCACCATAGCCTGCTTCCTCTCACTAAGCATTTTATTAGTGTTCGAGTCATTCCCGCCTTCCAAATCCTTGACTTCTCGATCGAAATCTTTAATAAGCCTGTAAAGGAAACAAACAGAAAGTTTTCACCAAAAGAAACAGGAACAAGACAAAGGAACTATATCTTTAATGATAAGCATCCATCATCAAGATTAAAAAGAATTTTAATTAAAGATTAATGAACGCATCTGCTAGGAAGAGGTTTCCACACCCTTATAAAGAATGTTTCGTTCTCCTCCCCAACCGATATGGGATCTCACAATCCACCCCCTTCGGGATCAAGCATCCTCGCTGGCACTCGTTCCTCTCTCCAATCAATGTGGTATCTCACAATCCACCCCCTTTGGGACCCAGCGTCCTCGCTGGTACACCGCCCGGTGTCTGGCTTTGATACCATTTGTAATCGCCCAAGCCCACCGCTAGCAGATATTGTCCTCTTTGGACTTTCCCTTTCGGGCTTCCCCTCAAGGTTTTAAAACACGTATGCTAGGGAGAAGTTTCCACACCCTTACAAAGAATGTTTCGTTCTCCTCCCAACCAATGTGAGATCTCACAAAATGAGACCTTAATTTGTATATCATTTAAATTATAATCAAGAATTACTAAGCATAACGATGGTATGAAAGTACAAAAAGTATATATACATATAAAGACATCTATCCATTGTCACCTTCTTAAATAAAGATTATAAAAGTTCATTCTCAACATCATCACTTTTATCACTAATAGGGTCCACATACTTTTAAAAAAATTTGTCATCCACGTTAATCAAAACCTAGGCAATGAAAGTAGTAAAGCTTGAAGGTGGAATATTACACACACAAGGAAGCTTTACTCTTTTAGGAAACTAAGGATTCATACTATTCTTCTAGTTATCATTGAGCTTCAATGTGTTCATGGAGAAACAAGCCCTTGCTCACGATCCAACAAGGGGGAATCGTTCCAAAGCGAATAGTTTGAACCTTGCCTCGAGGCGAGCCTAGAGGAAATGTCTTCTAAGACATTTGCTTAACCCAATCACAGCCCAACAGAGGTGGAGAGATTAAAACTCATAAACACCTTCTGATAGAACTTGAATTAATGGAAGAACTTCCAAAGTTTGTAAACAAAACGAAGAAATTATATGCAGACACCATTGAAATTACAGAACAAAGAAAGAATCAGATGCAATATACCTCTTACATTCTCGCATCTTATCAGTCAACTCTTCCAATTGTCTACTCCGCCTATTTGTGTCCTTAATCTTCTCCAACTTCTGAAATCCATTTCTGTAGATATAACAAAAACAGAGACAAACAAGAGATTTAAGCTCATAAAACAATCTCAGTTTCTAGAACAGAACGAAATCTAAGAATCCTTACGACAAAGTTCGGAGGATATCACTGATTTGCCCCTCGATATCTGCAAGCTCTTCGCTGATCGAAGCTAAGGAATCCATCTTCAAATTCAAACCTCAATGAAACAAAATACACCGATTCTTGTCCTCCTCAGAGACTAAGGCACATTACAAGCATTGCAACAGCTAAAATCTGCAAAGTTTCCTCGAGATCTTAAGCACCCACCTCCCAAAATTCTAAGAATCCGATTAATCGATGTCAATATGGCGAAAAACCCAACAAAAGAATACAATCAGATCATCACCATCTCACACATTCCTCATCTCTCGCAAACACCGAATTGAAAAAACAAATCAAAAACTTAAAAACCTCAGCCAACAGATCCAAACAAAAATCAGCTACAAATAAACCCAGATTCAATGAAACCCGAATTCAGATAGATCTGAACAATGCAGGCCGAGATAGCGATCTAAACAAAACCCAACAACCAAATCCTTTCAGATTCTTCCCCTTAAATGGAACACGGAAGAACAAAAACAGCTCCACCTCGTGATTTACACAAAAACCTCCATGTATTGTACAGAAATAACATGAATTTGATTGGTTTTTTTAGTTTTCTAAGATTTACAATTGAATGGTACAAAATCAGGGGGCTGTTGGGTATATGTTTCTTTTTCCTGGAATTCGAAGGTCTTTGCGTTCACAGAGGGGAAGAAGGGGAAGAAGGGGGCGAAGGGGGAGGGGGGTTTTGGCTCTCAAAAACCAGAGGCGACGAAGTTTTTAATTTTTTAATTTTTTTTTAAGAAAAATAAAATTTTTTAATCTTTTCTTTTTCGGTCCCGTAATTTTGGGCCAATAAATAATTAGAATGGTTGTTTTTATTTGTTGGGTCAGAATTCAAAACCAACCGCACAAAATAACACGTAGCTCCACGCGCTTCCTTTTCTTATGAACCAAACTAAATTAATTCAAAAATAGCCCTACAAAATTTAACAAAATAATGTAAAATATTTTAAAATTATACATTAATTTAAAATATTTAAAAATAATATTTTTAAATAACTCAAAAGGCACCGGTGGTCCAATAGTAGAATAGTATCCTGCCACCATACAGACCTGGGTTTAATTCTTGGATGATGCATGGTGAATTAATGAAAGTTGAACGATAGTATTGGTCGGGCATGCAAGATGATGTTGCTGAGTATGTGAAGACGTGTCTCGTATGTCAACGAAATTGACTCCAACAATGATAGGAAGAAATTACTGCATTTATCTAAATTAGGGTTAGAAATGGAAATAGTGGGTGTAATTTAAAATATATATATATATTTCGAAAAATTATTTAAAAAATTAATTGGTTTTAAATGACACCTAACTCTATGAGCACCAGTGGTCTAGTGGTAGAATAATACTCTGCCACGGTACAGACCCGGGTTCGATTCCCGGCTGGTGCATGCATTCCTTGCAGTGAAGAATTAGTGCTGATCGTGATCTGGGTCGATCACAACCGTCTGATATTCTGACGAAGATATTAGCGCATCAGAGCAGGATTTTTTGTTTTTTTTTTGCTTTTTTAAAAAAACGTGGATTATAATTATAGTATTTATAATGAGAAAATATTACATATTTTAATGGAAATTTATTTATATTTTTCTAAAAATATGAATCCCATCAACATTTTATTCATATTTCTATTCACATCTTCATAAAATCAAAATTTCGATATTTTCTTCATAAAATAGAATTTTCAAGAACAGTGTCGGACGATATGAGTATGTCGACATTGCATCCTAACCCATGTGTCGGAAGTTGATATATGTGCCCGTTGTGCGGTACGGTATCCATAAATGATTTAAAATAGACAGGGGATGATCCATGCCTCAATAAAACCTGGATGGATGGATCGACTCAAATGTCAGTTCTCGATAGATATATTCGAGTAAGCTATGAAGACCGATGGCATTCTGGAACTTAAGATGACATGATGATATGTAGGTTGTGTTGTTGAGAACCAAGATGATGAGATGTAACATTACATATGGGAGATGTTAGCCTAGTGTAGAGATAAGGTTGAGTCGGATGACTTGGCTTAATGTAGAGGCAAGTTGGTTAGCGTCCAACTAATTGAACATGCATGCACGGGCGGTCTGTGTGGCCAAACAAGCTTAGATTCTGCATGAGTTCTAGTCGGTTGGCTAAGATAAACCTTGTCTCATATCCGATGAAGCCACAAAGGCAAGTGAAAAATGGAAAAGAGGGTTGGATTCACCTCTAGGCTTGTCATGTGCATGCGAAGATCATGACATCACACGATTGAAAATGTACGACCGTGAAAAAATTACTCATGCACCGATTGCTTTGACGTGCAATCAATATCTGAATTGGTCCGACTCCATTTATTATTAATTTTTACCACAAACTTTCAATTTCATTAAATTTTAGCTTATTTTTCAATTATAAGTTATTAATTATTATTGGAATGCATTTATGAATTATAAAATTGATCAAATTAAAAAAATAGACATTAGAATTAGATTGTTGTTAAATCATGTGAATATTAATAATACATCAATCAAATAAAGATTGAAAATATTAGAATTAGTGAGTTTATGAAAATTTATTCTAAAAACAAATAATACAAAATGGTAGGTGTAATTAAACTAAATAATGGCAACAGGAAAAAATATTTAATAAGACGAATATATAAAATATTTAGAAAAGATATTATTAAAATTAGATAATAATTGAAAATATATAATATATTTAAAACCAATTAAACAATGATCATAAATTTGTGACATAGTAGATATAAAATATTTATAAAATATATTGTTAAAATTTGACACTAATTGAAAAATACAAAAATATTTAAGAATTTTATCCGGAAATAGAAGTATTTAAATATTGAATAAATTTAATAAAAATGATGACAAATAATCAACAAGCACCAGTGGTCTAGTGGTAGAATAGTACCCTGCCACGGTACAGACCCGGGTTCGATTCCCGGCTGGTGCATCCGTTTGTCCTGCGATGATGAATTTCGTGCTGCCTGTGATCTGGGTCGATCACAACCGTCTGATCATTCTGACGAAGCTGCAGCGCATCTGAGCTTGACTTTTTTTTGTTTTTTTTTTAATAATAACAAAAAAAAAAAATTTATCCTTGAAAGTTTAGAATTTTAAAATAATAGGTTACAAATCATTTTTAATCCCTACCGTCCATATTTTGATCCACATTGTAATACCGATAAGATGCTGATTGTAATCCTTACCGTCCTTTTTTTTTTTTTTTTTGGGGGCTAAATTGCAATGAAATGGAATGTCTGGGGTTGGAAAATGCAACTTTCTAAACTCGGACCAAATAGTACAATTACTTAAAAATATGATTGGTTTATTTCAAAAGTTGAAAAGATATTTTAAAAGCATCAAAATCCTTTCTATCATTTCTATGGATTAGGGTCGTCTAATTCAATCCTAATTCGTACACAGAGCTCGAATGTCTGTGATCAACTTTAAAAATAGTGGACTATCACTATGTGGTAAAAATCAAAATTTTGATCCTATCCAGAACTAGGAAATAGGATACGATATATAAATTTTGATCACCCTTTCGGTGATTAGAGTATTTTCTAATCCTTGGAAGGTTGGCGTTCTTGACTAGGTACCTTACGAGAAAAGTCGATCTTGACTCAAGTTTTATAATTGAGTAGGTCAAAAGATAGGGTTCTTGACTAGGTACCTTGTCCGGGCATTTTTTGAGTCACCCTTTCTTTCAGTTGGGCCTCTACAATTGCCCTAATGCGGGCTGGATCCATTTCCCTATACACACCCATATCGAGTTCAAGAGCCTCCTCATCGACCTTCTAGAGAGAATACGGATGGAAGAAGAAGTTTTATCAGAAAGGATGAGATTTGGCAAGAATGTGAGGAAGACTATGACCCGAGCTAGTATAATCCTTCACAATTTATCTAGTCGAAATTCTCTTATTCTTATAACACAATCTCATAAGTGAAATCACTAGTGTTATCTCATTTAAATACTTTATTTTAATTATTGATAAAATTAAAACAAAGATCAAATGTTTCCGTCATGGGAATGGGAATGAAACGATGATTCCCTTCAATTGGAAACTGAGCAATTTAATTCTTATTTTGAATTAAAACGTTGGATAGTCGGTATTTTTTTTTTTTTTTTGAATGTGGTATATACATACATAATATGCAAAATTTTATATAATTGAATTTAGTGAACTTACGAATATTTTTGTTATTTTTTTATTTAATGGTTAATTATCAGTAATGAAAGGTGGCCGATAATATAATATCGATTTAATTTAATAATCAAATTTGATTTTACGGTAAAAATTAATATAAGTTGATAAGTCTAGAACATGACATCTCGTTATAAAAAGATTAAATATAATTTGTATTTTTAAAGTTGTAATTATGTCTATAAAAATAAAATAAAATAAACAATTTGTGACGTACAATTATTCAGAGTAGATATAAAATATTTAGAAAATATATTGTTAAAATTTTAAGAATTTTATAAGGAAATAAAAGTTATTTAATTTAAAAAATAATGATAAATAAATCAAAAAGCACCAGTGGTCTAGTGGTAGAATAGTACCCTGCCACGGTACAGACCCGGGTTCGATTCCCGGCTGGTGCATCCGGTTTGTCCTGCCATGATGAATTAAGCGCCTATAGTGATCTTGGTCGATCACAACCGTCCGATCACTCTGACGATGTGTTTAGAGCGCATCTGAGCTTTGACTTCCTTTTTAATAATTTTTTTTGCATTTTAATTACAAAACACTGTAATTAGTGTTTTGTTTTATTTATATTTCCAAAACGATTTTTAATTTTTAATCCTTAAATATGTTGGAAGTAATAATTTATAGTCTACACACTTTAATATAAAGATTTAGTCCATATTTTTTCCAATTTTATAATAAATGAGTTCATACATTTCAATATGTAATGATTTAATTTTGATCATAAATTACAATAAGAAAAACAAATATGTATATAAATTAAATAGTCTAAATCATTGTATAATAACTCTAAGAGAAAACAAGAATTTGAAGATGTTAAATTTCGATGAGTCTCCAAATAGCCAACTCTCATCGCCAGAGCTATAACCTTGTTCGTTTCACTTCTTTTTTCAGGTTTGAAGGAAAATCAAAATAGAGAAGGATCGTTTTCCTTTACAAAAATCCTAACTATATATTCATCCTATAACCTTGTTCGTTTCACTTCTTTTTTCAGGTTTGAAGGAAAATCAAAATAGAGAATGATCGTTTTCCTTTACAAAAATCCTAACTATATATTCATCCATCTGAGAGCGTTAAGAATTCACTTGCATATACTTCGACTATTCTCATGAAACAATCGAATTTGGTTGTGTCAAGAAAACTTGTAGGATATTCAAGTCGAGGGAGGTGTGGCTCAGATGATCTCGAAAGGGAGTCGAAACAAAACACAATAATACAGAAACATAAGAAAGTGGAGAAGACATAGAGCCCAGAGCTCAGGCTGATTTTCACTATACAACAACATAATATTGTCACCATAGTTCCATCCTTCATCTCTACTGCTATACATATAATTACTTACAAAAAGCTCAACTCTAGCAGTCTTCTCGTTTTCGGTTCAACTCATTCTATGTACAATAAGAGAGAGAGAGAGAGAGAGATGGAAATAAACCTATCGGCTCCTCGATCGGTCGTTCGTCCTCCACGGCGGTGCAAGTGATCCAGGCAGGTACCTTTCAATTGTAAGAGCCTCATAGGAGGAGGGTAAAGAATTTAGAACAAAAATGAACATCCATTTACCAGCGTTTCCCGTGGCTTCTATCCTTTTGGAAAAGCATCGTGCTGGAAAGGTCGTACACTACATACATGACACATGACGTTTAAGATCAGACCAGTAAGATTGGTGGGTTGGTGCAGCTTTCTTGATCCATTTGTTTCTGGACAGCCTTCACAGCTGCAACTCTTGCTGCGTTTGCTGCTTTATTAGCAGCAGCTACAGCTTTGTTGACTCGTTCATCTACCCTTCCTGCATCAAATGCTTTCTCTGCAGCTCTCCTTGCTTCCTGCTCCAGTGACAACACTCGGTTAACATAATTGTTACGTATACATTCGTTACTATCGAGTTTGAAACGAATGAACAGTATCGTGATTTCCTTTTTACCCATAGGCTATATCTAATCATAAAGTGTCATCAGAATATCAAAAGATGAATCATGTTAGTGGCTTAAGTGTGTTTAAAAGAGTAGCATACACTTTGAATCTATGCAACACTTGAGACTCACTACTTCTTAAGTATACTGGATTTTGACTAATTTCCATGGCTATCAGCAATAAACTAAAATCAAAAGTCAACTAACAAAAAGGTCGATTTGTAGGTCAGGCTCTTATAAAATCCCAATGAAAGAATGAATTTGATAGGCCTCTTAGGTCAGGCTCTTACATGCAAGGAAGAGTGAACATGTAACAGTCCAAGTCCACCGTTAACACCGCTAACAGATGTTGTCTCCTTTGGCCCGTTACATATTATCATCAACCTCACGGTTTTAAAACGCGTCTGCTAAGGAGAGATTTCAACATCCTTATAAGAAATGTTCCGTTTCCCTCTCCAACTGACGTGAGATCTTATAAGAAATGTCTGGCTCTGATACTTTTTGTAACAGTCCAAGCCCACTGCTAACAGATATTGTCCACTTTGGCCCATTACGTATGACCGTTAGCCTCACGGTTTTAAAACACGCCGACTAGGGAGAGGTTTCCACACCCTTATAAGGAATGCTTCGTTCTCCTCTCCAACCGATGTGGGATCTCACAGAACAAGAGACGGTTTTATATATGGCCCCCATGTTGGTTACTATGTGGCCTTATTTTGAGAAATTGAGTGTGATATATATAGGGGAGCACATTAGAGACATAGGGGTATCTTAAACAATAGAAGTGAGTTCTATCAGAATCTTTAGGTTCCAATATTCTTCACTAAAACAAACAATAAAGACTTTACCTGGACTGCAGCGAGAACCTTAGCATGACTGACAGCATAAGAAGACCCTGGATGGCTATTTTCAAGACTGGGCACATCAAGAACACCATTTTGCCAATGACCAGATTGTGTCTCTCCATTCCTAAAAGTATACATACCAAGCCCTTGCCTATTACCTTCGTGCCAAGCTCCCTCGTAACGATGTCCATTGCCAAACCGATAAACTCCAAAGCCGTGCATCTTGTCTGCAAAATACTCTCCTGCGTACGTATCTCCGTTTCTGCATTGTGAGATATTATAACAGTCATCAACCTCTTGTAAGTTTAAAGTTCTAGGAAATCAGATGCATAAACCACTGGAGGCATCTCAAATAGAATCTGTTATTACTTTTCGACTAAACCTGATAGGTGTTTTTTTTAAATCTGACTTGAATAGCACAGAGTAATGAGAAGTTGGAAATAAACAGGCAGGAGTTTGTTCCCTCCTTTTGGGATAAATCTAATGATTCACATTGACATTAGAAAACAATGTACAAGACAACACCAAATAATAAATCTCCTCAAGAACAAAAATAGTATGAGTTCATCTGTTCAAGAGACAAATTCACAATCCATACAAGAACAGTATTATTGAACTCTTCTCTTGAGTAAAAAATCAAGAGATGAATACCCAATCACTTCGTCTGTAATAGCCGAAGGCCACTATTAGCAAATATTGTTCTCTTTGGGTTTTTCCTTTCGGGCTTTCCCTCAAGATTTTTAAAACGCGTTTACGAGTGAGAGATTTCCACACCCTTATAAAAAATGTTTCGTTCTCCTCCCCAACCGATGTGAGATCTCACAATCCACCCCCTTTGGGGCCAGCGTCCTTGCTGACACTCGTTCCCCTCTCCAATTGATGTGGGATCTCACAATATTTGCTAGCAGTAGGCTTGAGCTGTTACAAATGGTATCAGAGCCAAACATCGGGCGATGTGCCAGTGAGGACGCTGGGTCCCGAAGGGGGGTGGATTGTGAGATCTCACATCGGTTGGGGAGGAGAACCAAACATTCTTTATAAGGGTGTAGAAACTTCTCCCTAGCAGACGCGTTTCAAAAACCTTAAGGGGAAACCCGAAAGGGAAAGCCCAAAGAAGACAATATCTGCTAGCAGTGGGCTTGAGCTGTTACATCGACGATTCCAGAAACTATTTTCAAGCTAGAGAAGAGAGATAACTCATCACGAGAATAATAATATAACATGATCTTCCCTTTTCAAGAGATGAAATCACAATTCACAATTAGACAAGTGAATATGGACAATCAAAGGAGAAGTTCTTACTTCTTAAATGGAAAAGATCTACCAAAGTTTCCTAACAAGTTCTGCTTTGAATGTATCTGACTAATTAAGCTAAAAAGGAAAACAAAACTAAACAAAACCAAGACATAACTCATAAACTACAAGCTAGAAACACTTCGATAATGATAACAAACACTAGCCACTCCCACACCCCATCATCAAATAGGAGAAACAGAGATAACCAGCTCTCCATACCCACAAGTCCAAATGAGCAAAATCCAGATATCCAACAAGATCATAGATAACATGAACACAAAATGATTCTCAAGATCAAAAACTTCAAAAAAAAGTTACCTATAATGGTAGTGACCCAATCCATGTTTGACGCCCCACTTGAACTCCCCAACATAGCGGCTCCCATCTTGACAAGTATGAACACCAGAACCATGGCACTGGCCATTAGACCACTCCCCAGCATAGACATCCCCTGTGTAGAATCTGTAAATCCCAATCCCATTCCTCAACCCTTGTCTGTACTGGCCACGGTACCTACTCCCTTTAGCCCATGTCTCTACGCCATACCCATCATACTTCTCATCAATCCAATCGCCTTCATATCTTCCACTCATATGGTAGTGATAAACCCCACTGCCCGAACACCTCCCTTGATGAAATTCCCCCTCGTAAACGTCGCCATTACTGTAAACTTTCACCCAAGAACCCGACATCAACCGTTTCTCCGATTTGGGATTCGATCCGATCGACCAACGAACATTGGAAACAGCCTTCGTCGCAGCAGAAGATGAGAACGCGTTAATTGGAGACGATCGAACAAGAAACAAACGAATCAAAGAAGGGAAACGAGGGACTGCAAGATTGAGAAAAATCAAAGCCGCGATGGAGAAGAAAAGTACGACAAACAATTTGAAAACAGCAGAACGACGAGGATTCGAAAGAAAGAAGTAAATGAACGGCAAAGAGAGGAGGAGGATTAATCGCGAGTGAACTCGAAGCAACTCGCGACAACGAAAATGGCGGAAGATTTGAGAAGCCAGTGATTTCGTAAGGAAAGGGAAAGACGGAAATCGCAATAGCAGAGAAGTGGTTTGGGTCATGGAAAATCCTTCGTAGAACTCAGGGAAAAGCTTTGAAAACGCCATAGACGGGCAAACCGAAGTGGATTCTTCATGAACGGATTCTTCTCAAAGCCGAATTCAGAAACGGATGCTGCTTGGTTCAATGATTGAAGAAGGGTATAATATTTCAGGAATCAAAGCCTCTGGTTTTGATGGCTATGGCTTCTTCTTCCTTTCCCTCAATTCTGTGGGAATGAGATTGATCCAAATAACTGCAAAAGTTTCTGCAATTTTGTATGAAATGGTATCGCTGGTTTTGTATCTGCAAACGAACTAGAAGACGAAACCAGATGATGCAAGAACAGTGACCTTTTTTGTAATTACTGAAAATGCCATTTCGCTTTATGGTTTTTCTTTTTTCATTAAATTACAACTTTAATACTTTCTAAATTTTATAAAATTTTTAATTTCGCATTCAATCGATATTTAATACATTTAACATTAATTTACATTACAAATCTATATTATATTTAATATTATATTTTTTTCGTTTTGGGTTGGGTTGAATTTTTTTAAAGTCTAAAAAATTCGGATCCTAAGTTGACATTTGGTAGTTTTGTCAACGAACATAGTGTCGAGCAGCTAGTCAACCCGAAAATAGAGCTACAACTCAGTCTTACCCTACCTTCCTTTTTAAAATTATTATGAAAATTAAGAATATTTGACGTTTGAAACCAACGTTAGTGTCGTGACTTATGAATGTTTGATATTCGAATCATATGACATTTTAGTTATTAATGTAACGTCTATTATCGTGGATAATTATGATTTTTTTAAAATATTTTAAAAAAAAGTTGAGTTAGGTTAGGCTAGAGTTGTGAACTCTATTTGAATTGTTAAGCTCATCAACCCGATCAATCGGAAACTTTTAGAAACACGTGACTATGAGCTTGCGTCGGAAACCTTTCCTCAGGATTAAAATGAAAATTTAACATTAAAATTTGTCAACCAAAAGTTATTGTATAATTAAATCATTATTTTGGTAACATAAATATATTAATACAAAATTGAGAATTTAAAAAATACTAGGAATCCCATTAATATATATATATATATAATTTTATTTTATTTTATAATTATGTTTTTATTTCCGCTCTTAAATAATATTTTTTTTAAACTATTTGTAAAAATAAATAAATAAATATTTTATAAGCTATCATTTTACCTTTATTAAAAACAAAATTTTCAATAAATGACTGGAACAACTAGAACCAACCTAATAAAAAAAATCATGGTTGGGTTCATTATTCAACGAGAGTTGTTTGGGTTGAAAAATTTTACAACTCGAACAATTTGTTGGGTTCAAAAAATGTCCCAACTCACGAACACCTCTACTCAGCACGAACACATCTATTACCATCTCGAACATGGACAGTTTCATCCTCCAAATCTACGAATGTTATATTTTAAAAAACAAAACCTATATTTAAATTCTTTTAATTTTTTTTTATCATTTTAAATTGGTAATAATACTAAATTTGTTAGGTTATATACGTCCCTTTATATGGAAAATCGAAAAAGATTGGTTTAGCTTTATAATGAGATTTCTTTTTTTTCTTTTTCTTTTTCTTTTTCTATATTTTAATTAAAAGGTTATTAAAGATATTTAAAAAGAAAAAAATAAAATAAAAAAGAAATTGAAAGCCTAATTCTTATCCAATTGTGATTCCCATGGCCAATTTTGTTCCATATTATTGTCCTTGTCATCTCCACTTCTTTCTCCTTATCTTATTATCCAATCATTTAATTTCATTAATTTTTTATTTTTTTATTATTTTTATTAAAATGAAAAATAGTATTTTTTATTTTAGTTCTTCTAATTATTGAGAATATTCTAGTTCATCAGTCTAATTTATTTGTTTTATTTATTTATTATTATTTTGATTTGACACATTACATTATAATATCAATAATAATGTTGATGACTTGCTTAAACATTAATTTTTTTATTTGGATTGAATTATTGAATTGATTTATATATATAAATTCAAATTAAAAAATTAAAGAATATTTTGTGATACTCGAGTAAAGAAAGTGTGATATCCCTCATTGGTTGGGGAGGAGAACGAAATACCCTTTTTTATTGGAGTAGACGTATTTTAAAGCCTTGAGGGGAAGCTTTTACAGAAAGGGTACATGGATGAATCGAAACTACATTCGAAGGATAGAAGAAACGAAGAGTAACGTGACTATTTTAGAGAACATGTAGGGCAATGTCAGGGTCATCGCGTGTCAAATCTGAGTTTTATTTTAGAATTTGATAATTTTTCAGCACTTATGTGTGAGATCTCACGTTGGTTTGAGAGGGGAATGAAACATTCCTTGTAAGGGGTGTTGTGAGATCTCACATCGGTTGGAAAAGGGAATGAAACATTCCTTATAAAGGTGTGGAAACCTCTCCCTAGTAGACGCGTTTTAAAACTGTGAGGCTAACGACAATAAGTAACGAGTCAAAGCGGACAATATGTGTTAGCAGTCGGCTTAGGTTGTTACATTATGCCCTTGACATTCCTCCCTGAGACATGGCCACTTTGTCTCCCCACAAACCAACAACGAGTCTTTTTAGCATGTTTTGTCTCCACTTACATGTTTCATAGGATTGCTCAAAACCAGACATGTTTAGCTACCGGGAAAGACAGTGCATATTGTTGGTATAAATAATATCTTTCGGTTCTTTTAAGCCTTTCTTCATTCCTCGAGCATCCACTAATAAATCTTAATCTTATCGACAAAACCGAAACTCCCTAAAGTCAAATTTGGAGTGATTTTGTTACATTAATTTATGGTTGTACAACATTGCTTCAATTTTACACTTTTTTTTTCTTGGTATGCCGACTTAGCTTTTATCATATATTTGCATATCTTTTATTATGCCTTTCGGTTTATGAGTCATTTCTTTAAGACTGCACATGATTTCAAATCATTTTTCTTTTGGACAAAACTAGATTAAGGAAATTTGGACATCCTAAATCGAGCGGGTTTGGTGAGAGACTCAAGTGATAACTAAGTTTATCCTACGAGAACACGTGTCAGATAGACTAGAAATGTCGTGTTTCAAGTGGAAATGATTAAGGTGTTCAAAAAATTCGATGGTCCGAAAAACTCGATCAACTCAATCCAATTCGTATGGTTTGGGTTGGGTTTTGAGCTTACTTGGGCTGGGTTGGATTCCGTTGAGTTCAAATAAATAAAAAATTTATGAATTCTCCTAAAACTAGATTGGGTTCAGATGAATAAACCCAAATTTATTGTTAATTTTAAAATATACATTTTTTTTAAGCGGGATATTCTGCATCTCCGGCCACATAGTCACATTACCACATGGGTAATTTTAACATGTTTTGTTCTCACTCACATGTATTTTTTTTTAAAAAAAAAAAATCACGAGGTCACCCAACATATCATTACTCTAAGCTAAACATGCTTAATTTTGAAGTACACCGAGTTGGACTAGGTAGTAACTTCAGTTCTTCTTAATCTTTCTTAATATTACTTTCATTTGCATACGTTATTGGTTCATTCATGTATCTCTCTTTTACTCGAACATTAGAATTATTAAGTAGTTTGTGGCCAACTTGTATCAATAGTCAAATGTGAGAGAGCGACAACTTTGTTGTTTAATAACAACAGGATAGCGAGCGTTGAAAAACAAGATGTTTATAGTTGCCACTAGTGATCTCTTTCTAAAGGATAGACCTTAGTAATGTTTCAATTATCTTCGTAACCTTTGTGGGTAAGTCAAAAAATGATTGTAGCATCATCTAGGGAGGTTGGAAAGTGTGGCTTGAAGGACAGATATGGTCCGTTTGTTACGTTCTTTCAAAGGTGTTTTTATACCAAAATTTGTTTTGTTTACTCTATACACAAATAGCTTCTACAAATATCAAATTGATAACTTCAAATTTGAATTTAAAAGACTATGACTAGTTGCGAGTTGTCACGATGATGAGGTGGCAATGATTTGATGCTGATAGTGGATGGTAGTGGTCGTTGAAGGAGGGCAGCGGTGATCCCGAAAGTGGAGAGTAGTAGCCAGTGGTGGCTCAGGCGGTGGCCATCGCTAGTGGTTAGTGACAATAGTTGCCAATGGCGATCCTAATGATTGAAAAAAATAATTAGAACATGAATTCAAGTGTTTCACTCGAAATAAGTTGAGACTCGTTTGGCATATCGAAGTGTTGGGCCATCTTCTAACTTGGTATTATTACTCAATGCTTTCTCAAAAGAATGAAGTACATAAAAAGAATTTATGCATTCTTCCCTATTTGTAGGATAAAAAAGAAGCGTGTATCATCTACAAATGGGAGACGGGTAATATTCGGTCCCTAGGATCTAAGTTCAAGACCTTTCATGGAGCTTTGGGTAATATTTGGTCCCGAGGATCTAACTTCAAAAGACCTTTCTTGGATAATATTAAGTCCTGTTCAGGACCTTTCATGGAGCTTTGTGACTTTTCATCCGCTCGTCTTCTACATATTTAGAAAGAATTACGTGATAAATTTTCTCACTACTTTGATGTGACTTTTGAAGAAGAATAAATTTATTTAGCTGATTTTAAATAGAATCACGTAAAAATTAGAGATGTCTACATGTTGGGACGAAGATAAGGAAGGCTTCGCTATCTTCATCCCGTAAAATTCTCAATTTATATTTGCGAGAATCCTGACAGAGATTCCCACACATAATTTGCGAGAATCAAATCTCCTGCGGATAATTTTTTTTCTGTTTATTATTCTTTTATAAAAATAGTTATTTTAAAGTTTTCATTTTTTCAATATAGATTTTATTAAAAAAAATTCTAATAAATCAATATATTTCATATTCAAACGAATATTTATAATGTTCTACGAAAATCATTTTTAAAAATTCAAATGTTAATATTACATAATAGTCTTTAACAATTTAAAAAAAATCTACAACATAGTTTGAATTAAATATTATAATTAGAGTCTTAGAATTAACTAATTTATTTTTTAATTTAGTTTTGATTGGGAGACCGGAAAAGTATGAATCCTGTCCCCGACCCCATTTATCTAACGAAAAAAAAAAAATTCTTATTCCCTTCCTCATTCTCGGTCTAAACGGGAAATTCCCTCCCGGTCCCGCAAGTAAAATGAACATCTCTAGTAAAAATAGCTATACAATGATGTCAACTTAACCATAGCTTAACAAGTCAAGGCACATTTTGTTCGACTTCGAAGTCAGACGTACAAATCTCCTTACTTCTACCGCTCAATATTCACACATTCAGAAACCAAGTTCAAAAATGGAAAAATATTCATGAGACAGAAAGAACATGAGTAGAACTTACAAGGTTTCAGTTGAGGCAGATGCCAATACCAGGAACCCAATTTCCTATCCATTTGAGTAACTTCTTTTCTTCTGTGAGAAACAAAAGCTAAAGGAACTGCAAAGCTAATACCAAACTCATGGAGTGTGGCACACAATTATACCCTTGCCATTAAAAGTTAGCACAGAGATCATATTTTAAGCTTACCAGGATTACGACACGGTACAGCCGAGTCTTTTAGTTGCATTCATCATCTCATCACGGATCATCATCAGCTCGTTCGCACTTGCATCATCTTGTTTCTTTCCAGTTTCGTGATCTGAATAAGAGCTGAGAGTTTGTAATAAAAATAAAACAAAAGGTAGCATGTGGTGAAAAAAAACAATAAGCAATTGAAAGAATCATCTTATATGCTAACAAAATTTCTCAATATTTAGTATTTAGCATGATAGATGAGAACCATTAATAGAAACTAGAAAGTGTATTACTCAACTTGTCTTCCCCGAGAGGGTGAGGCGGGACCTATGAGTTCTATTTTTGTAACAACCCAAGTCCATCGCTAGCCGATATTGTTCTTTTTGAGCTAACCCTTTCGGGCTTTCCCTCAAAACTTTTAAAAAGTGTATGCTAGGGAGAGGTTTACACACCCTTATAAAGAATACTTTGTTCCCCTCTCCAACCAATATGGGATCTCATAATCCACCCCCTTCATCGGCCGGCGTGCCAGCAAAGACGCTGAGCCCCGAAGGGGGTGGACACCGGACGGTGTGCCAGCAAGGATGCTGGACCTCGAAGGGGGTAGATTGTGAGATCTCACATCGGTGGAAGAGGAGAACAAAGCATTCTTTATAAGGGTGCGGAAACCTCTCCCTGACCCCACCTAGGCAGCTTGACTATTGTCTGTTCATCCATGGCCCTGGTTACCTACAAATGAAAGAGTCAAATATCATTAGCTCCATTAGCAAGCTTATTTACCTCGGCTCGTTACATATCGTCATCAGCTTCACGGTTTTTAAAATGTGTCTACTAGGGAGAGGTTTCCACACCCTTATAAGGAATTCATAGTTCCCCTCTCCTGCCGATGTGGGATCTCACATCTACGTTGCTCTACTCTGATCTTAGCAAACAACATTGCTTCCTCTGATCTCCTCATCATCGCTCCCCTGGTCTTGCCATTCCTCTCCCACTTGGATCCTGAAACTTCCCTAAGTATTCATGATGCAAAAAAGGCTCTCTCCCCCTCATTGCATATCCTAGAAGTACTGGCCATCACATATCAGTTCATTCAGATATGCTCGTCTCCTATTCTTTACAATAACCGACCTAAAGTGTAGTTCATCTGATGTCGAACTCTTTACACTCCAAATGTGCTTTAAATGCCCATTGATCTCATAATCATCCTTAACAGCATCAAACTCATGGAGCTCAATGGATATCAACTGTGATCCATAACGCTCTACATCAATCAAAGTTTTTAGAATATTTAAATGAACAGAACAAGGCAGCATCCAAGGATAAAAATCAAAATAATTACCAAAAAAACTCATGGAATGGATGGAAGTAGCGTTTATAAACTTAACTTCCAAAAGCTAAATGAATCTGAAACAGAACCCTTCTCATATAACTAATCTCATCTTCTCCTCCATTACACAGGGAGTAAAACAGAACCATAGGGCACAGCATTCAGATAATTTCCATTTAATCTCCTCGCCATATTAAAACTACTCATTCAAATCTCTCAATTTTTTTCCTTCGAATTCGATAAATTAAACTAAGGCTCTTTTAACTTTGGGAGAAATGATCAACATACAACAGAATCCATGCCAGAAGCTGCAAAAATCCAGAGTTATAGAGAGAGGGAGAGAGGCGAAGAAACACGGCGACATCGCGAGAAAGAAGGTCGAGCAGAATGGCCTTGCGTTGAGACGGATTCGTGGCAGTAAAGATTTTACCTCGACAAGCAATCCATGGCTTCGCAATTCAATCCGTCAGCCGCTTTCTCCGTCGTCTTCATCGTTGCCGTTTCCATCCTCTTGCTTCTGATTATTTTTACTCTTTTGAGCGGTGAAATTATTATTATTATTGTTATTAAATTATGCTCACTTGTACAATTATAATAAATAATTTATTGTTGCTAAAATTTAAAGCAAAAATTAAATTAAAATTAAATTGGTTAAAATTATTTTAATAATTTAATAATTTATAAAATTAACTAATTTAATAAAATTGTTAGAAATAATGGCTCGAACCACAAAACAAAACATAGTTATTTGATTCATGATCCAACTCTCCGACCAATCTTTTGTATCTCTTAGAATCGTTAAAGAATTTCCTTTCTTTGGTTATAAGGGATACAATAAAATAATGTATGGACAACGGAAATGGGTATTGGAGATAAAACTTAGTAGATACTTAGTAGATTGTCATCTTCCACCTGACGTTGGCTCGAAGGTGTGATGGACTACAAAAAATATCTTCAAAAAAAAAAACATAATGGCGTGTTGGACATATATATTACAACTAAGATCAAGAGCCGTCTGATTCGTTATCCAAAATCAAGATTTTTCATTTTCCTTCATTTTTTTGTGTTAGACATAGAGATATTCATTTTACCCATCCCAAACGGAGAGAGGATTCCCCGTTTAGACGGAGTGGAGAACATTTGTTCCCATCATATAAATGAAACAAGGGGCAGCTCATATTCTCTGTCCCCGTCCTCTTCTCACTTAATATAAATATATTTTCAATACATATATACAAAGTAGCGAGATCGAAATGAGACATATAAAGCTCTCGTTTTTTTTTTTTTTTTTTTTTTGTACAAACTTCATAGCCAAAAGAAAAAGCCACAAAAATTCTCAATGAAGATTTACAATTCAATAGTGTAAGAGACCAATGTTGCTCAAACTACACTTATGTGGTGAAGGGAAGAGCAAAAACTCATTTTTCCTTTTTACTTTTCCTTCCATCAAAACGCCCATTTCTTCACAAGAACACAACAATGGCTTCTTCATATGGCTATCTCACTCTCATGTGGCTATCTCATCCACCTCAGAATTAAACACAAAGCTTGGGAAGGTGGTGGTTATGTCTCTGTCCAAACCAAAGCCAAAAAACAAGCGGCGGTGGTCAAGAACACTTGAAACCTACTATCTATCTATTCATATCCATATGCTTATTCCTTACCTCAAGTATGGAAGGGTCATCACTTTCAATAATGATGGATTCTTAGAAACAAAATTTTGCCATTCAATCTTGTCTATCTTCCCATCTTGGTTCACATCAGCCTCCAAGAAAGTCTATCCACATATATCGAAAACAAAAACAAAAAAATATTCCATGAGATTTAAAGGTGACTGCGACACGATACTCGGTATCGTGTTCTTGATTGTCACTCTACTGGCTGGAACATGAACACCAGGGTGTTTGAAACCAATTCTAAAACATGGTGGGGTGTGATTTGAAAATAGAAAGATCTTAAGGGTGTAGTTTGCAATTATTATTCCTCACAAAGATAATTTGTGAAGAGGCTGTAGAACCAGTCAAAACTATTTCAGATCATTCCCTAACTATTTTTCTTTCACAGATTGACCCCACAATTGTTTGATAATATGTTTCATGTCCCTAAAACCTAGTAATCCAATAGTTTTAAGATAGCTTACCTTATCAAGTATTATCTCTATTGTCTCATCAGCTAACTTCATCTCAGATTCACAGAGAAGAGCAATTAGCATTTGCTTCACCTGCCATAGTCAATAAATCAGAAAGCTCTTAGCAGCCAACTGATGAAACTAAATGAACGGGAAGAACAGTGTGCCACATGTCACAATCGTACTTGGGCAACACACCCGGGACGAACATGACCGTGACACCATTCTCATTTTTTGGTCCAAGATAGGGTTGGATGATTCGAACCTATGACCGTCAATGGTATATATCTTATCCAGTTGAGTTATTTTCTAGTGACTTTAAAACATTGAAAACTTTTTCTCATCCTTTAACGGATCTAATTCAAATGGAGGAAATTTTGTCTACATTTTTAGTGTTACTTGCAATATTGATGTGATTCAACGAGAAGCGTAGAAAACATACCTCTTGCCGCTCGATGAATCCGGTGTTATCCAAATCGTAAAGCTTAAATGAAACTGTAAATTTAATAAATAACAAGCATCAGCCACATGTAAATCAATGAAAGAAGTCATATATTATGTCATATGCTGCACACTTACACTCAATCTTGACTTCCTGGGGAGCATTAGGATGAAAGACATTCAATGATCTTACAAAGTCACCAAAATCAATGAACCCTTTCTGCTGAACATCAAATAGATCAAAGAGCTGCAAGCAAAAAGGATCCAACCTTAAAATATGCTAATAAGACAGGTTGATTTAAACAAATGGGAATGTATATCAATCAAATGGAACCATGAGTCATTAAGGACACAAGAAGTTCTTTGATTCACTACCAAAAATTGTGAGATCCCAAATCGGTTAGAGTGGGGAACAAAACATTCGTTATAAGGGTGTGAAAACCTCTCCCTAGCAGCCGGGTTTTAAAACCTTGAGGGAAAGTCCGGAAGAGAAAGCCCAAAGAAAACAATGAGCGGTGGACTTGGGCTGTTACAAATGGTATCAGAGCCAGATACCAGACACCGGATGGTGTGCCAGCAAGGACTCTGGGCCCCAAGGGGAGATGGATTGTGAGATCCCACATCAGTTAGAGTGGGAACGAAACATTTCTTATAAAGGTGTGGAAACCTCCCTAGCAGAGGTGTTTAAAACCTTGAAGGGAAGCACTAAAGGGAAAGCCCAAAGAGGACAACGGTGAGCTTGGCCTGTCATAAATGGTATCGGAGCCAGACATTGGGCGGTGTGCCAGCAAAGACGCTGGCCCCCAAGGGGGTGGATTGTGAGATCCCACATCGGTTAGAGTGGGGAACGAAACATTCGTTATAAGAGTGTGGAAATCTCTCCCTAGCAGACGCGTTTTAAAACGTTGATAGGAAGCCTAGAAGGGAACACCTAAAGAGGACAACATTTACAAGCGGTGGACTTGGGCTGTTACAAAAATATTACTAAAAACCGAATTGCAATGTTCAAATTCAATCCAATGGAGATAACTAGCTGACACTTTAGATTAGGGATTTCGAGAGTATATATTTTACCCGATTCGCAAACAGATTCTCCTTCTTTCTGTTCTTGAAAATAGCCAGCTGAAATTCTTCCTGCATAACCATTACCCAAACAATGTGCATTCAAATACCTTTCATGATTGAAATGTACGAAAAACACACACACCAACTAACACATAACCCCGTTCGGGTCGTCGTGACAGAAACAAATACCTTGTTTATCAAACCATCATCTATGACAGAACTGCTAATGCTCTTATACAGCTCAAACAATGCTTCAACTTCACTAACACTAACTGTTGAATCAAAAAGCATTATGAATAATATATGAGAGTCAAAACTCAGAGAACATAAACAAAGCACAACTTACACGCAGTTTGTGAAGCAAGATATATAGGATCTTCATATCCAGGAAATTGTTTGCTTCCTTTAGACTGAATACAACCCATTCACAAAAGCAATGGCAGAGCAGCTCCTTGGCTTCACTACAATATTTTATCAAAACCATCTTAACCTTCACTACAAATACAGACCCAGATACAAGAACACCACGCAAATCCATGAGCAAATCAGCATAAAAAGAAAGTCAAAAAGAACAACATAATGAACAGCAATAGCAAATTGTTTGATTTCAATTCTCAGAGCTAGGATATGACTTGATTTCTTAACAAAAACAGAGTTTAAACTAAAGGTTCTATGAATAATTCCACCAAAAGCTATCCAAATCTCAATAACCAATAGAATGTGCATGAAAGATAATAAAAAACAGTAAGAGATCCATAGTACGCTACATCCATTCCATTCCATGAGAATCAGAAAATCATGTCAAACCCCATAAAGAAACCAAATCCAATCATCAAAAAACCAAGAATTCCATCAAATTTGATCTCTCTCCCCTCAAAAACACACCAATCCACGTAGAAACCCCCACAAAACAAGAACAACCCAGAAGAAAATACAACTTACCGGCAAAGTATTGACCGAAAATCCCAAAAAACTCGAGAAAATCAATCGGTAGCGATCGAATCGAGATTTAGAGATTATGAGAGGGTTTTAGATATCGATCAAAGGGCGGAAAATTGGAGGAAGAACAACAAATTTGGCTACAAATTTCCCGTCGATTTTTCCAACAGAGCGAAGGGGAAGAGCGATGATGGAAGTGGCATTTGGATTAAAGTGAGTGGGAGATAGAGCGCCAAATCAAAAACACGATTATAAAGAGAATTGAAAGAACAGTGGGAGAGGAAGAAAGTGGAAATCATGGACGAGTTAAAAAGGAAACTGAAAGGGACTCCATGGCCCGTGAGCGTGGCCTTCGCCGAATATTCCTTTCTTCACTCTTAATTATGTGATTAAGCTAATTATTTTAATTAATTATGCTTCAAAATTAACGTTAATAATGCTCAATTTAATACATTATATACACATCTTTACCATATAAATATTAATTTTTTTAAAAATAACTTTTGTTCCCATTTTGCCCTCCATCTGGTTCTATAATTCTTCCTTTGCCATTTATTTTTCATGAATAAAATATGTTCATGATTGCATAAGATTTTATGTCTCAAATATATATTTAAAATGTTTTTTTTAAGACAACAATTACGGAGACAGAGACGAGAATCCAACCATCGATCTTTTAGATAATAATTGATATCTAATCTCCTGAACCATGCTCAAATTGGTAGGACAAACTTATACATTTAAAATTTTAATGGAGTGTTTTTCAAATATTTAAATTTAGTCCTTATATTTTTAATAAATCTTTAAAATAATTTTCAAAATTTGTATGGATACCGGATGGAATCAAACCGAAGTACAAGGACTAAAATGGTATTTTAACCTTATTTTAACATTTTTAATTTAGTTCGATATATTTTAATATTTTTCGACTTTATCCATTATTTTTTCATTTTTTTTTATTATACGTACTTTTTCTATTAATAAATGTTAAAATTGAACGAATTAGTTTATATGATAAAATGATCTAATTTGTTCTGGAAATTAGTTAACCAATTCTAACATTCACGACCAAAAAAGGTACAATAATAAATGATAAATTAAGGAGAATAAATGGTCGATTTAAGAAAAACCACCCAAAATTACCAAACCGGTGGACCAAATTTTTTGGGCGGTATCGGGCGCTGAATTAAGTTATGAAGCACGGGTTAATAAGTCGGTAGAGTTAATAAGTTGTTTTGAGTACTAAGTCGGTGAAGTTTTACCTTCTATATTTTGTTCTTTTTATATAAATATCTTAACTAAATTTAGGGGGACGGTTTTAGTTTTGATTACTCTAAACTCTTGATCGATGACCGCCTCGATTAGCTTCATTGATTTAGACTTTTTGTAGTTTTTAAAATGTAAAGATATTGGTATCAGTTTTTTTCACCTATAGCATGCTAACCTCGAGCACGTGACAATCTAAACATAGCATAACTGGTTAAAGTACGTGTGTGCTCGACTAAAAGATGAGCGGTTCAAATTTCTTTATCTCGCTTATTATTTCTTTTGTGGTTGTGGATTTCAGCTCAACAATATGTGAACGAAGTGATTCAAACCAACGATCCTACGTTCAAGTGAGTTGTTTACTTCAGTAATTATCGATCAATATTTATAACATGAAAGCTCGTTGATAATTATTTGATTTTTAAAAATTGTAAAATACATTCTTAAATAAAATATAAAAATAAAAAAGTAGCTTTCAAAATAATAATAATAATAATATTTTAATACAAAAAGTAAAAACAAAATCAAAGAAACCAATAAATAAATAATAAACTATATTTAAATAAATAAATAATTATGTATTTCTTGTATCTTAAGTTTAAAGAATTTATTGCCCTCACCAACTTTTTTTTCCTTTTACAAAATATCCAATTTATTTCTCAAAATAAATTTGGTATAAATTAGGTAAAAAAAATTTAATGTTATTTTTTATTTTTTATTTTTTTAAGAAAATGTCAAAACTACGACTATAATTACTTCACTCGTTCAAAATTATATGCTCGGGACTCGGGTTAACCTAATTAAAAAAATGCATTAATCATAAAAATAAGAACCCAGTTGGAGATTGCCAATTAGGATGGGTTACCATTCCAACTTTGACTTTACAGATTAGTCGAGGTTGTCAAAACATCAAAATTTTGTATTTTCACTATTATTTTTAGGTAACGTGTACGATCAGAGATTCATTTCTCGTAATTCTTGATCATTAGTATATATTTAAATTAGGTGAATTATTCGTCAATGGAAAAAAATTGAATCGAAAAATGTTTGACCAACACAAAATGCTCAATATATTGACTAAAAATAATGGAAATATATTAAAATTTATGATTTTTTTAATGGATATATTGTTCAATAAGTTGACAAAGAAATATTATAGTATTTAATTTTGGACTTATATTATTAATTTTAATTGATTTGGTTCGGTTTGGTTCAATTGTGATTGGTTTAGCGAGACAATTAGGGCTGGATTTTGTTCGGTCATAATTTAATTTTATCAATTCTAGTAAAAAAATAATTTATTATTACGAGTTTAGAAGAAAAATAAGTAATTAATTGATCATTTATCAATTTAGTATAAAATTTTGAAAAAAAAATCAATTTATATTTGGAGAAATATTAATTAAAATTTTAAATTAATTATTAAATTGATTTAAACTATAGTGAATTAATTTAGGTCTTCCATCAAATTTTCTTTTTTAAAACGATGATTAATAAGACTTTTTAAATCTAAATATTAATATAAATGAGAGAAAAATGTAGAAAAATAAAATTTTCATTTAGCCGTTTTTCTATATTTTTTTCTACTTATATATACGTATATGACTCTGTAATTGTATGATTGTGCTGTCGCATAAAAGCACGTTTTCATTGTGTTACGTTCTTAGGTGTCTCATAAAGCACGTTTTAATTGTGTTGTGTGCTTAGGTAATTGGCTACCAAGATAACCGACAGGGAGTTATCCAAGTTATCTTACAGGATGACCTCATTATTATTATTTGGTTTCCTATAAGGAATCAGCGCTATTTTAGGTCATTATAGATGGTCCATAGAATCACTGTGGTATGGGTTGAGTGGTTAATATCTATGTGTATCGATTGAGGTTGAGCTAGATGATCTTGATCTAGGAGTAAGTCACAAGCGAGTGACTACACTTTAAAAATAAATGTAGATATTGTACACTTTGACCTGTTATATATCGTCGTCTCAGCCTCACGATTTTAAAACGCGTCTGTCAGTGAGAGGTTTCCACATCCTTATAAGAAATGTTTCGTTCTCCTCTCCAACCGATATGGGATCTCACAATCCACTCCCTTGTGAGCCAACATCCTCACTGGCACAACGCTTAGTGTCTGGCTCTAATACCATTTGTAACAACCCGAGATCACCGCTAATATTGTCTGCTTTGACCCGTTATGTATCTAGGGAGAGATCTTCACACCTTTATAAGGAATGTTTCGTTCCTCTCTCCAACTAATGTAAAATCTCAGAATAAATTTGATCCCTTGATCTTTCTTGTTATATTTATGTATGCATATCTGATCTTAAGAGTGTTTTTACTGAAACTCACTCTTTTTTTAAAAATAATTTTAATTAAAAAAGTGTTGTTACGTAACCGAGTCAAGATTTGGAGTTATAAATTGAAAATAATATCAATTTTTAAAAAAATCTAAAATACAGACAAATTTAAGTTGAAAGCATTTTTTTTTTATAAAAAATAAATAAAATGAAATGAAATTTATTGGTAGAACTAATAATGTGGTTTGGAATATTGTCCAACATTTCACATGCCCTTGCTTGTCCATGTGTGTGGTTGGACCTTATGCCATTTTATATTATCTTTGTCACAATTCACCAAAAATAATAATAATAATAATGATAAAATCAACGGGCGAAGGCGGGTTTAAAGTACTTTTGACTTAGATTTCAATTTGGTCCTTGTACTTTTCCGTATTTAAAAATATTCGTCTCTGTACTTTTAAGAATCGATTATTTTAGTTTATATTTATTTTTACCGTTAGTTTTAAATGTAAATTGTTAATATTTGTTTTAAAAATACTCTTAAACTTTAACCAGTTTCATTCATAGATTATCGTCCTTTTTAAACCTGTTATTTAAAGTTTATTAGTATTTTTGAAACATTGTAATAACGGTAAGATTATTTGAAAGGCCTGCGTCTGGGGCGCATAGCATATGCGAGAAAGGTAGTCCGGACGGTGGAAGAGTCCGGGGAGGCTGGGTCATTTGACGGAAATAGAAGGCTTTTCCCCTATTATCAAACGACCTATAAAGTAAAGGGAAGTACATCAATTCTTGGAAAAAGAGGGAGCGAGCCTAAAATCTAATAAAGTAAATTCAATGAATAGATCTCAAGTCAACGGTACGATAGACAGCATTGCCTACACGCGAATTAGCTTCCGAGGTCAAGCAGTCTTAATTTCACTACCGGATTGATTTGCGAATGAATGCTGGTTTTTTTAAAAAAGAAATTAAAGTGTTTTAAAAACTTAAAAGAGTATTTTTAAACACTTTTAAAAGTATTTTCGAAATAAAATAGTCTTTTAACTAACTGCAACTATACTTTCAATTTTTTTTATAAGTTTAAGTATATTTTTCAATTTTTTTTAATTTAAAATTATTATTGTTTTTTTTTTTTTGACAAATATACTAAAATGAATAAAGAAAAAAATATATAAAAAAAATATTATTTTCCATTAAGTTTTGTCACATCAATAGATCCATGTCACAATCAAAAATCTTATCCTATTTTTCATATTTTCATATTTTCATATTTAAAAAATTTATTTATCTAGTTGTCTTATTTTATTTTGTTTCCCTCAAAAAGTCCTCCTTTATATGTATTATTAAACAATAAATTTTAATATTGACCTTCAACATTTCTTTGAAAAAATTCATATCACATTGACTTTTTAAATTATATTTAATTGGAGGAAGATAATCGAAACAGATTAAAATTCAAATTCATTTTTAAATTTAAAATATTTAAAATATATATATATATATATATAATTTATTTGAAATTTTGTCTCTATAATATTTTTTTACTAATTATTTACGGAAAACCACGATATAACAATAGTAGGGAGAAGCTACCTCTCTTGAAGGTACGTCACATAACGTCATAAGAAACCTCCTCTTCCTTTTTTTTAACTTTTTAGTATCGAAAATACGTGATTCGTTGTAGTGTGGAGAATAGAAGCGTCGCTTTTGAACTATAATAATGCATATGAATCTCGAAGGAAAACCACTAAAACTTCTAATGTCTCAAATGTGAAGTAAGAAGAACGGAGATAGAGAACCTAAAAAAGCTTAGAGACGAATTGAAAACGACGATAGCTACACATATTTGAACGATCGAGAAAAAAAAAAAACAGGGAACGAAAAAATTCTTATTATTTGTGGGACCCACTTCATAATGATATTTTATAAAACACAGATTTTATACGACAATCTAGGAATAATCGAGAAGGAAAATCATTCTCATTCTCGTTCTCAGGGCTAGGGCCGTTCATTCTAAATTGAGACTCAATCAGATTGTTTGACCGGTTCAAATCCTCATTGTGAGATTCCACATCGGTTGGGGAGGGAATAAAACATTCCTTATAAGAATGTGGAAACATCTTCCTGTGGCTGACGGCGATACGTAATATGTCAAAGCAGACAATATCTACTGGCGGTGCTCGGTGGGCTTAGACTGTTACGCTAATATTCTAAAAAAAAAAGTTATAATTTTCTTGATTTGAAATTGAAATTATAAAGAATCAAAATTAGAAAGATTCAAACACATTATCCACAAGAAATGAAGAAATAACGGCTATTCCTTGATCGAGGGGACAAGATCATTAAAGACCACAAACAAAGTGCGGACGTGTTGCCGTTACTCAATTATTGGATTATTTTAATTTTAATTTTTAATTTTTAATTGGAAAGTTGACCATATTTATCCAACATTAATTATTAATTACGAAAATTGATGGACAAAACATTTTATGACCGACCACCGAAAGCCATAACTCCTTACGTTTAAGGTAATCAATCCAATCAATTAATTAAATTTTTGTTTGGTATATTTGTATATAACAATAATTAAATATTCACTCAATATTACACTTTTTCTTATCTTACGTCTTTTCAAATTATAATTAAATTAGGAAAGATAATGTTTCACAAGTAAATCTGTAATTTTTATTTAAGTACAAAATGGAACAAAAATTAAAATAAAAAAAAACAAATATTTATAAATTTTATGTTTTGTTTAAACAAGTTTTAATTAATATTTTTAAACTTAAAAAATTAAAATATTATTGCTATTAGTTGCATGGAATAATTAATATTTTGTTTTTAAAAATTCAAAAATAATTTTAATTCTTTTTAAAAGATTAAAATTTTACGTTAGTGTCCTTAAAATTAGTGGGAGATGATCTGTAATATATAAATAGACGTTGTTTTTCCATATTAAAAACAATTTTAAAAATTTAAGGTTATTAAAGAAAATTTTTTAAATTCAAAATAATTTTTTTAACAATATTTTTTAAACAAATTAAATTTATTTTTTTTATTTAAAATTATTATTGAAATTTTTAAAAGTCGAAAAATAGACCGCCTAAATAATTATATATATTTAAACTCTATATTAGAATTTAATATAAAAGATAGAATAAATAAATAAATAGTAATAAAAGATGAATATCATAAGTATATAAAAATTTAATATAATTAATGAGTAATTTATTGATTCGTTTTTTTTTTCATTTACTATTTATTATTTAAAAAGTTAATTCAATCGCTACTTCAAATGCTATTTATTACCCTAATTTCAATGCATACAAATAGAGATATGTAGAGATTTTGTTGGAATAAATTTAAATTTTGGTTTTTGTTGTCTAATAATTTACAAAACTTTAAAATTTTAATTAAAAATTTTAGATTTTTAATTTAATATATTTTTTATATCTATAATTGTCGGACCACTTTTCTACCATCTTGACTGCTCTTACGGGATAATCCACTCACCCTACGACATTTGTGTGTCAAGAAAACTCATAGGATATTGAATCTTACGTAGACAGTCACCATGAATTGATCTCACTTGCTTTAATTACTACTTGGTTATCACGTGAATTAATTACTAGTTTAAAACATTTTGAAAATCTTTCCGAGTTTAAATTGTAACCTTTTGATAAATATTAATGTGTAAACTTAGAATAGTTCAACCAGTTAAAACATATGCTCTTAACTAAAAAGTCGGAGATTTAAACTTCTACTCATATCCTTGAATTGTGAGATCCCACCTCGGTGGAGAGGGGAACGAAATATTTTTTATACGGGTGTGGAAACCTCTCTCTAGTAGACACGCTTCAAAACCGTGAGGCTGACGGTAATACGTAATAGGCCAAAGCGGACAATATCTATTAGAGGTGGCCTTGAGTTATTACAAATTGTATCATAGCCAAATACTGAGCAGCGTACCAGAGAGAACGCGGGCTACCAAGGGGGTGGATTGTGAGATCCCACATCGGTTGGAGAGGGGAACGGAGCATTCCTTACAACAGTGTGGAAACCACTCTTTAATAGACGCATTTTAAAATCGCAAGCCTGACAACGATACATAACGGGCCAAAACGGACAATATCTGTGAGCAATGGGCTTGTGCGGTTCCAATGGCAATTTATATTTAGTTGGGCCTGCAATTTGAGCTTTGATGGGCTTGTGACCCATCCATTGGACTAAAGTAATAGATCCAATTCCAATATATATATTTTTTTTTTAATCAACGGATTAAAAAGGAAAATTTTAATTGTAAATATAATAATCCATTTTTTTAGGTGAAGAGATATTTTAATTTGATAAATTAAACACAAAAACAAATATTATTATATAAATTATTTTAGACGTGCTACAGGATAGACGAGAAATCTCCGAACATCTGAAAATATAGATGTATGGTATCATAGTCATGCTTATTCAAAAAGTGTTGCTCGTGTCTGCATTTATATACACTTTTTCCATTTTTGTATATTAATTTATTTTTCTAATTGTTAACGACGTCTAACCGTCTTAGATTATTATGTTTGGTTTGTTTGTTTTGCAAGATTTTTACATGGGAGTATTTTCAAATAATGTATTATTCCAATAATACCCGTTTATCTTTCGATAATATATATTAAATTAATATAATTTAAATTTAAAATATAAAAATAATTTTATTTTCAATTTTCAATTAAAAAAATAGTAAGTTTATAAGAATGAAGTGATCGCTACTATTAGAATGTTATTTATTATTATAATAATTATTTTATTTTTTATTTGGAGTTTAATTAGATTGTTATTGGATAATATTGTTTTATGCAAATTGATGTGATTGTTTGTTTGGAGGTAAGATGGGATCCACGATACTTGAGGCGCGTGGGCCATAGAAGAGTAAGAACACGTGGCGTCCAGCTGTTGGATTAGTAACTCAACTACCAGTCGTTACATCGGTTCATTGAACCCTTTTATCCATATTTGTCCCCCACGTGCACAGTGGCGCGTGATTTTAGGCATTAAAGGACAATCAAAATAAGTTTAAATTAATAAAAATATATACATTTTGTATTTGATGTAAAAAATAAATATTTTTAAAGTTTTAAAAGTTTGTTCTTACATTAAAAAAAAAAAAAAACTCTTGAATTTTAAAATATTTCATTAATACTTTTTTTTACTTTTTTTTTTTAATTAAAATATTTTTATTGGTATGTCTGAAATGTACCCATAAAATTTTAAAAGTAGTATTAACACATTTAGTGTTTATACAAAAAAAAAAAAAAAAAATTATCGTCAATATATATAGACGAAAACCATCTCTTGACACCTCATAAATTGTCTCACTTTTTAATGTTACTTTTGAAAGTACATTAGTATTTTTGAAACGTGGTACTAACAATAATATTATTTCTGAATTTTTAAAAAAGTTTAAAGATGTTTGAAAGTTCTAAGTGTATATATATTTTTAAATATATTAATGGTTTCATCTAAAACTAATAACAAGACATTATTTTGCGGAAATCTTTCTCGCGGTTGATTGTTTTGCTGACCTATTCGGGAATCTCCGGATCTACGCTTATTTTCAACTTTCTGAAGCATTTCATTACTTACTACGCTCTTCCTCGTCTTTGGATGCCTAGATATCTATCGTAAGCCTTTCTTCATTTGAACCTTGGGAGCATAATGGATTGAGAGGCTCACTCAAAATAGTCATAGTTTGAAGTTCTTACTCGGACTCATGGTTACCATAAGTATTTACTTGTAAAATAAATTAAACATTCACATTCACTACAATAATTTTCTTATTCTTAAGCTTTCAAGCTCTGACACCTCGAGATACACGTTTCTGATTTTCAAAATTGAAAAGACAAATCTGGTATAATTTATTCTAATGCCTCTTATAGGTATACACGATTCGGTTAGAGAAATCATTTGAACAAACATGAAATTATAATCTATCTGAACCTTCTATTTTTGAATTGGGTTTGATTGTCCGGTTGTCCTTTTTTAATTATTTAAAAAAGATTATACTTATTCACAATACATACGTTAATAACTAAAATCTCATAAAACTCTATATATCAAACATTCAAAAGTTACAATGCATCTCTAACTTCGATTACAAACGTTAAATATTCTTAATCTTCATAATATCGATAAAAATAGGGTACGATAACACTGGTATGTACCACTATTTTTGGGTTGGTCAGGTCAGATAAAAAAAATGTCAACTCATAAACCAACCTGAATAGGTGAGTGGTCCGAGATTTATGGTCATTTGAACACCCTCAAATCTAAACATTTTAAAGATTAGAATATCGAATCAAGGTCTTAGAGAGGAGGCACAAAAAAAAAAAAAAAAAGTCGTGACATGCACGCGCCGTGAAAGCGATTGAACTTCGACAGATGGAGAAAAAAACAAATCTGATCAGCCAGAGAGTTACAGGTGGATAAATATTCTCGTAGCCGACAGCTACAGAAGTGGGTCCGACTAAACGGTGCATTTTAGACCAAAAGACCCGTTTCTAAATGGTCCGCTTCATGCTATCGTGCACCGGGTTCACGTTATTCGCACGCGTTCAGAGCACAGACGCCACGTGGCTAATTATGAATGGACAGTCACGTACTGTCGTGGTCAATGATTTTGCTGGAAGCGGCTCGTTTTAGCTTACGTGTTATTTAATAATTCTAATTTATTTTATATTGTCATAAAGTATTTGGTCCATTCCTTAATTTATTTTAAATAATTTTATTATTTATACCTTTGATTTGTTCAATTTTTCATTTTTTTGTATATATTATTCAATTATTGAGTTCAACACAATATTTTTCTCTCAATTTTAAATGACTTTTAAATATAAATTATTATTAATATTCTTTAATTAATTTTTTTATTAACATACCTTATCGAGTTAAAATACTAAATCATTAATCATTTCAAGAGTAGTATTTGATATTAATTAAAGAGAAAACAATATCGAAAGATTTTTAATTAATTATCTCGATGTTGGATTAAATCATCTATGAACTTAAAAGCTCGAGTTATTAAGTTAGGGTGAATATAATCTCGTGCTAATATTAATAAATAATTTATTTTTAATCTCAAAAACAAAAATAATAAAAAAAACATTCATTTAACACAAGCTCTTACTAAAATATTATCTTTATATATATATATATATATATATCATTAAATTTATTTTTATTTTATTGAAAAAAAGACGATTTATTTAGTCTCTAAACTAAAAAAAACGTATATTAAACTCCCGACTATTAGATTTTAAAAATATTTTGAGACAGTGTTCACAAGTATTTTTATTAATTTAGCTTTCATTTTGTAACGGTTCAAGTGTACCGCTAGCATATATTATTTATTTTATTTTATTTCCTTGCAAGTTTCCTCTCAAGGTTTATAAGAGCTAAAGAGAGTTTTTCACACCCTTATAAAAAATGTTTCATTCGATATCACACATTTTATATAAAAAAAATCTATTAGATACAAAATTCAAAATTTTGAGACTGGTTAAGTACTTTTTAACTTTTGAAAATCAAATGAACCGACCTAAAAATTTATAAATTAAACTCGTAAGATCGTATGTATTCGTGGGTATAGGTACGAACTTATAAAAATTTGAAGGTTTTTTTTTTTTTTTTGTTAAGAGTATGAAGATTGAAATTTAGTGATTTTATGAGTAAATCCCCATGAACTAAAAATTGGATTGTTACCCACTTTTGGAAATCATTCATCCACCAATTACAACATAGTATTGTTTTTTAACGTAAATTCTGGGTTTCTCGTGTAAAAGGAATTTTGGGTCGTTGAAAAGTAGTCCCATTTGGAGCAAGTTCATCTTCAAAAGGGTGCGTTGCTCTGCGGCCGCCTCTTCCTCAGCCATTATCTTTCTTCTACGGCCCCACTTTCTCCGCCATTAAAACCCTGCTTCACGTTTAACAATACCCTTTGCTTTTCCCTTCATTTCTTGACAAACCCCATTTCTTTTCCCCCAAGTTTCCCAGTGTTCTTATTTCCCTTTTGGGGTTCTTTTGAATTGAGTTCTAATGGAGGATCGGTTTGAGCCATTGAAGGACCTTGGCTCTGGAAATTTTGGAGTTGCTAGGCTCGTTCGAGACAAGAAAACGAACGAGCTTGTTGCTGTCAAGTACATTGAGAGAGGGAAGAAGGTAAATAGCTTGTTAATTGGATTTATTGCTGTAATGGGTCTGGTTAATCGTTAGGTAATGGGATTTTCCTTGTGATTGTTTCTGATTAGCGCTCTAATGCTTTAGAATTTGCTTAAACAATGGTGGGATTTGAAGAACTGGGTCTGATTATTGTTTTGCTAATGGGGTTTGGCTGTTTTCTTGTTTCTTATTACCTTTTTGCTTGGTGCTTTGATGGCTTCCCACTGTTTGTTCCATTTTTCTCTGTTGACTTGTGGAGAAAGCTATGAAGCATTTTGATGGATGATAGTTTGATGTGTAATGTGTGAGATCTCAAATCGAATGAGGAGGAGAACGAAATACCCTTTATAAGGGTATGAAAACCTCTTACCTAGTAGACGCGTTTTAAAAACCTTGATGGGAACTCCAAAAGCGAAAGCCCAAAGAGGACAATAGCTACTAGCGTTGGGCTGTTACAAATGGTATCAGAGCTTGACACCGGACAATGTGCCATCGAAGAGGCTGAGCCTCAAAGGGGGTGGACATGAGGCAATGTGCCAGCAAGGACACTGGCCCCAAAGGGGTGGATTTGGTGGGGTCCCACATCGATTGGAGAAAGGAATAAGTGCTAGTGAGGACGTTGGGGCTCGAAGGGGGGTGGATTGTGAGATCCCATATCCATATCGATTGGGGAGGAGAACGAAATACACTTTATAAGGGTATGGAACCTCTCCCTAGCAGACTCGTTTTAAAAACCTTGAGGGGAAGCTCGAAAGTGAAAGCCCAAAGAGGACAATATTTATCTGCTAGCGGTGGGCTCGGGCCGTTACATAATCTCTGTGGAAATTTGTTTTGATTATTCATTTGTTCTATCTTACTCTGCATAGATGATGGCTCACCAGTTAGTTTGTTCAATGTGTTCATAGAACAAGGACTAATAATGATTCATATGCATCCCAAACAAATGCAAGAAGGGTTTTGTTCATTATAGAATGGTTTTCTGAAATGTTGTTTTTCATGGTTCTGTTCTTCAGATTGATGAGAAAGTTCAAAGGGAAATCATTAATCATCGATCGTTGCAGCATCCGAACATTATCAGATTCAAGGAGGTAAGAATAGTTTATAATGAAATGAGATGTTTGAGATGTTGTGGGAATGATAATCTTCTTATGAGGAGTTTCATGACATCAAATTTGACTTCATTATTAAGATAATCAAGTCAACTCCCAGCTCCTAGGATGTTTTCTTGTTTCTTTGCCTCATTTCTATTATCTATGATATCATATCTTAGTTTGAGAAAACTCCATTAGCTTGCTTATGTCCTTGATTGTGCGATCCTACGTCGATTAGAGAGGTAATGAAGCATGCCTTATAAGAGTTTGAAAACCTCTTCCTAACAAACGTGTTTTAAAACTGTGAGGCTAATGGTGATACGTAACGGGTCAAAGCGGATAATATCTACTAGTGGTGAGCTTGGATTGTTACAAATGGTATTAGAGTTAGTTACTGGGCGGTGTGCCAGCGAGGACGCTGGGCCTCAAGGGGGTGGATTGTGTGATCCCACATTGGATGGAGGGGGGAACGAAGCATACCTTATAAGAACATACGTGTTTTAAAACTGTGAGGCTGATGGTGATACGTAACGGGCCAAAGTAGACAATATCTACTAGCGGTGAGCTTGAGTTGTTAAAAATGGTATCAAAACCACTCACCGGACGATGTGCTAGCCTCAAGGACGCTAGGCCTCAAGGAGGGTGGATTGTGAGATCTCACATCGGTTGGAGAGAGTAACGAAGCATACCTTATAAGAGTTTGGAAATCTCTTTCTAACAGACGTATTTTAAAACTGTGAGGCTGATGGTGATATGTAATGGGCCAAAGCAGACAATATCTATTAGTGGTGAGCTTGAGTTGTTACAAAATAGTATTAGAGTCGGTCACTGAGCGGTGTGCTAACGAGGACGCTGGGCCTCAAGGGAGGTGGATTGTGAGATCCCACGTCGATTGGAGGGGGGAACGAAGCATACCTTATAAGAGTGTGGAAACCTCTCTCAGCAGACGTGTTTTAGAATCGTGAGGCTGATGATGATACGTAACAGGCTAAAGTAAACAATATCTACTAGCGGTGAGCTTAGGCTGTTACAAATGGTATCAGAGCCAGTCACCAGACGGTGTGCCAACGAGGACGCTGGGCTTCAAGGGGTGGATTGTGAGATCCCACATCGGTTGGAGAGGAGAACGAAGCATACCTTATAAGAGTGGAAAACAAGCGTGACTTTTAAAAACATAACCGTTATCAAACAAAATCCTTATTTTCTAACCGTTATCTTGGACATTGTAAAGATTCCACATGGATGGAGCTCCTCAACGAGTGATGTTTGTCTGCAGGTCTTCTTAACCCCAACTCATTTAGCCATTGTCATGGAATATGCAGCTGGTGGGGAACTTTTCGGAAGAATATGCAGCGCTGGTCGATTTAGTGAAGACGAGGTCGACGTTTTACCTTTTCTTGCTTTTCTATATCTCTTTATCTTTCCCATTTCTCAACCCGTCTTTTGTTCGGTTTCTCGGAATCGTTCTGCATATCAGGCAAGATTTTTCTTCCAGCAGCTAATATCCGGAGTCAGCTACTGCCATTCCATGGTATAACAATCAAATTTCCTTTTCGTCGTCAAAAACATGTTACTCTCTTGTTGACATTCTTCGTTTTCTTATACGTTTCCGTTCGGTTCGCTCGGTTTAATCATTCTATGTCGATCACAGCAAATTTGTCACAGGGATCTGAAACTCGAAAACACACTCTTGGATGGAAGTCCTACACCACAACTTAAGATATGTGACTTCGGTTACTCAAAGGTTGATAATCTATCATCGAATATAAACATGAGGTCGAATCTGTTTCGTTCTGTCAAATATTCATTTTTTGCTTGTTCGATTCGTTGCAGTCTGGCTTATTACACTCGCAACCGAAATCGACCGTTGGGACGCCTGCATACATCGCTCCGGAGGTTTTATCACGGAAGGAGTACGATGGCAAGGTATTTTCTGTGCCGTATACTCTTCTGCAGGCTGCAGCTGTTCTTGACATTCATAAGAATGATGATTTTGTTACTCCTTGTAGATATCAGATGTTTGGTCATGTGGAGTGACATTGTATGTGATGTTGGTCGGAGCGTACCCGTTCGAAGATCCCGAAGATCCAAGAAATTTTCGTAAGACGATAGCGGTAAGTGTCTCTCAAACAATACATTTACAATGTATGTGATGTCTCTCATGACTGTAATCTTAAAAACAGAGAATATTGAGTGTTCAATACTCCATACCCGATTACGTACGTGTGTCCGTGGAGTGTCGCAACCTTCTCTCTCGCATATTCGTTGCCAACCCTGCAAAGGTAACAAGCAGCTCGCTTTAGGATTTGACTGAACTCGAAATGGGATCGTATTAATCTAAGTTCTTGTACTTTGTTCGAATTCCGTTCGATCTGATCTAGTTTTGGTCGTAAATCTTGTTCATTTCTTGTTTGAAGAGGATCACTATCCAAGAGATAAAGCAGCTGCCATGGTTTTTCAAGAACTTGCCAAAGGAACTGATTGAGATTGAGAAAACCAACTTCAAACAACAAGAACACAACCAGCTGTCACAGAGCGTCGAGGAAATCATGCAGATTGTTCGGGTAGCAATGACGCCTGGAGAAGGCTCTAAAGTCGGGGACCAAGCGTTGGCCGGAGGGTCGGGGCTCGACGATCTCGATGCCGATATCGATTCTGAAGTCGATGTCAGTGGTGACTATGTAACTGCTGTTTGAGAATGGTATGATTACAGAAAACAAGCATAAAATGGTGTCAAAATCACATTGTACAGAGAATAGAATGCGATGGAACATTGTGCAACAGAGTCCATATTTTGTTGATGAAAAGAAATACTATCTGATTCAAAGTTCTTCACAAGTCGGGTATTCTTGACCCACCCGTCAAACCGCCAAACCTACGATAACGAAGTTTTCACAGGGTATAACCTCGTTATCGTGAGGCTAATCTTGAGGTTGGATTGCTAGTAATCGAAAATCAGCGTGCCACATTGAATATGTACTCTAGTACATACCACCTGCCACACCGTGAGAATGAGTTTTGCCTGAAGCATCAAACGAACGATTACTTATTGGTATACACGTCGAGAATGTATTCGGGAGCAACCACGAACACAAACCTTATCATCAACCAATAGGCTAAGAGTAGACTCCGACTTGAAAGTTCCCACCACCTGTCTAGAATTGAGCCCTAAAATTTTTTCACGGAATTAAAAAGGTAATAAATATTTAACTTTTTATTTTTTTATTTAGTAGGTTTAAGATTTTTTTTAACAATGTCTATCAAACACAATAAAAAAAATCAAGGATTTACTAAAATTTTATGAGTCAATTAAATATTTTTAAAATAAGAACATATTACCAAAAGAAAAATTAAAAATCAAATTTATCCCTAAAGAGTTATTAATAATAATAATTTAACCAAAAAAACGAACAAAATTGTAAAGTTAATTGGAGATGGAGACCCAATGGAAAAAAGGTTCAACGTTGAAGTTCACGGAGGAAAGAGACGCCGTGAACTTTTGGTGAATATTAGAATTATCAAAAGGCATAAAAGTAATTTCACAACACATTATATTAACATAAAAATAAGAAAATAAAAAACAAATCCAAAAATCAGAAGAAATGAACCCGACGTGAATCGAACACGCAACCTTCTGATCTGGAGTCAGACGCGCTACCATTGCGCCACGGATCCTTTGTGTGTCATCATATTTATCTAGTTTATATTTTCTTAACATCAAATTAATAAAAAAATAAGAAAATAAAAAATAATTCTAAAACTTGAACCCGACGTGAATCGAACACGCAACCTTCTGATCTGGAGTCAGACGCGCTACCATTGCGCCACGGATCCTTTTGGTGCCTAATTTTATCTATTATTATAAGTTTTTTATTCTCTCTTATAAGATTCTTTATTCTTTTAAATATTATTACTTTTTAAAGTTTAATTTCATTCATTTGTACTCGTTAGTCCTTCTATAATTAGATTAATTCACAAATATTAAAAATAATCAATATAAAAATTCTAAAGAAAAGATGGATTATTTTTTGTTTTTTGAAAAAAAAATTATCAACCTTCATGAATTAAATATCTATAGACATTTACTATCATTGTTGTGTCAATACAAGTGTATGACCGATCACCAAGGCTAAAATAATGTCCTTCAATTTGAACCTGACGTGAATCAAACATGCAACCTTCTGATCTGGAGTCAGACACACTATCATTGCATCATAGATCCCTTGCAAGTTTCTTCTTACTTTCTATTTACTGACCGGTTCTTCCAATTAGATCCATTACTAATTATTTGATAAAAAAAAATGATATATAAAATTAAAATATTAATTTTATATGATTTATATCATTCTAATTCAACTATGGATAACTAGAACCTAAAATCTATATAAAACTGATTTATACAATAATTAATTTTTAGACCCGTTATAAATTCGTTTAATGTATTAGCAACAACAAACAAATTCATAATACAATCTATTTTTTTTTCATTATAAATAATCTCATAAATTCACTATTTTCATCGTCCCAATTCATTCCTCTCTTTACTTCTCAATCCCAATATCTTCCTTTCTTTATCCTTAGTCAACGCCAACTTAGAGAATAAAACGAAAGAAACAATGAAAAAAAGTGGAGGAAACTAATTTGGAGTTAGTTTCGAAACTAGACCACGACGAGTATGATCAAACGAACATCAACTTAGAAAATTTAGTGATGTTGGTTTAGGTCAACTAGATAAGTGACTTCAGTGTTTGTTTGATTGGACGAATGGTATGCTGTATGATAATACAACACCATTTTGTTAATTAATTCAAGTATGAATATCATTTTGCTAATATAAGTGAGGCCCTCGTAAATGACGTTTTAGTTCAACAACGTATGGATTTCAAGAGATTCAAACATCTAAGCTCTAGTTTAATTCTCGACAGAGATCTCCCTTACAAAAGAAAACTCTTACTCTCAACCAAGAGACATGTTCGAATCTCTCAACCATAACATGTTATTAACTAATAATAATTATTATTTATAATGTGAACACAAACATTGTATAGTTAGTTAAGACATATATTCGAGACTAAAATATCAAAAATTAAAAATTCATAAAAATGTTAATACATGTCTATAAAAATTTATGGATTAAAGTTGTACTATTTTTAAAATTTCATGTTTATGGTCGATGACTTCAATTTATATTCATATTCAAACTTACAACCTCTTGGTCAAAGACATATATTTGAATCAATCAGCTCGTGAGCTTTTACTGACCCAAAAATTAATAATTCAAGAATTTGTCCGATATAGTTTAATAATTTAATGACCTATAAAACACTATTCTAAGTTTGAGGATCTATGAGAGACCTCTTAAACGAGCATAGATATCAATAAAAACGAAATCGTGTACCTTAGTCGATGAGTTTAGACAACACGAGAGAAAATAAAGTACCTATTACCGCCGCAAAGTCTGAAAAAATGGACTACTAGGTCCTACAAACTTGAGGAGTCCGTGTCATAGAGAGGACCCCAATCATCAAAAAATGGAAAGAAAGTTGATGTCCGTACACCACTCATGAGGTACACGGCAAGGGAAAATGTGGAATCCAATTCCAAGTTGGTATACTCCTAACCCCATTAAATTCCTAATTTCAAACCAATCAATGGGAAGAAAAGAAAAAGAAAAATCTACTGTAGAATCAATGGCTAAAAATCACGGTTTTAAAACGCATCTACTAGGAGAAGTTTTCACACTTTTATAAGGAATATTTCGTTATCCTCTCCAACAAATGTGGGATCTCACAATCCACCCCCTCTTAGGAGCCCTGCGTCCTCGCTGGTACACCGCCCAGTATCTAGCTATGATATCATTTGTAATAGTTCAAGCTCACCGTAGCAAATATCATCCACTTTAGCCCGTTACGTATCGCTGTCAGCCTAACGATTTTGTCTATTAGAGAGAGATTTTCACACCCTTATAAGGAATGGTTTGTTCTCATCTCCAACTGTTGTAAGATCTCACAATCCATCCTCCTTGGAGGTCCAGCATTCTCGCTGGCACATTCCCAGTGTCTAGCTATGATACCATTTGTAACAGCTCAAGCCCACTGCTAGAAAATATCGTATGCTTTGACTCGTTATGCATCGCCGTCAGCCTCACGGTTTTAGAACACGTTTACTAGAGAGATGTTTCTACACCCTTTGAATGCTTTGTTCTCCTCTCCAACTGATGTGGGATCTCACACAATGTCTCCACATCATTATCCTTAACCAATTAAGGTCATCTGCACTCCGTCATATTTAACTCTTTTTTGCATAAAAATATACTTTAAGATCTTACTTATGTGAATATTTGATTTTTTCAGGGGAATTTTCACCTTTGCTAATTCCAAGTCATGAGTCGGGTGGTTGCGCTCATAATTCTTCAATTGGCAGGAAACGCAAACAATGACCTTACCATGCTGTACGAGAATACAACCTAGCATTTTCTTCTAGGCATCACTACAAACAACAAAACCTCATATTCTATCAGACATAATCTTTGCTTAAGTTTCTAAAAGTTCGCTTCACGGACCTCATTCCACGCAAACGAATTATCTTTACACGACTCAATTGAGTTAAGGATGTAGCTATCTTGAAGAAGTCTCGAATAAAATGACAATAATAGTAAAATAAATGAAATTTGAAAATTTGAAAATTCATAAACCAAAAATAAAATAATCTTCGAAGCATAAACAATAAAACAAGACTAAATCCATATAATAATAACTAAACAAGGGATTAAATGTAAACATACCTTTTTTTTATTTAAATCCCTTGACTGGACTCGAGGATGAGGCAATCCCAAGTCAATGCCGCGCCAATAAAGAATTGCAACACCCCACGCACGCAGCGCCTATTTAATTCACCACGCGGAGGGCTAAGGCCACAGGGCGTTTGTTTGAGTGAGGACTTTTATCAAACAGATGGTGGGCATGGGCATTGGCATGAGGCGTTGGGGCTTGGTGCTGGCAGTGGTGGTGGTGATGGCGGTGGCAGTAGGGGAGGTGGCGGCACTGACGGCGGCGCAGTGTAAGGCGGAGAGAGATATGGCGGTGAAAGAGTGCCTGGCGGTGGTGTTCGGGAGTAACCCGTCGCCGGCGTGCTGCCAGAGGGCGAGAGTGAGCCATACGGAGTGTATTTGCCCAGCTGTTACGCCTAAGCTGATGACATACGTGGATCCTAATCGCGCCATTCGCCTCATCGAAAGCTGCGGCCGTAAAGTCCCCCGCCATTTCAAATGTGGAAGTAATTAAACCTCTCTCTCTCTCTCTCTCTCTCTCTCTATATATATATATATATATGCATATACCTATACATATACATACATATATATAATACATATACATACATATATATATATATATATATATATATAATTACTTAATTTTCTAAAAATTAATAGATTTATTTTTTTTCATTATTCATTTTTGGTTCCCAAAGGGATTTTTTTTTTCAATCATTCATAAATATTTCAAAAAGTATTTAAAAATATTAAATTATAAAAAATAAATACTCCTAAATTTTAAATTTTATTTCAAATTTTATAATATTATTTTTGCGGTCACATTATTTCATAGTAGAACTGAATAATCGCCTGTGAAATAATTTTAGTATATTACAAATATAAATTTATAATTCGATGATTATATTATTTATATATATAAATATAATAAAATTAATGTTTTTAATGCAGGCCTTACGACTCCATGAAGAAGCAAACCTGAAGATTAAAGAAGGGGATTATGGTTTTTTCTTGTTTAATATTAAGTTAATTATGTACTATTTTTAATTATGTCCTTAGTTTAAAAAAAAAATAATTATTATTATTTAAAAAATGTTAGTAAATCTTAATGTATTCAAGCTTGTTCTATGATGTTCCAATAAGTATATATTTGTATTTATTTATTATCGTTTTAATTATATAAAGTTGATATAATTCTTGAATTTTCTTTTTAATTCTAAAAATTAAAACAAGCACGAGCGTAAAACGAAATAATTATCAAACAAATCGTAATTTTCTTAAGATATATTTTTGTTCTTATAACCATAAAAAAAAATATAAAAAATAAAAAAATCAGAATAAAAACGAGCATTTAATAAGGGTCGAGGGCTCCCACCTCCTTCCTCTTGTTACTGTTCTGCTCTTTTGTCATTTTTTAATCAGAATAGGTACAACTCAATTCATCTAATTGCTACAAAGATGAGTTGAATCCAGAATATGAACTCAAAACTAAGACTTATTGAACTGATCACATCAATATTTATTACCGTACCTATCAATAAAAAAGGAATCCTTCCAATAGTATCGACTATTTACTCCATTTCATTAAATAGTCACGGTAACTGTTATGGAGAATTTTACAAAGGCATTAAAAAAATATATATAAAAAAAAGTTATGGGTCAAATTTGAAAATGATGTTTATTATAAAAGTATATTTATGGGCAATTTTTTTTTTCGAGTTTTGAATTTGACTTTTTAAGCGTTTCAAAAGCGACACTTTATTTTTTGAAATATATTTTTTTAATGATTTTAGTTAAGTATGATGATTAGTTGGCTAATTGAAAATTAATGTGACAATTAATTTTTTTATTAACAATTTCATTTTAGATCAACAAGAATCGAGAGCGTTTCAAACTTTGACCTCTCGATTTATCGGTCAATCTTCAAATAAGCCATTTAAACAACCTTATCTCATAAAATTTATATTTTATTCTATGCAATGATTCTTAAGATGACTATTTAGGTTAAATATATAATTTTGTCTCATAATTCATTTTTTAATTTCATTTAAAAAAAAAAATTAGTAAGATTTTAGAAGAATAACCAATCGAATAAATTGATAAATTGAGCCATTCAAACCCACTAAAGCAAAATCGTACATAATTTCATGATCATGACTGCTAAAATTAAGTTCTATTAAAGAGCGTTTCTATAGGATAAAACCTCGTTAGATAATGAGGTTAATCTTAAAGATGAAATCTCTAGTAATTACAAATTACCATGTTCGTGCACACCGCCTACCACACATTGAGAATGAGTTTAGCCCGAAAAAGGCTAAAAACTCCACAACAATAAGTTTGCACACCTGACTTAGAAGTTTCATTGCTCGTACAGGGTTGAGCCCTTGAATTTGATAGCGGACTTAAAACGCTACCTACGAATGCTTTAAACCCAATCAAATTTATAAGTAGACATCTTTTGTAAAATATGAGTAACACGAAACCCTTATAAACCCCAAATCTTTTTTTCTCCCACCTACTGTCCACTTTGCTGGGCGCCCCTCTAAGATTCCTGATGAACTAGGGTTCCGTGACTCTTTGTCTTTATTTCTATAAGACTACAAAGTTGACTTTTCGTCAAAGAAAGGAACATAATTATTAATTATATTTTTAAATTAAGAAACAAAATTATATAAAAAAAAATTGAAAATTTTCAGGATGAAATTGTAATTTAACTCAAACAACAAACAAAAAAACAAAATTATATAAAAAAAAAGATCGAAAATTTTCAGGACGAAATTGTAATTTAACCCAAACAAGAGACGGCGTGGTCTTTTTGTGAATACTAAAACTCACAAAAGGCATTATAGTAATTTCGCAAGACATCAGATTAATATAAAAATAAGAAAATAGAAAAAATAGAAAAAATAATACAAAAAAACGAAGAAGTGAACCTGACGTGAATCGAACACGCAACCTTCTGATCTGGAGTCAGACGCGCTACCATTGCGCCACGGATCCTTTGATGTTGTTCAAATCAAATTTATTTTTATTTTTTCATTTTCTCATTATAAAATCCTTCAATCTTCTAAATATTGTTAAATGTACGTTCGATTTTGTCCTCCGGCAGCCTCTTAGCAGAAATGGCGGCGGAGGGATGCAGGTGCCGCCTGCCGCCTCGTCCTTCCCCGTCTTTCCTCATCGCGCCGTCGCTGGAGAAAGGGTTGGAAGCAGATCCCTCGCCAGGAAGACGACCGGTGAACTTTTGGTGAATATTAAAATTAACAAAAAGGCATAAAAGTAAATTCACAAGACATCAGATTAATATAAAAATAAGAAAATAAAAAATAATCCAAAAATTCGAAAAAGTGAACCCGACGTGAATCGAACACGCAACCTTCTGATCTGGAGTCAGACGCGCTACCATTGCGCCACGGATCCCTTTGTGCGTGTTTCTCATATTTTTATTTTCACCTTAGAAAATCCTTTATTTTCAATTAATTTTTAAAAAATATTATTATTACATGAAAAACTTATATTTTTAATGTTTTATTTTTTTAATATTATTATTACAAATGCTTTACGCGCAATTAAATTTATATGTAAACATCTCTCGTAAAATATGAGCAACATTAAATCTTTTTAGACCCTCGAACCTATTTTTTGTTTAGACCCTCAAACCTCTTTTTCTCCCCTTATTGTCCACTTTGATTGGTGTCACGGTTGTACATTTTCAACCCTGTGGCGTCATGATCTCGACACGCTCATGACAAGCCTTAAAGAACTTTAGTCGATATTCTTTTTCGCCAACCGAACACAACTCATGCAGAATCTAAGTTTGTTTGGCCACATATGCTGCCCGTGTGTGCATGTTCAATCGTCTGCAACTTTAGTCGACTTTTCTCATCTCTAGGTCAAGTCCTTCCGTTCGACCTTGCTTCTTCTCTAGGCTAAGATCTTTCGATTATAACATCGCATCTTGATCATCATCATGTCATTTAGGTTCTCATCATCATACCCATGCATCATCATGTCATTCCAAGCTCTAGAGAGCTTTGGCCATCATGGGTTGCTCGGATGTGTCTATCGAGAACTGACCTATTAGTTAATCATACCATCGAGACATCCCAAACAATCATCAATCTGGGTTCTATCAAGGTATGAACCCTACAGTGTCTGTGTCAAGTCATTTACAGATACCGTACTGGATACCAAGTGCATATATCAACCTCCAACATATAGGTTGATGCGTATGTTGGCACACCCGTGTCGTTCCACACTATTCTAAAAAATCTATTTTCGGAGGAAAACACCCAAGACACTTGTCATGCAATACTCACACACGCTATGACACATGTATGTGCCACAGGGTAGCATACTTAGGTTACAAGGCCTAGGGTGGTGTAGAGCTGACGCCACGTCTACCGCTATTGTACATTTTGAGATATTTTTAGTATGATAAGAGTAGACATGATTTTTGCGAGCAGTCATACGGCCTTGTATAGCATCTGTTGGGTATCCTATTACTGTAATTTTTAAAATTCTAGAACATGTAAGACATAGGATGAAAAGTTTAATAGCTTTATTAATTATATTTTAAAATTATGAAACAAAATTAAGAAAAAGATTGAAAATCTCGAGGATGAAATTGTAATTTAACCCAAACAACCAACAAAATCCAGACGGAAAGAAGGTTTAGCGTTGAAGTTCACGGAGGAAAGAGACGCCGTTAACTTTTTGGTGAATACTAAAATTAACAAAAGGCATAAAAGTAATTCCATAAGACACAGATTAATATAAAAATAAGAAAATAAAAAATCATCCAAAAAATTCGGAAAAGTGAACCCGACGTGAATCGAACACGCAACCTTCTGATCTGGAGTCAGACGCGCTACCATTGCGCCACGGATCCTTTTTGTGTCAAGAAGATCATATTTATCTATTTTATAGTTTTTTGACATCAAATTAATAAAAAAATAAGAAAATAAAAAATAATTCTAAAAATTGAACCCGACGTGAATCGAACACGCAACCTTCTGATCTGGAGTCAGACGCGCTACCATTGCGCCACGGATCCTTTTTGTGTCAAGAAGATCATATTTATCTATTTTATAGTTTTTTGACATCAAATTAATAAAAAAATAAGAAAATAAAAAATAATTCTAAAAATTGAACCCGACGTGAATCGAACACGCAACCTTCTGATCTGGAGTCAGACGCGCTACCATTGCGCCACGGATCCTTTCATGTTGAATTTTATCTTTTATTTGTAATGCTTTTTTTAATATTATTATTAAAACTAACATTTTTTTTTATTTTTTATGTTTTATTCAAATTTAGTTCGCCCGTGATTCTTCCGGTTGGATCGATCACTAAATATTTTTTAAAAAATAACGAGATATAAATTATAAAGTATTAATTTTTATGAATTTAGCAATAATAAATCAATGTTCTTTAATTATTTTAGTAAGAGCTTTAAATTTTATAATTGCATATTAGTCTATTTTATCGAATTAAAATATAAACTACTTTTTAACCCATTTAATAAATCATATTTTGATTATACAATATTTGGGGCCAGCATCTTCTAGCACACCACCCGTCGTCTAACTCTATATTATTTGTAATAGTCGAAGTCAACCGCTAGCAAATATTGTCTGTTTTGGCTCGTTACATATCACCGTCAACCTCCAATTTTAAACTTCTTCTATTAGGGAGAGGTTTCCACACCTTTACAAAGAATGATCCGTTTCCCTCTCCAATTGACGTGAGATCTCACATATTAAAAAAAAAAATCATATACCTAAAGACAGACCCAACCATAAGAAATGATTTAAAAATTGGAAAGAATGTTGATTTCCGTACACCATTATTGTCGTGAAAATGTGGAATTCAATTCCAAGTTGAAATACTCCTAACCCATTAAATTTCTATTTTCAAAACCAATCAATGGATAAAAAAAGAAAATCTGCCATACATTCCATAATTTCAGTATTGGCCACCAAATAATACACTATTTCTATCCTTCAGGTCGCTAAACTTTTGACTTCAATCCCTATTTTTTAAATTATTTTAATCCGTTAAATTCTCACGTTCGTGCTTAATCCTTAAGTTAAGAAGGTTGAATCCTCACATCATCAGCCAACATGAACATAGTAAAATAGTTAATGTTCGTGCTTAATTCTTAAGCTAAGAAGGTCGAGTTCTCACGTCATCAGCCAACATGAACATAGTACAATAGTTAATGTTCGTGCTTAATGTTAGGATTGCACAACAATACACACACTCGATCTAGATGAACACAAAGAACAGGAGAAAGAAAATGTAAGAAGAACTCTGGCTAAACGATTTGTATTGATGACTGTATGTACAGAGAATATAAACCTAAAGAATTTGTATTGATGACTTCAGGTATGTACTGCAGAGAATACATCAAATACATTTTAAAAGCTCATAATATATATATATATATAGTTCAGCTTATTATATATAGTTTTACCAGATATAACTATCTACTATATATAACTTTACCGGATATAGCTTTCTACTATATGACAATTTTTACGATATATAGATTTACTATCTATAACTAAACTATAAATAATCAAATCAGCCGGCTCCATAACCTAACACTTAATTCTTAGGCTAAGAAGGCCGAATTCTCATGTCATCAGCCAACATGAACATAGTACAATAGTTAATGTTCGTGCTTAATTCTTAAGCTAAGAAGGCAAATCCTCACGTCATCAGCTAACACGAACATAGTATAATAGTTAACATTCATGCTTAATTCTTATGCTAAAAATATCGAATTCTCACGTTATCAGCCAACATGAACATAGTACAATAGTTAATGTTTGTGCTTAATTCTTAAGTTAAGAAGGTCGAATCCTCACATCATCAGCTAACATGAATATAGTACAATAGTTAATGTTCGTGCTTAATTCTTATGCTAAGAAAGAGTATCGTTGAATCGAGACTAAAATGTAAATATACCTTTTCTTTTTAAACCCCTTGACTGGACTTGAGGAAGAGGCACTCCGAAGTCAATGCCGCACTAATAAAGAATTGCAAGACCCCCCACACGCAGCGCCTATATAATTAACCACGCGGAGGGCTAAGGGCAAAGGGCGTTTGTTTGAGTGAGGACTTTTATCAAACAGATGGTGGGCGCGGGCATGGGCATGGGCATGAGGCGTTGGGGCTTGGTGCTGGCAGTGGTGGTGGTGATGGCGGTGGCAGTGGGGGAGGTGGCGGCACTGACGGCGGCGCAGTGTAAGGCGGAGAGAGATATGGCGGTGAAAGAGTGCCTGGCGGTGGTGTTCGGGAGGAACCCGTCGCCGGCGTGCTGCCAGAGGGCGAGAGTGAGCCATACGGAGTGTATTTGCCCGGCTGTTACGGCCAAGCTGATGACATATGTGGATCCTAGTCGCGCCATTCGCCTCATCGAAGGCTGCGGCCGTAAGGTCCCCCGCCATTTCAAATGTGGAAGTAATTAACTCCCCCCTCTCTCTCTCTCTCTCTAAATTCAGCAGATTAGTTGTTAAAACATAAAATTATAAGTTTATTTTAATTTATTTTTTTAAAAACTTTAAAATATTAAATATATATAAAAAAAATCTTAAATACATACTCTTATTCTTTAAAAAGACAATATTACCCTCAACATTTTCATAAACGTCTTACAACGAATAAAACCTCTTTAGAATTTCGAACAGAAATTGAAAGATGACATCAATTCATATCGAATAAATAAAAAAATTATTAAAAAAATATATTTTTTTTATAATAATAAAAAATAGTTGTTAAATATTTTAAAAAGAACCTAAATATAAATTTTGTAAATTGCCCATGAAATAATTTCAGTATATTACAATTACAAATTTATTAATATATTATTTTTGGCCAATTTTATTTAATTTTTAATAAGATGGTTATATATATGTATATATATATATGTATATATATATATAATGTTTGTAATGCAGGCTATACTACTCCATGAAAGCTATCCTTGGGAATATCCAAGCAAGCCTGAAGATTAAAGAAGAAGATGATATAGAGAGAACTAAGTGATGTTTTTTTTCTTCCTCTTGTTTAATTTAAGTTAATATGCACTATTTTTAATTATCTTCTTAATTAAAAAGTTAAATATATATATATATATGTATGTATGTATGTAATAAAAAATAGTTGGTAAATCTGAATGTGTTCATGAGATTCCAATAAGTATATATTTGTGTTTATTTATAAATTTTAGATTAAATTAATAAAAATAATGTAACGCTCAAGTTGGAGCAAATGCTTCTGCTAGTGAGAGATTTTCATACACTTATAAAAAAATGTTTTGTTCTTTTTTTCAACCGATGTGGGATCTCACAATTCACCCCCTTTGAGACCAGCGTCCTCGTGGGCACTCGTTCTCATCTCCAATTGATGTGGGACCCCCCAATCCACTCCCCTCCAAGACCCAGCGTCTTCGAGACCCAACATCATGCTGGCACATTGCCTCGTGTTTACTCCCTTTGGGACTCAGCTTCCTCGCTGACACATTGCCTGGTGTCTGGCTCTGATACCAACTGTAATGCCCCAAACCCATCGCTAGCAGATATTGTCCTCCCCAACCAATGTGGGATCTCACAATCCACCTCCCATCGCTACGATGTGGGGTCTCACAGTCTCACTTACTACGAAGTGAAGTGCTAGCAAAGATGCAAGGTCCCGAAGGGGGTGGAGAAGAAAACGAATGCCAGTGAGGACGGTGGGTCTCGAAGAGGTTGGATTGTGAGATCCCACATCGGTTGGGGAGGAGAATGAAACATTTTTTATAAGGGTGTGGAAACCTCTTCTTAATAAACGTGTTTTAAAAACCTTAAACGAAAGTTCGAAATGGAAAGTTCAAAGAGGACAATATTTGCTAGCTAGAAGATAGACATCCGTGGGTACAGATATAAAGTATAAAGAATTAAATGAAGATTATCTATTGGGTGCAGGTATAAAGAACTTGCTCAGAGGGTAGATGAAGCACTGGGATTTATGGCAGCTGCTGGAGTCACTATGGACCATCCTATAATGAACACAATTGATTTCTGGACTTCGCATGAGTGCCTTCACTTACGATATGAGCAAGCCTTGACGAGGGAGGACTCAACTACAGGCCTCTATTATGATTGTTCTGCTCACATACTTTGGGTTGGTGAGAGGACTCGACAGTTGGATGGCGCACATGTCGAGTTCCTGCGGGGCGTGTCTAATCCTCTTGGCATTAAGGTAGCCAACAATTGCTGTTATACTGAGATTTAGATTCAATGATACCCGTAACTTGCTTTAAAATACTAACCAATGTTCAGCCACCAAACGTGTTTTAAACCTCTCTCTAGCAAACGTATTTTAAAATTTTTGAGGGGAAGCTCGAAAAAGAAAGCCCAAAAACAATATTTGCTAGCAGTGGGCTTGGATTGTTACAAATTGTATGAAAGGCAGGCACAAGGCGATGTGCCAGCGAGGAGGTTGAGTCCCGAAGAGGGTGGACAAGAGGCTGTGTGCCAGCAAGAACGCTTGGCTCCGAAGGGGGTAGATTAGGGGGTCCCATATCGATTGGAGAAGGGAACGAATACTAGTGAGGACGTTGGACCCCGAAGGGAGGTAGATTGTGAGATCCCACATTGGTCGGGGAGGAGAACAAAGTATTCTTTATAAGGGTGTGGAAACCTCTCCCTAGCATACGCGTTTTAAAAACCTTGAGGGGAAAAACCCACAAAATATAATATCTGCTAGCGGTGGACTTGGTTATTACCCTTATATTTTGTGCTTGATCAAGTCTGTTTGTGGCTTTATTATGCAGGTAAGTCACAAGATGGATCCTTACAAGATGGATCCATCAGAGCTTGTTCAGCTATGTGAGATTTTGAATCCACACAACAAACCCGGACGCCTTACAATAATCACTCGAATGGGAGCCGATAACATGAGAGTCAAGTTGCCTCATCTCATTAGAGCTGTGCGCCAAGCCGGGCTTATCGTCACGTGGGTGAGCGATCCCATGCACGGCAACACGATAAAGGCTCCATGTGGTCTCAAGACTCGTCCATTCGATTCAATAAGGGTGGGAACTTGTCTACATACAAGCATCCATTGCACTTTCACTGCAAAGATTGATGTTTGATGATGTCTTTTTGTTTTATTTAGGCCGAGTTGAGAGCTTTCTTCGACGTTCACGAACAAGAAGGTAGCCACCCCGGAGGAGCACATCTAGAAATGACAGGACAAAATGTAACAGAGTGCGTCGGAGGGGTGAAGGAAGTGACTTTCAACGACCTGAATTCTCGCTATCATACTCACTGCGATCCGAGATTGAATGCTTCTCAGTCACTGGAGTTGGCCTTTGCAATATCCCACAGGCTGCGCTGGAAAAGGATGCAGTCTAAGCTTGGCTTCAATGGGGCGCTTGTAGAAAATGGATCTGTTGCTTAAAACCTTTCATGTTGTGTTGTTTGCTGTGTAATTGGCAATTTGCAACTTCCTTGTCTTTTCCTTTGAGGTAATAAATGTATATGCGAAAGTTTACCTTTTTCTCTCTATATCTGAATGTCTAAGCTTGATCATATATGGAAAGGCTCATTAATTCTTTAGAAAAAGGAAACCATAGATAAATGGTCACTCAAACTTATATCATTATTCAACTTTAAATTTAAATAAGGGTTGGCCATTTTTGCTAAATAGAATTTTTCAGAGTTTCCGATTTTGAGTTTGCAACAGTTCAGAAACTCACAATCCACCCCTTTGGGGCCTAGCGTCCTCGCTGACACTCGTTCCCATATCCAATCGATTTCCCAATCGATGTGGGATCTCACAATCCACCCCCTTTGGGGCCCATCGTCCTCGCTGACACTCGTTTCTCTCTCCCATCGATATGGGATCTCATAATCCACCTCCCCCCCTTCGGGCTCAGTGTCCTCGCTGGCACACCACCCAATGTCTGATACCTTTTGTAACAACCCAAGCCCTCTAACTCTAATACCATTTGTAACAGCCTAAGCTTTCTAACTCTGATACCATTTGTAACCACTTAAGCTCTCTGACTCTGATACCATTTGTTACCATTTGTAACCACTTAAGCTCTCTGACTCTGATACCATTTGTTACTATTTGTAACAGCCCAAGCTCTCTGACAGACTCTGATATAACAGCCCAAGCTCTCTGGCAGACTCTGATATAACAGCCCAAGCTCTCTGACAGACTCTGATATAACAGCCCAAGCTCTCTGACAAACTCTGATATGACAGACTCTGATATGACAGCCCAAGCTCTCTGACATACTCTGATATGACAGCCCAAGCTCTCTGACTCTAATATAACAGCCCAAGCTCTCTGACTCTAATATAACAGCCCAAGCTCTCTGACTCTAATATAACAGCCCAAGCTCTCTGACTCTAATATAACAGCCCAAGCTCTCTGACTCTAATATAACAGCCCAAGCTCTCTGACTCTAATATAACAGCCCAAGCTCTCTCTGACTCTAATATAACAGCCCAAGCTCTCTCTGACTCTAATATAACAGCCCAAGCTCTCAAGCTCTCTCTGACTCTAATATAACAGCCCAAGCTCTCTCTGACTCTAATATAACAGCCCAAGCTCTCTCTGACTCTAATACCATTTGTAACAGTCCAAATCCATCCTAACAGCCCAAACCCACGCCCACTGTTAGCGGATATTGTTTCTTTGGACTTTCCCTTCTAGGCATAACCCTTCGAGTTCCCTTCTCCAACTGACGTGAGATCTCACAATCCACTCCCTTCGAGTTCCCTCCTCCAACTGACGTGAGATCTCACAATCTACTCCTTAGTTCCCTCCTCCAACTGAGGTGAGATCTCACCATCTACCCCGTTTCTTTTGATCTCTATACTTGTCTATTTTGGTGAGATGAAACTGATAATGAAGTTAATCAGAGATGAAAATATTTTCAGAAAAACGTTTAAACCCTCAACAACTTCAAGAAGCATTAACAAACTGAGGCCTAAAAATTCAATATCTTTATCCTTCTCTACTAAGCCCAAATCTTAAGAGATACAAACATAATTAAAGCAAAACAAGAACACAGGCAACTTTGCCACATTACTCTTTGCCTGAGCCTTTGATTTCATCCTGCCAAGTTGCTTGCCATTGTTTATCATAAAATGTCGTCTCTTCAATCAACTTCTTTATAGTCTCTATATCTTCATTCTTTCTGATCAAAAGAACTCCAACCACTGCAACAAATAACAAAGTTTTGCAGAAGAAGTTGCCCATTTGACCTACTAGTCCTACCCCCGTCAAGCTATCGACAAAGTAAGCCATGAAAAACCCCACCATGGCTGCACGGCCTGCGTCGAAACCATTGCACCGCTCAAATATAATTCAATGTTATAGTAGATTCAATACTTTACTTAACACAATATTACTTGTTAATTACAGAGAAGCCAACGTTATGAGTAGAAATCATGATTCACAGACATGAAAGAAAGAACAAAAATATGTTTTGAGTGATTTTCAAATGGTTAAAATCAGTCAATCACGTTCAAAATCCCTCGAGAACATGCTCAAAATCACTCAAGAACATGCGTTTTTTCATACAGAGAAGCCAATGCTATGAACAAGTAGAAATCATGATTCACAGACATGAACAAAAGAACAAAAATATGTTCGGGTGATTTTCAAATGGTTAAAATCAGTCATTCACGTTCAAAATCAACTTAACATTCGATTTTACACTTCTAAACACGATTTTCATACACTTTAGCCATTATTTCACACAGATGAGCTTTAAGAAAAAGGATAAACAATCATAGAAACATGTTCATACCATTGAGAATCTCAGCCTCTGGCAGATGGTAGCGCTTAATCCAAGCCCACCAAGGAACTATGGCTGTGTCAAACACCACAGGGTCCTCATTACTTGATGATTCTGGATTGTTTTCCAGCCATTTCCTCCTCCTAGCCTCTGATTCAAAGATCAAGTAATTGCTCAAACATCACCAAGAAATTCATTACAATCTAAACATCATCAAAACTTTCAGAATCAAGATCTCCCCAAAAGAGCTTCTCAGACATTGCATGTATCAATTTACATCCAGATTTCGTAATGCAATTAGAAGCAAAATCAACAGAAAATGTAGGGTTTACGAAGATTACCGGCATCAATAACAGCATCCCAATCAGTACTTCCATCTTTCCGGAACTGATTCAAATCCCAAGTCCCATTAACCCATTTAGGGTCTTCAAATTTGCTAACCACCCCCACTTCTTCCGCAGCCGCCACTGACCCATTGGTTTCAGCAAGGCTCTCTTGCTTTTCCACCGCCGGCTCCGGATCCTTCTGTACGACGGCGGGTTCTACAGCGACGGAACCACCTGAAATTCCGGCGCCATTGTCAGCAGCGGCCCAAGAAGAAGGGTTTCTGGACCTGAGAGAGGAAAAGGGTCTGGAGGGGAAGTGGGTTCGGTGATGTAAAGAAGGAGAGAGAGAAGAAAGACGGGAAGGAGGAGAAAACAAAGCCATGGAAGCCATTGTTTTGGTGTGGAAGGAAGAAGAGAGAGCTTCTCCTCTTCAAAGCTCTATCCTCAGCCTTGTAATTATGATGGATAGGGAAGCTTTGCACTTTCGCCCATAATAAATGTGCTTGCTTAAAATATATAATAATATTATTGAATTTAATTCTAATAAATCTAGTATTTCAAAATTTATTAAATAATAAAAATTAAAATTAAAATGATATTTTAATCCAATAATAATTTTTATTTAAAAAAATATAATATAAATATTTTTTAAAATTAATAAGAGATAGAATAAGAAAATATTGTTTAAGTTAACAATTAATTTAATGATTAAGTTATATATTTTTTAAAACATTAATGGAAAGAAATATATTATTAAATCCTTTAAATTTTATATTAATAGGTTAAAAACAGATGAGCTTGTTTAATATGTTTTTAATTTAAATAATTATTCTGACTAATTACATAAATTAGTGGAGGAGGTTGAGATATGTGGCTATTATTAGGAGCATAAATATTTTTAATTTTGCTTAAAATTAAATAAATATCCCTCAACTTTTATTTTATTTTAAAAATATACGAACCTTTTCTAACCCTTTCTTACCTATTTTATCTTTAAATCTCTCTCATTCAAATGTAGTCTCAGTTCTCCCTGTGTTCCGATATAATAATTTATTTTTTATACTTCACAATCAATATTTGAAAAGCAAATGATTTGGGCTGGGCCTAAGCCCTTACCTTCAGAAGCCCATAAATCTCGCACTTTCGCTCCTCCAGCTTTCGTTCTGCTTCTTCAAGGTTTTACAGCCATGGAGGTCGCCACTACTGCCTCCAGCTTTGCGCTTTCCAAGAGAATATCGCCATTGATTACTTCTTCCCACAATGGGAAATCGAACCGGACCTTGTCATTGTCCTCCTCCTCTTCCAGACGCCGCAGCTTTCCACTAATTTTCTCATCCCTTTCGCCGGTGGCAGCGTCTCCGGGGACTTTTCCGCCATGAAGCTCCGGCTATCTTTGCTTAATCCGGAGTATTCCTGTGGATCCAAGGGCAAAAGGGGCGTTGTTACTATGGTAAATGCCTGAATTTTTCTGTCCTTCCGGTGCTATTGGGATATTGGTTTTGAGGTTTTGTTGCTTTTTTGTTCTTCTTTCAACTACTTTGGTTAATTAAATTGTATAAGTATGTGTAGTTTCTGTTAATATTCTTTTTGATTTCTTTCTTTTCAAATGTTCTAAAAAAAGTCATGATGTGGTTTTTTCATAGCAGGGCTTTTGCATTCTTGACGGGGTGGTACGTTAAAGTCATGTCCAATAAATCCTTTACCTCCTTAAAAAATGTGAGATGACATTCAAATACATTGGGAGCAACCTCCTCTAGATTTGACATCTTATTTATTTAAGAATCGAATTGTTTACTCGGGCATGACTCTTGTCCCTTCTGTCACGGAGTTGATACTCGCCAAATTTCTTTACCTTACATACGAGGACGAAGCAAAGGCTATATATCTTTACATTAACTCCACGGGGACAACAAAGGTTAACCATGTCTTTAGAATCATCGTTGTTTTAATGTGGATTGTGAGATCCTACATCGATTTGAGAGAGGAACGAGTGCCAGCAAGGACACTATGTCTCGAAAGGGGGTGGATTGTGTGATCTCATATCAATTGGAGAGGAGAACGAATGCCGAGAGGACGCTGGTCCTCAAAAGGGGGGTGGATTGTGAGATCTCACATCGGTTGGAGAGGGGAACAAAACATTCTTTATAAGGGTGTGGAAATCTCTCCCTAGCAGACGCGTTTTAAAACCTTGAGGAGAAGCTCGGAAAGGAAAGGAAAGCTCAAAGAGGACAATATCTACTAGTAGTGGACTTGGGCTGTTACATCTATTCTTTACGATCCTCGTTTTAATGGGATTCAAGACAGGCTGAGGATCCAACGAAAGTTGTTTACCGTTCATCACTTGGTATTCATTTCCACTGCAGATATGTTAAGCCTTCTATATTCACGTTATGCATTGTTAATGCTTGGGGAGAAGCAGCACTTCTTTTGGCAGCTGGTGCTCTGGGAAGCCGTTCTGCATAGCCCTCGTCAACAATAACGATAAAGCAGGTATTCTATCAGCAATGGATGTCTTTATTTTCCTCCTTATTCTTCTATTCATTTCTGAACTTCAGAAAGGTGTTAGTATCTTACTTAGACTTGTCTAACTACATTAAGCTGGTCTTTTGATATTCTTTTGGGCAGTTAAAAATTTTGGTTTTTTCTCTTTCAATCTGCAGCTAATTGCAAGGTATCAGAGTCGAGCAACAGACGTTGATTTCACTAGAAAATGAATACGAAATATGAAGGCAGAACTGGTAAGATCATAGTTGAAATTTGTTTACTGGATTGCCTTTTCTTCATTCCCGTATTATAGATATTAAGCTGTCAAATATAGTAGGATCCAGTGGTTGTCGAATAGTAGGATCCAGTGGTTGTCCAATGAAAATAGTCGAGGTGCATAAACTAAACCAAACTGTGAGATCCCATGTTGGTTGGGGGAGGAGAACGATGCATTCTTTATAAGGGTGTGAAAACCTCTCCCTGGCAGACGTGTTTTAGAAATCTTGAGGGAAAGCCCGAAAAAGGAAGCCCAAAGAGGACAATATCTACTAGCAGTGGGCTTGGACCATTACAAATGGAATCAGAGCTAGACACTGAGTGATGTGCCAGCGAGGAGGCTGAGCCCCAAAGGGGGTGGACACGAGGCAGTGTACCAGCAAGGATGCTAGGCTTGAAGGGGGGTGGATTGGAGGGTCCCACATCGATTGGAGGAGGGAATGAGTGCCAGCGAGGACGCTGGGCCCCGAAGAGAGGTGGATTGTGAGATCCCACATCGGTTGGGGAAGAGAACGAAGCATTTTTTATAAAGGTGTAGAAACCTAGCAGACGTGTTTTAAAAACCTGGGAAAGCCCGAAAGGGAAAGCCAAAAGAGGATAATATCTACTAGCGGTGGGCTTAGACCGTTACAAATAGTATCAGAGCTAGACATCGGGTGATGTGCCAGCGAGGAGGTTGAACCCTGAAGGGGGTGGACACGTGGCGGTGTACCTGGGCCTCGAAGAGGATGGATTGGGGGATCCCACACTGAATGGAGAAGGGAATGACTGTTAGCGAAGATGCTGGGCCCTGAAGGGAGGTGGATTGTGAGATCCCACATCGGTTGGGGAGAGCAACAAATCATTGTTTATAAAGGTGTGGAAAACCTTGAGGGAAAACCCGAAAAGAAAAGCTCAAAGAGGACAATGTCGGCTAACAGTGGGCTTGGGCCGTTACATAAACACTCGCGGATATTGAGGTTATAGAAAGGGGTAGGACAGGAGGCATTTTTTCTAGCTCATTAGGATTGACTGGAGTGTTGAAAAGTTCTATTTCTTTCTAGCCATAGATTCCATGCCAACCTCACATTCCACCAATGGACAGCGGCATGGTTCAGGACTGTAAAGTTGAAAATTTACATTGTTCCCTCTAAACAAGCATCAATAAATGAACTAACAGTTCTTTCTTTTTTAAAATCGATATTGAAAGTTAAGCTTTGTGCCGGCGGCCAAAATATTCGAGTCCCAGCAAAGCAGTTGAATATGGTATCATAGATAAGGTACCAGAATTATAAAGTGCTACCAATTTATCATATGTTATGGAAACTGTGCATTAAAATGCATATCATTTACTTCCATCAGGTACGATAAAATGAAAGAACCGAAGATCAGGGAGTTATATCTGACCTGAAAAAAGCATCTGAGAACTGAAATCTGGAATCCTCATACAGTATTGTGAGCTTATAAACTTCCAATCTCTGAGGAACTTGCTGAATTCAACTCTAGAACAATGCTGCAAAAAAGGAAAACTGATGAACATTATTGATGTTCATCTTCAACCAGAAACTCCTGCCTTTTATGTTATCTTCTTCTGTTGTATCTTAAATTGAGGAACAATCTTATACAATGAGCAAATATCAGCCATTTCTACAGGATGAACACTACAATTTACCAAAATTCAATAGAATATCATTTACAGAAACAACAAATGGTTGCATTTTTCAAGTTAATTATGTTATTGCATTACTTCAAAGTATCTACAGGATTAAGGGTCAAACTCCTTCCCAGTATTTCCATTACAACAGGAAAAATCAACTCATAATTTGCAACATGAAAATTGTTACATGGCAATACAATTCGACACTAAAGTCTCCGCCAACACCAGATGAAGTAGATAGATACACATCTCAATGAAACCGGAGCACCACCCTATCATCAAAGCTATGCCTGTTGTGTTAAGAAAAGCATTCTTTTTCATTATACATTGCCTTCAAAACAATAATCCGATGGAACCAAGTACATGGTTTTGTTCAATTTCTGCTGAAACTTCAACTCAAAATAGCAAGGCATCTCTGTTCTGAACAGAGCCACTACGAAGTTCCGGGAGTTACGAAGGAAACCTCGAGCTCATATTGGTCATGGGTTGAGAACAGGCATGAAAAGTAGGCTCGAACGACAGCTACTCGGAAAAGATAGTAAGTTTCCGAGCCATTCTTCTACCTGTGGAGAGACAATATTACATCTCAGTCATCACATGCAGATACATGCTACTCAGACATCCACAACAACATCCTATAGGTGAACATGGTCGAGACGTATACTTCAACTAGTTCAGCTAGGTTCAAGTTGGAAAGTTTCGTTTTAACCTTTTTAACCTTTAAAGTTATCTAAAAGAACTTTTCCATTAGCTTTCTCAGATAAAGTTGTCTAATGGCAACTGAGTTGTAGCTTAAGAGTTTTACAAAAGGGTAAAAGAGAGCATATATAGTCTCCTGTTCAAGCCTTAGCCCTCCAAATACATAACTTTCAAGATTAAGGGTTCTTTTAAATCAAACTCCACGAAGTAAGTAAGAATATCGGTCGTTTCCAAGCTATTTGAATTCATTTTTATTTTCGTCAAGGTAATGCAATGCACGAGGTCTCGAAAACCAATTAGGTTGTTTCTAATGATAAAAAGAGCTTAATTTAATGTGAAATCGATGAAAACCCTATATTTAAAGACAGTTTCCGTACTTGCTAATGGACTACCAGAACGAAGACATAGATTATATACCACGTCTTTCCGTTAGCTCAATTGTTTTTTAAAAGGATTTTTTTTTTGGGTATAATTTAACCTAAAAATGGTCTATTGACTTTGGCTTCCACAACGGTGATCAAATAGGAACCTGGGGTTGTTTAGATGTTCAAAGGTTAGTTTGAAGCTTTTAAATAGAGGTCCCTAGGTTGTAATTGACAGAAAATTGATTAAAGATTCATTTCAAGAAACCTCCAAGACTTGGGCTACACTAGTTTTGGTATCAAAGCTCCCGACGAAGGGATCCGACATGGCGAGGCAAAAATATCCCACCACTTTCGGTAATGACACAGCTCAAACCAGCAAAGAGGTTAAAATCCTCACCCTAAGGTCAATCTCTCAACGCCTCCTTAGCATGGAAGAATCAAGGGAAGAGTAGAGAAGTAATCCATTAGAACTGCACCAAAAGTTGAAGGCTTTAACTGAAAAAAGTATATCCTTCGACACTCCCGAGTAATAGATATGATTCATTCTCAACTTGGATACTCGCTCATGAATTACACAAATATCTCCTAACTCAAGGTTAATCCTTCGACAACCAAATTCTAGAATATTATTGGGAAGAGGAGCTTCAATTTTATCAATGACCTAAAGAGCTCCCAAGAAATACATTCTATCATCTCTCTAAACTCGTGAATCATGATTTGCCGATCCAAGATTTCAAGTTTACAATAGCTCGAGTGAGGACGAAGGTCCATATTTGAGGGTAAACTACGAATACCCCGGACAAAGGGGAAGAGCCCAACATTATCAACCCTAGCAGGCAGGATTATGATTACAACATTCAGTGGGAAATTTGTCAACATCCTTAAGATACATTCTCAGATTTTCTAGTCATTCCAAAATCTAAAGTATTTAAAAAGCAAACATGAACAATCTATTGCCTTCTTTATAGAGCATGAACCGGACATATCCAAATTCTTTCCCATTTGCATTAATAACTAGGAAATTTCGGTATTCTAAGAAAAAAAAAATGTAATCTTGTGAGAAACAGTTTGATTTGGAATAGAGGAGATCAAATTAGGGCAACTCACCAAGGGAAATGATGAGGGACCTCAGGAAAAATTGCCACAGATGATAGAACGTATACATGATCCAAATTTAATAGCAATAGTATCATGTCGATAGCATGAGACTACATTCAATTCAGCTAATGAGGCATGCATGCATCTATACCAAGACCACAAAAATAACAGGGAAATGAGGAAAAGATACAATTATAAAAAAGAAGGATTTGTCGGAACTTACCTAAGAAGAATCACACAATCCTGTTGATTGATTGGAACTTCTTGGCCAAAACTCAATACATCCAACCAGTACACTCTGCGGAACCACAGTGACATCTCTTCTTTTTAATATTTCCATCAGAATCACGAACTTGATCGATCATATAATTGTAATGGTACGATAGCTCCTGTAAGGGAGGAATATTCTCGGCGGCAAAGAACATAATATGTGGAATTCGCTTATCCTCATGATCATAAAGAACATTTTGGGCATATAGATTGGGAGAGCAACTATGGTTGATAAATCTCCCAATATTACCATAATTTGCCGCATCAATGGTAAAACTACCATCCTCCACAATATCACAAGCATTCGCCTGTGTGTCGGGCAGGAGGGTTGAAAGTCCATCCCAGAGAGAATTATCACTGAAGTTATTCCCAATATCAAACAAATACTCGTCGTTACCAGTTCTTTGTTCTGCTTCCTTATCCTCGAGAAGCTCCCCTACATACTCACAAATAAAACTTCCCGAGGGGATTGAATTTAGGGATCTCACACCCCATCCCCTTGATTTGGTTTTAAAAACTTCCAATTGAAATTTGATACCACGCTGACCGACTCGATTATGACAAGAAGGAGGACACTTGCATGAAGGACCACACTCATAGACAAGAGACTTTGCCTCAACAATAGCCCCATTATGATTAAATGGGATCTCTCCTCCATTCAAGACTGCACAATGACATCTCTCAGAATCTGAGCACCCTGCAGTACAATCACAACCCTTGAGAGGAATTGGGCGACACCAATCAGGATATATCACTTTATTGATGTAACTAAATGGTGGTGGCTTCTCGTCATCTATGATGTTCACTGCACAAACAGGAATTGATTCTTTCCCTTGAGAAATATCGTCCGCACAAAGACCTTCTCTTACTTTGAATTTTTTAGACCTCTTTAATTCTTTCCAAGCAAGTTCAGGTTGACCTGGAATTCGACACAACTGAAACTTGTAAATAAGTTTACCATGAGGACCCATATCTTGCCACCATTTCTCCACCAAATATAGCCCATCGAAAACATATGTTTTTCCATCAGACGACTCATAGCCACGAATCACTCTAACGGGACTCTTTTCATCAAAACTATTCTTCAACGCAAGGTTTCCTCGTTCAAGTTTTTGGTCTTCAGGTTTTTTGTCTGAATTCATCATATTTCCTCCTTGCCCTGTATAAATCAAGACATCTGAGTTATCAAGGTTATTAGTGTAGCCCCCTGATGCAACAATACTAGTAGCAAGGATCTTTTTACCACACTTTACATAATCTATCCCACCCTGAACTTGGCGATGAAGTCCAATAATATTAAGTTCTATCCTATATCGGAACTCATCCCCAACTTCAACTCCAGGGACTGGTCCTAAAATTTGTTTACACACATTAACATATTTCCCCTTATCCCTGAGGATTTTTGCTGCTATAAAATCAATCCTCCTAGAAGCACTTCCTTGGACCTTCTTCCCTGCTTCTTCTTCCTGCAAGAGCTTCCTACATACAGCTTGGAAAAGCCGCAATGTCTCCCTTACTCTAGTCCTAGTACCTTTAGAATCACTACCATGCTCATTTCCAATTTCATTAATTTGAGAGAATGGAATAAGGCTCACATCAGTATTATAGGATCTAAGATTCAAATGAGAATCGTTGTTTTCATCGTCACTGACACTTATACTGCTATCTGCAATAACTAGCTGATGCATATCCCCATTAACAGCATCACTTTTAACGGAAGATGTCTTCTTTGAAGAATTTTTGTGATTCTCTCTTGCATCCTCCTTTCTTAAAATTAATTCCGTTTTCGCTAGCTGCCCACGTTTCTTCACTTTTCTTCCACTTGAGCCACCTCCTGGAGAGGGCTTGTTGTTCGATTTACCTTGCCTCCAAGGACAATTTGATGAAGCCATAAGACCTAACACAATAAGTCTTTCAGATGAAAGGGTTTGCTCCAAGGGTACAAGTTTCAATTGCTTCTGATTGGAGGGCGTATCCAAAATATTTTCTTTTGGAGGTGCCTCTCCTCTGAAAACCACAATTTCCTTACTGAAATTTTCCTCCAAACCTTCTTTCACTTCATTTAGAGTACTCTGACACTTGTTATCAAGCTTGGATTGATCACTACGGGAAGTTTTTGTGCATTTTTCTAATGAACATTCGTTTCTCAATCCACATTTACTTTGCATCTCTGTTGCTTTAATAGTTTCCTCAATCAAATCAGCACAAATTTTATCCATGGTTAGCTTGGTCACATCCTCTGCCAATTCAATATTGTGTTTTTCTTTGTGAGCATTATCTGCCACACATTCTACATCCTTATCCAAATTTAATGACTTATAATGATGCTCGAAATTGTTTTGAGAGTTAATCACTAGGGGACACTCCACATTGGATAAAGGAGGGGCGTTTTGTCCACAGAAGGGAGGGAAGTCTCTAACAGCTGAAACTACTCTTCTAGGAGGGTATTTTCTAACCACAACCTTTTTCACGTTTTTGCCATTAGAAACAAAGGTGGGGTAATTGGGTGGTGAGCATGGCCTCCACTTACTGGGCTCAAGTACCTCTTCTTTTCTAGCAGAAACAACCACTCCATGCAAGGCTTTCGATAAAGGTTCATCTTCTGCAGAATACTTTATATTTTTAGACAATCCATCTCTGCTTTCCAAATCCTCAGTCAACAATGATGATGCAGCCTTCACTGTACTGTGCCCATCTTCTAGACGCAAAATATTGGTTCCTTTCGTGGCAAAGTCTAAAGCAGTATGTGCATTTGACATCTTCACGCTTCCCAACACTTCATGATGCACTGACAGAGAACTCTCTATTATATCACCTATCACACCTTTTATGGGGATTGAATTATTTTGCAAAACACTCCGGCCACAGCCAGGAGGAAAATCCCGAACAACAGAGACTTTACGTCTTTTATATTTAAGTAGCTCTGAATGTGGAAAAGAATCACCATTTTCAATGTTCACCCTTTGAATCCTCTCCATGGAATCGTTACATTTGAGCGACATAGTTGCTCATGGAGATTTGAATTTAGCTGGATTTGGAACTAATGTGCAGGGTAATGGAAGTCCGTAAAAGCTGAAACCTTGAGGACTATGTCTTGAAGAGGAAACCCGCAAGCCTCAAGCTAAACATGGCATGAGCCTTGATCATAATAGAAAAAATAATCAATAAAGAACACTAAAGATAAAAAAAAAAAAATAATAAAAAAAAAGAATAAAAGAAAATACATGACTCAAAAGCATAATGATGGTATAATAAAAGGAGCCAGTACGGATGAAACATTAAAATGACATAATGAGGAAGATTAATAACTCATGCTTAGTAAGAAAAACTATTAAACCACCTTTAATGCTTCATCAACTTTTAAATCATCTCTAGAAGGCTAAGGTAAGGTAACCTCCCTTTCCTTTTATGTATTATTTCCTATTCCTTAGAGAATTAGTTAGCTTTTCTTTATTATAAATAGGCATATGTACTTCTTTGAGGAATAATAAGAAAGGAGAGTAATACAAGTTACTCTTTTAACATAAGGAGAGTAGTACAAATTACTCTTTCAACATGGTATCAGAGCCTTCATAGTCAATTGAATCTAAAGTCGGTGAAGCTTTCACAGGTGCTGATCATTCACTGTGACCAAGTCCTGCCTTCCTTCTCTTTGTTCCACCATCATGACAGAAAAATCTCAAGTTTTTCTTCCAATCGTCGTCACAAAGCTTCAAATTTTGAGATTCAATTTTGAAGTATTCAAAATGGATGGAACCAAGGGCATTGGAGGGAGAAAATGAGGTGACAAAACTAAGATCTCTAAGTCTGTCAAGGCTGGATTCCAATTCTCGGTTGGAAGAATCGGATGATACCTAAAGAAAGGTCACTACGTAAAACGCACTGTTGTAGGTGCTCTGATCTACTTGGCCATCGTCCTCAAATACCTTGTTGCTGAGGTTTTGGAATTAGTCGGGAATGCAACACGTGACAAAAAGAACAAGATACACCTTAGGCTTTTTCTTCTGGCTACGAGGAGCTCAAAAAATTTCCTTCAAGTTGTCAACATTGCAAGCGTTGGAGTTCTTCCGATTAAGTATAGGTTTCCGAGAATGATTTATGTTTGCCTTATAAACATTGTGGCAAGAACTCGGTTGTTATTGGGTATTCGAGATGAAGTACATTGCAGATGCCCTAATTCTAAAGAAATTTATTGAAACAAATCGTGTCTATGACGTTTTGGCCAAACGCAACGAGTTTGACCAAGTTCGAGTGCACATCATCGAAAAATAGGAAACATCATCTCAAGAAGATACAATCTCCCTTATTCAAACAAAAGAGAGCAGAAAAAGTCTTATGCTTGACAAACCACCCGGTGTAAATGCATAAGCATTCGTTGTAGATAAAGAAAGAAACAACGAAAGAGACAATCAATGGAAGAGTAATAAAGACAATTTATGGTGCCCCATGGAGTATTATGGGTGAAGCTAGACTCCTTGAGATTCAAGAGTGTCGTGTTTTCCATGTAGTGTTGTGGGTAGAAATCACACTCTTTGAGATTCAAGAGTATCGTGTGTTGAGACATCGTTGAAGGGAGTCTTTACCCATTAGAAATCAAGAATCAAGCTCATATGCCAAGGGTTTAGGGATTCGTATGCAGGTAAGAGATGTTCAAAAGGTGTACGAGGTAGGGTATCTTCCAAAGAACCAATGCCACCAAAAGGATAATGCTAATGGCTGCAAGCAGAGAAGTTGAGGGTCAATGACAGGCATCGGTCAAGTGTAAAGTGAGCATTGATAAAATCCATGTGGGTGGACAATGTGGTTAAGTTAAAAGCCAATTGAAAAAAAGAAAATAGTAGTCCAGATAGTGGACATTCGTGGCTAAGAGAGAGCTATAAAGCAAGAGAAGTACCAAGTGGGCATTGATGAAGTTCATGTGGGTGGACAATGTGACCGAGTTAAAAGCCAGTTGAAGAAAAGGAAAATAAGTAGTCTTGAGAGTGGACAGTCATGGCTAAGAGAGAGCCATAAAGAGAGGAAAATAACTCAAGAGAATCTAGCATGAGAGATGCAAGCAACGCCTATAGAAGTGCTCCAAGAAAAGTGAGCACGAGAGATGCAAGCAATACCTGCGGAAGTTCTTCAAGAGAAGTGAGCACAAGAGATGGAAGTAACTCATAAGAATTGATCGTTTGCCCATAGAAGTGATCCAAGAGAAGTGAGCACGTGTATCCCTTAAGTCATTTACACATGCATAAGTGGGTGGGTTCACAAGAAGTTATCAAGATCAGCATTTGTTCATGGAGTACCAGGCTGGATATAAGAACCAAGAAGAGAGAAGTTGCAACAAGACCAGAATGAAGCATCATTTGTTGTGTTTGCCACAAGAGACAACTAAGTTGAGTCTTGGCCGAGAGAAGTGTCAAAGTTAAGTTGGGCAAGTGTCCCCTAGCTAAACAAGAGGCGTTAGAAACTTTGTTGTGTCTACATTACGTGTCTCAGTGACCAAGTCTTTAGGATAGCTCATAGAGAGAGTGCAATTTTTGTGTGGTCGTGCTTATGTTGTGAGTCTGAAGGCCGAGGAAAGGTTTACTAGTGGGATAAGTCGTAAGTAGTGCGTAGTTTCCGTATTCATTTTGATGCATGATTATCTACAACGGGCTAGCTAGCAGCCAACCCAAAGTTTGGATCGTTACCAAGACAATGTCTAGTTTAAGCAACGGAGAATGTCACAACCATACTATGAAAAGAGTAGGTTGTGACTCCTACAGGAAGACAAATCGAAAGAGACACGCAAGTGGAGCCCATTGAGCAACGTGAAAGCTGAGAAAGACAGGTGTCATGCTAAGGTGTAAGCAAGATTAAAAACAACAGTATTATCAAGGGTGTCAGAGACAAGCTTAACGAGGGCATGATAAGGTCTCGTGTAATATTCAGTTTATAGGAAAATAATAACAGTAATAGTGAAGAATAATTAATTAATTTTAAAAAAACAACAACAAAGAAAATGGCAGCAGCGCACGCTGCTGGCCAAGAGGAAGGAAGCGAAGGACCCACGTGGGGGGCATTTCCTTCCGACGGTGGTGGAGTTAGAAGAAGAGTGATAAATGAAGATTTAAGGGAAATGGGAAAATTAAGGTAAGTGTGGGTTGCAAATCTTGAACTCTTGATATACAATGCATGATAATCTTTGAGATTAGGCTCAATAGATTGGTGAATGTGTGGTCTACATCTTTGTAGAATAATTTGACACGAGATCACGAGCCTAGGAGGAGATCGAGCACTAAGGACACATCGGGTATTAAGGAAAAAGATTAGGAAATTTCCATAGAGGCCCGAGGAAGAAGACGTGTGAGGTGGGTAGGCCTCACGCACACGTGAAATCGAGAGTGTCGAGGAGTGAGACGCGCGGGTCAGCGCGTGGAGGCTTGTTTTGAGTTTCGGTCAGTCCGTTCAACTCCTTTTGACCTGTTATATTAATATTGGCCTATACAAACCTTGAAAATTATTAAATAAGGTCCAATTAGGAGGAAATGTGACGAAAATACCATATTATGAGAATATTACGAAAGAGAAGGGATCAACAATCCAAGTAAGTAGCATAACAATCCAAGTAAGTAGCATATCGAAGCTCCTAAACAAGTTTAAACTTATTATATTCAAGTAAAGCGTGTTGACCATGTTATTAGGAGCTAAAATGTTAAGCATGTGTAAATGGCATGAGTTAAATAACAATAATCGTGAATGCATGCATAAGATATGAGCATGTTAGAAGTACATGATTAGATGTATGATGTATGACTCTAGTTTATGCTTGTGAGCTTGATATGATATGAGATGTGTATGAGTAATTTCAGTCTGCTAATCCACGCAGAACCCCTGACCGACGCATTGTGTGCTAAGTCAGGAACAATGAATATTCCTGACCGTTGGGCTATGTGCTAGAAAGGCTGTAATTGACCAAGAGCAAGTCTTATATACGAGTTCGAAATTTGTAGTAAGCATAAACAAAGGCAACAATTGAAGTTTAAGGTAGCTAGAATACCTTCATAAGGTATAGAGGCCCTAGTAGATAAGGCTAGGAGCCAAGGAATGGTTGGACTGAGGACCCGATCCAGACCAAAAACCTATAAATAACCCGTTATGAGTAAAACTTAAAGTATACTGGAAAGATAATTAATAACACTTGTTAATAACAAGTTAGCTACTTACTGTGTAAATTAATTACTCACAAAAAATTGTTTTTATTCTTCTTTCCAAATAGACGAGATATAGTGCATCGAGACAGGTGAGTGGACGAGCCAGAGACTTCAGGAATCCTACCTAGACCTGAGTCTGTTTTGGTTATATTTACTTTTGTTCTGTTTTGAAAACTTGTTTAGGATGTTTATAGTTTGCGTCAGTAGTAACAACCGTGAATCAAGCTCCCCGGTAAGCGGGCATTACACCCCAAGTCATTACCTCAATGAGTTAGAGATTGAAATATAGGATCGGGCTCTGGCATGGTATGTAGAAATGACTTGGCCTGGGCACAAAAGGGTTCATGCCTCAATAGTGCTCGAACAGATGGATGTTCGAGAGGTTCCAAATATAAAGTTAACTTATGGGTCGGTTCTCGATAAGCAGGCTTGAGCGAACTACAAAGGCCAATGATATTCCAAGGCTCGGAATAGCATCATGAAGCATTGGTGGGACTCGAAAGTTCCTAGATAGCACTGTCCTGAGCCGATATGTCTTGACAAGCATTATAATGGTTCAATAAGCTTCAGTTTACATAGTTGTACCTTATTAAACATTATAATGCCTCGATAGATTTCAGTAAGTGCTGAAATCATCTCATAGGCTCCTATTGAGCATTTTAAGGTCGTTTTGACCCAAACACATCCCGATGAGGTTCTTGGTCGATGTGGAAGCATGTGGGCCAGAGTTTTTGAGAAACTAGATGGTGAAATGAGATGCAATGTTGTATATGAAGGATCTTGAGCCTAGAGTAGAGGCAAGTTGGCTAGAGTCGCAATTGAAGAAAAATACAGGCAACATGTATGGTCGAATTTTGAATTTCGAGCCATTGTAAAAGGACTATGTGAGCTTTTATGGTTAAAGATAATCTTTGATAACATACAGACTAAGGGAAAGACCTGATAAAGTTGTAATGTGACAATAAATCAGCCACCAATATTGCTCATAATCCTGTACACCACGATAGGACAAAGCATATTGAAATCGAATGACATTTTATTAAGGGAAAGTTAGAGAAAGGGTTAGTATGCATGAATTATGTGCCCTCACAACTTACCTGACAAATGTGCAAACGAAAGAACTTCATAGCTTATTGTTTCATGAGATAGTATTCAAGCTAGAAATGAATGATAACAATTCCTTAGCTTGAATCGAAGCTTCATTTGAGGAATATTGGTGTAATCCCATAATAATAAGGGAATTAGCCTATTTTTTTGTTTCCTTTTCTATATTGTTTCGTGTTCTCTAGAGAATTAGTTTGCTTTTCTATATTGTTTCGTACATTGCTGAACTCATCTTGTTAAACAAGAAAAATTAACTCCTATTGATAGAGGTGGTATCGGCCTCATCAATTTAAAGAACGAAAATCAGGCTTTCAGGCAAATTGGATCTGACGTTATCAAAGAGAGAATTCACACGATAGAGGGGATCATTGATGCAATGTACGGAACCTCTCCCTTTTTTTTTTCTTTTTTATGAAAATAACTTAACTTACATTGAGAAAAGATGAAAGAATGCAGACATACAAAAAAGAAAACCCCACAAAAGGAGCCAAACTACCAGAAGGGACCCGGTCGTGAGAAATAAAACTAAGTGAATAATTACAAAAGGGACTAGAAATAGAGGCCGAAAGATAAACAAAGAACCTAAGTTCAGGCTCCCTATTCAAATCAGCATCCTCCATCCTCCAAATCAGGTTGAAATTCCACAACTCCGTATGAGCTTGGAGCTGGTGTTCACGCAGAGCTTCTAGAACAGTCTCTACATGTTTCAGATACTCCTCCCAGGCTTTTATGGAAAGGGAATCGCTAAGACCAATCATTCCCTAGTCTCGCCTATATCCTATTGCTATTATAGCTTGGATATTATATCTATTAAAATGGAGGAAGCAGAGGTAATATCGTATAAGTCAAATATCGACATAAGTACTCTCTAAAGATTTTGTTGTTTCCCTCCTCCAAATCCCCCATAAACTAGCACACACCCAACTTGACACAAAAATTACCCTTAATCATGAAAATGGCAAATTGAAACTTTGACCCTAAACACAGCCCATGGTACGTGGAAGAACATCAAGAAGTATTAGAACTTAGTTCTTGAGCATATGACTTCCAAAGTTAACAAACAATGAAGCATCTACATCTTTGTAGTACGACCATTGGCTTCCATGATCTTCTCACCCCATTGGTGCGTCCTTCATTAAATTTTCTCCATTTCTTATTTTTCATCGACTATATTGAAAGACATTTCTTCACCTTTTCATTTGGTGAGTGGCTCTCCCATAGGACTCAAGGTTCTCCTTTCATTTACTCAACTAGGACACCCTTTTAAAAGATGGAAAATGCCCCTATGGACACCTTGTTTCTTATGGTCTACAAGGAGAAATTCAATCGTTGCTACAAGGAGAATCCATTTATAAATTCAAACACTACATTCATGCAGAAATCCAACCTTCAATCAGAACAGAAGAACTTCAAGAAAACAGGGCCATAAAGTTTGAATTAGAACTAGCCAGAACAAGAGAAGAAACAGAGATAATTACCTAATTTACACACCACGAAGCACGAACGAAGAAACCCAGCAAGCAAATGAGCACTGCCGCAATGCCCAACACTTACACTCGTGGGTTTTACCAGATTTCATTCCACGTCTCTCTCTCTCCTTTGGGCAACAGCCAAATTCTCTCTCTCTCGCGCCCTCCCAGTTGAGATCCCAATCCAATCAAGAAGAAAGGTGCTGGGATTCCACCGTCTCTTCCTTCTACCTCTCTCAGAGAGTCGCGAACTTGAAAACAAGTCGGGTCGGGTCGTAGTTTCCCGGGTACGGGCAGAAATGTTAATTATTTTTACAATATTTAATTTTAAAAACTTCATTTTTTAAAATAAAATAAAAAATGCAAGAAAATAATGAAAATTAAAATATATTTATTTTTAAGGAAAAAACAAAATCTATTTGCACTTCTTGCTTTCAAAGAAGAAGGCAAAGTTTTAATAATTCAATATTTATTTACTCAATATTATATAACAAAATTTTGTAATTAAAAAAATAATAAAATGAAGACAAAGAAATTAACAATTCTTTAAAAATAAAAAATAAATAGAAAAACGAGTAAATATTAGAAACTAAAACATATATTTAAGGTTTTTTTTTTTTAAATTATCCTAAGTTAAGTTAAACCTGGTTTGGTTGTCGGATCAAAGTTGAACCATTAAGAATATAAAAAAAAACTAAAGAACGTAACTGAATCACCGTGAACTAATTACTTAACGGTTCAGTTTGGATAGGTTGTCGTCGGCTTAATTTGAAGCATGAAGCGTTGTTTTGGTCGGGTTTTTTTTATCGATCAAAGTTAAATAAAATAATTCTTTTTTATAAAAATAAAAATAATTTTCCCCCCAAATCTTTATAAAGAAAAAACAACAAAAGAACAAAAATAAATCGCCGCCATAGTGTTCGAACGCGCGACCTCGCCGGAAATGTTCTTTGTTAATTTATATATTTAATAAATGAAATCGTAGTTGAAAATCAACTATAAATTTCAATCGAAACCCTAATTTCTACCGTAAATTCTCAGAGGGAGGTTTCTGTTTCTGTTGATCTTCATCTTTTGGTCTCACAATGAACGTTTATGATGACGACGATCCCTTCGTTTTTGGCTCGCCAGGGAATGTCTTCCGTCGCTGCCCCTTTACCGGCAAACCGAAATCCGGTGACGACGACTCTGACTCTGATTCATCGGATTCCGGAGCGTTCCATGTGGAGTCCACCGGCATTTTCATGGTATCCCTGCCTGATAGCTTGGAAGAGAATGCTGATAGTCTCCCTCATTCGTACGAGACCGCACCGGAAGAGTTGGTGACGACCGGCTCCGATGGACGGAGGTCTGTAGCGGCGGACGCCATTGGTGCAGAGGTGAGCGTTGAATATGTTGACGATGGGAAGGCTATTGATTTGGGGAGGGATACGGATGTAGGGTTGTACTCGGAAGTTCAATCGGCCGCGGAAACAGTTGAGAAGGATAAATCGATCGAAGTTATTGATGTTTGTAAAAGCCGTAGTTCCGAAGCGAAGAAATCTAGAATTCCATTTGATGAATCGGAGGTCTCTTTGGGTGAATCCTCATCGAAAAAGTTGAGGTTATCCGAGGAAGCTTTAGGTGTGAGCTCTTGTGCAAGAATTTTTGTAGATAAATTTCCGGTTGATTCCACGAATTCCGGTGGAGGATCAAAAGTTAGTTCTGTAGATAACAACGACGACTCCGGTGGAAAATGTAAGTTAAATGGAATGAATGACGGAGAAGTTTCCAATGGCGAGAATGGCGAAAATCACTGCATTTTCAAAGAGGAATCTACAGAGAAGGAAGTGAAGGAAAGTGTGAAGAACTCTCAATCTGATAAGCAGAGCAATCTCCAAGAAGAAATTGCAAACGCTCACCAATCCTCTTCTCGGGTGCTGCCACCTTCACTCAGTGGAGTGAAAAAAGATGCATCTGGGGAGAGGTCCAACACCTCTGAAGATCATCCTATGGAGGACACTCTTTTGGAAATCTTGAAGATTCTCGAAGGAGAACAAGACAGAGAAAATGAATTCGATGATGAGACTTTGTCAAGTCTCAGCATTTTGGACATCGTCCAGCGCCGTGGAATGACATTTCCCCGGCCGGAGTGGTGGCCGCCGGAATACTGAACAGTTACTGTGACAGGAAAGAGGAGAGTATGTAATAAACAACACTGGAAATGATCAGCAGCTGGGGATGACTTCTTCCAGCAAGCCCTTGGTAATTAATCTATCAAACCCATCATGAATCAAGAGATTACTGTTTCTGTGAATTGGGAAAAGCTTTTGGAATATACATATGGTGTATTGATTTTTTGAGATGATCATTCTCCATTGCTTTGTTTTGGAAAAAGAAAAAGGAAAACCCTTTTGCCTCTTTCACTTTTGTAAATGTATGGATTTGCCATTAGTGGCTTGTGAAGTGATGATGAACATGCCTTGTGTCGTTTGTGCTCTTTGTCTAGTTTATTATACTAGTTTGCAGGCTTGTCATAGTGTGATGCCAAGTTTTGAACAACTACAAAGGCTTTTGTGCAATGGCTTCAAAACCAATGAACTCCTTAACTTGTTGGAGCACTCATTCTACCTCCATTCCTTTTAGTCCCTTTATTACTTACCTAGCCCTTGTTAACCACTAAGCCAACCCCTACATTACTCATGTTGGACATATTATTGCTTGAACCTTTTATGCAGTTCTCGTGTCCCATGTCACTTTAAATTATGATTAACTAATACGTGTGTGACCACGGTGGGTCGCATGCCCTGTCAAGACTTAGAATTATTTAGTTTTTTTTTTTTTTTTTTTTTTTGTAAGGAATTAGAAATTTGAACCATAACTGTGAGATCCCACATCGTTTAGAGAGGGAAATGGAGACGGGAATGAAACATCCCTGTAAGGGTGTGGAAACCTCTTCCTACAAGTAGACACGTTTTAAAACTGTGAGAGGAGTTCGGAAAAGAAAGCCTAAATAGGACAATATTTACTAGTGGTGGGCTTGGACCGTTACAAATGGTATTAGAACCAGTCATCGAGTTGCGTGCCAGCGAGGACGTTAAGTTCTGGAGGGGGGTGGACACCAGGCGGTGTGTTCAACGAGGATTGCGTGCCAGCGAGGACGTTAAGTTCTGGAGGGGGGTGGACACCAGGCGGTGTGTTCAACGAGGATGCTGGCCCCTAAAGGAGGGTGGATTGTGAGATCTCACATCGATTGGAGAGGTGCCAGCAAGGACACTGGACCCCGAAGGGTGGTAGATTGTGAAATCTCACATCAGTTGGAGAGGTAAACGAAACACTCTTTATAACTTGCACAGTAATGTTAACTCCATGTTTTAACAAAGAAAATATTTGACTTATCATCGTAAAAAGAGTTAACATTACTTTGCAAGTAAAAAATATATTACCCATGTACAAAAATCTAAACTTTATAACTTCTGAGATGGGAGCTATATATTACCGTCAGTTGTAGCATTTACAAAAAAGCCTACCCAAATCCCTCCTTCCCCTTATAGTTTCGAGTTTATAAGGGCGGTTGAAAGGGTAAAGAAGAGAAATCAACCACGACCCACATCGAGACGATTTTCATTTCCAATTTCAACAAGCACGAGAAAAGTTAATACTTTTTTAAGTTATGAAACTATGGCGCTTTTTCGAAATTGTCAACGATGCATAAGTCGAAGATTTACCGAGCTACTACTATTGCTTGCCTGTGGAGCACCGAAACTCAGGGACGGATGAAGGAGCTCGGCTTGAGGAAAGGAGTTGTTCGACCTCACATCCAACAGGAGATCCTGGTCCGAACTATCCTCATCAAAATGGAGAGATTCCAATGTGAAGGAACCTCCATCAGAAGGCAAAGCAAATAAACTTCTTGGACTGAAGCAAGAACCGTCGCTGTCGACGAGTTCCTTGCTTTCCACGCTCGTCTTTGTCGTCATCCCCCTTTTGGGACTCTTCATTGAAGTCCTGGTTTCTAGAGATGAACATGTTTCTAAATTAGCTCCAAAAACAAGTAATATATGTTTATGCAGACATTCTAAAGATCAATTCATTAAAGTTGTTTACTTTGAGATCAATAAGATGAAGAGTCGCTAAATAATGTGTTCGTGTTTCTCCGATACCACGCCTCTATCCTAAACTCTGTCTTAGGTAACGGTAAGGTGTCCATGCTTATCTTTGTTATCCCCTTTGGGACTCTTTTCAATGAAAGTGTAACAGCCTAAGCCCACCGCTAGCAGATATTGTCCGTTTTAGTCCGTTATGTATCGCCGTCAACCTCACGATTTTAAAACACGTCTGCTAGGGAAAGGTTTCCACACACTTATGAGGAAGGTTTCGTTCCCCTCTCCAACCGATGTGGGATCTCACAATCCACCCCCCTTGGTGGCCCAGCGTTCTCGCTGGCACACCGCTTGATGTCTGACTCTGATATAATTTGTAACAGCCTAAGCTCACCCGTTACGTATCACTGCCAGCCTCACGGTTTTAAAACGCATCTGCTAAGGAAAGGTTTCCACACACTTATAAGAAATGTTTCGTTCCCCACTCCAACCGATGTGGGATCTCACAGTCCACCCCCCTTGGGACCCAGCATCCTTGCTGACACACCACTCGATGTCTGACTCTAATACCATTTGTAATAGCCTAATCCCACCGCTAGCAGATATTGTCCGCATTAACCCGTTACGTATCGTCGTCGGCCTCACAATTTTAAAACGCATTTGCTAGGGAAAGATTTCCACGCACTTAAAGAAATGTTTCATTCCCCTCTCAAACCGATGTAGGATCTCACAGAAAGATTTTGCAAATATTCAAAAGATTACAGGGAGAACACGAGTTAAAAAGTTGTCGACTTCTCTTAGTCCGCAGAAGATATTTGCTCGAAATGAGCATACGACCACCTATAACGATAATCTAAAGCATGAGTTTGATACTAATGAGGAGACCACAAGCAAAATATTAACCAACCTGAAAGCTTTTTGTTTTGGCCATCAAGCACTCTCTTTCCATTCATAAAGCCACTTGATGCAGCACCAAAACCATGAACAGCCACACCACTGCAACATTTCTGCAGCCCATAGAAGAGTTTAAACACTATATATTATCACTCTTCACAACAAATTCATCAGGATCTTACCTTGAGTAAATGATATCGTTCGACCCATTTCGATTTCGACAAATCCCACAACACGAGCCTACTCAAACTCCTACAGTCTTCTCTTTTCGCACCCCAAAATGAGAAATCGAACACTCCTTCAGTGAGCAGCTGCTTAAAAGAATTCAAATTCTCCTTGAATTCAGAGCTTTCAAACATGCTATTCAAGCTGCATTAACGAACAAAAACGGTAAGCTTTCGATAAATCAGTCTGCTGAATCAACATGGAAGAAGATTAACCTGTCGGGAAGCTCTTCGGTATCAACAGACGGAAGATACTTCATTAATTCTTGCTGATCTTCGCTCGTCAATTGCTTCGTAAACTCCCTGAAGTTGAGAATGTCCTACACGAAACATGGGCCGGGATTATGACGTGGATGGTTCATATTTCAACAAGTCCATAAGAATACAACTTACCGTTAGATCTATATTACAGAGCGGCGAGTTACGGTTTCCAAGTGCTTGCATTTTTTCTGATTGAGGCCTGTCCCTGTGATTACAAGCAGGAAAAATTTCTCCTCTAAAGTCAATATCGTCGTGATTAATTCGTATCATATAACGAGTAAACGAGGTTTAACAGTGATTGAAATGGCTGCCACTACCGGGCAGACCGTGGCTAAGATAACACGCGTGCAAACACATACACATATCAGAAGCTCTTATGAACGATATTCGGGATCAACTCGAGTTTAAATTCCAATCTATGCAGTCAATACGAACTACTTTTCACGTGATAAACCAGTCGATGATGAATGAAAAGATTTGAATTCAGTTTGGTTCGAAGTTTACCTTTTAATTTGTTCCTGCAAGAGCCCTTGTCCATTAGAGTGCTTTCTCCCAATTCCAAGAGTGGAAAAATTTACAACTTTGTTTTCAGCTTCATAATGTACAGGAAAGATGGAGGGCTCCGAATAAACCTCGTTTACAGTGAACTGTTTATTATCAACTGAAATCGAGCTTGCTTCTGACTCCTCTTCTCGAGCAATCGAACTTGGATGCCTCATGAGAACGCTTCCATGTCCTATCTCTACAGAGACCATCGGAGTTTCGCTCTCGAAAAGCAAATCCTCCTCGGATGATCCAGAGAAGTAAGACTGCTGTTCACGTAAAATCGTGTATAGATCTTGAGTGAGTTTCTCAACTGCAGTAGACTTCGAACGACCAACACAGGTCCTCTTTCTAGAGGGCACTATCGTCTCCCACGCTGTTGACTGTGAGGGGCCTGGAGAAAAGATAGAAATAAACAGATTTAAATGTTGTACAGATTAATTTTCTGCTAGCAGATATTGTCCGCTTTGGCCCGTTACATATCGTCGTCAGCCTCACAGTTTTAAAACGCGTCTACTAGGGAGAGGTTTCCACACCCTTATAAGGAATGTTTTGTTCCTCTCTCCAACCAATATGGGATCTCACAATCCACCCCCCTTGGGGCCCAGCGTCCTCACTGGCACACCGACCGGTGTCTGGCTCTGATACCATTTGTAACAGCCCAAGTCCACCGCTAGCAAATATTGTCCGCTTTGACCTGTTATGTATTGCCGTCAGCCTCACGGTTTTAATACGCGTCTACTAGGGAGAGGTTTACACACCCTTATAAGGAATGTTCTGTTCCTCTCTCCAACCGATATGGGATCTCACATGTACCAAATTAAAACTAACACACGAGGCACCCCACAAATACGACAATGCTACCATAATTTATTGATGGAGTACTAGCATTATTCATAAAAAAGGAAAGTATAAGTTCCAACTCCGAGGAAAGAATTCAATGCCTTAGATAATTGGACTTATTAACGACCGTCGAATACACGGGTCAACCATTTGATCTTTCTAGCTGTTCTATCCTTACTTCAGCGAACACACAAACAGGTTGTGCATGACAATGATTAAACATGTCTCATCTCATCTTCCAATCAGAAGCTTCCACCAAATTTAGTTTCAAACAAGAACAAAAACAGTGCATGAACCATTTGATTCTACCAACCTGTCAGATCACTGGCATCTGCACTACCAAATTGTTGACAGCTCTCAGAGTTCGATATGGCCGATCCCGAACTTGATCTATAACTTGTATCTTCATCGACTGTCTTGTGGAAGCTCTGAGCATGATCAGGGATAACCCCAACCACAGCTCCATCATCTTGATACTGTTTTCTTTTAAGCAGTTTCACTTCTTTGTTCTTACACATTGACAAGTTCTTCCACTTAGAGACCCTTTTATCCTCACACTCATCAGGATCCGCCCGAGCGTGAAGAGGGGTATAGTTTGTAAGAGTTCCCTTCGTCCTCCATCGAGATCCACAGGCATTGCACAATACAGGCTTATCAGGAGGCCCATTACGCCAGAGTGGTGTGCCTGTTTCAATTCTAGCCTTTAGGATCTACTATCAAAGAAACAACTAATGCAACAAAGCCAACATGGAAATTATTGAACAAATTGTACAAGCTACACTCGAGGAGACACTGTCGGGTTCGAAGCAAATCTATAAAACCAATGGAGAAGAAATGATTGTGCGTGGCATAAAAAATTTATCATCAATAATAAGTTCTATGTCAGAAAGAACGCCTATGAAAAGCTCGAAAACATGGAAAAGGCGTCCGGCCATTACAACGACATAATTCAAACATTTCAAATAAATCACAGCCCAATTGAGTCAATGAAACTAAACTTTGATGTGTGTGTCGAGGATTGTTGGGAGGGAGTCCCAAATTAGCTAAATAAGGGTGTGGAAACATCTCCATTAGTATGAGGCCTTTCGGGGAAACCAAAAGCAAAGCCATGAGAGCCTATGCTCAAAGTGGACAATATCATACCATTGTGGAGATTCGTGGTTCCTAACATTGTATCAGAGTCATGCCTTTAACTTAGCCATGTCAATGGAATCCTCAAGTGTCGAATAAAGAAGTAGTTAACCTCGAAGATGTATTCAAAAGTGACTCAAGTATCGAACAAAGGGTGTATTTTGTTCAAGGGCTCCAGAGAAAAGGAGTTGAGTCTCGATTAAGGGGAGGTTGTTCGAGGGTTACATAGGCCTCAGGAGAGGCTCTATGGTGTACTTTGTTCGAGGAGAGGATTGTTGGGAGTGAGTCCCGAATTAGCTTGTTATTCATGTCCTTCTGCAAAACTCGTTTGTTTCCAAGCCAATGAAAATGTCCTCGTGTTCGTATTTTGATTGTCAAGAACAACTTGATGAAAGAAAAAACTCAGTCAATCCGTCCACTTTGCCTTCTTCATTGCCATTTCACTCTCTAACCTCGAAAAGTTAGGCAGGCCTGATAAGAACTAGCAACTATAAAATCGGTACAAGCTCTAGCAGCAAATTTACTTCAATTAAACAAGATATCCATCAATGTGCTCAAACTTCTGCAAGAACGACCATCGCCAACTCTCATAGGCCGAATTTCAACTCTCTATACGAGCAACCTCGATGCTTTCACGCATCTGAAACTTATGGGAAGAATCCTCACTAGCTGCTATCAGCAATATAATGATGATCTCTACACTTCGGGATTGTCCAAATGAATTATAAATCCAGGAGGGTAAGGGTGCATATTTAGAGCTCGACAGCCTATCAGTGATACAAAGGCATCAAAGTTAATTTGTGTTTCGAAGTGAATGCTTAAAAGGGCTAAGCTAAGATAAGCTTTTATCTGTACTTTCAAATCGAAACACCAATTAATCATGACAACGGGAGGGATAGCTTAAAATCGTTCCATCGACAAATATTGCCACGGGAGACACCGAACGGAGACAGCTGACAACAATTCAAACACAAATCTTGACACTAATTCAGAACCAAAACATGTCAGCTTTACAAGGGGATGATACAATGTAGGCTTCACAAGAACATACTTTCCTTTGATGCCATTGGGGAATTAACACGAACATAACATAGTGCCAAACTCCGTATTCGGGTTCATTAACACCTCGACCGAAATGGGATGATTATGGAACTGAAATTGATACTCAATATATTGTCCATTAAATTTCGAAGAACTTGCAGCTATGACAGAGGCTAGAACACGAACAGGACATCATATAAGCTGATTAGAGAGGGGAAAAACCATCAAATATCACTGGATACCTAAACTTTGAACAATTTTAGATATCAAAATGAGAGAATTATATTGAAAATTTTCACATATAGGAGCTTCTTTTGCATTCATTCATGGTTGTGTTCCTTCCACAACCAAATTACATATAAAACAAACAATATTATGAGAACCCAGTTTCAATAAAACCCAAACTGGAGAAACAAGAACTCACTTGTAACTCCACAGTGATAGCAAGGCCCTTGTTTGCCCATGACCTTCTCTTCCTTTAAAAAATTTCCCCTCAAGTAGATAAAGCAAATTACAAAGAAGAAAATGGGTAAAAAAACTAAATTATTCACAAAAATATGATTGGTTTTTCAAGCTACTGAGCACAAAACCCCCTTTTCTGGAAAGAAAAGGAAGAACCCAGAAAGGAAAACTGCAGAAACAAGCAATTTCTTGAAGACCCAGAAGAGTTTTGCCTAAAAAAGTCAAAAAAACCCCAAAAAAAGAGATGAAAACTGAAGAAAAAAGAGGAATTCAGAGAGAAAAAGACCCAAAAATCATCAGAAATTGAGAAATGAAGAGATTAAGAAGGGTTATTAATGGGGAATCTGTACAATCCAGTGAAAGGGAAAAGAGAAGTGCAAGAATCTGAGAAATGGGTGTGGAAAAAGAAAAGGCAAAGGGAAGGTGAAATGGTGGGAGAGATGTGGGTGTCTGTGTAAGACCTCTTCCTTTGTTGTATTGTTTGTGAAGTAAAAGTTCAACTTTCCTTTGCTTTATTTAATTTTGGTGGGTTATTGAAAACATCTTTTTTTTTATTTTTTTTTTCTTTCAATAATAATATTTAATCTTAAGCAATAAAGGAAAATAAATAAAAAATTAAGCTTTCACCTAAATTTATTTTAAAAAAACAAAATATTATCTGAAGCAAGAAAGGAAAAATCAATTTTTTTAAAGCCTATAATGGCAAGTGAGGTGTAGAGGAATATTATTATTATTATTATTATAAATTATTATTATTATTATTATTATTATTTTCGTATATGCTCTTGTTGACTATTTATACATTTCTCTACTCCACGTCTTTTTCTTTATTTTTCTAACCCATCACAAAAATTTACAACCCAATTAAAAAAAAAAACCTGAAATTGGTTCAATTGGTGACCCGAGCAATCTGAACAAAGTTATCAATCAAACTCAACCCAAAACGTGTTAGGTTGAGTTGAGTTGTCGGGTTATTTTTTAATTATTTTAAAAAAATCATATTCTTTCACAATACATATTATATTCTTTATTTTCATAATGTTGTAATCCTATTTTAGGGTTAGTTGGGTTGATTCCATTAAAAAAAAAAAAAGTAACATGAGAACTAGCGTGAGATCCCACATTAGTTTGAGAGAGAAACAAGTGTCAGCGAGGACGCTAGGACCCGAAGGGGGTGAATTGTAAGATCCCACATCGGTTGGAGTAGCGATGAGCTAGGGTCGTTGCAGTAACCCAACATAGTTGGCTAGTCCAAATTGGTCGAGTTTTCAAATCATATAAATGTCTGATTTTTGTTCAAGGTCATATGTCTATGCTAATTGAGCTATACTCAAATTGAGTTTCTAACGATGTTGTATTAGTTTTAACATTTAGGTGACGGGTTGATTATACCAAATTGGAATACGTGATCAAATGTAGCAGCTAAACTAGCTTATTAGGTTGACTAATTTCAAGCTGACCCGCTAACGGGACGATTTTAAGTCCAAATTTAAAACTAAAGTTCTACGAGCCTTACCCTTCCCCGTCCACTTCATATTACCGTTGTTGAACAAAAAAAAATTAATTTTCATATAAAATCAAGCCATTCAAACAAAATGTATAAAATGAAGATGAAAATTGCAAAAAATGTAAGGTTAAAAAAATATTATTCAATATTATAGAGATTATTATAAATTTATTTATTTATTTATTTTTGGCTAAAAAAAAATAAGAGAAAAAAAAAGGAATGAATTTTCTTTCCCACATTTAATTTCACTTTCATTGCTTTGTCATTTTTTTTTTTATTTCTATGAAAACATTAATTATTTTTTAATGAATTAAATAAAAGGCGGGATCAAATTAATGTCACCCGGCGTTTACCAGATCCAAGTTACAGCCTCATTTATCACCGTTGATTGAGGAAGATTTTTAAACCATGAATTGTTTAAAAGTAATTTATTATTATTTTTTAAGTCTTCACATTATTAAAAGAAAAATGTTGAAAAATTATGGAATTATTTAATATATGTGTTAATTTCATGAAAAATGTTGGTTTGAATTAAAAATAGAAAATAATTAATATTTTGAGTGTCAAAATAAATATTTAAATTATATATTTATAGTTTATTTGAGTTTTTAATTAGAGTTTTTTTTTTTAACTTCTATATTAATTAGATTTTAGTCTTTATAATTCTTAAATTTTATTTTTGAGTATTCGAGTTTAAATCGAAAATAATTTTATTTTTGTCATATTATAATAAATACTAAATATAATAAATGATACCTAATATTTTTAATTTTCTCCGCTTAATCTTATTGAAAATATCAGCAGCGAATGTCAACGAGGGGGTGACAACTGACCGCCTTTGATAACTTATGGGTTGTGCGTTGCAGTCCCGTGTTTTTTTTCTATTGTTTACGAAGTTTGTTTGCAACTTTAACGAAGGTAACGCCTCGTGCCCAGAATTCAGATCAATATTTGAAATTCGAATTCAAATCCTAATCCGAATTCTAGAAATTGGTGTTAGAAATGGTATCAGAACGGGGCTTCCTCTTGGATGTCGTTTAGGGATGAACTGATGGACATGTGACACATGGTTTTGAATCTAGAATACAAAGTCACTCGAATTCAAAATAAGGGGTCAATTGACGCTTAACATATTTAATTTTTTTAAAAAAATTGTTAAAAATTATAAATAAATAAAATAATTAGAATTTAAATTAAGAATTAAAGAAATAAAAGTGGTTCCAATTAGACTTTAAGGTAAAAAAAATTAAAGAATTGTTCGATTCTAAATTGATGAAAAATAATAATTTAAATAATTAAAATACAAAAAAAACAACTAATAAGTATCTTCCAAAATTCCATTAAATCTCTCCTTTAAATTAAAAAAAATGGAAAATATTTTGTGATAAAAACAACAAATTATTTTGTCTATGAAACAAAGTGGGAATCCCATGAGTTTGACATTTATTTATTTATTTATTTATAATTTTTAAATTTTAATTTCTTAATTTCTTAATTAATTTTTCTCAGATCTGCCCACCCATAAAAAATTAAAAAAATTAAATAAAAAAAAAGCCTCGTGAATGTCAACAAGACAGGTGGCATTTGAGCCGTTGGATTAGTTAGCTCATCACAATAATGAAAACTAACCTTTGTCCACATTCACATCATATTCAAATCGGACGGCTGAAGTTAATCCTTAATCTATTTTGTTATTTTCTTTTAAAGTTTTCGCAATTAAATATTAAAGTGGGACCCACAAAGAGTCATCAATCATGCCAAGTAATATTATTTTCTCCTACTTCTAGATGTATTATCTTTTTCGGATATTTATTTTATTCTTTTTTTATCCTAAATAATTATTTTCCATATTTAATTTACGTTATTATCTTTATAAACGAGACGTATTAAATTAAAGAATATTTTGTTTTTATACGCTTAACTTCCGTTCATTTTGGCGTTGTGTACTTTCAAAATATTCATTTTAATTTAAGAATTTTAAAACATTAATTATTTTAGTACTTAAAAAATGAAGTATAAAATGAATTTAAGAGGTCACCTAACATATGTTGGGTCCCGAAGGGATGTGAACACCGAGCGGTGTGCCAGTGAAGACTCTAGGCTTCGAAGGGGGTGGACATCAGGCAGTATACCAGCGAGAACGTTGGGTCCCAAAAGTGGGTGGATTGTGAGATTCCAGATCGATTGGAGAGGGAAACGAAATATTCTTTACAAGGGTGTGGAAATTTCTCCCCATACGTGTTTTAAAAAATCTTGAGGGAAAGTCCAAGACAATATCTGCTAGCGATGGATTTTGGCCCTTACAAAAAATTACGAGCAGTCATTACACGTATTTCTATTTCTAAATTTTATTTGGTTTGTTAATCAATTCTCATCATATTTTAAAAATAAAAATGATTAATTATGCTAGAATCACAATCATATAATAATAAAAATGATGTAACACATCACTTGTTTAATACTTTATTTACTTGAAATAAAAAATAATGTTTATTAAACAAAATTTCCATTATGATTTTTGCTATTTTTTATCAATTATAAAATAAATAATAATATGCGTTACCATGACAATTTCTAACCGTCGATAAATTGAGGATAAGATTATTCCATTAGAAAAATAAAATAAAATGATTGATTGCCACGTGTAAAATGATTTTTTTTTAATGTGGATTGTGTTGAAATGTCAACCACAAATTTATAAAATTACACTTAAAAATATCATGGAATTTTTTTTCTATTTTAATAAATTTTTAATTTAGTCTTTTACTCATGTTCCATTATTTTTTAAAAAATTAATTTTAAAAAATACTGAAATAATAAAAATATCCATAAATTTTCAAAAGTTTTTAAAAAAAATTTAAAAATACTCTTACCGTTATTATTTTATCTCAAAAAATATCCTTAAACTTTACCAAGTTTCATTAATACCATTTAATTTTTGTAAAAATTTAAGAAATAAATCATGTTTAAAAAATAAGCATTAAATTTTAAAAGTGACATTAACATCCTAACTTCTATAAAAATAAAAATAAAAAGTTTTTATCGACAATATATGAATGGAAATCATCTGTCTACGTCCCATAGATTATCTCAAACTTTTTAATGTTATTTTTTAGAGTTTATAAATATTTTTTAAATGTGGTACTAAGATTGTGTCGATATACTAACGGTAAGAGTGTTTTTTAATTTTCATTGATGCTATATTAGATAATCAATTTTGTAATATTCTCGTGTCATACTTGAATAAAGGAGAGGTATATGAATTAAACGAGATCACATTTGAATGAGAGCGATCTTGAGAATAGTATGACTAAGAAACGCTTAAAAGAAATTAAAAGTTACTACCTATACCAACAAAGTGTATTTTATTTTTTGGTGGCTCGATGATAGAAACTCGAGAGTTAAATGTGTTTTGTTTGGAGCAATTCTATGTTAGTGACTTATTGAGAATTTTTCTAGGATGCATGTGAGTGAGTAGAAAGCATGTTGAAAGAACTCGTGTTGGTCTGTGGGGAATGTCGGGGCATAATGTGCCAAATTTGAATTCTAAACCCTCATCCCTGGTCAATGATTCAAAACCTAACGTTTTTCCTATGCCCTAAGCTATAATTTGTTGTTAGCGAATCGTGAATGATTCAAAATATGATACGAGGAGCTTTTTGTGTGACTTAGATTTCGTTAAGCTTTTAACTATATTGATTATGAAAATGATATTATTGCACCACATGAGACTAACCATAATGCCTAATTGTCTATGGAACTGCCATCATGTATGTCATAAGTAGATGTCTATGATTATTATGATACTATGTTAGGATTCTAGTATGTCGTTAATCGACCCTAGATATGATTGAGAGTCATTTGGCTAATCCACATATATTTTAGTTGGTATATGCACTAGGTCGTTCCCTTATGTCAATATAACAGTCCAAGCCCACCGCTAACAGATATTGTCCAAGCCCGTTACGTATCGCCGTTAGTCTCACGATTTTAGAACGTGTCTATTAGGGAGAGGTTTTCACACCCTTATAATAAATGTTTCGTTTCCCTCTCCAACTGATGTGAGATCTCACAATCCACCCTCTTTGGGTGTCCAGCGTCATCGTTGGTACACTGTTTGATGTCTGACTCTGATACCATTTGTAACAGCCCCAACCCACAACTAGTACATATTGTCCGCTTTGGTCAGTTACGTATCACCGTCAGCCTCACGGTTCTAAAATGCAGCTACCATGGAGAGGTTTCTACACCAAGAAAAGGGTTCTCACACACAATGTGTTATGGTACTATGTTGGGACTCTAGAGGGTTATCAATTGTCCTAAGATTTGATTGAGAGTCATTTATGGCTAGCCCATATATGTATATTAGTTGGCTAGCACAGGGTCGTACCCCTATGTTATGATGCTACTATGACGGGACTCTAAAGGGTCAATGACAACGTTTATTCCCAAAACGTTTCAAAGATTTTCTACACATATTAGACACGTCAGCACGTAGTGATGACTTTAGTTTAAAGGAAATGAAAGTTAGTACTTATACCAACAAGGTGCACCGTCCTTCTCGATAGTTCAATCGGAAAGGAAGATGACAAAGAAAAGGATAGCAAAGGATCCTCAAGTCAAAAAGGTGAGTGGAAATGACACTTCAACCATAAGGAGGCTCTAAGGATGATTGTCAAAAGAGAGAAAAAGGTAGCACTAACAAAAATCAACATCTAATCTACCAAATTTTCATTGGATTACATGAGAACACATAAATAAATAGGTACTAGCTTAAATCATGGGAGAGGAATTCTTAATACATTTTAGATGCCCGAATATCATACGATTTCAAAGAAAACGCCGTTATAACCTGACAAACAGTCTACACGAACACGTTCTCTTGCATGTGAGTTTGATATTAAAACGAGTTTTTTTAACATATTTTGTTCTCACTCACATGTTTTTTAGGAAAATTTCAAGGAGATCACCTGGCCTAGAATTACTCCAAGTCACTGAAAAAGAAGGTGCACCTTGTTGGCATAAATAGTAACTTTAGTTCTTCTAAGCATTTCTCAACTGTTCTATCTTTAGAATCGGTATCGTTCGTATATGGTCTTAGTTCATTCAAATATCCTAACTTTTCGGTGCACCTTATTGGCATAGATAGTAACTTCAGTTCTTTTAAGCATTTCTTAGCTGTTCTATCTTCAGAATCAGTCTCGTTCGGATATGGTCCTAGTTCATTCAAATACCCTTAAATTTTCGGTGCACCTTGTTGGTATAGATAATAACTTCAGTTCTTCTGAGCATTTCTCAATTGTTCTATCTTCAGAAACAGTAGTCTTAGTTCATTCAAATACTCTTAACTTTTCGGTGCACCTTATTGGCATAGATACTAACTTCCGTTCTTTTAAACATTCCTCAACCGTTCTATCTTCAGAACCAGTCTTATTCGGATATGGTTTTAGTTCATTTTCAAGTACCCTTAATTTACTCGAGCCTTATATAAGCGCTATTAGTTTTATTTGATAGTCGGCGTGACAGTAGTCTTTCTTTTCCACAAAAACTCAAACAATGTCATTGCACGAGATAATATTTTACGACCCGTAAAAGTGGTTAGAAATTATATTTTAAAGGTTTTACATGAGAAGGAGGTGGGCTGATGAGTCACAATCTTTATTATTAGGTTCAAAGCATAAGCAATAGAAGTGGTTGGTTGGCCACAAAAAAAAAAACCCTAATTTAAAACCTAATAACTCATTGCCATGTGATTGTCCCTTCTTTCTAAATATTTGCTTTTTGGCCCTTTTTGCATCCCACCTCACCCACTTATCTTCCAAATTTTATTAATTAAAATGTCCCATTTTTGGAAATTATTAAAAGCCCTTTTTTTTTTAAATAATAATAATAATAATAAATAATTTCACGGGTAGAACCTCCTCAGAGAATATAAGGTTTTCATGAGGTTGATCTTGAGCTGCCATCCAAGCACGAATACTTTCGTTTAAGAGAATATTTTTGGTATAGAAAGTCTCAAACTCAGAATCTTCCGCTTACCTTCGTTTAAGAGAATATTTTTGGTATAGAAAGTCTCAAACTCAGAATCTTCCGCTGCACAGATTTCCTGAGAAACGAAGTCATAGGCACGTAGGTTCAGGACCAGACCAACTACTCCAAGAGCACTCATCCATAAACGGTTAACAGTGACCATTGAATAAGTATATATTATATATATACTTATTCAATGGTTGTTAGGTGGAGTATAAAATAATATGTTATTAGGTGTTTGTTCTATAAATATTAATAATTTTTCAAAATAATAATAATAATAATAATAATAATAGAAAGAAATTGGAAAATTAATAATTTTACATACACAAATTACATCAAAAAGCATCACAGAAATGAGTTATATATAAAAGATGAGCTAAAACTTAGCTTCTGAGCTTCAGTTTTGAAGAACTCAGAAGAGATCGCCAGCAACATTCACAGTCCCCATTGGCACAAAAAATGATCAACAATTTGGAAAATTAACGTATAAAGACCACAAATTTGCAGCGTTTCTTAATGTACAAAAATTGGGAAGTAGAAATTATACAATGAAATTGACAAGAAAAGTTGTCAGCTCAGGATCTGAAACATGGTCCAAGTCATTCTGTAGATGGTGAAGATAATGTGAAATTCAAGAGGAAACCTGCCATGATCCCAACGATCCCCACGAAGATTGCGAAAGTAAACGAGAACCCAGGGTCGCCTTTTCGATATTTTCTTCTCTTCATCATGTCCTGTTCGAGAGTAATAATTTGTATAAAGTATTGAGTTGTAATCTATGTTCGGGAGGGGGAGGGGCGTAACGATTAGCTACTAAAAGGTCAATGCTAAGAACATAATAATTATATGAATAAACCCCTCCATGTTCTAGGCAAATCTAGTAATTATAGGAATAAGAAACAAAAAAGTAACAGATCCATATTGCATAGGTAATCATTGGAACTAAGAACCAAATAGATAATAAACACAAAAATGTGTCAAATGAATGATAGCAGTTCTTCTCAAGGCAATATGAAATGGCACGTCATCCATGTTCTAGCTTATGGGCAAATCCATGTTCTAGCTTATGGGCAAATCCATGTTCTAGCTTATGGGCAAATCTATGTTCTAGCTTATGGGCAAATCTATGTTGGAGGGTGGAGGAGGACCTGGATTATATTCTTCAAAGTCGAGGTTTTGAGCGATTTGTTTGGAGTTAATTTTTTACGGTGTTTGGCTTTCAGTTAGCTAGATTAAGTGAGATGATCGAATAGTTCTATAATGGCCCAAGCCCACCACTAGCTTCCCCTCAAGGTTTTTAAAACGTGTTTGCTAGGGAGAGGTTTCCACACCCTTATAAAGAATGTTTCGTTCTCCTCCCCAACCGATGTGAGATCTCACAAGTTCCTTTTCCGTCTATCGTCTAGGGAGAAGGGGAGGTTCTTGAGGTAAGAACGGGTGTGTTTGTTGTGTGGTCTTTAGGGAGAGAGGACAATAGAGTATTTAGAGAAACGGGGAGGGATCCTAGCGTTGTTTGGTTCATCGATACATCGATAGGTCCTATGTTTCTCTCAAGACGATAACGTCTTTTTGTCATTATTCGCTAGGTGTTAATTTGTTTAATTGGAGCCTCTTCCTTTTGTGGGCCTAGATTTTTTTTGTTCTTTCATTTTTCTCAATGAAAGCTCGGTTTTTTACACAAAAGAGAAAAAAAAACTACCCAGTGATCACACTATGGACCCAATCTTGCTCAAGTTCAACTCATTACTATATGAACTATGCATTGAACAAGTTTAAGAACTTCTGGTTATTACAGAAGTATCACAGCAGCAAAGAAGTATAATAGAGCAGAGAGATGTAACTCACCAGTTCCTGTTGTAATTGATGGGTTTGCCTTATAGCCATGTCTCTATCTTCCTTCAGACGTTGTAAAGCCTGCTCGTGTTAGCACCAATCGTATATGAGATAGGGAAATAAAACAACAATCCGTGTGTTTAAAGTTTACGAGCGATAAAGGTTTATGTCATCTAATGAGGCCTTAACCATATCTTAAACTTTTTATGGATCCTCCACTTAACTACAAAGAATCAATAGGGCAAACAGCCAGCTTATGAATGTGTAAAACAAATGTAACGGCCCAAGCCTACCGCTAGCAGATATTGTCCTCTTTGGGCTTTCCTTTTCGGGTTTTCCCTCGAGGTTTTTAAAACGCGTCTGCTAGGGAAAAGTTTCCACACCTTTATAAAGGGTGTTTCATTCTCCTCCCCAACCGACGTGGGATCTCACAACAAAAGTGATATTTCAAATTGCAGGGAACAATAAGGAGAATTTCAGGACTCACAGTGGAGCTTTGAGATGAATTCTTTTCATCTTCTGAATTCCCCAGAGATGTTGAAGAAATATAGATAACCTTAAGCTTGCATTCCTCGATCGCCCGTCCACTTTCCTTGTTGAACTGTAAATAAGAAAAACGAAGTTTTGAATGGAGCTTTTTAGAATGAAATGGTGTGTTCATTCACACTAAGCCACAAGTCGAAATTCTTACAGCATCAGCAGGAAGCTCATCTACATCAGTATTTGGTGGGACTATTGTACTTTGTAAGAGGAACTTATCTTTGCATTGCATATCTGCAGGATACTCTCGCTGGGCTTGGAGAGTCACTGTGGATCCAGCAGCAACTCGACTTTAGTTTAACAGAAAAAGATAAACCGAGACGAATCAAGCGACATAAACTTGAATGCATATAATATTTAGATTAGCTGGTGCAGAGGAAACACGAACAAATAATGTGGTATAAAAAACCCGCTTATCTTTCTTTGAAGCTTGAAACACGAACAAATAAGGGAGAACAAAGCATAAACATAAAAGGCTTAGATAATGATTACGACCTCTTATGATGCAAGAAACACGAACAAATAATGTGGTATAAAAAACCCACTTATCTTTATTTGAAGCTTCAAACACGAACAAATAATGTGGTATAAAAAATCCACTTATATCTTCCTTTGAAGCTTGAAACACAAACAAATAAGGGAGAACAACGCATAAACATAAAATGCTTAGATAATGATTACGACCTCTTATGATGCAAGAAACACGAACAAATAATGTGGCATAAAAACCCCGCTTATTTTTCTTGGAAGCTTGAAACACGAACAAATAAGGGAGAACAAAGCATAAACATAAAAGGCTTAGATAACGACTACGACCTCTTATGATGCAAGAAACACGAACAAATGATGTGGTATAGAAAGCCCACTTATCTTTCTTTGAAGCTTGAAATACGAACAAATAAGGGAGAACAAAGCATAAACATAAAAGGCTTAGATAACGATTACGACCTCTTATGATGCAAGAAACACAAACAAATAATGTGGGATAAAAAACCCACTCATCTTTCTTTGAAGCTTGAAACACGAACAAATAAGGAAGAACAAAGCATATACATAAAATGCTTAGATAACGATTACAACCTCTTATGATGCAAGAATCCCAAGGCTGTACAACACCAGTGTTGGGACGCACAAAGTACTTCTTCGGTGAGGTCGTCTTGACCTATTGAACAATAAAGAAATAGATTTGAAGTTAGCAAAATTCTTTCCAAAATAGATATTCAATGTCAAATATACATGCATTCTTAAAATACTCAAAACTATTACCTTAAAGGCAACATGATGTTCTGTGTTGTTTGCAACTTTAAGATCACAAAAACTCTGCTTTTCCAACTCAACTGATGATATAGGCCCCATTCATAAGTTCAAAACGCAAATGAGACGTCAACATATAAGAAAATGTACAAGAATTTACTCAAGAACAAACAAAACCACTGGATGAACATTCTGTTTCTTATTAGATTCCATGGTTTGAGGGAAGCCATGGATAATATTGAAAGGCATTTACAATGAAAATTTATGAAGATTCACTCCTTCTTTGTTATTCTGTACATTGTACGGCTTAATTCAATAATTCGTAGGAAGATACTGAACTTCTGTATTTGAAAAAAAGTTCCAAGAGGGATGATTTAAGTAGATGATGGTTGATAGAGTAATCCTTGATCGTAATTTGCATTATGAGTACTTGGGCCAACATGAAATTTGTGGTTGGTAGTAAAACACCGATTCTCCTCTTGACACTTAATTCGATCTACATAGATTTCTTGACATTTGGTTATTGCATCTATAACAACCTAGAGTTTAGGTGGACAACCCGACAAACGATAATTGCTCCCATCCTAATTTAGATTCAATCAACCATATCCAAAATTTTCATCACAAATATGATAATGCTACCCAACAATCGATTAAAATCCTTAAGGATACTCACCGAATGTTTGCATCAGGGTTCAGACCTATTTTTCATTCACAATAGGCTTATGCGTCTCATAGAAAAGGCTTCCACCTCCCTGAAAACACCTTGCAGCTATGAGTCTTTTTCCCTCATATAATTATCTTAACACTCAATGCAAGGAAATTAGGTAGGTTCCAAAAAACTTTCCTCGTATGAAACCATCACAGAATTGGGAGTTTCTCAGCTCATTTCTCCCTCTCTCATAAATCCATACTCTAATCCTCAAGAACTATCACAAAACTCACCTAATCATTTCGTTTTTTCTCCTCCCATGACAAGAATGAGCAAAATCAATGCAAGAATTAAACGAAAAACCAAGCATATGTGCATAAAAAGAACAAGATACGATAAACATGGAAACAAAATTACATACTCTGAAACTTGAGCTCATCCGGTTGAATGGAGATTAAGCGATTCCCACTTCCAGCACTCATGACGGCACAAATCCAGATCAAAAAACAAAAAACAAAAACAAAATTCGAGCCAGTTACAGAGTTCAACTCCACGAGCCAAGCATTAAAAAACAACCCACAAACAGAACAAAAAAAGGATTCCAAAATCCAAAAATCCCGGAATGCCAGTGCCCCAAAACAGAGAGAAGGAAATAGAAGGATGGGAGGGAGAGAGATTTCACGATATGAACAAGATAGAGATAGAGAGAGAGAGAGAGTGGTGAAGCGAATGGAGAGGGAAGAGTACGGATTGCTCGGTCCAAATTCAATCGGAAAAAACCAAAGGGGGATTCGAAAATTTAGGCAGAAAAACAGGATCAGTGAAGAGAGAGAGAGAGAGAGAGAGTGAAAAATGGCCAAATAGAGAGCGAAAAATGAGCATAAACGAAAGCTTGTTCGGCAACCTCTCCGATGGCTACCGCAGAGCTTCACTGAAACTAGAGAGAGAGAGAGAGAGAGGGAGAGGGAGGAGAGAGAAAGTGGGACACGTGGACAGAGAGAATGGGAGAGTTAACGTATTGGGTTCAAAAGGACGGGGGATTTTCGTCGACCAGACTGTGAAAGGGACCCACCGTGTGGCACTTGATTGAATTTGAATGTTGACGTGTCATCTCTCTTTTTTATTTCTTTTTTTAAAAAAATTAATTAATTTTACATTTATTCTTTATAATTTTATTTTTAAAATGGTAACAACACTTCACAATTATAATAATATAATTCTCATCATAAAAACTATTATTAAAATTTAATTTAAAATTTTATAATAATTATTATATGAGATTTGTTATAGTATGGACAGTCATTATAAATATGAAAATATAACAGATTATTATATAATAAAGTTTAAATATAAATGGTTGTAAAATGGAGCGTATATAATTATATTTCTAAAAGGTTTGACGTAGATGATATCATTACGACCTCTCTTTTCTTACTGTTAAGGATGCTTAACGCCACTTCGCCAATTGACGCCACTGGTCGGCTGTTCCCTTTGACTACTCTCACTCAGGTACTGACGAACACCAACACAATCTCGACAAAAAAAAGGAAATTTATTGCAACTACATCAAAAAAACGAAGTTTCAGACATGAACGGCTGCTTTCTTGAAACTAATTCATAGGGGGCAACATGTAATATATAAAAAGAAAATATATGCAAGCATCAACTTGGTGCTCATAATATGTTTCTCGATATATATATATATATATTTTTGTATAAATTAAGGATTCTTTCACGTTAAAAAAAAATGTATGTATGTTTATGTATTAGTTATGTGAACAAATCTAAACACGCAGTAAAAAGTCAATAATAGAAATAATAAAGAATTAGGGATGAGGTTTGAAATACTGAAACATTAAATTATTATTTTATCTGTCAAACGAATATTCATTGAACCTATTTAGCTCGGTGAATCAGAAAACCAAGAAACCCTAATCAACGAACACTTTGCACAAAATTCATCATATTTTTAAAATAAAGTTTACAAAAATAAAAAAGATTATAAAGCTATATATAAGTCATAATCTTAATGGAACTATGATTTATTTTAATGATATGATTGCAACTTTCATAAACTATATATTCTTTAAATTAAAGATTGTTTGACCCATACATGTGACTAAATTAAAGTTGATACCTTATCTTAAAAAAAATAAAAGGTAAATAATAAAGTTTATACAATAATTTACTTTAATATATATAATGAATTATTCGAAGTTCTAAACTATGTACTATAATGATTAATGTAGTTATTGAAAGGAGCAAGCTTTGCTGGTTTCCTTCTTCAAAAGGGTCCTCTTTTTTTTTTAATGCCTTTTCTTTTTCATGAAAGGCTTTTTTTTTTGGTCCCTAATCTTTAGGCTATTTATAATTCTATCCTCTATAAAGTTGTCAATATAAATAATTAAATTTCTAATGATATAAAAAATGTTTGCATTTGGAAAAAAAAAATCTAATTTTAAGAGAGGTAAGATAGTGTGTCCTTTTATCATCTATGAATTACGTCTAATGTTAGCAGATATTGTCTGTTTCGACCTATTACATATCGTCGTTAGTCTCACGATTTTAAGACGTGTCTACTAGGAAGAGGTCTCCACACCCTTATGAGAAATGTTTCGTTCCCCTCTCCATCCGATATGGGATCTCAAAATCTACCCTTTGGGGGCCAGCATCCTTGCTGGCTCACCATTTGGTGTCGGGCTCTAATACCATTTGTAACAACCTAAGCCCACCGTTAACAGATATTGTCCGCTTTGGCCTGTTACGTATCGCCGTCAACCTCACGGTTTTAAAGTACGTCTACTAGGGAGAGGTTTCCACACCCTTGTGAAGAATGGGATCTCACACATAGTGACGAGCTAGAACTCGTCAAATCTCTGCTTCTCATAGCCATGGATTTGGGCGATTGTACTTAGATTTACTTGGGTCGACCTAAAAATGGGGAGTATTTTTAAAAAAAATCTATATATTATCGATAGTACTTATCAAGTTCTTATCTCATATATGGTTGGAATGAAAAGAAACACATTGATACGAAGACTTCATAGTGTTTGACAAGATTGTATCATACGTTTCAAGATTTAGGAGGCTTCATTGTATTTTTCAATTTTAGAGTATTATTTTGAAGGGTTTAAGTTAGAATTAATTAGGGATCATTATAGTATTGATGGACAGAAGAGTTAGAACCTTTCAATTGACCATAGGATACTCTAAACTTTATTTTCAAGGTTAAATAGTCATTCAAGTTGTTGTTTTAGAAGGAAAATTTTAGATATTAAAATGAAAGTTGCATCTTATGTTTCTTAAGCCATAAGCTTGTTCCTGCAGTTTTGATCAAACTATTTTGTGGAGTAATTCGAATCATGTGTTTAGAAACGAGTTTTTATTTACTCTTGATATTGGATCAAAGTTGGCTCTCTAAAAACAACATAAAACACAGATAAATCGAAACTGACCTTTGATCGTGTCGATCACGCCAATTTTCCTCGAAGATGAAGGAAGTAAAAGCTCTAACTTGCCATAGTTCCACGAAGGATGCAGGTGATCTAGAAAGGACGTAAAAAACAGACCATAAAAGGAAAAGTTAGAAGTAAAGATGCTTGACTGAAGGATGCAAAGACCAAACTTTTGTCAGAAATCATGACTCTCAACAATTGTATGATATTGTCCACTTTGAGCATAAACTCTCGTGGTTTTGCTTTTGGTTTCTCCAAAAAGCTTCATACCAATGGAGACGTATTCCTTACTTATAAACCCATGATCATCCCCTTAATTAGCCAAGGTGGGACTCCCTCCCAATAATCCTCAACAACCTTTCCGTCCTTACAGATTAGGGGCAGAACCATGGCTAATTTGTTCAAAACCGAAAGATCTCGAGATGCCCAACTTCATAAACTTAAAGTTTAAGATGAGGAAAAACAACTGAGAAGAAGCCAAGTAATGGGATCAGTAATGGTAAAGAAGCTTGGGGACATGGTGCAAGATTGTGAATCCAGGACAGTACCTTTCATGAAACCCCTGCTGCTGATATGTATAATTAATGACGATATACAGAAGAATAATGTGCAAATCTAAGAAAAAGAAAACATGAAATTTTGAATTATAACAAGAAACATAACGTTGATGGTCAATCCATTGGGGTGTTTCACTTGAAAGTAGAGAGTCTTGGAAGTTTGTCTCTCAAGTAATACAATCTTGCCCTCCTCACCTTCCTGTGGCTCACCACTTTTAGCTCTTTGATGTTTGGTGAGTACCTGCAGTAGAATGTTATCATGAGGTCAAATCCACACTTGTAGATCCAAACCCACAGAAGTAACCAAGCAGGAAATGAAAAATCAATCCGGTATCTAACGATCGACAAGAACTTCAGGCACGAGTATTTCGTTGCTTAGAGTATAGCGCATCGGATATTTATCATTTCATCAAGTTTTGATAACAACCTGCTTGTCAGCAAGCCAAGAGGAGCCTGTCAAAGCATTGGCCCATGTTTTGGTTTCATCTAATTTTGATGGATTTGGTACTTCTTCTGTGATATCCTACATTGGTTGGGGAGGAGAACGAAACACCGTTTACAAGGGTGTGGAAACCTTTCCCTAGCAGACACGTTTTAAAGCCTTGGGAGGAAGCCCGAAAGGGAAAGCCCAAAGAGGACAATATCTGCTAGCGGTGAGCTTGGGCCGTTACAAATGGTATCAGAGCCAGACACCAGCGATGTGCCAGCGAGGAAGTTGTTCCCCGAAGGAGGGTAGACACGAGGCGGTGTGCCAGTAAGGATGCTGGGCCCCGAAGGGGGGTGGATTTGGTGGGGGTCCAACATTGATTGGAGAAAGGAACAAGTGCCAGCGAGGACGCTGGGCCATGAAAGGGGGTAGTTATGATACCCATATTGGTTGGGGAGGAGAACGAAACACCCTTTATAAGGGTGTGGAAACCTCTCCTTAAGAGACTTGTTTTAAAACTGTCAGGCTGACGGCGATACATAACGGGCCAAAGCGGACAATATCTGCTAGCAGTGGGATTGGACGGTTACAAATGGTATCAGAGCCAGACACCGGGCGGTGTGTCAGCAAGGACTTTGGGCCCCCAAGACCGGTGGATTGTGAGATCTCACATCAATTGGAGAGGAGAACAAAACATTCCTTATAAGGGTGTGAAAACTTCTCCCTAAAAGACTCATTTTAAAACCGTGAAGCTGACGGCGATACGCAGTGGGCCAAAACGGACACTATGGTTCTTACATCCTACATGTGCTTAATGAGTTTATCAGCAAGTGGGATTGAAATGGAGCACAAATCATATTCTACAGACAGCATATATTAGATTCCAGAAAGAAATCAAAATGAACTCAATACTTACAGCGGAAAAACAATCTCCACGCCCACACCAGCAATAATTCTGCGAATTCTAATCGTAGTATGGATGCCAGCATTTTGTTTTGACATGACAATTCCTCTATAAACAGAAAGCCTGCGCCTATTTTCTGGAACTTCCTGTAGTAGTAGTAGTAACATTTTTATCAAAAACAGTATAAAAAAACCTTACACTTCCATAAGAGTTTAGACTACAAAGATTAAGAACAAAATTTACCAGTTTAATTTCCACAATGTCACCAGTTCTAATGTCTGGAATCGGCCTCGCCTTCTCCGACGCTTCAATTGCTCGCTTATTAAGTATCTACCCAAGAGTTTAAAGATCAACAAAACTAAAATTAAATTCAAATTATGATACCCTCTAACTAGTAGATGAGAAAATTCCTGTATTGTGAAATTTCACCAACTATAGCTGAAATCTTATACGACACAAAACTGTAATGAGTTTCTATGAACTGCAGGATCACACTTCAACTCTTCAGCAGTTGATTTAACAATTCAAAAGATTGGAAGAATTGAAAATAATTCAAAAGAACCAGTACAGAATTACACTTCTGGTTGCAAGAAAAATTGTGTTCCTAAATTAAGTGTGGAGGGAGTTCCACGATGCCTAATTTATGTATGAGACCTTCCGGAGAAGCCCAAAGTAAAGCCATGAGAGCTTATGCTCAAAGTGGACAATATCATGCAATTGTGGAGGGTCGTGATTCTTAACATGGTATCAAAGTCATGCCCTTAACTTAGCCATATCAATAGAATCCTCAAATATTGAACAAAGAAGTTGTGAGCCTCAAAGGTGTAGTCAAAAGTAACTCAAGTGTCGAACAAATGGTGTACTTTGACTAATACATTTTCATTAGTAAGTGGCCTTTTGGGAAGTTCAAAGCAAAGCCATGAGTGCTTATGTTTAAAGTGGACAATATCATATTATTGTAAAGGGTCGTGATTCCTAACCTTCTGGCATGGCATTCAGAACTACGACAAAGTTTGTGTTCTGATGAGAAGAGTGGATAGAATAATTACCCCCAATACATCTCCAAGCTTAACTCGAGGCTTTCTCGGCAGCTTCTCCGCCTCAGGCTGGCCATCAGACTCCGCTACTGCTTCTACTACAGCTTGAGAAGCTTCTCCCACGCTTCTTTCCACATCTTCCTCATCGCTCGCCGACTCTGCTTCGGAATCCGCCTCGGCTCTCACAACAAACGCCCGTTTCATCGGCGCCGAAACAGTATGGTGAAAATGGCAGCCGATTGAACTCGAGGAAAGAGTAGAAAACGAAAGCCGAGTACCAGAAATTGCAGAACAAAACCCTAATCTTCTCGGCGCACATTGATTAGGGATTCTTGGAATAGAAATCACGGCCTTGAAACAAGACGTATAAGGTTAATGCGATAGAAGATTAGAAAGGGAAAACTGAAAGATTACAAAAAAGACGAGAGGAGGAAGTACCGTACCTGAGGAAGAATCTTGGTGGCCATTGATGAAGGAATTGGAAGCTTCTGAAGGGGAGAAATGGGAGAAAATTAGAGATAAAGAGAGGGAATCATGGCAGTGACTGCATTTTTCTTCTCTCTTTGGAGAAGATGGAGACGAGCTCTTATCCGTTTTCAATTTCAGTTCGAAATTTTGCAATTTTTTTTAAAAAAAAAAAATTATTATGAGTATTTGATGTTCTATACCGGAATGATCCAACTTAGACTAACCCAATTTTGGATTAATAATTTTTTGGTTTGGATTGAATTAAATTTTTATGAACCAAAATTTTGAGTTCGTGGGTTGACAATTTTTTTGTCAGGTCAACCTGACCAACCTGACGTTTGTAATTGATATCACCGATATTTGTAGTTGACTTTTAAGATTATTATGAAAATTAAAAATATTTGATATTTTGTAACCGAATTTCATGAATTTTTAGTTATTAATATAACATATATTATTGATGAGTATGATTTTTTTAAATAATTAAAAAAAAATAACTTGACAATCCAATTCAAAGATAGAGGGTCGGGTTGAGCTGGGTGCAAACTCTGTTTGGGTTGTTTGAATCATCAACTCGATACCCGACCTTTAAGTATAATTTTCATTATTTCTAGTTTTCAAAAGTTCAATTTTTATTTGTCGACTGTGGTTCTCTAAAGGAGGACGAATGGTCGAAGTGGAAAAACCCTAGGATCGAATCGGAATCCATTCGAGAAAGAAAGACTTCAAGTGTCTCGAGTGGTTATCTTAACGTGCTATAAAATTTTAATTTTGTTTTAAGAGTTTTTTTTTAAAAAAATTATTCCAAACACAATATCTAAAATAATAAATACGATACGTTACTAGGATAACACGTCCATGTTAGATGTAAACAAGATTCTATACTGATAACGAAATGGAGAGATCGATGATATATAAGTGAAGACAATTATCTTCATCTATGTTGAACGAAGTTCGTCGGTTGCACCGATGGGCTGGGTTGATGGAGGCTAACAATCCTTGAACCTTAGGCCCAATAGTGCTAGGTCAACAAATAATATGATGAGGTAGGCTTCGGCTTGGGCTTCGGCTTGCGCTTTTTACACTAACGGCCCATTTCAACATTCCAAACACCTCGTTGATTAACTCGATAAAAAAAAATGTCAACTTACAAATTGAGCCGAATTTTTTATTTTTAAAAATTCAACCCAAATTAAACCAAAAGAAAAAACTAACCCAACCCAACTTTTATAATCTGGGTTGAATAGTTCGAGTTAGTCGAATTATTGAGTCATATGAACGGCACTTATAATAAAAGATATTTGAGTTAATCCAAAATTAGGGATAAAAATGTAGATATAAAATTAGAAAAAAAAGAAGAAAAACTCGGCATATATTAATAATTATAAGACGTTGAACATCAAATAACTTTACAACCTAAAAAAGGAGACAATGATGTGAACTATAGATCGACAACAAACTTAAACACTAGAAACTTGTGCAAGCAAATGACCTATCAACATAACGAGAGAAAAAATAATGTCGATTTATCAACTCATTTAAACTTATATATCGAGTTTCGACTGCTCGTCTTCTCGTAGAAACTTATGTAGGGATGTTCATATGACTCGATAGCCCGACCAACCCAGACTACCCAACCCAAACCATAAAAGTTTGATAGGGTTAGATTTTTTCTGATTTGGGTTGGGTTGAATTTTTTGAAAACCAAAAATTCGGTTCGGTTTGCAAATTGACATTTTTTTGGTCAAGTCAACCCGACTAACTCTAAAATAAGGTTACAACCCAACTCTACAGTACTTTTGAAAAGATTAATAATATTTTACGTTCGTAACCGATCTCAGTGGTGCGTTGGGTTGGGTTAGGTTGTGAATTCTATTCGAGTTGCTAACGCCCCAACTCAACCAACCCAGAATGTCGAGTTGGCCCAAAGCTTTTTCCGACTCAACCCAACCCTAAACTGAGGTGCTTACATGACGTTCAGCTCGTTTCATTTTCCAACATATTTGATTATTATTTAAACAAATTCTTCATTTACGAGTAGACGTGATACCTTATCAATAACGTTTAAACGCCATAAGATCGTAATCTCGTGAAAGAATGGGTACAAGATTTTTGATAGAGGAAAGGCAACAAGATAGCAAGCTGTAACAAGCTATGAGGTGTTGTTTGTTATTGTTAAAAGCACATGTGATCATTAATCCATCCAAAAACATGTCTACTCTTTTTGTATTTCAGTGTCCCCTTCTTGATAGCTCATTTTGGAGCCATAACCACCATTCAATATATTCATTAATAATTCCCATTTTATCGACATTTTTTTTACGGTCACGTAGATTACGTCATTCGAAGTTAATTTTTATCCAATTCAATAGAATAATGATAATCGTTCTCACTAATCAAGAAACGAGATTATGTGAATATGATCTCGAAATTTATGGAGAAAAGACTAATACAGAATTTTAAAAATAATAATAATAACAATAAACTAAGATGTTCGTAGGTTGGTCAGGTTGAAAGATTTTCTAAGCCCAACTAAATTATCTGATCGTAAATTTTTACAGTTAATATCACGTTTTAAAAATATTATGAACTTTTCAAAAAGTATCATTAAAACGTTTCTAAATAATATATGAGGTGTGAATAAACGGTTTTCATTCATAATTGACTGGTAAAAAATTTTTTAAACTTTTTTTTATAAAGATAAAAGTGTTATTACTAATTTTAAAATTTTAAAGGTATTTTTTAAAAATATAATATTAATAGTAAATGTATTTTAAAAAAATTTTAAAAAGGAAATGAAGATATTAACGAATTTTTAAAATTTAAAGGTATTTTTATACCGTTAAAATTTAATGGTATTTTTTAAATAAATGGGATATTTTTTATATTTTAAAAATTTTATATCTAATTTAAAATTTTATTTAAATAAAATCTCATAAATATCCATTTTCTAAGTGGGCATTTATTGACGTGACAATTTGATTTAACTGATTTATTTGTTGGCACCTCAATTCATAAATGCATATTTATTAATATTAACTTTTTTTTTTTAATTTCATAAATGACAAATTTTATATATATATATATATATACCATAAATGCAATATTTGTTACCCACATAATTTTTTTTATAATTATTCAATTATTATTTATAATGATTATTAAATAAGTATGATAATTGTTGAGATATTAATAATTTTGTTACACATCACATCCCACATTCATTTTTTCTTTATACTATTTTGCTTACTTTATAAGTGAAGCAAGAAAATAATATCATTTTTTATTTTTTATAATTTAATATTTTATTACAAATTAAATATTATTCAATAATTTTCTGTATTTTTTTAACATGTATTTTCTATTTTTAAGAGTTCATTTATTCAAATGTTTAAATTTAGTAAAATAAATAAATAAATTTATGGTGTTAAACTTTTCCAGCTTTATTAAATAAAAATAAAAATTAATAATCATATCAATTTCTACTCGAAATAAAAAAAAGAAAGTGCAGATATTAATATATATTAGAAAAAAAAATGTCGAAATCAAATTAATGGTAATGATTTTACGTTGGGTCAATACGAGAGTGTATGACTGTTCACCAAAACTATGTCAACATCTGTCAGGGCTAAAATGCCCCGAAACGTACTATAGTTGATATGACTAGTTGTCACTTTTTCCTAGTGTGAGTTACATGTTATTTAAGTCGTGGTATTTCTTTATTTGCTTATAGTCATAAAACGCTGATTTCTTCCATTCTTCAAATCGTTTTCAAATGTATTTTCTTGCTCACGTTTTCTAAACTTTTTCTCGTAACGTGACTCGAGGCCCGAATATACGCCAACGTTGTCCGCGACATTCAAATTTCTCATGGCTGACTTGTTCGCTTGGTTAAAACAAGCATTGCACAATCGTTATCCCGCTATCGCAAGAGTGCGATTGTGACAAGTCGTCACTTTTTCCTACCCTGAGTTATATGCTATTTAAACCGTGGTATTTCTTTATTTGCTTATAGTCATACAACGTTGTTTTCAATTCTTCAAATAAATGTATTTCCTTGTTCACGTTTTCTAAATTTTTTCTAGCAATGTGACTCGAGGTCTGAACATACGCCGACGTTGTCCGCGACGTCCGAATTTCTCATGGTGACTTGTTCGCTTGGTTAGAACAAGCGTCGCACAATCGTTGTACCGCTATCGTAAGAGTGCGATTGTGACAAGTTTTAAGAGAGATTATTACCATCTTACCCTAATTAAAAATGGTACACGGACGTATCAATTTGAAGCTCGGTTTCTTACTCTCAAAGTGTCAAAACTTAACCCGAGTGACAAACCCGACGTGTCACGTCGAGAAATTGAATGCTAGGCTGGAATGTGCTTGCTTTTATGTGTCATGACCTCTTTGTCTTTGTCCTTGGCACATGAATTGTTGAGAGAGAGAGAAAGGGATTCTCTCTCCAAAGCTTTAGGGCATTTTGAATCTTAGCCATACAAATGGCAAGGGCAAAAGCCATAGAACATGAACAAAGTATGTATATAGCTCAAGATTTCAATGCAAAAATCTTACTTATGAAGTGGACATTTTTCAAATTTGGCAAAAAAAAGACCATTTTAACCTTAAATTGTTGTATTTTTTATACGATGTAACAACCTAAGCCCACGGCTAACAGTGACCCGTTACGTATCACTAAATATAGATCTCACAATCCACTTCTTCGAAGGCCTAATGTCCTTGCTGCTACAGCGCCCGGTGTCTGCCTCTGATATCAGAGATATTGTCCGCTAAATATAAATCTCACAATCCACCCTCTTGGAGGCCCAGTGTCACGATCGCCTTTTCTCAGCAGCGGATTTGGCGATTGTGCGGCACTCACTCTCAGCACTGAGTGAGTCAAGCCAACTTCGAATTACGTTGTCTACGGTTGGGCAACGTGTATTCAAACCTCATACCCCGATTTGAAGAGAAGATTTTAGAAAACGGAGGAGAGAGGTTTTGGAAAAAGAGTTTTGAAAGAAAGAATGAGAGAAAGATTGAGAGTGGTGTTATATAGCATGCAAGCAAAAAAAACAACAACATCGACTTAAATAGTATATAACTTTTCAGATAGGGAGAATTTGGCAACTAGTCGCATCTCCCTAGAGTACATTTTGAGACATTTCATGTCTACATGATTTCGCCGAAACGTCATACTTTTAAAGAAAATAAGAAAGAAATAATATAACATGAAAGCAGTAAAAGAAAGCGGTAAAGTAGTACAAGGCAAGGGTTTCGGCGTGTAACAAGCATGCGGCCATGGACAACACGCCTTGGACAAACATGACCATGACACCTAGCATCCTTGCTGGCACACACAGACTGATGTCTGGTTCTGATACTAAATGTAAGTTAATTTGAACAATAGAATATTAATAATGTAAGTTTTAGTTAGGTAATTAATTCTAAGAAAAATTTTAATTTTCACATAAAATAGTAAAATTTTGAAGATTTTACCTCATTATTTAAGTTAATTTGAACATGTAAAAATGGTAACATTTATCTTAGAACAAATTGATGTAATCATATATTAAAATTACTCATTAAACATTAATTGAAAGTAATATTGATAACTAAAATTTTAATTTAATTGCTACAAAAATTAAATAGAATGTTATAATTAATAATAAAAAAATAGTTTAATTACTTAAAATTAATTAATTAGATTATATTTTTAATATTTATTAATAATAACATGCGTTTCTATGTGGGGTCCACTAGTGACTTGTGGTACATGTCAATGGCTGTAGGGCAAAGGCTTATAAACACCACACATTTTTTTTTTTTTTTAATTTTTTTTTTTTACTTTTCAATATTTCACCACTAATTATCAAAGTTTTAATTATTTTAATTATTTTTTATTTGTTTGAAGCTATTAATTTCAATGGTCTCTATTATTTATGATGACGGTTTTTAAGTAATTAGGTTTGACTTTTTAAATTTGACTTTTTGAAATATTGAATCAATTGTCGCACTCAAACACTTGGCTAATCAAACGCGAACGAAAAAAAAAAAAACTTCGACGAAAATTAAATTAAGAGGTGTTTCAAAAAACTCGATTAATTCAACCCAACCTAACCCACACGATTCATGCATTTTCAAAAAAGTTTAACCGAACCAACTTAAATTTATTGTTAATTTTAAAAAAAAATTACCTTACAATTATATATATATATATATATTAATTTATTTAATTTCATTTTTTTTATTTATTCTCAAGATTAAAAAATAATTTTTAATTATTTAAAAGGTAAATTTTAATGTATTTATTCCAATTGAATGGTGAATTTAAATTAAGTATTTAAAAATAAATAAATACTTGAACAATCCAAATCAACTCAACATAAAAAAATATTTTTCATATATATAATATTTTTGTATCTTTTATTTGAGAAGAAAATGAAATTACAAGTGGAGGGCACTAAGTTTAGAATATTTACACAAGAGACCCACTTTTTAAAGTATTCTTTTAGAAAGTAGTCTAGGCTATTTGTGTGGGCTATATACATGCCTTTTCATTTATATATATTTTTAAATTATTTTTACAATTTTTAAAAAATAATTTGATTGGTTCATTTTTCCAATCAAAATCAATCAATTTTATTAGATTTTTTACAATTTTTAAAAATAATTTGATTGGTTCATTTTTTGCCAAACAAAATCAATCAATTTTATTGGATTTTTTATAATTGATTTTACAATTTTTAAAAATAATTTCATTGGTTTTTTTTTTCTTTAACAAAATCAATCAATTTTTATTGTTTTTTTTTTAAATTATGCATAGGCATTGAGAAAGGAATACATTTTGGAAATTTGACCAATATAATAAGGTTGACTTTTCTTGTAATATTTAATTGAGTGTTTTTTGGGCCAATTTAGGTAAATAAATCAATTTAATGAATTAAATAAATAAAATAAAAATTAAAGGCAAAAAAACAAACATTGACCATTTTTTATTTATTATTTATGGTTAAAAAGTGAATTAAGAATGTTCCGAGAACTATTTTTAAAATGTAAATTAATATATAAATAATACAAACATGAAAATCATATAATTTTTAGAAATAATTTTAAAATTATATAAAAAAATTCAATTTTTTTCAAAATATAAGTATTTTTTATATTTAATTTTGAAAACTTAATTTTATGTATATTTTTTCAATTTTAATTTATTATTTCATATAAAATATTCATTTATTTTTTTAAATTAAAAAATAAATAAACAAGAATTTCAAATGCTTACTAATTGTGTGAAAATGTGGTGACGTGTCAGAATATAAAGAGGGTAGCATGGAAAAATGTGTGCACTCATGGGTAAGATTAGCCACAAAACTTTCCTCTTCTTCCTCTTTATATATCAATCATCCTCCCCCAACAAACCCTCGCTTCAATCTTCCTCTCTCCTCTGCTTCAATTTCTTCCAGCTATGGCTACCGCACGTGCCATGCTCGTGCTCGCTCTCTCTCTCCTCTCTCTTTCCGCCTCCGCCATTGCTCAATCTCCCTCCCCTGCTCCAGGTCCCGCCGTCGCCGCACCGCCGCCGTTAACCCAACCGCCTATTGCAGCTCCCCCCACCGCCATGCCCCCAATGGCAGCCTCACCTCCGCCAAGCATGTCAACTCCACCGATGGCGACTCCTCCCACCGTCCCCCCGATGGCTTCTCCGCCGTCTATGGAATCGGGCCCAAGCCCAGGCCCAGGCCCAATGCCCGACAGCCCACCATCGCCTCCAGGCCCATCTCCAGGGCCATCTTCGGAGCCAGCTCCAGCGCCAGCTCCGTCGCCGCCGTCACCACCACCGCCGGGAGCGGGATTTTCGATCCAGCACGGTGGGTACAAGGCGGCGGTTGTTGCGGCGGTGTTGGGTGGCCTGGCCATCGTCCTGGTTTAACAACGCAGCATAGTACTTGAATTTGCTGTAGATTATGATCTCCATACTCATTTGTGTATTCTTTTTGTTTCTTTTTCATTTCCATCTCTTTCTATCTCTCTCCCATATGATTCTTGAGAGCAGCTTTGAGTGATATTTGTGGGAATATGTAACAGTTATTTGTTAGCATTTTCATTTTTTTTCTAGTTCAATAAGAGAGACTCGTTTCTTGTTCTATCGATTATCATTTCAAAAGTCGATTACTAAATTATGGATAACGAACGAGAATGATGAAAGTACCGACCCTTTGAATAATTTCTCGAAAGAATGCGAACAAAAAGAAAAGGATATTCATAATTCTCGAGTATTTAATGATATAGGGGTTGAGAAACCAATAATTAAGAAGAATGCAGCTCAAAATTGAATTGAAAAGGGCAAAAGTTAATGAATTTTGAGGAAGAGGCTTAAGAAACCATGAATTTGGGTTGGTTGGTAGGGAAGGAGTAATGAGGTGATGGATGGGTGCTTTGTGGTGGGGAAGGGAATAGGGGGAAGAAAAAGCTAAATTTGCCAGCTGTTGAGGTAACCAATGTGTGGAAGCCAATTAGTCCGACTCGAGACGATACATCTACTACTATATGACTATTATAACAACTCAAGTCTACACCTAGAAGATATTGTCTTCTTTAGGTTTTCTCTTTCAGGCTTCTCCTCAATATTTTTAAAATGCGTTTATTAGGGAGAGGTTTCTACATCCTTCTAAGAAATTCTCTGTTTTCCTCTCCAATTAACGTGAGATCTCAAAACTATACATGTAAGAAGTACGCTTTTAAGTTTTCTGTGAGACCCACAATGCATATAGTTAAACCCTTTTGTTTGGATCGAATCATTATGTTTTGAAATGATAATTGATTTCTTATCTATTGAGCTATGTCTGGATAGTCATCAAATTATCGATGGTATGGTTACCGTTCTAAGGAGAGAGAGAAACCAACCCTAGTAGTGGTGGAAGCATAGACATTAGGTGTAGTAGTGGTGGGGCTAAAATTTGTCACAAAATGACTAAGTGGGAAAATGATGTCCACATGGGGCTTTTAACAAAAACAAGCACCAACATCCAACATCAAGTCATGAATGGAAAGAAATAAATAAATATATATATATATATATATATATATATATATATAAAGGAGGAAAATGTAAGTTTTTACTCTTTTACTTTATGATTCTCTCCTATGACTAAAAACAAAAATGTTTATCCTTTCTTAATTCAACAAAGATTATTAATTTGTTTTAATGATATTGGAAGTGGTTAAAGCTCCATTAGGATTTTAGTAATGATTTTTTCTTCTCTCAAAAGTACTTTCCAAATATATGATAAAAACACAAAATAATTAAAAAATTAAAAAATTAAAAAATCTTGGATTCAATGTACTGGATAAATAAATTTTTTTTAGAAGATAAGTATAGAAAGTATTAAAAATTCATGATCTAAACATTCACGAACATTAGACTAAAACGTAATCAATATGTTAGTTTCATATTTGTATACGAACATTAGACTAAAACGTAATCAATATGTTAGTTTCATATTTGTATATCAGCACACGTGTAAATGTTAAAAAATACATTTAAAATTTTTAAATTTATCTATTTTAGTCCTAACTTTTTCTCTACGGGTGACTTAAAAGAGGTTACACTTTGTACATAAAAGATAATAATAATAATAATTCTATGTTACACACGATTGTATTTCTATGGGAAATGTCCATTCAAGTGAGATATAAAATAATTGAACTTTTACAGTAGTTAGTCCAATAGAGCTCTACCACATATTTTCACTATAACTACACCTTCGAGGCTCACAAAGATAAAGACATGACACTAATACCTATGATAAGAACAATGAACGTCCACAATGATATGATATTATCCACTTTAAACATAAATTCTCAGGGTTTTCTAAAATGCCGCATACCAATGAAAAAGTATTCCTTGCTTATATATCTATGATCTTCTCCAATTGACTGAACTTGTAAGTTAACCAACAATCTAATAAACAAAACATTGACGACGATACCCTTTTGTAAAGCACAAAGCACCAATCCCTGATGAAAGAGGATTAGATACTGAGAACCAGAGGGCAGAGTGTCCAACTTATACTTTAAAAGATGGAAGCATAAAGGAATAGGATTCCACCTTCAAAAGAGGCTCTAACAAATGAAGAATCACCTCTCATTCTTTTATCTTCACCTTCCGCCTACCTTTAGAATCGCATATGATAATGGTATAAAGCTACAAAATTAAAGAATGAATGTTGTTTTAAATCAACTTTACTCAAACTCAACATAACTACGGAATTTGCCAAACCGTTGCACCTTTTTTCATCACTAAGCAATCATTGTAAGCTTTTCTATCACAACAGCATCAAGAATCACCATCAGTTTTAAGACCACATAAGAGCATATTTTACCATTCCAAGTTTTCTTTTTTAGTTTATATAAATATTATTTTAGTTATTGTATTTTTTAGAGATGGGTATGAACAGATGCCTAAAGAATCCTAGCACACTAAGGTCACTATGATCGAAACCCACGATTTGGTCACGAAGACAAAGAAACCCTTGAAGGAGAAAAACTGTGAGATGTTGGGAATTTAATCTCATCCGACTTATCTGGCAGCTACTCATCTCATAAAAGAAGGTTACGTCGTCAATCTATTAGTAAGAGGGCTAAAAAGACCATTCTTAAAATATATAGATCAAACTGAACTATGTCTAAAAGTACAATGACCAAAATAGTATTTAATCATTTTTTATGAGTGTTCAGACCAGTTGATATACTATTCTCACCAAACAACCGGTTTAGCTTACTATATTTGATTGTAGGATATTACACCATAGATGAATGGGTTTAGCCTACTATATTTGATTGTAGGATATTACACCATAGATGAATGACCACTGACCTCATTCCCTTTTAAGGCTTTTATATTACCTTCTGACCGTTAGACTAGCCCAAGTGGTTTTCGAAGTTTTTTCATTTCTAACATTCAAAATTATCATGATAAAAGTCTCCAATTGCACATTAATTCATTAATGTGTTTGGTACAACTTGTTGATACCTTGTGTTTCTAAAACAATTCTAAGGATTGTTTTTCAAAATTTGGCTACCGGTCAAAAAGGGCTTTTAAAATCCCAAAAGTAATAAAAGCACTTAACCAAATGTTTTTTTCATTGAAAAAGCATTTCACCTGAGAGTTATCCCCCAAGCATTCTCCGACTCCCAAGTGCCTATAACCTATTTTCAATCTAATAAGAAGAATCAATGTCAAAATAGAAATTAGAGCATTCTATATAGCATTATAAGTTGAGTCATAAAGAAGATGGGAAAAAGAACAGTAAAGAGAACAGAAATGCCTTATCTAGAACTACAACAGCTGCACGACAACCTTACTGTGAATGCCATTATGTGGGGGCAATTTATCCAGCCGTCTTCATTGGATTCTTCCAGTACTCAATTGCCGAAGATTGTCCAGAACCATCTGGGTAAGTTTTTCATCCATAGTTGAGTTGTGAACCTGCCAACAGCATCAAAACTGGCATTCAAAATTACTTCATTGTAACAGTATTGAATTTCTAGAGGTGGAAAAATAGCAGTAATTAACAGCCTATCTAAAATAACATTTTCAAGTGCTTCAAATCAAACAAACCTTAAAAGGGATATTCTCTCTCTTTCTCTAGAAGATTTGTGGGTATCTCGAGGTGCAATAAATATTGGCTAAATTGTAAAAATGTAAACTTTGAACTGTTATTTGTTTAAAAAATAGCCTAGTTTTTTAGAATTTTGAAAGAAAATTGAGAAATGAAAAAGTTTGGTGATGACCTAGAATAGTACCAACCACACCGTTCAATTTGATAGTTTTGAAATATTTATGAAAAATCAAGAATACTGTTGCAACTTTCAAAATAACAAAGATATTTTTGCCACTTATAATTTAGCCTTAAATATTCTAGGAAAATTATTGATTTAGGCAAAACAATATTGATGGAACGATCCCAATGGGTGGGCCTTCCAACATACAATGGCCAACCTATCAGATGCATAACAAAATTAAACCATTGCAGATTTCAGACAGCACAACAAAAAGAAGTGACATCCATGGGACCATCTTAAAAGGAAATTAAGGCCACTCACAGACTCTGGCCCGAACCTGCACAAGTCATATCAGGTGATGGTACAAATGAACGGTTAGCATGAATATCGTTATAGGAAATGTGTGTAATGAACAAACTGAAATCCCTGGTTTCTTATTTATGTTTGATTCTTTTGGCTTTGCCCTTCCAAAAGGGAAGGTCAGTTTCTAAAGAATCAAAGGGAAAAATACAACTTGTTTAAGAATTCAATTGAGAAACAGGAAGTTGAAACGTTCTGTCCATTGATCTGGAGAATTTAACGTCAAATCAAATTACAGAACATAATTTCAGCAGTAATTATGCAACTCAAATTGCAGAACATAATTTCAGCAGTTTGTCTGTGGGTCCTAAATCCACAGAAGACCCACAAGACCTCTGACTGATTGTTAAAAGATGGATATTCAAGTACTTCACTAGCCTCATAACTACTAGGTGCGACACAAAAAACCTTAAAATTTTCAGAAGATCGAACTTAATACCTAGGTTACCCTGGATTAAAAATATACTGAGTTTTAAGAACAAACAATCCGAACTAAGGATAAGGAGAAAGACATAAGAGTTTAAGATAGCCTATTGAGTCTACAGCCATTATGCCACCACCAGAACTATATAAGCTCTCAATTAGTCCTCTGTTCTATCTCTCATCGAAGATATATTTACATCAGTTTTATAGCCACTAAGATAACCATACAAGTATCGAGTAAACGAAGCTTTTAATAGTTATTCATATGGGAATAACAAACTGATATGACGAGAAATCAGTTTTAACAGAAATAATCGAAGATTTCAAAAGGAAAATCTTCTACCTACGAACTTACCAAACACAACATATATCCTAATTCATAATTTTATTTAATGAAAAGTATTTATTGGCAACTAACAAAGCTCCAACTTTGTTTCCCCTTGCTCTGTATGTACAACATCCAATAAGATAATTCGAGTAAATAACCCTTCAAGTAAGGTCTCAGAAGAAACAATTCCATCCATATCCGTTGTCCTACCAGAAGACAGATTCAAAGAACAAGACCATAACAAATCCTGAAGGTAACAAACTCTGTTAATGAGTATGAAGCTTTACAATGAATATCCAATTCAAGATTTTTCAGCTTTTCATGAATATATCCAGGTAAACTTATGATAACACTCATTTTTTCTTCTTCTTTTTTCTTTATATCCATGAGTGTTGGAGCTACTTTGCGAGCACCTCAACTATTCTCTACATCTAGCTGTCATGGATATTCGTAAGATATTAAATCCTAAATAGATTACCGCCAACCATGTCTTAAACCCTTATTGACACTCCCAATTATTTTCCTTAAAATAAAACCACCACTCAAATTGGAGAAGAATATGAGTGCACTCTTTAAGTGCCTTCTTACCATGTCACACTGTAGCTAGGAGATTAAATAAATAATATCACTAACACATATCATAATGAATTTTCAAAATCCCCGAGAACAACTCATAAGAGGGTGACTTAACTTGCTAGCATGCTAGCTAAGGAGGAAAAGGATTCTAAAATAGAATGATCCTACCTAAGGTAGTGCCCACTCGAGTTCTAAAGCCTTTTCGGCATTGTTGAGTAACTAAGTCTTGAACAGATGCATCTAGATGAGTACCAAAGGTTTAGATTTTTACATTCACCAAAAAGTGAAGTTACACTGTAACAGTGCAAGGAAAGGAAGAAAGACAACAGTTGGGTTGAAGCTACTGATATATTCACTTATTAGATGATGAAAATGAGATCAGTTCATAGCCCCTTAAAGATACAGTCACTAAGGTTACAAGTAGTAGAATATAAAGATTCTGCACTACCAGTACATGCTATATTTACTATGTATGATGGAGCAAGACATTCGGGGTATTTGACTACTAAACTTAACAAGCAGATCTTTAACTGTTATCAAAGACTGCATAGAGAAAGCTCAGAAACCTGCTAAATAGATGGCAGAAACTAAACAGTTTTTTTTTTTTTTTCCGTAGGAAACAGAAATTTCAATTATGATATGTAATTACAAAAGGGGAATCCAATCCAATAGATTAAAAAAAAAAAAAAAGAAAAAAAAAACATCTCCAGTTGGTCACAAGATTAGATAAACTAAGCAGTTTACACTCGAAGTGAAAGTCTTCTCATGGTTGCTAGCCTCAAGAAGCTTGAATACCCACGATAAGCTACAAAAGAAGTTTCAAAATTGGATGATCGCTCCTTCTATATGCTGTTTATGCGTTCAAGAAGAGGAGTCCATCCATCACTTGATTCTACATTCTCCTTTTGCGGCTAAAAGGTGACAGGCTAATTTTTTAAGTGTTTGGGGTGGATTTCTGTTTACCAAAAAAGATTGATCATTGGCTTGTGGAGGTGCTCGATGGTAGATTTTTTGGCGGCAAGGGAAAAGCCCTTTGGAGATGTGCTACACAATCCCTCCTATGGGGCATTTGGAGGGTAAGGAATAGCTAGATGTTCAAAAAAAGGTCTTCTTGTTTTGATTCTTTTTGGCTTAATAATACAAAATTCTTTTGTAATTACAGCCTTTTATGATTATTAACAATTGAAAGGCTTTCCTATGTTAGTTTTATGAGGAAAAGCAACCTCTACCACTTGCTCTTAGACCGCCCTTTGGTTCTTTTGAGGTAGATATGTCTCTCTTCTTACCACAAAAAAATAATAATAATAAACAGTTAACAGTCCCAACAATCACACCACTAAGAGATACCAAGTTCTGAAGTTCTAAATTACACGCTATGGAGAGCAAAATAACAAACTAATACGAAGTCAAATGACACAATATAGAGAGCAGATTAAGCAATACATTCACAAGAAAGCTCCGTAATCGAAAGAGTATACAATGTCATTTGAATACATCTTGGCTACAAAGCAATATCATGTTTAATTGATTTTTAATCCAGACTTCATAAGTACTATGCCAGGACGGTTACTGATCTCTAAGTTATAGTGGCAAACCCTTACACCAATTTTCTCTATCTAATTTCAAGTCCTTCAACGGTTTTCTATAAGCAATCACAGATTCACAACAACTTCCCCACCAATCCTCGTTCCTTCTATTCAGATCAATCATTTCCAGTATCGAAACAACAAGCGCATACATGACGACGACAAGGATCCTAATGATTTTAAGAACTCTATTTGCACGTGTAAGCGATAATCCATTGCTATGCACAACGATAGGGGGGGAGGGAAATAATATATTTCTAAGCTATTTGTCATCTTTAATATCAAATAGTCGATCTCGTTCTACGCGCATCTTTCACTCGAGTAATTTCAGTACCTGGATCGGAGAAGAACCATAGAACGACAGCGCAGAAGATAACGACGAAAGGGATGAAATGGACGAAAATCCTAGCGAGCTTAAGATGGCGACGTTTTTTCGCAGCCGCGTGAGAGAACGGATTGAACGTCGGCAGGAAAACATCTGATTCCAAGCCGGAACTCACACTGGAAGATCTGAAGATTGCGGATTGCGACGACGACGACGATGACGAACCTAATGATCTCTTATCCGAGACTATGCAGGCGCTCGATGATCTCCTCATCTTCTTGGTTTTCCGGATGCCGGAGAAATCAATGGGAATGAATGACTGAAACCTCACAGGTTTGAGCTATGGCAGAGAATGCGAATCGAGGGGCGATGGCTTACTCTTCGGAGTCGCAGTCCACGAGCGGACAAGAAGCTGGGGAATTTCCAAAAATAGACGCTTTTGTTTTCAATATTTGAAAATAGACCCCTTTTAAATAATATATTACTTTTGGGCCAAGCATACATAAATATAAGAAACATTTTATCAAAAATTACTTTTAAATTACTTTTAATACAAATATTATGAGATCCTACTACATTGGTCGGAGAGTATAACGAATAATTTCTTACAAAAGTGTAAAAATTTCAGGCGCGTTTTAAAATCGTTAGGCTGACGACAAAACACAATTAGCCAAATCGGACAATAACTGCTAGCGGTGGGCTTTGGACTGTTACAAATAGTATCAAAGTCAGTGACCGAGCGGTGTGCGAGGACGCTGGCCTCCAGAGGGAGTGGATTGTGAGATCCCACAACGGTGTGAAAACATCTCTCTACCATATACGTTTTAATATAGTGAGACTGATGGTCATAAGTAACAGTCCAAAGCAAACAATATTTACTAACTATAACCCTCCATCCAACCATAAAATTTATGGGCTAAGTGAGTTCGAGTGGTTTGAATTATTTAATTAAAATAAAATGTTAGTTCGTATTTAATGAAAATTAAAAACTATACTCCAATATATAATTAAAAAAAGTAGCTTAAATGATTGTTAAGATTTGTGGGAGAAAAACGTAATTTTAGAAAATAAAAAACAAAAAACTAAATTAGTTATCAAATAATTGAGTAAAGCTTCCCTATCAGTAAAGGGTGGTTAATTTAATACTTTGAAATGTCCAAAATCGTAAATCAACACGCAACACGTGGCAATATTTAAAAGGTTGTCCACTTCATTACGGAACTCCCGTTTTCAAATTTATTTCCCTGCAGATTTCTCGGTTCTGCAGAAACGCAAATACAAATCGTTCTTCTTCTTGTTTTCCTTTTACCTTCGTTCAACAATTCCGTTTTCCGCGGCAAATTCCTCCGCATTCCGTTCGAAACTTGCCGGCGTAATTTACGTCTCTCGAGCACCGTGCGGAATTCTCTGTGTTCCATCGATCTCCACCGCTCCTCGCCATGACGCCTGAATAGTAAGCTCGAATTCGTTGCCTCTGATCATGTTGTTCGTTTTTAAATTCTGTATTTCGATTTACTTTTCGGAACTTGCGTGTTTTTTTGTTCATGCTTAGCCTAGATCTGGTACGTGGTTGCTTTCATTTCTTTTTTATTTATTTATTTCACCTTCTTCTTAATTTTAGTTTTTATAATCCGGTAAGCCTGTTTATGTATGATTCGTCGGGCTCTTGTGGCAGTTTCTCGGTAGATCCTTGTGATTTGATCGGATCCGCGCGATTCGATCAATTTCGGTCATCGGTGCTAAATTGCATCGGTTTCTTTTAGCAGCGTTTGCTAAGCAATGAGTTCTCGATCCTTATGTTAAAGCAATACCTCATTGTCGAACGAATTTTCGTAAACAAAAAAAGAAAGGAAAAAAAACACATCTTCCAGAGTAATTCCATAGTTTTTTGAATTGTGAGTTAGGTGTCTTGTTTTGTTAATTCGGCTGAAATTGATACAGGTCGAAATTTATTCAAGTTTTGTATCTCATTTACTTTATATATCCGGCTGTTATTTTGTTTGGTTGGTACGGAATAAAGTCTTGTGGTGTACGCTCTTTGGCATCATTTGGTCCTCGACGATAGAAAAGCAATGAATAATTTGTTTGAACATAGAAGAAATTATAACAGATTGATCTGTTAGACTGAGTTTCCATAGACAAGGATAGATTGTATAAGATGATTGCTTGTAGTTTACACAAAGTGTTTTGGCTTATATCAATGGTCTATTTCATGAAGAAATTTTATCAGTGAGCATCACCTGCCTCGTTCTCGTTTAAATTTTCAATCATAATATTTGCTTAAGATATGTCTTGTATGAGTTATGAAAATGCCGTATAATATTTCGATAACTTATCTATTGTTGCATTTCATATATATCTTAAGCTCTACGCAATGCTTATTTGTTTTGTGCAGTGATTATTTGTTTAAGCTCCTGCTTATTGGAGATTCTGGTGTTGGAAAATCCTGTCTCCTTCTGAGGTTTGCAGTAAGTGCTCGGCCATTCTACCACTTTCTGTTAGTGCTTAACATTTTTTTTTCCTTCTTTTTGGCTCTGAATTATGTTGTCAAATTCACTACTATCAACTAATTTAAATACCTAATTTTGATTCACGATTCCCAGTTTCCAACTTCTATCACATGTCAGTTGGTTTTGGTATGAACTCTATATTGTTGCATACTCGTAGTTGAACTTCGAATAACCATCTTATGCAGCTTTGTGTGTGTGGAGTCTGTTTCTAAACAGCACTTGAATGCTATTAGGTGTTGATGTTTTTTGGTATCTAATGTGCTGTACCTGGATTATTGGATTTATTGTAGGATTTACTTTCTTTTTCTCTCTATTTTCTTGCTCAACAGGATGATTCATATTTGGATAGCTACATTAGCACTATCGGGGTTGACTTTGTAAGTTTTGATTTTCCACTCTTCTGGTATTTACGTTTATTGCTTTAAAGAAAACCATTGTTCTAAGACATCTCGTGTTTCCATTCTTTTTAGAAAATCCGCACAGTGGAGCTCGATGGGAAGACTATTAAGCTCCAAATAGTAAGTTTAAAATCTTCTAGTTGTCTTCTAGTTGACTATACTAAATAAACATTTCAGCATGTATAGGATTATAGGTCTTAATCACGTGCTTTCCAGTAAAGGTGGCTGATATGCAGCGTTTACTTCATGTCTACAAAATAAAATTCCTTTTGAAGTAATTATGAAGGTCGCATGTGTACCTTCGAAGAGAAAAAAAGGGTCGCATGGGTAGTTTTCTATTATCTTCTCAGGCCTTATTATATGCTTTTAGCTGGCAGTATGTTAACGCCTTTTTACTCTTTTATAAACTTATATGGAAGTAACCAACTATTTACCGTTGAAATGCGGTGGTCTAGGACTCTGGGCTTCTGTCTCACATCCTAATAACACGTCAGTTTTTCCCCTAAGAACAAGTCCATAAAACATTTATAAGATAGAGGTCAACTTGAAAAATTCTTTTGTCCCTGAAAGGACATCTTCGGCTATTGATAAATTTACCTCGTCTCTGTTTACCATCTATGCATGTAGAGACCAAACATACACTGAAGTAGGACACTAAATTGGTCTTAGAAAAATTTATTCCGAGTTTTCTACATATGAATTCCATCCTCCATACTGTTCCTAACTGTTATTTTATTGTTGGAAAGAGGACTTGACAAACATTTACTTACAATGTGCAGTGGGATACTGCTGGCCAAGAACGTTTTAGAACAATAACCAGCAGCTACTACCGTGGTGCTCACGGCATTATTGTAATCGCCTCTTACTCCCTAAACCCCCTTGTCTATAAATCTTGTTCTTGGGGTTAATCGAGCATGATAAGTTAATCTGAATCTTGTTAACTCTTGGCAGGTTGTTTATGATGTTACAGACCAAGATAGTTTCAATAATGTTAAGCAGTGGTTAAATGAAATTGATCGTTATGCAAGTGAAAACGTGAACAAGCTTCTTGTGGGCAACAAATCTGACCTGACAGCTAACAAAGTCGTGTCCTATGAGTCAGCCAAGGTATCATTTTCGTTCAGATTCATTCTTTACATGAAGTATTTTGCGACTTTTGGCCGAGAAAAAGGCTTAGCGAAGTGGGGCTTTGTATTTTCCTTTTTAGGCCTTTGCGGATGAAATTGGGATTCCCTTTATGGAAACAAGTGCTAAAAGTGCCACGAACGTTGAACAGGCTTTCATGGCCATGGCTGCTGAAATCAAGAATAGGTAAGTTTACTCTGGACCTTAATAAAAAGGATTCCAACCAATTAGGATGTGTGGTTCATGGGATAGATTTCTAAAAAACCTGCATCTTTTTTCAAATCATGAAACCTACTAATAAAAAATAGTTACACTAACTAAAGTTTCCGTAATCCAACCCGTATTATTCCTAAGCTTTTCAATCTCAAACTCATTAGAAACATGGCCTATTTGTGAAGTCATGGTTTCATACCTACATCAGTTTCTTTAGCAAGCGTGCCCAAGGAATCTGTTGAGGTGTGTAAATAGGGAGAAACTATCCGTGAGATCTTACATCAGTTGGAGAGGGGAACGAAGCATTCTTTACAAGGGTGTGGAAACCTCTCCCTACCAAACGCGTTTTAAAAATTTTGGAGGGAAATTTTCTCGAAAGGGAAAGCCCAAATAAGACAATATTTGCTAGCGGTGGGCTTGGGCTTGGGCTGTCACAAATGGTATCAGAGTTAGACATCAGGCGATGTGCTAGCGAGGAGGCTGAGTCCCGAAGGGGGTGGACACGAGGCGGTGTGCCAACAAGGACGTTGGACTCGGAAGGGGGGTGGATTGGGGGGGTTCTACGTCGATTGGAGAAGGGAACGAGTGCCAGCGAGGATGCTGGACCCCGAGGGGGTGGATTGTGAGATCCCACATCGATTGGAGAGGAGAACGAAACATTCTTTATAAGGGTGTGGAAATATCATCTCCTTAACAGATGCGTTTTAAAAACCTTGAGGGGAAACCGGGAAGAGAGAGCCCAAAGAGAACAGTATCGGTTAGCGGTGGGCTTGGGCCGTTACATCAAATTTGGTATCTTAACGGTTATTAACTGACAACATATCTGACTTGCTCTCGAAGTAAACCACTTGGAAAGCTTGTATGTTCTGACGTGTGAAACACTATTAATTTGCAGGATGGCAACTCAACCAATGAACAATGCGCGGCCGCCAACTGTGCAAATTCGAGGACAGCCTGTGAACCAAAAGTCTGGTTGCTGCTCATCTTAAAGAAAAAGGGGAGATCTCTATGATTAGCACTGTACCCGTATGGTCTGGTCGGTCCTTCACATGTAAAACTCTTTCTTTGGCTTAGCTTTTCTTCTAAAGCTTTGTTTTGTTTTGTTTGTTTTCTTCTTTCCACCTTTTACTTTGTTTAAAGTTCCCATTCTTTCCAATGTATTTGATTCAGATAAACAAAAAAAAAAAAAAAAAACAAAACAAAGAACCATCTGTACAAATTAGAAAATATTATTGGTGAATAGCACTATTATGCTCTTTTATTATCATCTTCCCGTTGCTTCATGCTCTGCCTGTTGGTAGAACCCGTCCAGTTCTGAACAGCAGCTAATTTTAATGCTATATTCTATAATGTTATGTAGATGGGCTGAACTATGCATAAATTCATCGACTTTGGATATGGTCAAACGTGAAAGTTATGTGTTTCTTAAATTGATGTGTCCGAATGCTATTCTTTCGAGCTTGATCCAATCAAATATCAAAGTTATAATTTAACATTTTTAATAACTAATATCTAACGGTTCTAGAATGTTTTAGTCTATGCTTTCATAAATATTATGTTTAGATTTTTAGGTTTGTTTTTTTTTTCTTGAAAAATTGAAAATTAAGAGCTCAAATAGTTGTAATTCATGTTTTAAGCGTTTTTAAATATGTATTTGGTATTAAATTTAAAAAATAGATTCCAGTTTAGAGAATTGATCATGTTTGATAGTAATTTATAAATATATTTTATATTATAAATTTTGTGTAATTATTATTTTATTACATAATTTAGGATACTATAAATATTTTAATTTAACAAAACTAAAATGGACTTATAACACGAATTACTTTTTTCTTTATAAAATGAAATAATATATCAAAGTTTTTATATTTTTATTAATTATTTTAAAATCTTAAATTTGAATTACATAATAAACAAACTCGACCAAAATATAATTTATATAGAAAAAAGTATTCTAAAATTTATAAACAAAATGTTTTTAAATTAGTACTAAAACGAGCACAACCTATATTTTATATTTAATGTCAAATAAACTCGAATTAAAATATAACTGGAATTTAATATTTGATATTTTGAATTTTTTTAAATATATAATAATAATTATATATATGGTACAAAATTGATAGCATCTTAAGAAAAAAGATATTAGGGGTACGTTTTTATTAAATTTAAATTTGTGTGAAAATTGGTATTATTAAAATGAGTGAGTTTATGAATGTTTTTGTATTTGAATTAATAGAAAGAAATGATAAGAAATTTAGGGGTAAAATTGGTTATTTACCGCCAAAATTGAACCGATTTTTACAGCAACACGCGCTCTTGAAAAGCTTGGGTAGATAAAAAAAAATGGCGCCAACTGGTCCCGCGAGTTTCAAATTAAAATCGACAAAATTTGAAGAGAAAAAAACATTTCTCCATGAATCAGATGTTGATTGCGTTTTGAATCCTTTGATTGGAGCGAAACTGGAGCCATGGAGAATTCGAGTCTCTCCGATTCACAGGTATTGCTTTCTTCTACATACAAATTCGATGTTGTTACTGATTTCCATTTTGTGTGTTCCTGCGAAAATATGAGGAATTTCAAGCGTCTTTTGCGGGAGAATTCGTGTTTACTGATATGCTAATTCCAATGATTTGTTTAATTCGAGTTAGCGAATTTGCAGTAGCTTAATAGAGCAATCTTAGCTCCAAATTTCTATTTCTAACCCTTTCGTTTGCGTTTTTCTTCTTCTTTATGACTATAGGTTCTGGATTCTTCGTTCTCGCATTCGCCATCTTCAGGTTCGCACTCTTCTCCCGATTTATCGACTTAATATCTGTTTGGATGTTGAGAAAATGTAGGAAAGAAAATTCTGGCACAGGAAGATAGTGAACTTAAGTAGGATTTTGAACAAGTTTATCGGTTTTTGAGTTAGGGTGTAGTTGGACTCACTTTCATTCGTTTGTTAATTTCCATCAGAGCCGCCTGATATCAGGAACTGGTTCTCGAGCTATGTATACGAATCCCCCGAACTTGATTCAAATGACAATTTTGAAGATTCCATTTCGAGGGAGAGAGAAATTGGGGTTGAGGAAGATGAACAAATTGCAGGCGAGGAAAATGGAGTAATTAGGGAAAACATTGGTGAATCTAGGGATGTTACTAAGATGGATGAAGAAGAAGCTGCTGAGAAGCTTCCCGGAGCTTGGATTTCTCTGAAATGCACTTCACTGAAAGATCATCGCGAAAGCCAGCCTTTAGGCATGGTATACAAACTTCTCTTCCTTTCAACTATTCTGTTCTTCAATTAATTTCAAAATAAGTATTTGTTTACAATATTGTGGCTAGATCTCTCACCTAATGCTTGAACTTCTATCACTTTGTTTATTGGATTATTCAATCAACACAAGACATGATGCGACTAAAAGAAAATTTCAATTGTTAATTAGCCAAATTTTAGAGGTCTTAATCAGCTCTAGAAATAGTTTAAGGGATCAAGTAATGTAGAAACTTAGACTTAGTTGGATGATGATTTTCTGTTTGGTTTTTCGTTTGTTCTAAAAAAGTAAGGTTATTACAAAAAATTCGTGTTCTGTTTTCTATTTTTTTACTGTCAAATTTGAAAAACAAACAAGTTCTTCCATTTTTTAAAAGTTCTTTAAAGAAAACATCGTTAGAACTTAGTAAACAAT